>VZSR01001299.1:7508085-7665637 GCA_013398615.1 Brachypodius melanocephalos | reverse complement strand
CATTTAATTTTTAGAGATACACTTTCTTCTGAATTAAAAGCTCACCCAGATGTATACGGAGCAAAGGTTTTGGATGAGTGGTGTTGGCCAGATGCTGCTTCTCTTGTAAGGAATAAAGCATGCATTGCTAAAACTGGAGGATAAAAACATACCATACAGATTATCCAGCACCTTACATCCACTCCTGGTGTCAGCATTGCCAACCACTGCACAAACTATTACTGATTTTTAAAAGGTGATTTTATAAATATTCCTAAACAGGTCCTGCACTTGATGACAGGAGAATGTTAGATATTTAAGATTTAAAAATAAAAGGTAGATTTTTATTTTTATACCTTCTATACAGAGAAAGCCTTCAGCAATCTAGAGACTTGGGGAGGACATGAGTGGTACAAGAGTTGAGCTCCTGAAGATGAAGATGTCTATCATATTATAGCACAGTATCCATGAACTAGTGCTTGCAAAACTTGCACACGAATGAGCACGCTGATGCTACCAAATGAATATCAGCTGTAAGATATAGCTCCATTTGATATCTTGGTGGCCATCAGCAATCTCCTTCACTAGTGTTTTACAACAATTCTCTCTTACAAATATTTACTGTTCACTTTCATCCCTAATGATTATCCCTGGGCACAGTGAAATCAAAAGGAGAAACTGTAATGCCCTCACCCCTAATCTGGCAAATGCTTAGCTTCCTGCTTTATGAAGCACTAAAGTATTTCTGTCCTTTAATCTTTCATTTTAATAGTGAAAAATGGAATAGATGCCACTATTCAATGTAATGAAAAATAATAACAGTGCTTCTGAAAGCTAATGTAGCAGAACATTCTTCTTAGAGAACCTCTGTAGTAAACTCCACTTCAGTAATCTTATCTGCCATTCTTGACAGGCAGGGGCCTGGGGTTTGTGCTCCAGCAATTCTGTTTTACTGGTCAACACAGAACTTTAATTAAACATAGCTGATAGGCCAAATCTTAAATGGAATAATAAAATCAGAGCATAACCTTACATGGAGTGTATTACAGTACACAAAGGTAATCTTGTTTTTCTTTCTTCTGAACCCATGGCTATCTTATGATGTTAAATAATTAGTCATTCATTAATGCATTAATCATGCATTTAAAAGTGGATTTTCTTTGGTATGTCAAATGCATTAAATTTTTCAGACATTTACACCAGTAAATGGAAATTTTCTTTTTCCTTTTCAGTAGTTGTGCCATTTCATAAGTACAAATGAGTATTACTTTAGGAAAAAATAAGCCAATAGATTAATATTGAATCCTCAATTATTACAGATTTTTATGAATACATAAAATTAAATTCATTATCTGGATCTGTACATTTGTAGTGTATCTACTTACATAAAGATACCCTCTTTCAAAGTTGGACAAAATATCTACTTATTTATTTATTTATTTATTTATTTATTATTCTTGGGAAAAAATGCATCTAATAATGGGCTTTGGGAGAGGAAACTATGCACACCTGTGTGTGTATGTATATGGGAATTGTGTACGTGTTTATGTGTATTTCCATGTGCAGGTTTTACTGGTACCTGTCTGAATTTTCTCTAAGGAAATACAATTTTAGATGGACAGATATGAAAGCAACATTAAGTTAATTAGCAGAAGAAAACTGTGCAAGGTTGCATGAAAATAAAATGTACCAGTAGCATTTAAGCTAATACTTTGTATTCATTCTGTGTCATTAGTGTTTGGTAAGAGCATCATTTTTCATAGCAGATTTTTTCCTTGCTGATCATGCGTGAGTTGCCAATGAAACTTTCTGTAGGGACACAACAGGATTTGTGCATCAGCTGGTTTCTTTTTGAATATTTATGGATTACATTACACCATCTTGTCGCAAGATACACAGGATTTGTGAGAGCCACTGTAGGGTGACTCACCTCATTTTACTCAAGTTCAGAGAAGGTCTGGAAAGAGCATCACCAGGGCTTTCTACTGCTTAGAGCCTTGGCATGGCAGTGATGTGCCCCTGCAACAAAGCAGGTCAGCAGCCTCCTGGGCTGCACTTGGCAGATCAAGGAAATGATCCTGCCCCTCTGCTCAGCACAGGTGAGACACAGCTGGAGTGCTGGATCCAGGGCTCCCAGCACAGGAGACACATGAACATAAATAAAAGAGTCCAGTGAATGACCACTAGGACAATTAAGGGATAGGAGCATCCCTCCCATGAGGAAAGGACTAGAGACCAGGGATGGTTTAGCCTGAAGAAGTGAAGGTTCAAGGGAGATTTTGTCAATCTAAATAAATACGGGAAGGGAGGTGCAAGGAGGACAGAACCAGGCTCTTTGCAGTGATGTCTGGTGACAGGACAGGAGGTATAAGGGCACAGACTGAGTTACTCAGAAAGGTTGTGGAGTCTCCATCCTTGGATATATTCAGACTCTGACTGAAGGTGGTCCTGAACAATCTGATCTAGCTGACCCTGCTTTAAGCAGAGGGGTTGGGCTAGACAACCTCCAAAGCTCCCTTCCAGCATCAACCATTCTGTACTTCTGTGACCTGCTTGAATACCTTATGCTGCCTTTATTCCTATGAAGTGACAATAACAAAACAGCCCTGACAAAAGTAGTCAGAGTGTGGACTTAGCAAGATTTCAAAGCTAATAATATTCTAAATCAGTTCTGTTCTGTCTAGCTCGGTACTCACTGTCTCCAAAATGTTACTTTAAAATAGTGCAGCAGAGTTGAGAAAATAAAGAAAAAAAAAAAAGAGAGAGAGAGAGAGAAAGAGAAGGAATTCCAGAGTCAAGTTTCCTTTTAGAATCTCAGTACTAGTCCCCATACATTGTGTCATAGTCTTTCACTGCACAGAAATCAAACCTGTGCATAATGGGAATGCCCATCCCTTTATGTGTCTGCTCCATCCAAGTCACCACATCTGGTACTGAGGTTTTTACTCTGTTCGTGTCAACTGAGATACTTGTTGCCTCTGTCTGGTGCCTTTTAAACACAAGATGAAATTCTATTGGCAGTATAATAATTTTTTAAGCATTCACTGTTAGTGATAATAAAATAAGTATGGATGTACATGAATATGTATGTGGCAGTTTGGTTATAAATGAATGCAGATTGATTTTCAAGATTATTGAATTAATATTTATAACAGTTTCATTGTTAAGACTAGAATGTTTTAGAGATCTCTGTTTCTGAAAAATGTAGTTAGCTTTATGTCCAGAGGATGCTACAATATCTTGTTTTGGTTTGTACATTCATGTATTTTTCTGTGCTCCTGTGTTCCTGATATATAACTAACCTTTGGAACAGGATGCCTTTGGAGATTGTGGAATTGCCATCACAGTAAAAAGAATAATGCAAACATTTCAGTATATTGACTGTACTTATATGGCAGGAGACAAACTCTTTTCATTCCTTCTAGACCAACTTTTACAGGATTCTTAAGAAAAAAAAGCTTAAAAAGCAAATTATTTTTTTGTATGTACCTATTTATGAAAATAGAATGCCCTCACTTCCTCTGGTGGTGATCTCACACAAGATGTGCTATGTTGTTGGCTGGTACAGCTGTTGGAACAATAAAGAAGTTCAACCAAAATGTGTTCCTTTAGAAACTGAGAGCTGGTTTTACATGCAAATTTCCAAGTTACTACTACTTGTGGCTACCATGGGGTGTGTTCAAGATTTGGCATTTGCTTTAGTCACTCTATCTAATTTCATTATTATTTCCCTCAACACCCAGCAAAGATCCACAATTTTGTTATTAGAAATCTTTGTATTCTATACTGCATTTACTGAGAGGGATTAACTCTTTGTTTTTCAGAGCTTCCATATGGCTGGGAGAAAATTGATGATCCCATTTATGGCACTTATTATGTTGAGTAAGTTCCCAAGTTCAATATTAAGTTGCTAATAATATGTCATAACATAACACTGGTATCCTCTGCAATGCTCAGCCGGGCAAGGAATGGCTACAATTACTTGTCAGGTTAAACTAAGGGTATACCAAGAATTCTCAGTCATCAATGCAGTTAATGTACCCAGATATATTCACGATGTCCCAAATCAGTGACTCAAGCATTCAGTCACTCTCATTATCCAGGGTCTGGTTTCATGGTACCATTCCAGCTGACACTTGTACAAAGAACATATCCATTAAAGAGATGGTGCATTTTCTATCTAAGCTTTGGATATCCAGCAAGGTATAAATCTTGTTGATCAATGAAAGAGCAAAGCATAATCATTTAACTCAGATAACATCCATTTCTGCATAGTCCTCGCTGTGAATCAGGTGTTGATACTGATTGTACCAGAAGTCAAATGATTCATAAGCTGCATATAAAATTTTATGGTTTATTTTATATTTAAAAGTGCAGGTGAAAACAACATAAATTCTGTTTCCATAGCACAATCCTTGCTTTTGTTTTTTTCAGATTTTATTTTAATCATGAAACAAGGAGAAAAAAAATCTTCTTCCTCTGTGCAAAGGCCAACAAAATGCTTTTGTTTGAATGGTAGAACCTGGCCAGTTTGTACATAAAATAAGTAGATCTGAGAGATGAGTTCCTCTGCTTTTTAACTTAACATAGTGAATGAGACTTATGCAAAATAAATCTAGATTCAGATTATGGTACCTGTTTAGGAGGGGTCACTTCTCACTCTGCTCTCTACAGACACTATGCAGGAGAGGAGACAGAAAACCATTGCTGTCACTGTGCACTTGAAAGGTTGAGAAACAACTATCCATTAGTGCCTTTTATTAAACAAGAGAGATCTTTAGAGAATATGGCCCCTGACCTAAAATCTATTTCAAATCTTGACACTCAAAAAGTCTATTTATCTAGTTGTTTCATAGAAAATAGAAAACTTCCTTTATGTCTCACATTTTTCCCTTGGTCTCTCAAATCCATACCGACACACTGACTGCAGGATTGCCCTGGACAGGTATTGGAGATGCAGCTTTTCCAGGCTTCAGGATATGCTGCTGTTATGCAAGAGTTCAGGTGTGCAGGGAGATCAAAAAATCATCTTACTTCTGGAGGTGTCGAAGATGTAAGATGACCCTTTCTTACCTGCCATCATAGCAGCAGCTTGTGGATGCCCTTGCATGTTCCCCAGCCTTCTACAAAGCAAACAAACAAGAGAAAATTGTGTTTGAACACTGCTTTGCTGACTCCTTCTGTCCCATTCTCCAAATGCCAGAGCACCTGCTCTCCTTCTTCGTCCACAGCTTGCTTCCTGGCCTCAGGTGAAAGGGGCAGCAGCTCCATCTATTTTGCTGCTCAGCTCAAGTCACCTTAGTCAGTCCAGATTCAAGCAAAAGGATAAGTTTTGAATTCTCTACGTAATATTATTAAATTACTCCCCCTTGTGATGCCTGGGTTATTTTATGATGCCCGCAAGTAGGTAGTGGCTGCAGTTCTCATATGATTTTGTGCTTAACCCCTGCCAAAGGTTTCTGCACCTGCAATTATGCAGCTGCTGGGTCTGAGTAAAGCTTGTGGCCCAGTGGTTTTTGGTGTATTTTGGGGTGTCACAGGTGTTGTGCAATTTCTGTGCATCAATCTCTTACTGAGACTCCAATTGGTTGTTAGTGCAGCCTGAGGCAGTCTGGCACCAGCAAGACTCCCCCTCCACTGCAGAGTCAGAAAAGGAACAAGTATTTATCTGCATTTCATGTCCAACCACAGGTAAACAGACACAAGGCCCAGATGTCATCATGCAATTACATATTTTAAAGCTGTTAGTGCCAAATTTATTAATCCTATCGCAGATAAGATTTGTGGACAGATACATCAAACCTACTGCATTCTCTCCGGTTTTTCGAAGTGGAATGGATGCTCATGGTTTGGCATTAAAACTGCAGCTCTGCTAAATTCACGTGGGGTTTTATAGTCAGTAAAATGTAGCTGTAGTTTAATTTGCTGTCTGAGGTCAATAAGTTTGAAACAAAGACTGCTTTCCATTTTTCCTGCTACAATATATAAGTCACAGCTTTTTTATTACCAGAATTCAACAGAGTTCATTTTTAACTAGATAAAATCAGATTACAATAAACTCTCTTAATTTTGTCATAAAAGTAGGTAAATTATGAAAAGCAAGATTACAAAATTCCACACATTCAGGTCCAGTCCAAGTTCACATACAGGCCTACAAAATCCTCATGAAAGAAGGGGTTTTGCTCTGCTCACTGATCTACTTGTATCCCATGGGAGGTTTGTAAGGTTGAGCAGTGAGGCAGGCAGACTCCATTTCACCTTACAGGGAGCAGCCATGTACAGCTCAAATATTCTGAGACCAGAAAAAAAGCTAAAAAGTAAACAAACCAAAACAAAGACTCTTACACCTCTTGCTAGTCGGGTTCCTAAAGACGAATCACAACATATTTGCAAATTCTGTCTAAAAAAAAACCTCTGCAGTATAACTACCTCTCTTAATCGTGCATTTATGTAGGTGTGAGATAATATTATAATTTTTGTTTGCTTTGTTGTGCAGGTCCAGACTTCATTTGTAATGTGTAAATGAGAAGTGTTTGCTATGTTTGTTACCTTTCATGCAATCTGGTCTTAATCTGTAAACTAAGAGCTAACAGCACTGAGCTGTGCAGGACTGCGGAGAGAAAGCAGCCATTAGAGTGCACTGGATCTTTCAAGATTCTAATTGCCAAAAGATTGTTTCCCTCTTTAAGGATGATTAACTACAAGACAGAGCTCAATTTCCAGACATGGGCTCTTTAATAGAACAGCTAAATTAGCTGTAGGTATTTATTCTGGAAAAGTATACCTCCTTGGCTTACAACTTCTGACAACGCTCTGCTGCTATTCAAATAGAAAAAGTTATCTCAGGTCTTTTTGTCATTATAAAGTGTTTTCAACTGAAAAATGTGAATATAAAGAGTAGATAGACACTAACAAATTATGCATTAAAATATCCATTTTATAGGCATCTTGATCCCCAGAATTACTTTGTTGGGCAATAGGCAGCCATTTTAAAAACTATGGGCAAAAACTACAAAAACCCTCACCCCACATATTAAAGTACCTAAGAAAAGGAAATAGGTTAAAATCCTCCTACTGGTGCCCATGCTCTGACCTGCTACCATTTTGTTAGAGCTCAGTGCCTTGACCATCGACTGCAGTCTGCAAATTAGGCACTACAGCCCACAAATCTCCTAAGGATGTGTTTCAGTTGTTTTAAGTGCATCTAACCTGAAACTCATCACAAAACCAACTTACCCTGGCCCCACTGACTGCTGAGGGCAGAACTGTGTCTGTGTCTTATAGGCTGGCTGGTGGTGATGGTGCCTCCTCATCACACAGTATTTTGGCATCACAAGTAAATGTAGCTCAGAAGAAAATCCCACCTCTGAGGATTTGTCCCCATTTAAGATACAGGCAGCTAGCAGGAGCCAGCAGCACCAGCCACCCTTCTCTGCACAGCCACAGTGGCACTAGAAGAAATAAATTGGATTAGGCTTTGGATTAGGATTTTTGATTTAATTTATGTTGCATAAAATAAAGGAAGATAATGGAAGTTAGAATTGTTTGCTGAATTAGATCCTATGAGCAATGAGCAATACATTTTGGCTACCATCCAAAATCTGTTTTAACCATAAAAACACTTACTTGTAACCATTTCTAAAACTCACATTTGGCTTGTCTTATGAAGTCCTAGGCTAGTAATATATATTTTGTATGTTGTTGAAGTAGCTAGATGAAAAGCTAGAATGTCCTTTCAAGAGAATTACTCAGCTTAATAACTTCTTTTTCAAGTAAACTCACCAGGAGCACTTTTTCTGATTTAGCCATGAAGCTGTATAGCACTTAAAATTGCATAAAAGAGATGTGTTTCATCTATCATCAATATAGAAGCATAGTACAATATTACTGACTGATAAAACTGACTGGTTATAAATATAATTTTCTTTTCTTTGACTCCTCTTGGACACAATATTTAATGCAGGTTTTTTAATTAGTTGGAAATTTCACATTGTGCTTTTGAGATTGCACACTACCAAAAACAATCAAAATATGGGAATAAATTGAATCTTAGAATTATTAAAGTTACACCAACAATATGAGGTGCTTCAAGAAGCTGTGTTAGTCTTCCTATCTGATCTGATAGGACAAAATGTCATTTTCAAGATAGCTGTTATCAAAGATATTTCTGTTTAAATGGACCAAACCACAACTTAAACTCTACCTAACAACTGTTGGTAGGCAGTAGAAAATGGATTCTAGCTTTGATGTCAGTACCACAGTAATTAATCTTTCTTGAGCCATGAATGTAGATTAGCTAAAATCCCAACTTCTTTTATATCACAGAACCACATAAGTTGAATCTTAGGTCTGCGGTGCCCTCCTGCAGCTCTGGGATGTGCCCTGCAATTGCAACATGACACTAAGCATAATGCAGTCCTGAATGAAGATCTGGGGTGTCATCTTGAATATCCATTACATCTGCATGATATGGCACAAAAGACATGGCAAACCTCTGCTCTGGCTGAGGGCAGTTGGAGAACAGGGCAGGATATTTTAGAGTCCACAAAGAAAGATATAATCCCTATGTGTAGCAACCCACATGTGTAGCAACCTGGTTTTAACTTTATCAAATGCTAATATAAAACCAGCTAGGTATTGTACTCTGTACCTCCTACTGGAAGCTGTTTTCTAACTTCATACTTCTCTTGTGAGAAGCCTACAGACTTCAAGTCTGAAATCTTGACATCTTTAATGCATTCTAATATTTACTTCCAAATGTGTTCACGGAATGCAATTATATGTCAGAATTAATTCTGCTTGAATAAAAAAGCTAAAACTCCTTTGATCTTCTATAATAGAATGCTCTGTTTCACTGGTCTTCTTGTAACACCTTTCACACAGATTCATTTTGTTTGATCATGGGTGCTCAGAACTTTATGTAATATTTTAGTTCCATCACTGTCTTTTGTAAAGGCAAAAGCAGTATTTCCTTTATAACATGGAAAGACATCAAATGATAAATACATCCCATAATTACTATTTTCATGCTTATGTTAGTAGTTCATGATTACTTTTTCTAATGCACATAAGTCTTGCTTTCTCCGTTTTTAACTAGTGAGGTTTTTCTCCCTTTTACCTTAAGTTTCTAGGTTTGCAATAGAATAAGGTGCTGAAGACGCTCATAATTACTAGAAATAACAGAAAGCAAAAGTCTAGGAAAGGAAGACCTACAATCTTAAACAGCCTGTCTGAAGAAGGAAAGAAATGAGAGGGACTTTGTCTGCAGCATAGACCAAAATTTACTGAAAGCTATTAATCAAAATTTTAGAGTATGAGAGTAAGCTAGCAGCCACTTGAATGAGTTATAGCCGTGTGAACAAAGTAGCAACTTAAGGATTTGTCATGTTTACTTCATCTCATTAAATCAAATATTCTTTTACATGATTGAAAGTCTTTTCGTTTCATTAACACTGGCCACTAAATCCTATTTTGCAAGTGTACTGCATTCCCATAGGACTTGCTGCTTTTCCTCTACCTCACTTCCTAATGGCAATTCCACTTATTTTCTTTGAAGCAGTGGTAGGATCAAAATCTCAAAGGGCCTGAAAAGTGCTTAATGTGACACAAAAGGTCATTGCAATGTAAAAAAAGCAGACCCTTTTAGGATCTTAGAGTTGTGAAAGTTACCAGGTAACCTGTCCAAGTGCTTAAATGCATGTTTGGGATTGGATTTTCAGAAGACCTCAGTAGATGGTAACCCAGTGAGAACAAATAAGGAATTACATAAGCCTGCCCTTCTGTACATATGTATTTGTTTCCCCAGAACAGTGTTTGAAGCACAAGCCCCATCTCTTTGTTGTGATTCTATTGTGATCCTATCTTGCAGCTCTGTTCCCTGCAGCCTACTACATTGTTTTGCCTCCTTTGGAAAATATGTAAAACATATCCCAGGACAGGATTCAAGGATAGCTCAGTGACTGATAAAATGCGTGCTTTAAAGAATTAAAATCAAGGGTATGGTGACAGTAGTAGTAAAGATCATAGTCCTAAACACAATGCAGAAAAAGAGTGGTGTAATGCAAGAGATGGACTGAATGACCTGTAGCAGGAAATGTAAAACATCAGGAAAAAACGTGTGTACTAAATTTTCTTATATTTCACATATGATCTGTGTAGTTCTAATCTGCCATCTAATTTAGTTTCTGCATCTGATTTTTCTGTACAGCTGAGCAAATACACATCACAGTACTAAAAAGGAATAATCTTCAATTTATTACCTATATTAGATTTATTTGTAAATTACCATCATAAAAGCACTCTGTTGTCTAGGCTTCTCATCTTCTGTAAGCGATTGAGCAAATTCACTTACAACTAATTGATAATAATGCACAAAACTGCTTGAGATCCTTTGAATCATACACAGAACAGTGGTCATGCTGAAGACATGGAAAACTACTGCTGTAGCATGTTTCAGCAGTGCTGCTGTTTTATATGTAGTCCCATAGATCAAAACCATTTGTCTGTAGCAGAGTTCAGAATATTGAAGTGATAGGATGCTGCTCAGTGCTGTTATTACACAGGGTTCTGGTTGTATATTCTCATCCCCAACACAATTGTGTGGAATGTAAGGGACAGGCTGAGATCCACTGGGGGTTCCTCATGGTTTTACTCTCTAACCACACACAGCTTAGCCACATACAGCACCCTACTGTGAAAATTATCATTTTACCCAACTGAACCCAGTTTTTAATCAAAACCAACTTTTTTCCAGCCACATAAATAGAAGAACTCAATTTGAAAACCCTGTCCTAGAAGCAAAAAGGAAGCTACAGCAGCATAACATGCCCAACGCAGAACTGGGAACAAAGCCTATGCAGGCCCAAGGTTTCCGAGGTACAGTACCATGTCAGCTGTCTTAGTTAAGATGATAGATCCTGCTCTCCTGTTTTTTTCCTCTTGTGACAGTGATTTTGTCAAAGTCTGGTTAAAAGAGTAGTGTTGCCAGTGCTCAAAAGGTTAATGCCTATGTCTTAGGAATTTTCTCCCTTAAATGTCAAAGTTCCAATAGTTGCAGGACTCACCAGCCAATTAAAACTTTCAGAGGTGCAGAGAAAAAACAGAAGAGTTGAATCTAGTGTTTCCTAAATGCTGAGAAAGTAAAGGCACAGTAAGACTCTCAAAGTAATTTTCTAAATAAAATCATAAATTCTGTTCCTGGGAATGCACAACTCTCTCTTGAGCACCTGAGGTTGGCAAGACTGAAATACTTAATTGTACTTTCTCTAAATTACTCTTAATTGATGTTTGGTATGTTTCTTAGCTAGCTCATCTAGCAAGCATCAATTAAGTTAAAAGCCTCAAGCACAGGAGTTTAGGAGTATAGGAGTTTACAAGAATGCAGCCACTTGGTAACATAAAAATTAATGCACTCAAAAGGAGCTGTACAAGCAGCAAACAGCACTGGTACAGACAAATGAAGTTTAACATGAGGGTATAGTCAGAGAATGAGGCTTGTTCTCCTTTGTAACAGTAGAAAGCTCCTCATCAACCTTACCTAGACCCAAATTTGCCCGCCTGCGCCCCGCTCCCAGGAGGTCCCGCAGCGTGAGCGACCTGTCGCAGTGCCGCCGCGGCCCCACCGTGGCCCACGGGCTGTACGGTACGTCCCCACCGTGGCCCCGGGCCAGCCCCTGGGGCCACCAACCCTGCACCTGCCCCAGCCCTCCTCCACCGAGTGCAGCATGGGACCCTCAGCACCCACACTGCACCCCGAGGCGCGCCGAGAGGTTTGCACAGCAGTCGTGTGTGTCACTTGTTGGATGCCTGAGCCCCGTGTGTTTGCAGAGAAAAGCTCGTCTGATATTTACCTCTTCTTGGTAACAAATGGAATGAGACATTCACAGGGGATCTTTTCCTCAGTGGTTGGGAGGGAAATTATGAGGAATGTATTACTTTGTAGACAAAGCTGAATTTATAGATTAGGAAAGAGGTTTTTAAATTACCTCACAGATCATTTTTATTGTTGTAATTATTTTAGCTGCACAATATCCACTTCTAAATGGATTTCCAATATCAAAGGAAATTTATATCTTTTAATTTATGGCTGATCTGCCATAGATAAAAAATATGGTTTTAGTTTTGTATTAGTACAAGAACTCACAAATATTTTTCCTGGAATGCCTGCACTCTTTATTTTCTTGCCTTTGATACACTGCCACTTGGTGTCAGCCAATATTGTTATCTTCTGTCCCTGCTATGTTGTAACTAGATCAGAACTTTTGTCTTTCTTGTTTGTGTTGACTGATGTAGAAAAACCACTCTTCACCCGTGATGCATCACAGCTGAAGGGGACTTTCCTCAGCACAACTCTTAAGAAAAGCAACATGGGTTTTGGATTTACCATCATTGGTGGGGATGAGCCAGATGAGTTTCTCCAGGTGAAGAGTGTAATTCCTGATGGGCCTGCAGCACAAGATGGGAAAATGGAAACAGGTAATTATGGAGGTTCCTCTTTTCTTTTATATGAGAAATAGAATGAGAAATAGATTTCTGAGTCTCACTCTCTTCATGAATGCATACATTTTCTATATGACTTTCTGTGTTAATATGTAGAAAAGGTAAGTGTTTTGGTAAAAATTTCTTGCTAGTAAATGTCAGGTAGCTTATTTTTTCTCATTTCACAATATTTAAGGGAGAAAAGATTTCTGGTTTTCCCTATATAAAAATGGATTATGGTTTATAGGCTATTTACTTAAGTATACATGGAAAGAACGGAGATAGAGAGCACAGACTACTAAGTGCAAATTTATTTCTTTAGAAAGGATGGTGTTTTAAAATAATCAGTTGAGTCTGATCCAATACTGTTCTCATTAGAACCATCATAACAAGAGTTTTCAGTGTGGCATATGGACACATGAGCATTTGTGTCCTATTAAAAAGAATCTGTGAAAACTCAGGAAATAAAAGAAACTTCTTCTAAAGATACTATTGAAAGCTGGTCTGAAGGTCTGCACAACCACAGCAAATGTTTTTTCATGGATTGATAAATATTGCAAACCACTGTCTGAAAGGTCACATCAGGTCTATGTATGAATGAAACTCTTTTGGAGGAAGATGAATTCAGTTTCCAAGCAGTTGTCATCTTCTGTAGCAAAACCAGTCAGAAAATAATAGAATAATTTCAGTTGGCAGGGACCTTCAGTCACTAGCCCCCTGCTTAAAATAAGGCTAACTTTGTGCTTAGATCAGGTTTCTCAAGGTCTTGAGAAAATTTCATAAGACACAGATTCCACAGCCTCTGTGGACTCCTATCCCAGCATTTCTCCACTCTCCTGGAAAAGACTTTTGCCCAGAATTTGTGGATGCCTCATCCTTGAAAGTGTTGAAGGCCAGGTTGGACAGGGCCCTGAGCAACCTGATCTAGTGGGTGGCAAGGAAAGTAGATGATCCTGAAAGCCTCTTTCAACACAAACCATTCTATTCTTCTATGATTTTTGTTCTTTAGGTCCAGTTGGGCTTTCCATGGGTACTAGAGACTGAAGTCCTGTATTCCTGTGTTTGTGCAGCCCTGTCACTCTGTACCATCTCTCCTCAGCATAATTTATCCCATGTGCATTATTTATCCTTCTATTTCTCACCAAGACATTGAAACAAAGAAATGCCAGTTTGGGATTTTTGTTGCCTCTGTAGAAAACCCATTTCGTGGTGGTTTCTAATCTTTGATAACAGATCATTGTGGGTACATCACAGCAGCAGAGAAAGATCCTTTTAGTGTGTTACAGTGCAAGGAGCAGACACAGAAACACATGCAGGCACAAATTATGTGAGTGGAATAGTCTGAAGTGATTTCTCTGGAAATTTCATTTCATCCTTCTTTTATTATAGTCAATATTTTTATCGTAGTCATATTTGTATGTCAGAATAAATCACCCTGGATTCTAGTTTATTTTGTAGGACTCTCTAGAGCTCACCAAGTAGGAAGTGTAAGGGTTGTGAAAAGTATTATTTAAAAATACAAACAAGCAGGATTTGCTTCAAAGCCAATGTTATAGCTAGCATGATGCTTCTAATGCCAAATAGATAAACAGAAAATTTATATGAAGAAACAAAATGTAAGAAAGAAGTAGAGTATCAATTTTTGGCACTGGTTTTACAAAAGCATCAGTCTAACAGCTTGTTAATTCTCAGTTCTTGTTGCCATTTTAACTTAATGCAGTTTAGTTCAAAAGTAAATTAGCTGACTAGGTGAACATAGGATACAACATACTTCCTCAAGTTCAGGAGATTGCAGTGACATAAACTTCATTTTCCCCTAATATTTTCATACTATCTAATACATGGCAGGAGAGCTATTCCTTGTTTGTCATGTTTTAGCATTCTCAGATGCAGAACTCAAATACAGTTACTTGCTAATCCCTCTGAAGTGTGGGATGGTTATTAGTGAACTTGGTCATATGGAGCTATTTTCTCTGGAAAACAGGGTATCCTTGCAACTTACTTAAATTGAATATGGGTTTCATAATACTGTTGATGGTCATTATTGTAGTCATAGATTGTGATGAGAACATGTAAGGAAAATGTTCTTTTAAATGCATAGAAATAGCATTGTTTTTTCCTCAGGTAATTATTTCAACTAAGTTAGGAATGCAAAACAGAAATGTACATTCAAATACATAATCACTCTACAATTATGTGACCCCAAAACATGTAAAATTAGATCTCAGAACAAATTTTGGCCTCATATGTCTTCATTTTTAAGAAGAGTGGCAGATTCTGATGTAAAGTAATTGGAGAATCTCAACTAATGATCGTTGCATCTTACATGGTTTCTATGAAAAAAGTAATTTCTAAATATGTTAATGGTAAACTGAAAAAATATATTTAAGGTCAGAATGTTTATAAAAGCACTGCTCAACAAAGTGCTTGTATTTCCTGATATCAAATCCTTTTCACATTTCCTGAATTAGAAATTCTCTCTCTATTAAGGTATTTTAAATATAATCAACTTAAGATATGAAAGCCTCCCAGGTTCCTTCAATAGCTTTTTGTTCATAAAGCTGTTAAAATCTTATGTTGGAAAGCCACTTGAAATTATATCTGTTTCTTTTTGTTTATTGGTTAGGCATCACTGGATAATAAATACAGCTTTAAAAATAGATTTTATTTATTCTTTTGATACAAACTATGTGGTGGTGTTCTCCAGATATGATCAGAGTATTCTCCAGATATGATCAGTTTATGTGCACTCCAGATATGATCAGAGTCATGGGAAGCTTTGGTTAATGATCAAAACATCATGTTGTGGCAGTAGGGCATCATAGTAGAAAGTCTAAGAGCAGTAACAATGATCTGTGAAGCAGCCTGAGTGTAAGGGATAACCACAGCACTGCTGCCCGCAGCTCTAATATGATTCTGAACCCTGTCTCTTGCAAAGCTGATACTATTTTTTGGCCAAGTAGTTATTGAAATCTTCATACTTCAGACCTGCATCAGATTTGGGGGAAATATGAAGAAAATGCACCATCGTCTTATCCTACCTAAACTTTGGCCACAAGCTGAAGACACCAAAGCTGTACTTCAAGCTAATTGTTAAAGAAACAAGCTCACAGAAAAAGACCATTGTAACTTTGGTTTATTTCTCCACCCAAAGTCTAATGTAGGGGTCAGATACAAATGCTGTTCAAAGAGGGAGTGAGTCTATATAAGACATTGTCACGCTTTAATATGATCATAACAAAGCAGTTTGACCTGAAGGTTTCAAAACGGAGCAATTTTGGATTTTATCCATTGGAACATAGAGCCATAGAATGGTTTGGGTTGGAAAGGGCCTTCCAGATCATCCAGTCCCACCTCCCATACCAGAAACAGGTGAACCTTCCACTAAACCAGGTGAGACTCCAGTGTGTGACCAAAACTTGATGTCATCAGCAAGTTTGCTGAGGTTACACTCCGTCCCTGTGTCCCAATCACCAGCAAAGAGTTAAGTGGTGCCTGTCCCAGTACTGACCCCTGAGGATCACTGCTGAAGGCCTGGAAGCCTCAGGGAACACAGAAGCAGCTGCCTGACCATGACTTGGTATTGCTATGAAACAAAGCAATGAGGCAAACCGAATGCACTGAGATGCAACAAGAGATATCTGAGGTCCTGACAAGCTATCAGAACCACTTGGTGCACAGTGCTGAGCACTAAGAGGTATTTATATTTGTCCTAGACCCACAATAAACCTCACAAGCAGACTCAGAGGAACTACATCTCAGTGGATGAGTCAAAAACAACCAAAATTACGTTCCTGATCCCATTTGCCAGATGTTTCAGAATTTGTATGGGCTATTATGCCCTCATGTAAATCTAGCATCTGTGCACTAATGGTTGTTAATAATCCTGAAAATGCCTTTCTAGGACATGTTTTAGCATTTGGAGCTCAATCAAGCTGCTGGATATGAACATTACACTCCACAGCATCTCTGTCTGTCTCAGGACAGCCTGGGAGTTGATACCACATTCTTTTCTGGGAGGTTACATTGCTTTGTCTTGTCTGAAGCCTCATGCAGCCAACAGAAAACTCTCTGTATTTGAGATGCCCCTGCATTTGATTAAAATGCTGAGTGAACATCACTGGTAAGAGACTGCATCTACATGAAAAGATTTTTATACAGTGAGTGATTTTGACTGACTGCTGTTCTAAGGCAAACAAAGATTTAGGCCTGCGGCTGAGTCAGATAAAAGCTCAAGCTGCAAAGGCAAAAACTCTCCTGCAATTCTCAAGGTTATTCAATGGACTGGATAAACTGAAGCACTCCCATATAATCAAGCTCAAGGAAAGATTCTCACTCTCCACATTTCAGCAAGCTCCATTTCCTTTGGTGAAAGTTTCCAGGAAACAGCTCTAAGGCGTGGTGCAAAAGTGGTTCTTGGAGTCTGGTGATGACCTTTCTGACTGATGAATATCTTTGGTCACTGCAGGTTGAACTTTCCAGAAACATAAATCTGTGGGGAGATATCACAGCTCAACAGTGTGAATCAAGAAAGGGGAAATATGTTCTTTTATTTCATCTGCCAGACATGTACTTGGCCAGCTTTAAGATGCTAAATCATCTGTAAATAATGCAAACTTGGGCTTTTTTAGATGTTGTTCTCTCAGGAATGATAGCTTTTCTATATTAGTTATCTATTCTAGAGATAGAAATTCATAAATTAAAGTTCAACTAACAGATATCATTTTCTACACTATAAATGTCTACACCTACCACATAAGCAGACATCTATTACTTTTGTGTAACTGTAGTAGGATGAAGCCTAGAGAAAAAAGTTAGAGATTGGTCCCATCTATCACTCAGGATTTTTACTGCACCTTAGAGATCTGCAAAGGGAATGAGCTGTTAGAAATGCTGGAAGGAGTGACGCATGGCCTTGCTTCCATTCATGTACATACCATCAAGACCCATAATAGTCTACTGCAGATGATGAATTCTTCAATAAGCTGAGGTTATTTTAAATGTAAGAAAATTGGAGAAACCACACTTGTTGATCTACAAAATGAGTGTAGATCAACATGAATGTTATTATTTAAGTGAATAAGAACAAACCCAAAGTCATTATCAGGCGGTTGACCCTACAATGTCACTAGGCTTAGGAAATAATTATCTAGTTTCATTAATGCATATTTTTTCACAGTAATAGCTTACAACCTTTATAAAAAGTGAAGTAGTCAAGACAGAAGGAATTGGGGATATCTGCAAAAGAGTCCATTTTTAGACTTTCAGACAGATGCTTAATTCTGTTCCCTGTTTATCCATTGTCAGATCAGGTAATAAACCACTATCTCACCTAATGTGAGCTCAGCTGAGATGCAAGCTGCCTAGTTTGGGCAACAGAAAAGATGAACTATATATTCACAAAGAATGCTTTCAATCCAAAGAAGCGAATATGTTAAAATTAAAATCTTTGTTTTGGCAGTCATGTGGAAATGTTAATACTTTTAGAACCTCACTCAGTGTATCATGATCACACACCACAATACCTATACACTTTTCAAACAAGTCATGTTTTTCTGAGTGCTATCAGTCAAAACCCAACTGATAATCTTCTCTTTTACGACATTCCCTTCCCTTGGTAGCCAACTGTTTACCACAGTTGCCATCTCAGTTGCCAGGAGCTGGTCACATACATGTAGGGCTTGAGTTCCACAGTACCTGAAGCTGGCTGAAACTTAGTTATCTCACCCGCCTGACACCTTCTCATCCAGGGGCTCCAGGAAAACTGGCCTCACAAAGTTAAGGCATGCTGTTAGGAGAGTGAGAAGCTATGCTGCTAGTTGGACTGCTGAGGAAGGACTATCTTTTCATTGGTCTTATGCATTGGTCTCTGGGCTAAAACACTCTTTTAAATATGCACCAAGGTCCCATGAAGTGTCAGCCTTGCAGCTGCAAGCTGATGCCAGGTGAGGGAGGACTGTGAGAGCAGAGCAGCATATATAAAACCAGCTTGTATTATCTGCTTCCCTTACTACCCCTGCTTTATTTGGAAGCTAGCATGTTTCATCTGATGTTTTTAGTCTAGCTGAGACTGCACATCTCTCTCTGCCTCCATATGTTGCTAATCATCCCATGGAGTTCAGAGAAAGAAAATTAACTGTTTGGAAAGTAACTAACAGCAATAACAAAAATTACTTCAGGCACTGTGGAGAATGATTTCTCCCACCCACATTAGGCCAGTCAGTGTGAATTTGTGTTATATTTACTGCTTGTATTTCAGCATCTTCCAGGCTGATGATGAAATGGTGCAAAGCACAGCAGAAGCGCTATATTTGCATCAGGTACAACCAAAACCTATAGTTCCTTCTGCCAGCAGTGCTGGTTACATTTTCTTGATTGTGAGGCATACCAATAGTAACTATTTGTTAAAATCTCAGACTGGTTTTGCAGTACCAGTCTTCTTTCATTTAACAAGTTAATTTGGCTTTTTAAATCAAGGAGATTGTGAGGGTTTGGAGACTGGAACTACAACATGAGTGCTGTGATCTTTGCACCAGACATGAGGATAAAGTTAACAGATGCCCTGATAGTTCATAGCTCAGACAAACTGATACAGTTTTTTTTTCTTTTTGCAGTACACAACATCCCATTTAATTTAATCCACTTTATATTTCTCACCATAAAAACTTGCACATCATATAACTAATGCCAAAACTGTGCAAGAGATCTGGAGTTAAAATTGACCCTGTTTTAACAATCTATCAATATTGCTAGGCCTCACAATTTTATCCTGAGTCTCTATGTAACCAGAATTCTTTAAAGCAAAACTCTTAATTCTTCTTTGTTGTTTAAAGGGGACTAAATCTGAATCTTATCTTAAATTTTACAGGATAAATCTTCTGTTCCCCTGTCACAGGGGAAAGTATGACCACATTATATTTAAGAGGTTTCAAACACAAGGCAAAGGAAAAAATGCCAGTTTTACTATTTATTTGATATCATATATTAAGACTCAATTTAGTTGGGGAAAGGGACATGACTTGTGGTTTTGAATGTGTGACAGTAAAACTGATACTTGTGTCTTAGGAATATTAACAGCAATTAAGAGATTCTTTTTCAATCCCCTGTTCTTTCAAATTTTAAGGCAGGCAATTCATTGAGCTCTGTATGTAAATAGAAAGACAGGAAGGTAGTACTTAGAAATTTTTTGTACTTGTGCTACTTTTTCTAAGATTAATTTTCTGTTATATTTTTTATGTCTCTATGGCTTTCAGATAACTTGGTGCAGTGGTCACATTAATATCTGTAAATTTTTCCTTATGTTGACCAAAGATCTAGGAAAAGTGTCTACTTTTGTCACAAGGTTACTGAATTTTAATCTCCATGAGGTTCTTATTTTAGTGTTTTCTTCGTATTTTCCTTCTTTTGATATTCACTATATTGTGAGGTATTCATTGAATGATAACCAGGACAGAGATAAGCCTAGACTAAAAAAAGTATCCATATTTTGTGTACCACACACTATTACTGTCTGCATCTGAAGTCTTTGTGTGCACCTTGTCAGATTTTTCAGTTGGCTGGTGTGGTATTCAACATCCTTGTGTTCTCCCTGAATTGCAAAAAATCCATGTGTCCCTATCTGTTCTGCCTGCTAGGGTTTTAGAGCTTGAGTCTGTGCTGCCCCTTTGAGCCACTGAGCATTCGTTAAGTAGTGCCTACAAATAGACATTCCTCAAGCTATGAAGAGAGCTTTTGATTCTTTTTATCCCTGTCATTTGTCTATTCCCTTGAAGTCTTCAATTAAAATTACTGATGCAAACTGAAAGAGCAATTGTAGCAGAGCATCTAAGTTGAATTTCAAAATGCTTGTGAAAATGGACAGTGTGTTGTTTAAGTCACAGGAACAATTTTAAAAAAAAATTCTTAGGAACTTCTTGTCTCCACATCACATGCTGTCTCCCTTCATTAGAGGATTCTGGGCTTGCATTATTAGTACAAATAGAACTCAGGGATCTCTGACTCCAGAGGTTTAGCCCTAAAGTCTGCCATAACATAGAAATTTTGGGAATCTTCTATCTCACATTTTACACTTAGTACCTTAACTCAAGGTGGTTCAAAGCAGGACACTAAGGAAAATAGATTCCCGAGAAGGGTGGGAATAGGGAGGAAAAGGGAGATAACTGAGACTCCCAATATGTGGGTGCAATTCAGTTGCATAAACATAAGTGTCCAGTGCCATTAAAAGTTCCAGGGATCCCACCTAGCCTCCTCCTGCCTTTCCAGGCAGCACTCTCTTGCAAGTCCTGTGTGGAACCTGCAAGTCACATACAAATATCTCAAACGCCAAAAGCTGTTGCAAATGACATTAGACACCTGCTTAAACAACTTCATTCCTCCTTCAACAAGGATTGTGTTAACAGACTCCTTTGGTTTTCCTTATCATCTATTAGAGCAAGCAGTGATTGATTGATTAATTACTGTAATAATAATCCTTTTCTGACAATTTTAAGGGTGTTTGTTTCCCCTAGCCTAGTTCAAAACTCACATTTCTGGTTTTATGAATACTTTAAAAATGCAACAAAAATCTCTTTTAAATTAATAGGCTTAATTCTCTCTCATTTAACTGTTCAAACAACAACATTATATGAAGTTTGATGATTGAGTTCATCCCCTCATATACTCGGGATTATAAATTCATTTTCATCTGCAGCACTTACAATATTTTGCTTCATATATTATTGGTACCCGTAAAGAATATGCCAATATTGGGATTGGATATTGTATATGTAACTTGTTTTCTTTCCTATGGTGACTTTTCTTCAAAATTCTTTTTGAAGTGAGTCACTCATTTTTTTCAAGTCCACATATTACACAGAAATGCAAGAAGAATCCAAAAAGAACACCAGTCTTTCATTTTGCTTTGATAAAATCCATATTTATATGCAGGAAACAACTCATACTACTCATGGTTTATGGCGCTTGCCTCATTTTGAAAGAAATTCACATTTGTTGACACTATATTTTGATCTATGGTTATCAGTCCCAAGAATGATAATGTGTGCTTGTTACTTGGAACAGCGAAATACTGGACATGTAAATAGGTGAAATTCTGGATTATGTAAGTGTGCCACATGATCTTCTGCAGGAGAGATTATATGGGCAGGCCTGCTGATATGTGCTAAGATTTTTTTCAAATATTTAAGCCATTAGAGCAACTCTTCCAGCACCAACTATAGAAAGCTGAAGATATTTGATTAGAAATGGCTGAGGTCTGAACCTGCCCAGCCATGCCAGATTCCACATGTACAGCAATACTGTCCTTTATCCAGCTGTTTCACCTTTGACCAGATTCTCCCTGCAGTTATGTTTTGTTTAAACCAGAAACTAATGGTGAAGTAATTTGATGGGAAGAGAAGGCATAGTGGAAATATGATCTGTGATAATATAAAAATCCTGTCTCTTATGAAAAAATGCAACACAAACCATAAACACAAGGTTTACACACCCTGTTTAACCTAAGACACGGCCCTCAGTCTCTTTTAGAAAGAGAGTAAATGGAGATATTCTGGTGCTCAAAGGTGCTATATTTTTAGCAGAAGATGAGATCATGCACAAATGAAGGAATATGGTAAAGTAAAATGTGAAAGTGTAAAGGTGAAAAAGCAAAGAGGCTATTTGGACACAAATTATTCAAGTATGTGCAGTCTCATATTCCTATTAATGCAAGGTCTGACTCCATGGGAAAATGGCCACAAAGGGCAAAAGCATAGACAATGATACTAAAACTATGTCATTTCAGTATACAAAATACAAAGGCAGAAAAAAAAGTTAAATTATTTATTCTGTCCACTATCACATCCTAATACACCTTTATCCAATTTCAGTGTTCATACACTTGTTTTGTGTATGAAAATTCTAGGAAGTCCATAAATTCATTCTTCAATCTGAATTTCATCATGCAAAATCCAGAGATTCTGTTAGGACATTTAACATAGACCAGGAGATGACAAATATATTGTCATAATCCTCACATTTATTAGGACAGGTTTTGTAAACTTTGCAAGTTACCACTTGAGTAAGCAGCATGCACTGATCTCAGTGTCTGCCAAAAATGCTGCAGTGGCAGAAATTACTTATTTTCTATCAAATGTAATTAACATTTATCTCACATGATTTAGGTATTTGTATGAACAGACAAAAATATACATTGAAAATAATAGTCATCATCTTCTGATTTACTATTTCATTCAATAAATAATGACATTTTATTCCTTAAGCAAAACCAGATTGCTGTGTATTCACCTCTGCCTCTACACTTGCTTAAGCAAATACAATCTGTACCTTTATTAAAATCTGAGAGTTCAAAACCTCCACTCATTTTTTGCCTTTAACCATTTTTGAGAACAAATTTTAAATTCTTTGAGAATTTGAGAATTTAAGAATAAATTAAATAATTAATTTTAAGAAACAGTTTCTATGGTACATTTAGAATGGCAAATATCTATCTTGACAGTTAGCAAATATTTTGCTTGAACAAATTAGTTTACATCCATGTACCTGAATTTCCCCATCCAATAGGAGAAACAGTCATTTAAGAACTTAGTAAAGTCCAATAATTATTGAAGTTAGCAACTCCCATCATAACTGCTAAAAACATAAGAGAAGAGAAGCCTAGTGGAGTTCAGCTTAAGATATTAAGGTCAAATGTTGTCAAAGTCCAATTGTGCAATGTATATTAAAAGAGAAATCTCTGCTCAATCATACATGGATCAGTATTTTTTGTCATGCTCTAAGTTTTATCATTTGATGCATGGCATGAAGTAAAACTATCCAGAGTTGCATTAGAGATAACAAAACATTTCCAGGCATATAAATCGTATTTAAGGAGCTTTGCAAACCTTAAACTAATGGGCAGTTACAGAGACATTTAAGGCAATTTTATTAGAAGTTCACTTCTAAACACATCTTTCACTGTCTGTTGCCAGAATCAGGATATTAGCACAGATGCACCTTTCATCTGACCCTGTTCAGCTGCTCACATAGCCTTTATGAGAAGAGCAAAGTTTATTCCAGCACTTACGTGACTGCCTCTTTGTAATTGATGATTCTGACATTTAAAAAATAGCTTGTTTGTTTAAAGGCCTGTAATGAAAATTTCTCGATGTCATAAGGAGCACTTTTCTAACCAGGAGGTGGGCATGAAGTGAATCCTGATGGACAGTGGGAAGCCCCTGGAAAAATTCTTCCAGCCTTTTCTCTCTGTGCCCCACTAAAGTCTTCTCCCCTGCAGTAGTCACATAAGTCTGATGCTGTCCCTGAGTCAGGGGATGGAGGTGGAGCTCGAGGTGTCCTGCTGCTCCCAGAATCTCTGTGTGTGCAGCACTGGGAGCTGCCTGGGCACCACTGTCTCCTCCTCAGCTCCTCCTTCAGCAGGTACCAGAGGGAAGCAGTGCCACGGTGGCAGAATCTGGGTGCCCTAAACACTGCTCTGCTGCCATGCCCCTATAAGTGAGGGTTGTGTACAGGAGCTTAGACAAATGCTTGGTGTCTGGAGCGTTGGTATTTTGCCAGGTCTTGGCTATCAACCTCAGGGTGTGACTGGCTGGTGGAGAGAGGAGGAGAGGGTCACCAGAGACCGGGTGCAGAACAGGGGGAAAACTAACTGGACTAGGATATGCTGGAGCTGAAGATGACATAACTTGTTTTTGTTCTACAGGGAGGCAGAGAGAAAAGGCAGCAATTTTATGCTAGAAATGGCTGGAGAGTGGGTGTTTCTATGCATGTGTGAGTGTGTAGGAGGCAGGAGGGGGAGGGCAAGGTTCTAAGGAAAAGAAGAAAGGAGCTCTGCAAGAAAGGTCTGAGAGCACTGATGTGAGTACAGATCTTTTAAACACTGGCAGTTTCACTCCTTTTGATGTATTGCTTTCTTCTTTAGCTCCAAATGGAAGTAAATTAAAATTCTTTGTATTAAACTAGTCTCTTCTGCATTAAAATCAGCATCATTGTATGCAGTATTTACTGAGACTTTCTTTGCCATGCTGAGCATCACCTGTAGTACTGCTGGGGAAAAGTCAGATAATATTGGACACCCTGTCTTGATAGGTGTTCCTTGAGAATTTATTCATAGGCTGAAAGTCAGTCATGAGGCATGTTGGATTATGCTGCTGCTCTGTTATTTGTGATCTCTTCTATTCCACCTTAGCATAAGCAAAATAGCAAATCTCAATGAGCAAAGGCTATCTATCACAGTTCATGATTGTTGGCCTGAAATCATGCCTGTGAATCCTGCAAACCCATCAATTCAGAAGAAGCTGTCAGAGCTAAGCCTGTAACATGGTGAAGGGATGAAAGAGCACTGAAAAAAATTGATTGTTTTTCACTGGGGTGATTGAAAAAAGGCATCAGAAAGAGGTGGGAAACTGGCAAATGCAGAAATTGAGATAATGACGAGAACCTGACAGTGCTTTCTTGCAAGGGGGATGTGGAGAAACATCATTGTATGAGTCTGAAAAACACACTAGATTTGTGGGGCAGCATTAATCTTAGCCCCGTCACTAGCATGTTACCAGGATTATTCTCCTGATATTGGCCAGAGCCTCAACCAATGCTCTTGGTACTTGTTTTGTTGTAGTCTGGTTGACTTTCTTGCACTGAAACCTCCACAAAAGCTCATGTGGCACACAGCAGCCTGGTGTGCTCAGGCAGGTTCTCCTCAGGCAGCTTAAGAGGAACACATCCACCCACGGCAAAGACACTGCCTCCTGTCAGACCTGGTCCCTGGCACTGGAAACCACATGTGTATTTAACCTTGTTTGTTTGACAAGTGGGATTGGGGTAGATTCCTCTGTTAAATTCCACAGGAAGGTCATGCAACACTGCAGTGCTACACATGACATGAAAATAATGGTCACATTTATGTGTTTATACTTTTAATATTACTTTAGAAAGTTGTTTTATTTTAATGGGAGGGAGTTGTTCTAACACAGATGGGAAAAGTTGAAAACACTCATATCATCTCTGGTTATTTTCTAGACAGGTCACAATGGCAGCATCATTACTCAGAGTTCAATAAAGCTTCCTTTTTTGGCAGATTTTTTTTAAATCTCCTTAGTCTGTCTTGTTCCAATTATTTTCTGCATATCAGACAAGAGTATATTTTTTTAGACCAAACTTGATTGCATCAAAAGAAAATGCTGTTGCCTATTATATAAGAGATTCAAGTGTTTCTAGCACAGTTGAAAAAGTAGTTTTGAATTGTTTGGGGAAATAGGGATAATAAGAAGAATTGTATTTGAGCAATTGTTTATGCTAAAAATTCCACTCCAGCCAAGGTGCTGAGTGGATGGATTTTTATTTTAAACTGTGCAGTGTTGTAAATACTATCTTTCAATAGTCCGTTCAGTTCTGAAAGCAGGACTGTGATACTTTAATCATTTCGTTTGCTACAAGAATAATGAATTCATCTTTGCTAGGGCATAATACTTGTAATCTCACGTCAATTGGAAGTAATATTTTTCAAAAAATATTAGAGGACATTAAAAAATCAAATTGAAAATATGAGCTTAAGAACATTCAGTGAAAAAGCAAAATCATAATATTTCTAATTTTTAGAGGGTTTTTTAATTGACCTATTTCAGAAAAATTGCCACAGACTGAGAAAATCTTCTACCTAACCCCAAGCTAGCTGTCATCAGCCTGGTTCCAGGTATATAGGATTTCATCTTTTCCACATAAAAATATAACCACACTTAGATGTTAGTCTCATTTTGCATATGTGTGTCAGAATAAGGTGCTAATTTTTTCTCCAGTATGAATTCTGTGTTAAATGTGCTTTACTGCGAGCTGACAAAAAAAGCCAGACTTTCCCTGATTTGGGTCTCCAGCTAAGTCATGCAGTAAAGGCAGTGGCCATAGCGAGCTACATCAGGCTGGCTGGCTCTCTTTTTCTCTCTCCCCTTCTCTCTCTCACATAATTAAATAACACAGCTGTGGGAAACAGCCAGGCCAAGTATGGGAAAAAGGAGGGGCTAGAACAAAGACCCTATAATAAAGAATAAAGTACAAAATGTGATCTCAGTAAAGACCGTATCAAAATCTCTTTGCACAATGCAAACACGATCGAGGCAATGTAGACAATCTTTAATCTATCATTTTCCAAAAGATTACCCCACATTTGGAATATATAATAGAAATCATAAAAGACACTTGAGACAAACTCAGAGTTAAGACCGGCGGGAGCAAGTCAGTGTGTTTAGTCAGTTCCTGACAGCCATCCCATGGCAATGCAACCAGCCCTGTCCAGTTGACAAGCAGAGTAATGCTTGATACCTGTGCAGTGTAACTGCATCCACTTCAACAGACTGCAGCAAGATTTTTACTCTTTCTTGCAGTGACAGAAAGTTCTTCTCCCAAATATTAGAAATTACATGAGATACGACTTTTTTGTGATCTCTGTTTGCATCCTGCAATTGCAGGGTTTAGGGACAGGCTAAATGTCAAACCTACTCCTTCAGAGTAATTTAAATTTCTCATGCACCATAGCCTTACTCTTTCATTGCTATTAGTGATGGAGTTAGATATTCTTTTGAATCCCATTTTATCTTTAAAGGAGAAAAATCACATTAAGCTCATGTAATTTTTTCTTTCGTGTCTTTTTATTTCAGTCAATTTAATGCAATAGTATTATCCTTCCATTAGATAAAGGCACACCTCATATTTTTGTGCCTGAATTAGGCAGTGCATCTGTCTTTTAATTTGGGAGAGTGAGAGGTTTGAGGAAATTGCAGAATGCTCATGTAATTAATTTTGCTTTTAATGGCAACAGGTTTTAGTCTCTTTCCCATCTTGTTGGTATCTAAGCGCATCTGGGTCTTACTTAGGTATTCAAAATCCTTGTTA
This sequence comes from Brachypodius melanocephalos, assembly GCA_013398615.1. Lineage (NCBI taxonomy): Eukaryota > Metazoa > Chordata > Aves > Passeriformes > Pycnonotidae > Brachypodius > Brachypodius melanocephalos. The sequence continues at coordinate 7,638,304 of VZSR01001299.1, read as the reverse complement.
TGCCTCAAGAGCATCCTTCCCAAAAGGATTCTATTTGTGCAAGTGAAAAAGAGAAATATATTATCATTCATCTTGAACAGTCTTGCTTTTGCAGATTCCCTTTAACTACACAAAAATAACCATACAGGCAAGTGTTCATTCTACTTTTCATGGCTGAGGGAGGGCAAGCAAGAGTCCTTCAACAGAAGAAATGTAGAGAGTGGGCAAGAGAGAGCTGAGAAAATATTTAGTTCTAATCCAAAGTCGAACCTGCATGGACTCCAGCAGAACAGAAGCACATCTGTTATGTGCCAGCAGTTCTTCCCTGTGCATGCAGAAGGGTTGCCATTGGACCTGAACCTTGTTTGTGCTATTACTCATTTTAATGATGATATTTTTTTGAATAACAGGACAAAGCCATTAAAAGCTTTTGTAAGCATGCTCTTTGTAAGATTATCTATGGACTGACAAGGACTGTGCAAATACAGAAATGCCTTTCAGCTGCTTTGACCAGCACGGGGTACAGTAGGCACTGTCAGAGGGATTTGTCTCACAATTTCTTCACATCACTGTATATGTCCTTCCACTGCTGCTAGTATTTGTTTTTCCTCCATTTCCATCACTTAATTGACACTATCAGTTCCCCTATTCCCTTGTGCTAGGCTGGCTTTGAGGGATCTCTGGTGCTAAGGGGCTCTTTCTGATAGCAGCAGCTGAAACTGGACACGTGGGCAGGTGATCTCTGCTCCCTCAGGGTCAAGGTTGTCCTGTGCCTTCAAGCCCAAGTGAACAGAGCTGCAAGACAATGTGCCACCTCTGCTTATCAGAACCTCTGCACCAGAGAAACAGCTATGCTTGCTGTTATATAAGTTCCAGATTGCCTCAGAATTCAAAACATGCTCTCCAGTTTTTAGGAGTAGATGGACCCCTTATTCTTCTTTCTTAATCAGTACTGGTTTTGGAGCTAGCTGAAGATACATGAATAAGTGTGAAAATATGCATACCTCTGTTTTCCAAAAGTATCTTTCACATGGGTTCTACTAGGTGGAACTGTGGTATTCAGCATTTAGTTTGCAATGAATCTGGGAGGACACTGAAGTCAGAGAATGAAAATATGGTCACTGCTAATATCAAAGTTTCTGTCCTCTCTTTTTATGGTGTCTGTCACATAACAAATAAGCATGCTGAGAAGCATTCACACTAGTTTTCCTGAGCATATTGAATAATTCATAGAAGTAGTGTTAGAAATTGTGCTATAGGGACATTAACAACATTGTATCAATTTTTTTTTTCTTTTTTCATAAATCCCTTCTACAGTCCCAGTTAATCAGAATACTTCTTGCCATGGGAGTTCTGTTACAATAGTTTTGCCATAAGAGATACATTTATACATAATTTTGGAGGGACAGTGAAAAGACTGGATAGTTTCAATCTCAATAAAAATAAAATGACAGAACTCTTCAGAATTTGTTTCTTCACAGTGTTTAATTGTAATTCCACTTACTCATTAACAGCGAAAACCTTGAAAATGTCTCAAAAGCAGTTTACATTGTTACAGGCTCACTAGATATTTAATACGTTGATTGATTGGTTCATCTTTATGTATATAAAATTTCTCAAGGCTAAACAATTTAGGGACTCCTTGCTGAGAACAGCTAAAGGACTGTCGGTTTCAGCAGTTCATTCTTCTAAATGTTAATTGAAAATATAATGTATCAACTCTTAATGGAATAAAATTAGGAACAAAATATATTTTTTACTTGTAACATTTATAAATTATTATAAAAGTGTGCTCTATTTTGTGGATTAGTTTATTGTTCTTTATTTTTTATTGTATTGAACTGGTATAAGGTCTCTTGGATATATCATTATAAAATCCATGAAATCAAAATGCACTAGGTCAAACAAACACTGAATTCCTTCACCCAGCAATGCTTAACTCTGCTGTTAGGACAGTATTATTTATGGTGATATCTCTTGTTAGTGTCAGCGGCCCCATCTTTGGATGGAGCAATTCACGAAGACAATCCTGAGGGTTTTTTTCTGAACTCATAGTTTGTAGTAAAAGCAGAGAGAGCTAAAATAGACAAGAAGTCATAGGTTCATTTTTATACCCAGGGTTGTTTGCATTTTTTAAGTTTGATCTTAGGTGTGTGAGTTTCTCTGATTATAATCCCCATTGGAAATAATGACTCTGTAATTTCACTGTAGTTCTAAGAACTGCAGTTAACGTATAAGCAGTTGACACCTGACTATGATTTTTGTCTGGAAACCATTTTCAGGTAGTGCTTGTATGTGAGCATTGCTTGCATACGAGTCTGAAAATTTAATAATTTCATACTTAAAATGCCATAAGAAGCAGAAAGAACATAAGGAATTTTAATGGAAATTGCCCTCCATTTTAAAAATACCAACTTTTGGAGCAGGATTCGCTAGTATATTCCAGTCTGTTTGTGCCTTCCTGAGGCAGGACAGGGCTCTTAGACAGGCAGTCAGTTGGGGGTTCTTTAGAGACAGGGAAGAACAAACTTTCGCTTTCTCTCTCACTCTGCTGCTGGCATTCATGTCCCACATTCCTCCTGCTCCTTCCATTCCTGTACCCCACAGCACACACACTCATCCCCTGGTCACCCTTAGCTATGCCCTGGCTCCAGTGTGCTGCATCCATTAACACATGGCACTCTTGCCCTTCTTTGTGCACTTCCTGTGCAACATTTCTTAGAAGGAAGTTTATGGAGGGGCTGTCCCACTTCCCATTTTACAGGCTTTCCAAAGAGAAAAGGAAGTTGTGCATATAATATGCTTGAGAGAGCTTTTCCATGAATCACCTTCAACCACTGTGACTACCATCTCCAATGGGATGGGAGACTGCAACTTGATCTCAGTTTTTGAAGGATATAGAAGAGGTTCATGCTCAGGAAGGATGGTGCCACCTGCTTTGTCAGGAGGAGGATAGAAATATTGTGTGGAAGCAAATGACATTAAGTGGTAGTCTTTTGAGGAAAAATTAGGCAAAATTATAATTTTTGGAAGGAGTTTTTAGTTACCATGGGGTGATTCACAGGGGGCATTGGGAGATGGCAGACATAGTGTGAAACTGCATGGTCTGAACAAATAGTCTGATGTGGCATCACAGTCATTTATAATAACACATTAATTTACCTTTATTCATTAGCTAATTAACAAATCAATAAATTTAGACATCCAGAAAATTAATTCTTTTCTGAAGAGGAAAATGATTGTTCTCATACACAACAGGAGGAATACCCCTTTATATATAAGATCTGAGATTTGACTACTGAACAGCAGTTGATATATCCAATATTGCAGCAGTTTGTGGCAAGTGTTGGGATCCAAACATTCAGCTGAACCCCTGAATAAAAAGTGATGGAGTATCTTTTACAATAGAAAGTGATGGAGTATTTTGTCCTGCTATGGTGTTGTTATTGGTCATATATTTACTACAGTGGAAAGGAAGTCCCAACAATATTGTGACTTCTCAGTGCTATAAAGATTCTCCTTTCTCTCAGAAACCACCAGAGAAGGTGGATGAGACATAAAAGGAGGAAGAATAGCTAGAGGGAGACTAGATAATCCTCATAAGAGGGGAATGTGATTCTTAGCCATAAAGCTATAAGGGTAGAAAGTGATCTTTTCCTAACTATTTTAAGGCTGGAGCTTTTTGTGTGTTATAAAGCAGTTTTAAAGAAGGAGCTTGGTGGGACTTTTGTTAATAATTTTTCCTCATTCTTCCTATGAAAAAGAATATTATGCAAGCTGAATTTTGTATTTTTACACTCAGTGTAGTATTCAGAAATGAGCTGAAAGTGAAGGAATAATTATTCAGAGGTGAAGGTGTTAAATTGTTTTGCAAAGAGTAAAAATATATTGTCCTTGAAAATGAGTGCTCAACAGTGCAAGAGGCTCTAGAGATATTAAGTCAACCAATGTTTGCTTGGAAGGAAGGTCAGTTTGATAACACATTACCCTCTATTAACCTGGAAAAATAATGTAAAACCTTAGAGGACCTAAAGGAACTCCACTATGTCTCTTTTCCATGCAATTTTAAAGCAAGCAATATATTCATACATGCCTGACAAACTACTGAGTAGATCTTTTCATGTAGAAATTGTATGAGGAGATGTCTGAAGTTCGGGTAATTTTTTGTAGATGATTTTTCTATCAAAAAAGAAAGAAAATATAGAGGTAATATATAAGATAAGCACATAAACATAATGAATGGACTTCATAAAACTTATGAGTAGAAAATTACTTATATACTAGCCATATGCTTGTATAAGCATTTATTAATGAATTGGTAATCATATATAGCTCCATTTCAAATGCCCTGAGGTATTTATATGTAGTAGACTACTAGTAAAAATCCATTTATTTAGCTGGAAATTATTTCACTGTTTTGATATATTTTGTTTCTGCTTGATAAAATGCGCCTTGTCTTTAATTTTGCATAAAAGCATTAATCTGTAGTGATCCAGACCTCTTTTGAAATATCTGTCTCTGAGGGGTGCTGACCTTGTAAACCCTGTTGACTACTTTCATGATTTGGTAGAGAATTTGTAGCATAAAAAGTAGCATCTGGGACAACAGTAAACATTACTTTTGGGAAGAATGTGGATGATGATGATGATGATGATTATTAATGTTGCAAATCTATACATCAGAGCAACACCTTCAGATTTGGTGCCTGGCATTTGGCTCCACATCCATGATTTGGATCTGAAATGAGCACACAGACTACTGGCAGCTCACCTTGATCTCAGTCAGCAGAATGTGAACTTGAGCAATGAACACACAAAACATCCACAAATCAAAGCTTTAAATGTTAGCTTTAAATTAAATTAACAACCCAACTGATAGTCAAATTAGATTTGTAGTGGTCTCAGAGAGTCAGATGGGGAATTAGGTACCTGGATGGGCACTGTGCAAGTGTAGCAGGAAAAATAAAATATTGATCAAACAATGATGAAAATCACAGTTTTACCAAATAGGTAACAGAGTTATAAAACTGACCCACTTCTGACAGTAATGCCCACTGCAGTTACAAGGAATCTCCTTGGAAACCATAATATCTCTAAAATAGGAATGAATTTGCAAGTTGTACCTCTATAGGTTTTTAATGGAGATGAATCCTACTCATCTATCTTTGCACACGTTTTTTAAGTGTCCAACAAAGTGCTGTTGCTTTCACAAATTACTAATTTAGTATGTGACTAGTTATTCTTGTCCTCATGAATAGCTACGATTACTCAAAAAAATAAAATATCTCTATTAACCATTTCAGTTCACAACATGACTACCTATTACCAAAATTTCCCAGTATAAATATATATATTTATATGTATTTCAAAATATGAAGGCATTTGTCACTGTGCTGCAGTATCTTTATAAATACTCCATCTGATTCCTCACCTCATCCATCTCCCTTTTTCCTCCCTGGCGGTTTATGTCAGGAATCAGCACTGGCAGTGTTGTGCAGTTGACAATGCTGCTGAAAATGTCTTCCACCATGGACAGGTGGCACACGGCCAGGATTCCCAGCGGGGCACAGGGGCTGCTTGGTATTTACATCATGCTTTTCCATGCCCCTTTGCCTTTAGGCTGCCAGGAGGCTGGCTGGGCTACTTTCCTCCTCCTGGGAGCCATTACCTAGATAAATGTGATGCGCTGCCTACAGAAATAAAATGTGCGTACAAAAGCAAATGGGTTGTAAATTTTGACCTCCTTTCTCTGGAGAAAAAGAAGAGTTTCATTGCTCCATGAGCCTCTGTGCACAATGACACCTTTCACAGTGATCCCAAATAGCTGTGCAAACATGGCATACATTTTTTATCTCGCTCTTCAGATCCTCTGACGCTCTGTCACGCAGTTCATTCACACCAGGCAGTTCAGGATGCACAAGGAGTTCCTGCAAGCAAAGCTGAGACAGAACAAGCTTACATAATTTGTAAATAAAAAGCTACCTGGAAAATTGGATCTTTTTCTTTTTATGGGGTCTTGCCTCCAATACACTTACCATCGTTTAAGTAATTACTTTTCTTTGTAAAGTTGCAGTTTTGAAATCCATGCTATGCTTTCAGATGCTTGAAGTGAAAACCTGTTTCTAGGAAGACAATTTGCCTAGTTTTTACTGTTTTATGACCAACATTCCTTTAAGTATGCTTTTGCTATTGCATTAGTTACATTTTTTAATCTACAATGCTTCATGTTTACTAGATCAGCACATAATCAAGGTCTTTAGATTTTCTGGAATGTATTTTACTCTCCCCCAAATAAATGCCTCTATTTAAATAGCTTTTACCACTATATGCAAAATATAAATAAAATGGAAATAGTTTCTTCTACTAATCCACATCTGCCTGAGTGTAATTACATGATACATGCTGGTTAAGCACAAAAATTTTGAATAGAGAGTTTTTTAATTAGGCATATGCATTGGGTCACAGTAGATTTAAATTGGGTTCTAAAAAATTGATTGTATAAAAATGGCACCTGCTTACTCAACAGATCTGAGTCTTGGGTAAAGTTGCAGACAAGTGTCTGTGTCACATATTTATGCTGGCCCCTGAAGCGAAGTTCAGAGCAGGTGCTCAGTCCCTCATGATGGGAATGATGAAGTCCAATGGTAACAGATTGTAGCCCAAGTTACCACCCCTGTAATACTGTTCTGTACAAGTACTGACTCAAATCTGGTAAACAGATGATTTATGTCTGTTGCTCATGTTTCAGGAAGAGGAAAATCAGGCCAGCCTGAATGCCTAGAAATACATGTTGGCTTGACTTTTTGTCTGATTTAAAGAAATAATAAATTAAAATAATAATAATAATGATTGATTAAGTAGATAATACTTTTATTACTCTGATTTTTCCTCCTGAACCTCAGTTCCCAGAGTTCAATGAGTGAAAGAAAGAGCTGTGGAGAGTGGTTAATTGTCAGCTTTGCTGAGTTTGTCACACACGGGTAAAACTTTCTGTATGTGATGATGACTGAATGGTTCTTCCATGCCAGTATGAGCAATGGTATTTTAATGGACTATTTAGTGTTCCTGCATGCCAGCAAGTGGTCTTGAAACTATTTCTAAATGCAGAGGCAGCTGCCCATTATGTCCCCCAGCAGCTCTTTTCATTTCACTGTGGCTGCTGCAGTACTGTCTGTCAGAGAATGTTGTTACAAAACTGATAATAATGTGGTCATTTTTAAATTTAGCTCTTTTGATCAGTAGCTGTAGTTATTGAGTTATTGTATGCATGTACTTCTCCCCAGGTTGCCCTTTTGATATGTGTTAGCAGTTAATCTAATGTTCCTCTTTAGGAGAACTAAGTAAGTATTTTCTTGGCAGGTGTTTTAAGTATTGCAGTACTAATATGCAATAGTCATCTTACACTGCAATCTCCTTTAAGAACTTGTTGTAATTCCAAAATTTTTGCTTAAAAATAAGGGTAATTTTATACTGAGTATTAACAAAATTAGACCTTCTTTTATTTCAAGATAAATCAGGTTACCATGAACCACAGGACCCTAGGCTTTATCTTTTGTCTGTAAGTCAGGCAGTCAGATCAGCTAGAGCCAAATAGGTTTTACAAGGTTCTGTGGCAAGTCAGAGCACAAGAAATCAGAGAATTTCTGTTTATGCAGAAATTTCTGAAATCTTTTACTGCCAAAAAAATGCTTCTAGCCATTTGTAATGGAAATTATTTATTCACACACTGGATTAACACCTATGTGGAGGGAAGTTGAGTTTCAAAGTTTCAGAATGTAGTTTGTCTGCTACTGTTTAACTAAAGGATCTCTCACATTAGTTCTCTGCACTGCTACTTGTAAGTGTATGTGTGAATGTAAAAATGGCTCATTTCTTACAAATCTTGCTTCTTTCATGACCATCAATCACATGCTGTTGTTATTAAAATTATCCCCATGTTTCATATTTTGGTACTGGAAACGTGCTCTGAATTTATTATTAAGAGGCTCCACTGCCAGCAATCTTGCAGCAGTCTGCAGAAAGAGAAGACAAGGTCACTGCTGAGAAGTGACAGAAATATCTGGTAATGACAGTAGAGAGTGTGGGTGGGCAGGTGAAGGGAAAGCTTCAGTGATGAAATAATCATGTATTGCTAGCTCTGAAACTGATGCAAAGTATGCATATGCAGAATTTAGATTATATGGGTGAGAAATGCAAGTGGGAATAAGTAATGCTGGAGAAGTTAGCAGAGTTTATGTGGGCTATAAATGCAGCAAAAAATTATGCAGCCCAAGTCCTGCAGAGCTGGTGTGTTCTGTGCTGACTTACCAAACCATGAGCTGGTTTTAGCTCCCTTGCTATTGGCTGGTGCTGGCTGCAGAGGACTAGCAGAGCTGTCTTCACCCCAAATCACAGCATTCTGTCATATTTTGAGCACATAAACCTAGCACTAAGAGCATGATCAAACACGTGTCAGGAAGAATGGAGACATTTCTACTAAATTTCGATCGAAGATCTAATTTGCACTTTTTTTCTCTACATTCATACTTCAAAGTTTAATGAATTCTAATTAATAATGAGAATGGCAGTCTAGTAGGCAATTTGGTTCACTGAAGTACAGTCAGAAACCTAAGTGCCCAAGAAACATAATAAGAAATAGGCAAAACGTTTGTATACAAATAGTGGGAACATAGGCAAGAAAATGGACTAACTTCACCTACAAGTGCAAGATGTTTACACAGGGAATCTAAGGGTAACAAAAACCTATCAGAAACAATAACTGGAGTCAACTGAAGAGTACAGGTTCCTCAGAAAGAAGGTAAATAGAGCTGGTAACCTTGCCCAAAACTATAAGATAATTTGTGATGAAACTAGTTATGTCAATAAAACAAATTCTGCTTGGATCAAGCACTTCAAACATGAAAAAAAGTTGGGTTTTTTTTCAGAACTAATGCTTGTGGAAAATTCCCAGGGTGTCAGATTTAATTCTGCAACATTATTGTAGAGAGGAATGTAAAACAGAATCTGTCATTAAAAGATATTTAAGCTCAGAAATTTCTTCACCGGTTACTAATCCAACTAAAGGTAATGACAGTATAGATCTGGTTTTTGCTTTGAAATATGTAGGTAACAAAATGTAACCTCTAATCAAACATTCAGGCACTGAGTCAATTAACATTGCATGACAATAAGTAATGATCAGCAGATTTTAATAAGCAAAACAAGCTAGTTAAATATATGAAATATTATGGGGATTTGTGGTGGTTTCTATGAAAAAGACATCAAATTTTATCAAGTGTAACATACTGTGTTGTATCTGACAACGGGGACTAGGTTCAGCCAGGAAGTCCTCTCCAGACCCATTTTCCTAAATTTTTCAGTTAAATGCAAGAGCCTTAACTAAATCAGGGGTAACTTTAGGACAGTTTGACAAATTTGCTTGCTGTCAGTATTCTTTAAGATTCTTCAACTGAGTGCTGAATTTAGACATTGAAGAATCTGTTTTTGTGGCAGTGTAGATTTTTGAGATGTAGGCCAGGGTATCTGTTGTCTTCTGGGTGTCTATCAAACCTGCCAGTTCATCTAGAGAGTCTGAGTCAGATGCCTTCTCTGTAGATCAGCCCTTCTGGGCTCCCTCATCCCTCAACATCTCAACTAGGATGAGGGTGGTATGGCAGGTGGGCAGTTTGCACAGGCTGGTGAGGAAGATGAAACTGGAGAGCACCTGATAGAGAGGATGCTCACCCTGGAGAAGAGAAGGCGGAGGGGGATTTTATCCATCTACATAAATACCTGTACAAGGAAGATGGAGCCAAGTTGTTTCCAGTGGCAAGAAAAGAGGCAATGGGCAAACACTCTAACACAGAAGATTCCCTTTCTGGAAAGAAAACTTTCCTGCTGGGAGAGTGACTGAGCACTGACACAGGTTGCCATGAGAAGATGTGGAGTCTCCCTCCTTGGAGGTTTTCAAAAGCCACCTGGACATGGTCCTGGGCTACTGGTTCTAGGGGATTCCAATTGAGCAGGGTTTGGACAATATGGCCTCTTGAGATCCCTGCCAAGCTCAATCATTGTGTAAGCAAGCTCCAGCCATTTCAGTAAATTTAATTCTAAAAGTCAGGCAAAGTTTGATGCTTAATATAAATGTTCTGCATAATTTCAAAGATACCCACTCACTGTGAAACTGTGATTTCTGGAGGCAGACTATGGTTTGCTCAGAAAATCAGACAGGAGTTATAAAGTGGATCACTATTATGCTTGTCCATATGCACCCATTATTATTAGAAGCAGCAGAAGAGAACAGGCAGAAAAGATGCTACAGAAACCTTTAAGGGAGGTTTCTTAAAGGAGAGAGGTTTTGAACTTTGCATTACCATGGCACTGGCTCTGTAATGCTCTTAACTTATCTCCCTCTTCCTACCAAATGCTGAGTACTTCTCTCTGTGTCAGCAATGAGGAACTCTCAGCCTAGAAAAATGAGTTATGTTTGGAGAAAGTAAACCTGAGAGATTAATTTGAAGGATTTCTGAAATTAACCCTTTTTTTTCCTCCTTCCTGTCTCATGATCTGAAATTGTTTCTCCCCACTGCAACTCCTTTCTTTAAGCTGAGCTTAGTAACCCATGCCCTTGTGTTCATCACACTTAATCTGTGGCTGTACATTCTCCATGTGACAGTACAGCAGGTGGGTCCCAAACAGTCCCACTCTGACTGAGTTACAGCTTCAGCATCTGCCCAGGCATGCTATTCATGTTATACCCCAGAAACAAAAAAGAGCTTTAAAGATATTGATTCAGGAAATGCCAAAGGATTTTCTGCTGGCCTGTGAGGGATAATGGAAGCTTGTTATTTGAAAAAGTTCTTACCCAAGATCTTCTAATGCTCAGTTTTGCCTGTTTAGTGACTGGGAAAAGGGACTACATGGCTTGTATGTTTCCTTGACTTCACTCCTTTTGCAAAAGCTAATTTCTTTTCACTGCAGACCTATATAATGTCAACTAGCTTATGTAATTTTCTGAAATATCAAAACCATATTGATTTAAGTTTTAAATCATAGCTAATCCTGTCCAAATACTTAAATTGAAGGGCTGAAAGCAGGCAGCAATTTACTTGCCCAACACAAAAATTACATTTTTCATTCTGCACTCTGCTAATGTATTGTAAGAGAGGATGAACAAACAGATTGGTCTCCTCCCACCACATAGCTGCATTGCCAGCACTCAGGGAAATAAAGACTGCATGGATTAAAAAGTCGCAAGGTTACTATTAAGGCATAGCTACTGAAACAGGAGCTTGCACTGAAGAGCTCTCAGTCCAACAGAAGCACTCCTGTTGTGAGCAATGTCAGCCTCACTGCTAACGTGGGAGCCAGGGATGAGAGTGCAGGTAAGAGCTTTCTATACCAGGGCGTGAGCAAATTGTGATGAATTGCAGCCATTGCCACAGTAATTTGTACGGTGCATATTTTCTTTTAAATTTTGACTTTTGAAAACTGCTTTATTTTCAGCTGCTTGAGACAAAAGCAATGGAGTTTTTTTAGCGCTGCCTATGAAGTGACATTACTGTTTGTGCTTGTTTTGAAATCTGTTTATGATGCATGTTTAAGAAAGGATTTGCAGCTCCTAAGGTTTATGTGTGTAATACTCACAATCATTTAAGCAAACTTCCTTAGTATTTTTCCCCTAGGCACCCTCTGAAGAAATCTTCCTCTGAATCACAGTGTGTGCATATGCAATTAATTACTGTCAGGCTGTTACACAGTCTGATCATGTGGGAATTGACCATTTAGTTTTCACATAGAAACAGCCTTTGCCTTTTGTCCTCACTTAGAAACAGTGCTTGCATTGGCATCTTGATGACACTCTTATCCTCAGTTTGCTGGATTAGATATTTTGATTAAGTACTTGAAAGACATAATTTCATAAATACACTTAAAGCAATTCCATCCAAACCACCTCATTCTCCCTAAATCATTCTCATTTTATTGCTGAGTTTTCAAATACCTTTAAAAAGCTTTGTGTTGTGATGTGTCAATTTTTAAATTGTGTACCTAGTAGGCATCTCACAGTAGCCTGGTGATTAATGATAGGATAGTAAGACAGTCTTCACTTAGAAAAATACTTTAATTTCTAGAGTTCTCTAACCAACTATCCTTTTCTTTATCTATAAAGAGGTAAACTTTTTTATGAAAGTGAAAACAGACAATGGGTCATCAAACTATTCTGAATATTGTTTGCACTGATAACTCATTTTCATGTTAAGGTGCACCTTAACAGTACGAAAAAAATATTTATGCCTGTAAATATAGAGATCTGTTCTAACACCAAGAAGAAACTTGAACTTATTTCTGGACTTTGCAGTAACAGTAGCTGGTTGGTGCCTGGGCAATATGGAGACCCATAAATAGCCTGAGTATTCTGCTTCCATATGCTCAGTCTGGTAGGTCTGCTATACATGAGACAAGATTTGAAGGTAAAAGTATGATCTTTGGATTTATTTGACCAGTTGCTTAGGTGAAAATATTAAACTGATTTTCATATATTTGCCTAGAATTTTCTAATGTAAAAAGCTATTAAAGCTGTCAAAAAAAATTGTTGTGTCATTGTTCTTGAACCTTTTGGCTGCAATGAAATGCCATGAAACCTCTCTATGTTATGTAAGATAGATAATTGATGCTTAGATAGGAAATTACATTAACAGCTCTAAATGGCTGGTGGTAGGTAATCACATTTAACAGAAAAGTGTCAATATCATGATCAATGCAAAAAGTGTTTCCTTATGCACTGCATACAGAGTCTTGCATTGCTATTCATTGATTCTTAAGTCCAGGAATACTTCCTTTTTTTTTTCTTTTACTCTTCACCAAACAATGGTGTTTCTTGACAACACACTCTCCAAATAATTGTCCATTTCACCTTATAAAAGAAGTAATCTGTGGAGACTACACTGAAAGGAGTTGGAAAAATAGGGAGGAAATGTCAAGACAAAGTGAATGTCTGGATCCATCTAAAATTTCCATCTATGAGCTTACACAGAAAATAACTGGTATTGTTGTTGTGTCTTTGTATTACATTTGCTGCCAGACAAACTTTACTTTTTTGTCTCTCCTATATGAGTCAGTATGTTGATTGAATTTATCATATTTTTTTAGTAGACCTCTATCTCATTTTTTAAAAAATGCACTGCATATACATTGTTGAAGCAATTGAAGTTGTCTCATGTTGTCGCTGTTTGTTCTTCTCGTTCTAGGTGATGTGATTGTCTATATTAATGAAGTTTGTGTCCTTGGACATACTCACGCAGATGTAGTCAAACTCTTCCAGTCTGTTCCTATTGGTCAGAGTGTCAACTTGGTGCTATGTCGTGGATACCCTTTGCCCTTTGATCCTGAAGATCCTGCCAACAGCATGGTGCCACCCCTTGCAGTAATGGAGAGGCCTCCGGTAGTGGTAAATGGAAGACATAACTATGAAACTTATTTGGAATACATTTCTAGGACTTCTCAGTCTGTTCCAGACGTAACAGATCGACCACCACACTCCTTGCACTCCATTCCAGCAGATAGTCAGCTTGATAGCACATTCCCACCACCTGTCCATGATGATAATATATCAATGGCTTCTTCTGGGGCCACCCAAGCTGAACTCATGACCTTAACCATTGTGAAAGGGGCCCAGGGCTTTGGCTTCACTATAGCAGACAGTCCTACAGGACAGAGGGTGAAGCAAATTCTAGACATTCAGGGATGTCCTGGTTTGTGTGAAGGTGACCTCATTGTTGAGATCAACCAGCAGAATGTACAGAACCTGAGCCATGCAGAAGTAGTGGATATACTTAAAGAATGTCCTGTTGGAAGTGAAACTTCTTTGATTATCCATAGAGGAGGTAAGTTTGGAAAGTCTGTACAATTACAAAAATGTGTATAAAAGGTTCGAAACCATAAGACATACATATACTCACTACATCCTTGTTTGCTAGATTGGAAATTAATTTCCGTGTTGTGGGAAGTAACGCCATTGGTTCTGGAGAAGTGTATCTGTAATTAAGTATCCTAGGCAAAAGTTTGTTGTACATTTCTTTATGTGTTTTGAGTGTCAATGGTGCCATCTCTGTATAAGGATAAAACTAGGGCAGTTGTGGCCCTTTCACCCCATAACAGTTTGTGTGCTGTCTGCAGCAAACTCATGTAGTCCCAAAGCAGTGCTGCAAGCTTTAGATATAGTTGTATGTATTTACTCATTAATGTAGATCAAAATCAGAGCAATTGTTTGCCCTTTACAAGGTTACTGGTTTTCCTAAGCCGTTTTGCCTCTTTATCATTCATTGTAAAAATTTTGTGCAACAGTTCTTGGGGTTGTTTTCTTTCCTGATAATAGAGAACCATGGTATATATTTCTCTGATTTAAAAAAAAAAAATAGCTTCTAGCAACTCGTTTTTTCTCACCAGCCTGACACAGTAAGTTTGTATGTTCACCATTGGAAGGGGAGAGACAAAACTTATCCATAAAGAAGCAATAAGAACAGAAATAGAGTTAAAAACTTGACAGGGATATGTTATTTCATAGCTTTTATTATTTTAGCCAAACAACATTTCTTTGATGGTTTAAGATGAACATCCATCCTAGTTTATTATTATCTGAAGTAAATAATGATTGCATTTTTAAATTAAAAACCTTTGTTTCTCCAAAGGCATTCATATGTCACTTAATGTACATTACTCTGTGCTTCAAAACAAAAAGGATTCTATGCACAAAGATGCAAAAATACAAACTACTTTCCTTCTGAAGAATAGAAATTGGGAAGTGAAGCTTTAGTGTTTGCATATGACAAATGTTTATCATTACAATACCTAAAAATCCTTAGAATAAGGAATATAGTAACATATCAAATTGCAGAAGTAACAAAAATAAGGTGATTGTGATCTATAGTCACACAGTCAATAAAGGCACATAGTCCATAAGTTATTTTTCATGTATATATATAAAAGAATGATTTACAAGAGACAGAATCTGATATTTCTTTGGAATGAAACCAAATTAAGATGATAATTAAATTGGAGTCACTATAGTATATGAACTTAGAGAAAGTTGATGTTGCAGAGAAGCCGTGTTCATTGGTATTAAATCTGGTTTTCCTTAAAGGCCACTAAGAATCTTGAACAATGGAGTAAGCAATATTTTTTTTATTAGGAATATGACAAATTTGGGAGAAATTCATAGTGAAAGACGAGCATAAAGAGGATTAGAAGGGTTAGTGTAACCCCAAAAAGGTGGAATTTTATTTTGAAAAAGGCACAATAATCACCCTCTAGAGGAAAACTATTTAGAACACCAGTCTTCAGAGAGAAGTGGAGTGTGAAATCCAGTATGCTGAACAAGCCTGAGTAATAATAGACAACAAAATAGGTATTTCAGCAATCAGTGCAGGACAGTAGTGAAAAAAACCTGAAGCAGCAACATACTCAAGCCCTTGAGGGTAATTGCTCTCTATGAAGAGAATTTCTTCTTAGATCATTGATTCGTGATCAAAACATGATAGTTTAACATTGATCAACATGATAGTTTAACAAGTTCTGCTACATTAACTGAGCTGTGGTTATTTTCTACACATGGCTGTGGCAGGTAGGAGATACTGCACTGAGCTCAGAGCTCAATAAACGCACTCTAAGTTTCCACCCTCTGGTCTCCTCCCAGGCCAAACACCAGGTACAGGTCATTCCCTTGGCTCAGCTGACACAACGCACTAGGTCCAAATCCAGTAACATTTAACCCTCTGTTGCTCTGGGGCAGGAAGTGGTTGGTTGCTTTAAAGAATGCAAGGAAGAGAAAGAGAGCATGTTTTGTTCATGGTAGAACAGTGACCAAGACTAAAGGAAATGTTTGGAAGTACTACAGTGTCATTAAACTTAAGGGGGTGATACAGAACAAATGCAAGTTTACTATCATAAATTTTTGTACGTAAGAAATAATGACTATACCTTAACTCAAGGTTGTGAGACTATGAAATTAAAATTCAAAGAAAGCTCACTTTTTTGAGTGATTCAAAAGAACTGAAAAAAATAGTGTCTGAATCAAACCTAGTCTACCTAAGAGATGGCTAAATCATATCTTAACACAAATATGAGAACTGTTTTAAGATAAAACCAAAGTTTTGTTTCTTCTTTTTTCATCTATTCATAGGGAATCTATATGACTAAATATTCACCTAGAATGCAGGTTATTTTGTCTGTTTTAGTCATCATGTCTCCTTTCATAGTCACTATGTAGAAATAGTTTTTTTATATGATGTAATTCATGTAATTCCACTGTCGATGTTTAAAATAAGTCAGGTATATCTAGGTATACCTTAAAACTATATTTGCTGCTTGACTGATTATAAAGGGAGTAGAGGATGACTGATTCAGGTGTATGTGTTTATCCAACATGTTACAAATAATTAACAGGTGATAAGATTTGGTAATGTGAGATGTTCTGAATACAAAACCAAATACTTAGAGAAACTTTCTTTGACTCTAAAATACTTAGTCGGTGACACCAGTAAAAGTAAGGTATACTTTCTCATTACTCATGGATCCAATTTTTAGTTTATTATCTTTGATGTGTAATGACATTTGAATTATGCCATCCTTTTCCATCATTACCCTATGCATCCTATCTTTTTGTCTCATTTTTAAGATTAAGACCAAAGAGCTGTTCCTGCCTGTGGAGGACAGCTGTGTTCTGCATAGGGTAGTGTGTTGCCTTGTAATGCTTCTGTCTCTGATATGAATATGGCCTGACTGCACACCTAATTGTGGCAAATCCATTTCTGTAAGTGACTTAATTTTTCTCTCATCCAGCAATCTAATATACATTGCAGAAGAGAAATAAATTGACATTGATTGTGATGTATTCTCACTATAGGAAGTATCTCATACTGGAAAAAATACTCCCTTGGTTGCACATAGTATGCATGCTACAGCATTTTAAAAACCATTTAAAAATTCAAGCTTAAAAAGTCAACAGCCAGAGTATGCAGGAGAAGGAAAAGCCTGCATATTTCTAAAGGATGGAGGGAATAGCAGTACTCAGATTTAAAGAGGCCAGTAAAATCTCTCTCAGCATCACCAAACAGAGACTTGTCATGGGGTACAATCCAGCTGGAGGAAATCCCACAATTCATAGTCTACTCATTTTAGGATTTCTAAAGCAGAACTAGCAATGTATCTGATTATTAAAAAAAATAGTAATGGAAATAATATGATTGTCTATCAAAGGAAATGCAAAGTATCTCTCTAGCACTGGCTAGGCATCTTACTTTTTTCTTGTTTATTGGACAAGTTCCTTGCTAAGTAGATGCACCATAATAGTTCAGTATCTTTGCTTCTGTTTTTGCTGAACAGCCATATTGTTTCCATTGATTACTATAAGCTGACAGGTGTGTTTGTACTGAAAACCAAAAACTAAAATTAATGGAAAAGTTAGTGGAAAAGTGTTACGTAAAAAATTTTTTTAAAAAAAATATAAAAGAAAGAAAATAACACTCAATGAGATTTACTCCTTTCCAGATTTTCTTCAGGCTTTACACTTTATCCTCAGCTTCTGCAGTAGATTTGAGACCAGACTGCTGAAATAGTGTGGAAGAGCTCTCAAAAATCAGTCTTTCTGAATGTAGATAGGGCATAAATGCTGAATTAGTCCAGTACTACTGAAAAACAGCACTTAGTGGTTGAAGTCGTATGTAGCAAATTTATGTAGAGCAAAATATTCAGATATTAGGATTTCAAAAACAAGGTTTGGCATGTTCTACTAATTGAGCTATCCAAGTATTTGACATACACCATCTCTTTTGGAAAGATCCTTTGAAATATATAAACCCATACACAGCAGAAGTGCCCAGCCCCAGAAGTGTTCCTGTCTAATAAAGAACTGATAGATTCAAATGTAGATATATCAAGACTATCTGAAATGCTGTTGTTAAAGAAACCTGCAGACAACCCAGGGCTGATTCATGAAGTTATGGCAACTCATAACAGGTGTTGAGAGTGAAACATTAAATGCAAAAAATGGGAGACTGACAAAATTCCTACATCAGATGGCTATTATATAATCATGGAATCAGAGAATGGTAGAATCCAATCTGGCTCTGAGAAACTGAGAATGTTGGTACAAAATTGAGCCAGAGACCTGACACACTGTTGACACTGTTTAATTGTTAGCCCAGTCCTGGTGTGGGATTGGGCTGCCAGCAGCCAGTGTCACCATGACATGGCATGGGAAACAGTGAGGGCCACATGCAGTGCACATATGGTCAAGATGAGGAGGGAGAATTCAACTACATACTTGTAAATGGTGTGAATAACAGGAAGACAAATTATCTTTCTCAGATATTGTATAAATCTTACTAGAAATGTGTGACTCCTTAAAACCACTAACAGATACCAGTAAATCACAGAGAGCATTATCAATTTCAAAAACAGGCAGAAATTTCACCAAAGAAAATCTCTGAATATTCTAGTGAAAAACACTAGCCCCTCAAAATAAGCAGACTTCAGTTGAAGGAGCCCTCCATCCTCAGTACCCTTTCCATGGATTTATTTCAAATTTGCCAGTTTCACCTTTCTCCCACAGAGGTGAGATTTTGGGGTTTTTTTGGCCAGGATTGCTATGTGTCCTCTGATCAGGAAAGCTCATGCTTCTTTACCTCCAGGTTATTGTCTTTAGGGAAAGCTGCACAAGATAAAGCTGAGGCAGCACTGTCACCCTGCTAGTCTGGCCCAGGAAATTCTGATTTCTTTGTTCCATGAGCTCAGCCCACCACTGAGGTCTCTGTGGCTTTTATTCTCATTCTGCAGTTCTTCATTCAAAATATTGACACAGTACCTATTGCAAACTGAAGACCCTGTATCTCATGGCTTGCTCATCCCCAGTTCAGGACTTTCTAGTCAACATTCTTGAGGATTTAAAGAAGTTAAAATCTTGGAAGTATGTTGTAAGTTTTTGATTTGGGACTCGTGGAGGTTTTCCATCGTCCTACTGTCTCTACTGTTTTACATCCCTGAGTCATTGAGAAATTCGTCCTTTCCAGTCACTTCCTAAAGGAACCCAATCTTGGTTTAGTTGCATCCTATGGGAACTTTAAATTAACAGAAGTCTGTTCATACTTGCCTTGTTCATGAAGTTCTTCTTCCCTCATTGTTTCTGAGAAGAGATTTTGGGGCAGACAATGTCTCACATCTCTCCTGTTTCCTGATACACTTTCTACTCTCCAGATGCTTACTTCAACTGTGCATTTGCCCCTGATCCATTTCCCTCTTATCTCCTGGAAGTGGTCTAATGTTGAGAGGAATATTTGGCAATATCTGCATTTTTAGCCCTCGTGCATTCTTGAATGTCACATGTATCTCTTGTTTGTGAGCTGAAGGGACATTTGATCACACAAAGGGAATGTGCTTGTGAACCTGACAGTGAACCACTGACTCATTGGAAGTGAACCATGTGATTCATTGATACCTGGAAATTGGAGACATAAATGCCTTCTGTTGAACATGCTGCTGATGGCATCCTCTTACAATTTTCTCTTTCCAATTTGCCACACCATTTTGCCTTGCCATCCCTCTAAGTGCTCTGTTGTTCCTGCATCCATCTGCTTTAAAAACGATGGAAAACAAATGTTCATAGCTGACCTTTTTCCTTTCCGTCTCAAAATTATGCGCTTTTGTATGACATCATAAATTCAACAGTTTACTCAGTGTGATTTCTCTGCAAACATATTCTTCTCATGCTGGCTTTTGAGTTGTTTCCCATCTTTTTTTGTGTTCATTTTTGTTGCTATTTTTAGCTAGTAAAGCCAAAACCATTTAATGATCAAAAGTATTGTGAGTCATACTACATTGTCCACTTTACTGACTTTTCTGTTAGATGTCAAGTTGCCCTTTCCCCAGCCATGGATACTTGCCCCTTCCTACCTTCCCTACATATAAATCAGTATTTTGTGCAAAATAGTTTCCCAACAGTCTTGTGAGAAGGACAGTTGTCTTTCCTTTGTTAATTCCAAAAATAAAATTTCTGGAAGATTTTTAGCAAATACCATTAACATGAAAAAAATAGTTAAAACCGTTGTTAAACAGTTTAACAGTTGTTAAAAAGTTGTAAAAAGCTGCTTTATTAATGAAATTTCTGAAGCACTGCTTCTCTGACTCATTTTAACAAGGCATACCTTGCAGAGTATCATATTTTTAACTGTGAGATATGTACTCTCTAGTAACCTTCCAATTATTTACATTCTTTTTTCCCTACACATGTAGACTGTTTTGTACTTTGGATTCACTTGAAATACTTTTTAAGCATCTTGTTGCCATTATCTGGTATAAAATCTGTTTCAATAAATATTACACATTATAGCAGATAAACAAAATAAAAGTTACATATAGAGCCTTGTTCATGAAGGAATCCAGTGTAAATCTTTTTACTGAGAGAAATTGTAACCTTTCAGTAACACAGGGAATGACAAAGTTGGACAGGATGAGCAGGGCAGGAGACCAGTTATCCTGAAATTTGCACTAATGAAACTTTCATATCTTTTCTTATATAGCTCTGATTAGCAGTGGAACAGTGTGCAATTGCTTCCATATTTCTGAATAAAAGATAAACAAACCATAGACCTCCTTAATGAATATGGAGTCTTGAAAAAAATAGACATTAATAATAGTTAGTAGCTGTTATACCGTATTACCAGAAGTAGTATTAATTGCATTGCATTTCAAAGTGGTTTGCTGTGGTTTTGCTGCTTCTTTCTTATTAATGTTTGTGCACTGTGTGGTATATTTGTGGATAATTTTGCGAGGCATTAGATAAACCCTTTTTACATATATTACACAGAAGGTTTTTCATGACTATTAGAAAGCATTTTGTTTCAAAAGTGTTTTTATCACTGGTGAAACTGTTTTCTAATGTAGGCTTGTATGGTCTGTGTGAAATTTGAACAGTGCTTCTATTAAAACTTGGGGACATTTCTCCTAGGGATATGTGTGCCTAACTCTTGCTGACATTGGAAGGAATTAGTTTGCACACTGGAGAAATTGGTCCCTATAGAAAACCTTTTAGCAAAAAGAAACACGAGTGTATAGGCGTATATTGTCATCATTGCATGCCGTAAAGTGGTAACTACCATTGCTCCAGTGGCTATTCTGGCATTAAATTCTTATACCCAAGAGGCTACAAGCAGTGAGCAGTCAGACATTAGAGTTATTAGGACTACAGAGAGACTTACTGTGCGCACAGGATTTGTGCAGAGCTTCAGGAACTCTGCCTTCAGGACAGGCAGCTCCTTGTCTCTCTTGAGGAGGCACAGGGCACATTACTGTCTGATAGCTGCAGCCCACATCACTGCTAGAATCCAACAGCTCCACTGGCAGTACTGCAGACTGCTTCCAGTCTTACTGATATTAGTGAATGAATTCACACAAATTGAAGAACAGTTTGTTTGAGAAAACAGACTTTTTGGCTTGTCTACCTTGGGATCTGGCCAGGCCAGAGAAGTTTCTCCTCTGCACTTGCAAGCAGTATTACGAGAAAACTTAATAGTATTCTCTTGGACAGTGCATCTCAGTGAAAGATGACATCTTTTCAAGCCAAATACCTCCCAAGCATGGTACATGGGAGAGCCTACTGCAATACTGAGGCATGAAGAAACTTGGGGGTTTTTTCCAGTCACCCATAGTCTAGTTTCTGAGTGAATCTCACCTTCTTCAGAGGAGATTTGGGAGATCTCAGCCTAAGGATGGAGAACTACAGAGCTGGACTCTAAAAAAGTACCATACAACCTGTGCTTGTGTACTGAGGCATGTCTAAAGTTTAGTCTAAATGTGTTGAACAATGTTTTTGTTGGTTCAGTATAATGTAATGTCTTATTAAACAGCATTTGTTGGGCTTCCAAATCTGTTGTCAAAGTACATTGTGTAGACGTTGTGATGTGGTGATTTGTAAAATAGTGCAATATTTTATAGTAATAAAGTAAGCTAATACACTATGAAACAAGTGACTACATTATCTATTGTGCTACAGACTTGAGACACAGCACTGGGGAGATGGGAAGGTGTGCTTTTCAGGCACTTCCTAAGCCACAAAACTCTCTTGGCCCCTCTGGTTTGTATATCCAGTAAAAATGCAGAAACTAAATTAGTCTTCTAAATGAGGTATTAATCCCTGTACAATTCTTTGAGCAATTTTCATTTACATTCTTTAAAAGGGAAGGAAGACTTTAACAATGGGTATGCTTGCCCTCTATGATTCATGCGCAACATGTTTTATATTTTTTTTTATAAATCAAGATTATAACATTTATTAAATACAACACTGCCTTCTCAGAAAGCCTTTGGGTGACTCATAATTCAAACACAATCAAAACCAGCACCAGGATACATACCCCTTTTTTGTGTCATCTTTAGTTTAGAGTTTAAAAAAAGGACATGGTAGCCAAAGCTGCCAGGCACAGATTCTGAAAGTTGACTCCCAAGTATGTCCAAACAGATTTCTAAAGGAAATAAATTGCTTTCCAAAGCCAATTTTTTCATAAGTTGGAACAGTATTTCAGCACAGAAGAATCATACTGTGCAGTGTTCCTGTTTGGTAAATGAGAGAAATCTTGACTTTTATTTGTTTGGTACCTTCTATTACCATAAGCTAAAAGAAAAGAAGCTTTCTTTACACACATTCCCAGAGTCTTATTATACCTTTTTTTTTTTTTTTTTGTATATTTCAGATGTGTGCAAATGGACTTTTTAGAATATTTTTTCTCTAAAGTTAGCATTTTTAATTGTATTTCATGTGTTCTAGATTGAGCACTTCTAAAAATTCTCAGATAATTAGAAAAATAGTCTGTATGCATGAATACAAGCACAGATGCAAAATCTTTGAATGAGAAAATATTTTAATGATCTTTACATCCATTTTATGAATTCATTTCCACTTCTATAATTAGTTTTTTTTATAGCAGAAAATTTGCTATTTTAGGCTGATGAATGTTAAATATTTTACGTTGATAAATGATGATGATAGTAATAGTAATAGTAATATTATTAATAATAATGCTATTTTTCGTAAAGAATTTTAAAAAATTATTACTACTTCAGGGATTATTTGACATCATAGAAAAGGTTTGCTGATTATGGGAATACCACAGTATTATCTATATTTTAATAGTTTCACTAAATTCACTCATCAATATAAAGCCAATATCTTTTTCTTACAACCCTTGCAGTAACTTCTGTATTTAAACTTGTTCTCAATAAATATGATTCTTTTAGGTATCTGGGGCCAAGCAGTGCCTCTGTACTGCAATATAAACACTATCATATCTCTGAAGTACACCTTATCTCTTCCTTAAGGGGAAAAAAAGAATGACTAGTTGAGGAACTGTGAACCTGATCCTAGTGGGATGGTGTATCAGAAGACCTGACTTCTCTTTTGCATCGCTCTTAAGCCACACACAATTTAACATCTCATGTTCTCTGGAATAAGCATGAAGAAGTACTTAGTGAAAATGGAAAGATTCTGGCAGATGATTCAGCTGTTTAGCCAAAATGCAGGATGATTACATCCATGGAAGGCCCTAGAGCAGCCCAGAGAGGATTCTGAAAAAGTCCACAGGGCTTTGATCAGTGGCCAGTAGAGCCAACAAATGTGGCAGACTCAAAGACAGTCAGCTCCATCCAGTTCCTGCCATTCTTCACCAGCTTTTTCCATGTTTTACCCAGTCCTTCCTCAGTCTGCATGTTTATTGCTTGTCATTCTGGCTCCCTTTCCTTCATTTGGCAATTCAGAGAAGTTGCTCTTCTTGAATGTGAGCCCAGTCTTTGAACTTAGCCTTGCTTTGAGCAAGAGGTTGGAGTAGCTGAACTCCAACTGTCCCTTCCAAGCTAAACACTTAGAATATTCTATGCTTCTCCATATTTCCCACATTTAGGCCCAGGATGCTAAAAGAGAGGGTCTCTGATTGAAAAAATTATCATCTGGATAATTTTAAACTTCTTCCACTGTACTTCTCAGAGAGAAAGAGAAGCTTTTTAATCTTGTCTCCTTATTACACCATATTGAATGTATATTTCTTTTTATATGAGAGTTTTTTATAAGTCAATTCAAGCAGGAAGAATGGTGACATGGTTTTTGATTTCAGCTTGCCAGATGTGTTCCTGGAGATTAAATGCACAATAAATTATTCTCACACTGTAATTGAAAAATAATGCAGCATTTATTCACTTATTATGTAGCATCTCTGGGAGATCTCAATGATTTGTGGGGTTGGCTCTAAAATGGAAACATCTGGAGAGTCTGATGCAACTAACATTCACCTCATGACCACCAAATGGAATGATTATTTCTGCTAAAGTTAATCTTTGGTAAGCAAGAGGCTTCTCTTGTAACTTATTCATTGCATATCAGATTTTTAACTTTATCAAATTCTCTATCCTAATAGCATCACGTTAGGATATGTTGTGCTAAAAGATGAACCATCTACATACAGCTTCAGTCAAAATCGTCTTTTTTTTTTTTTTTAAGTGTTCATCTCACAGTGATTAATTGATTCTGTGTTTTTTCACATGTCCCTAAAGACAAATAAGCTGAAAATCTTTCACATGCAACATTTTTCAACCTGTCTTCCCAGCCTTGCCTTGCAACACACATTCTCCACAGCACTTGTTATCAGAGATCCTGTGTAGGCAGCTGCAGTGAATCCTTCCTCGTCTGCTCTGGGCAGCAAGCAGGGATCCTTTGTGGTGAGGGAAACAGGCATCTCTATGGTGCCATTCAGCCACTGTAAACATCTAAAGTAGCTGAAATAGTATTCTAAAAGAACCTATTCTTCCCTCTTGATTATTAAAGTTTTTTAAAACTTACCTACCAACCCTTCAAATTTAAATTTCTACTCACTTTTGGTGACATCCCATCTTAACTGTAAAATCGTTAGATTTCTAGTCTACATGAGTAAAAATATTAACCCCTACAGTCAATGGTGGAAAATAAGCGCCTGAAGAAGATGAATTAAATCATTTTGTTCAGTCATTGCCTAGACAGCTTGTTCTGGGTTTGCCCATTATGCTGCACAGATTGGAGAGAAGTCTGGATGAGAATCTTAGGTTAACTGACAAGCCAGATGAACAAGGATGCATGGGATGAGTCCTGCCCACACACCAGAGGCAAGCATAGGTAATAATCAAAGTTATTTAAAAACGCTGCATTATTGCAAAAGCTGAAAGCTGTCTCATGCACTAAGGCTAAATCTGGAATCCCATTCATGCTACTATAGAAAACAGTCTGGATTTCTTTATAAAAGTGAAGTTAGAGATGTAGACTACATAAAATATTTCATCTTAAATATATATTAATGTCTTTATTATTACTTCAAAATTTATGATAACATTTAATTGTTTTATATAATGGACTTTTGCAAGTCTTTATATGCAACAACTCCACTTCTTACCTAAAAATGGAAACAAGTAAAATTAGTATGGCTTACATTGGATTGAAAAATTGCTTCACTTATCAATCTTTTAAAATAATTATAAGTAGGAAATTAGTGAGGGAATTTATTTTTAATGAACCATCTTCAGGAAAAGTTCTTGGCTTCTGAATAAATGCACTTTCTTTGAAAATTTATCAATATTGATAAATTTTGCAGTTGGCAGAGAGTTTGATCCATGTCATTGAATAGATAAGACATTACTGATAAAGAGCAATGTGGAATGCTTAATAAATTAAGCATCAGCAAACAGGGAGTGTTTTTATCCAGTCATTGCAAATTGATTCCTGAAGAGAGTAAGGAATGCAATCCAAACTTGTAAAAGTGCTCTTTAGTCATTACACCTGAGCATAACATCACAATGAAAAGAGGCAGATTCAGCAAAACTTCTTAAAATGAAAGTTTTGTTCATAATTTTCTTAGTAAGATGCCATTGGTAAACTATTTTATTGCAGTTACTATTGATGTTAAGAAAATTAATGATGTCCAGTTCCAGGTTGTCTTTCCCTGCTTCTTCATACTTGTCCTTCCATCTTATTTTTCCTTTTTTTCCCCATTTATTTCAAAGTTATTTTGGGACACTTCCATATACTATGCAAAGATCAAGTATCTTGTAGATGTCATGTTTTTAACTAAAGTTTCTTTTTTATTAGACCTGAAATATGAGATTTCTATAGGATTTTCCATGCAGTTCTTCATTGGCAAAAGTAATGGCTGATTCAATTGTCCACAAGCAAGGTGGATGGAAAGATGTTTCCTTACCACCTAACTCCTGTAATAGATCTCATTTCCTGGACAGACAACTAGGCATGTAATTTCAGGATTTATTTACTGTGAGGAATCTTGCAAGCAGGTGTTCATTAAAAGCTTGTGAAAATTAAAGGAAAGGACTTTGCTTGGGAAAAGCAGTCTAAAACAGAGATGAAAGGATAGAAACCAGCTAGTGAAGAATTAGACATTCAGAAAAGATGTTTTGGGGGTCACATAAAGAGTACTGGTAAGGGCTGTGTTGTCAGATGATCCTTTTTTCAGCAGAAAGGCACAGTCCCTGACCTACAGCTCTCTGACTGTCAGAGTCTATTAGCTATAAAACTGCTTCAAAGACATTTGTGGTTACCATGAGTAAACATTTACCTGAAACAGCTGCAGCCATCCTCTGTGTCAAATAGATAACAGCAGTCTGATGGAGAGATCTCTTTGGTTTCTTCCAAGTGTGTAGGGACCTTTGTTGCTCTAAAAACTGCCGGAATAAGGCAGGTCCTTCTGCAGTGGAGACAGAGCCCTCCTTTCTGACCTTCCTGAGGTGCTGTTGGAGAGACATTTCCAGTGGCTGTGGGTTCTGAGCAAGTGGAAGAAGGGTCAGGGCAGAAAGCTGGAGATGGACAGCCTAATGCAGCAACCTGCAGAGAGGAGCAAAGCACAGACACATGGGCTGCAGAGGGAGTGGGATGAAAATGAGGGGACTAGCAGGGACTATACAGAGCTTTATATAACTCAGGGAGTCATTGATTTCACTGGAAACAAGAACCTCTAACATCGTGAGCAGGGCAAGCTGTTCCGAAGTGTCTTTGATCTCTCTGTTCTCCAGTTAATGATTTTACATCTTCCCTATTTGAAAACATATGTATTTTAGTTCTATTAGGATAAGGCTCAGTAGTTTGGATTTTTGTTTGGTTATATATATAACCAAGCCTTTGGTGCTGTTGTAAGAAGGAGTCTACACAGTTCTAAATGAAATTTTTGGTCAGCCTGGCAGCAAGATTATGTGGGAAAAAAACATCAAATCGAAACCTGCTATGTTGCCACAAAATAGAAAGTAATTTCTTCACCAGTTTCATACATCCTTTGCCTTGCAGATTAAAGGCTTGAATTCTGGAACTAAGAACTAAAGTTGCTTTTTCTTCTGAACTGATAATCATTTCTGTGGCTATTTAATTGTGAGTTAGTAATGAAGAAACAAAAATCACACAGAAATTCTAGGGATTTCAGAGATTTTTACAGAAAGGGGAAGTTCTACTGCACCAGTTCTACAATTTGAGGTAATAGAGACAAAAATAATATGCTTTATTATAATTATGAAGTCAGAAAAAAAAGACTCAAATTGAAATATACTGCTATCAATTTCTCTTTTGCCACTTAAAGTTATAAAATTTACATTTAGACAAAAAATAAAGACATCAAAGAAATATAAAATAAATAATAGTGGTTTAGAATGCAATATAATAAATAAGAAAATTATCATTTTGTGTATTGAAAATAGTGTTGCAAATTTTTTTAAAAATAGGGAAGAAAAATTAATGCCTCTGAAATTTTGCAGGTGGGGATCAGGCCACGTCTCTAGAGAGTGAGTATTAATTCTGAAATGCTCAAAAGCTTTTTAATTTTGCTCCTCTCTGTTGTCTGAAAGATAAAGAATTGCAGTGTAACAGCATGTATACTTTTGTCACTAAATTTAAATGCATTTATTGCAGATTACTGGTGTAGAATTGCAATTCAGTTACATTTCTAACTTGTTCCTACTAGGAAAGAGATGAATAGAAATTCATGACTTGTGTTTCTACAGAGCTACCCATTTTTATTCATTAATATGTGATAGCTACTTGCACACTGTTTTTTTTTTTCTATTTCCCTCAACAGTAAATAAACTTTACCAGATTACAGAGAATTATAGGTATTTGCCATGTCTCCCATTTTAAGGTCTCTTTGTATGGCAGAACTTTCAGAACATTCTTCAGGGGAAAAAAAATTGTTCTATAGAAAGTCTGAAAACAATCTTTTTTTGTTTTCTCATGCATAATGATTTTATTTTCAAATTGCAGCAATTTTTTTCTGAATTACTAACTTCTGAGTAGATGGAAATATAATTTTTTTGAAAGCAGAATGGATTTGTAATTTGTGTCCTCTGTCCTATGAGTCCTCATGCTTTTAAAAAAATTCACCAAAGAGAGCATCCACTGAGAAGCAGACCAACTTAATCTAGAACTGTCAGTTGCCTGAAAAATCAAAAACTTTTTGATGGTATGAAAAGCAAAGGCCTGCTTATAACACAGTAAATAACTTCAGGTTCCATGTTATGAGGGACATCTAATATTTAGTGCTTGCTAAATATTAGATGATCCTGCTAAATGTTAGATGGTCAGTAAGTATTTTGTCTAGAACCTGAATAGAAATGTCATCTGAGATCTGATTTATTATGTTTTTTTACCCACTAAATGTTCAATACATTCTGGAAATGCAACTGATTTTCACAAAAATGGTGTTAAAGAATTACCATTAACCAATGAAAACGCCCTTTGATAAAGGGCTCTAATTTGAATTAACCTTCTCTTTCCCTTTCCTCTGAAGTAGACCCTTTGTTATTGATCCCTGTGACATGAATTATGCTCTTTAAGGTAGCTTGTTAGAGTTAAAAAATATAAATTTTAAAAAAGAACACTAGGGGAAATTTCCTCTACAAGCTATTTCCTGTCCTATCAGATTGTGAACCTGTAGAGTGACTGGGTAAAGAGCATACAGATCTACCCTTAGTGGCGTGTTATTTATCTGTTCCTTGGGGAAACCCAAGGAGAATCTATCATGACCATCACAGATTAATTGTGCTGTTTATCCACATTCCTTCGGCCAGCTGTGTTCTTCAGGCATAAATTCAGGTTTTGATGTGATCTAGTGGGATACTGAAGTATAAGGGTAGATTGAGGAAGAAGATTGTTTATGGATCCAAAGACTACGTCCAAGTTTGTTTTCTTACACAGTAAATTCTGATTTAAAATAAGGAGGGACATACATGCAATGTACCCTAGCATGTCTTTCTAAAAATGCTAATTTTTAAGGTTCACAAAGTGCTTCACGGTTGTCAGCACCATAATCTCCTCTGTTTAACTTGTCATGTTTATGTACTGTTCCAATTTTCTCAGTATTGAGGGATTTATTTCCATTATGTTGGACGTGTCATCTAACTCAACTCTGAAACCAATTTGTGTCCCTCTGAGAGACACAGCAATGTCACAGAGAAAAAAAAAAAAAACTATTCACAGTTTTTCTTCGTTTTCCTTGTAATTCATTCATTTAATACATATCACTTCCCAACTATCTTGTCAGGATCCTTTTTCAGCATCACTTTTTAGTGTTCTGTTCATTGACTTTTTAAAGTACTGCACAGGACTACATGTGACCAGCACATAATCTAAACATCATAAAATTCACATCAATACTGTTCCTCTCTCATTAGACTTCAGGACACAGCCGTTCTTTATGTTAATTGCTCAACTCCAACCTTTCAGGAATTCATAAAAAATTGACATTTCTTAATGGGTTTTTGCTAGCCAGGTCATCTTGATCAATTTATCATGCTTTATACTCTTCAGTGTTCTGTACTGCAATAATATCATTCCCATTGATCATTATTACTCTCTCTTTTTTTTTTCTTTCAGGCTCCTGTGGTCTTATATTAAACCATTTGAACTTTATTTTAACTAGAATAATTTAAATCACTAAAATGATCAGCAAAGCTTTTACTAATTCAGTTTTGTTCTTCTTGATAAGTAAGTTGTATACTGAGAATTACCTCCTGAGTGGGAACGTGAAAGCAAAGACATTTATCTCTACTAGGTGTGTGTCAGAGGGGAAAATATCAAATCTTCAGTAGCTCAAAGCAAAGTGTCTCACCTGGAGGTCCAACCAGGGAACTGCAAATTTAAAACTCTGTTCTTTTCACAGTTTTGTTACCCTGTGTACGTGGGCCTTCTACTAACATCCCTTGCCAAATATTCTGCTTTTCAACACTAAAAGTTGCATTTTCACATCTAATACTTGTTTCACATCTAACCTTGGTCTTGTGATAAATTTTGCTTCTCCAGTTGGTCTTCTCTTTCACAGTCTCCAATGGTTTGTCAATCTTTCTGTTCTGCCTGAGTCCCTATAGCCAGGAATAAACTCATCTGTCAAGCTGGTGTGAAGGAGCAGGAAATTGGAAATTAATTATTCCTTTGAATAACATCTGGATCCAAAGCATCAAATAATCATGCTATTGTTTATCCCAGCTTTCACCACTGTGGCCAAGTGGCATGATTACCTTTTTATTTTGTTGCCATTGAGTGTGTATCATGTGGTATGAAAATACATCAATTATGATTAACACACCTGAGCTCCTGACACTTCCCATTTCTACATAACAGATTTCAAAAGCAAATTAATAAAATTTAGAACCATGCAGACAGCTTGATACATATTAAACACAAAATACCAAAGTCACTACTGTGTCATTTAATAATGACAAGCAGTCAGAGGAGGCCAGGAGGTTCTCTAAGTCTCTGTAATTACACCTATTTGTTGCTTTATGATGAACTTTTGTACAGTGCTCCCAAATTTTAGAGAGATCAGGAGGAGGGAGACTCTGAGCTCATTAGCAACATCCAGGGCCATCTGAGATGTACTGGCATACCAAGAAATCTTCACTGGAATGGCAGAATAAGGATGACAACTGAAGCTTTGAAGTCTTCCATAGATTCTGTATCCTATCTGCCAATGTAGGACAGATTTCTGAATAACGTTAGGTATGGCATCCTGGTTACTAGACCAGTGTTTCTACTTCTGTGTTAAGTTCCTAATTCACAGACTATGACATTAAAATTTACTTGTCTGAATATCAATATCTAAATTTGGCATATGTGTTTGTGTGTCTAACAGTATAACTGATGGAGACTTTAATTAACTGCTGACATATAGACATCCTATTCTGTTGAGATGCCCGTGGATATTCCATCTCACTTCCCACCAAAGGTCCTTTAGTCACAGTTGGCAGCACTAGGAGGATACACATGCAAGCAAAAGAATAGATTTATTATTGAATGTTTTTCCACCACACTTGCTGAAGACATTTTGTGAATGTATTTTGAAGAAGAGGACTTTAGGACACTGTATTGAAACAACTTACATGCCATCTACATTTTAACAGAAAATATTTAGAACCTGCCTTGGTGTTCATCAACATGATATACTATAATGCAATGTGAGATTTCTTTATTGGGCTTAGAAAGTATTAAAGCTTAAGTGGGAGCACAATCTAAACACATGAAAGAGCAGAGAGAGTGATATAGTTAGGCAGAGTTTCTGACTGTCAGAGAGCTCCGAAAATATTTCAATATTCCTGAAATTTTTTAAGGCTTAAATTAGCTTTCACTAAAGCCGGACTGAGTTGTCAGACGTGTTCTTAGCTAGCATACAAGCTCTTTTTGTGTATGGCAGCACTTGCAGGCCCTTCTAGAAACAACAGCCACAAGCTGTCAGGGTTCTGAAGTCTCAATTTTTATTCCAAATTATGTTACTGGTCCTGTGTGTGTGACACATACCAGGCTTTTCACCTTGCTGTGTTTGCTCTGCTCAGGGGGAGTTGCATTCAATAATATGTTTTTGCCTGAGACAAGGCGTTGCTTTCATGACCAGTTCTCACAGCATTTGAGCAGTACAATCAAGAGTGTAATTGCTAGTCTGGAAAGAGAACCAGTGACACTGTTTTTAGCAGCAGTCATTAGACAACACACATGAGCAAGCCTGGAGATTCTTCAGGGAAAATTTCCCTTCAGCCAAAGAAAAGCTTCTTTTTCATGTCTGTACAAAAATATACCCTTGACCTTTTCAAAATGTTGATAGAATCAACAACCTGTGAGCAAACATCTGACATGTCTTGCTCATCATATATGAGTACCTATGCATGCAGATTTTCGCTAATTGGGTTAGTATTTAAATAAAAATACATATTCTTAGACTTCAGAGAGGAAAATAACAGTTCATCCAGTACTACCTGCATCTCCAAATCAAAAGCTAGGATATAAACCTAAGGATTTGAATTCTTAGTAGAAATTTCTGTCATAAAAAAGAGACAAGGCTCTTTCTTAATTCCATAAGATAGCTTTTCCTACTCCAGGTCAAACTGTCCCAGTAAAATCTGTTCTGCAGCAGCATTTTCTCTATTCCAAGACATGACTGTCCTTCAGATAATATAATTTGCTATCAGCAAGAAAATAAATCCGTAACAGAGTAACACTGTTCTGGTAATTGGTGTCTGAAAAGAGAAGACAGTTTGTGTAAAAATGAGACATTCTATAGGTGTTTAGTATCTAACTTCATGCTTGGAAAATAATTCATTCATGTTGACCACATACAAAACTTGTTCCAAAAATGTATTTTTCATTTCTGCAAATTGAGATTTTTATTATTTTTTCCACAACTAGTATAGTTGCACA
The DNA here is from genome assembly GCA_013398615.1 of Brachypodius melanocephalos. Classification (NCBI taxonomy): domain Eukaryota; kingdom Metazoa; phylum Chordata; class Aves; order Passeriformes; family Pycnonotidae; genus Brachypodius; species Brachypodius melanocephalos. The sequence goes on along the minus strand of VZSR01001299.1, from coordinate 7,605,610 downwards.
TCAGAAACTGTCACTAACTGTTGCATTTGCCTCTGCACTCTTCTAGATATGATGCAAAAATTCTCTGCCTCACAACCAGATTAATTAGAAGGACATGATACTTGTAGGGATTTTTTCCTGGTTTCATAAATTATTTTAAATCTCTGACTGATAAGCAATTCACAGAGCTGTAGCAGCCAAGGAAAATAAATACCTGTATGTCCATTAGAATGTAAATTAACTCATTATCATGCCAGCTTCTGACCTTTTCTGATGGCTGTATTCTTGCTAACAAAGACTCTTTGCTATTCATGAAAGTGAAATTTAATGGTAGCTTGAGATTCTCTGGTGTATTTTAGATTACATTCTGATAGACTCAGGTGACCGGTGAGGGTTCCAGCTTGAACAGCAATTACTTCTAGCATTCATGACTTTGAATAGCTATCCTTTTTTTAATTATTCGTGAAGATTTGAATATTGTTGAAAATTTGTTGCTTAAGCAGGCTAGGTCAGTGAAATTTCATGAACTGCGCAAAAAGTGCTCCTATGTTTAAAAGGCTGAATATTGATAGTGCCTGATCTCACAGTCATTTAAGCTTTTGTATCAGCTCTATAAACATAGAAACTTAGAATCATAGAATCATAAAAAGGTTTCGATTAGAAAATGCCTTAGGATCATCAAGGCCAACCATTAACCCAGCACTGCAAAGTCCATTACTAAACCATGTCCTGAAGTACCACATTTACACATCTTTTAAATACCTCTAGAGACAGTGACTCAACCAACTCTCTGGGCAGCATGTTCCACTGCTTGGCAATCCTTTAGGTGGGGAAATTTTTCCAAATATACAATCTAAACATCCCCTGTGCAACTTCAAGCCATTTTCCCTTGTTGTATCTCGTTACTTGGGAAAAGAAATCAACTCCTGCCTCACCACGACCTCCTGCCTGAAATGTGTAGAGCTGAAAGGTCCCCTCTGAGCCTCCTTTTCTCCAGTTTAAACACCCTCAGCTGCTCCTCATCAGACTTGTGCTCCAGATCCTTCACTGGCCCTATGCAGGCCCTTCTCTGGACCCATTCCAGCACCTCAATGTCTTTCTTGTCCTGAGAGGCCGAAAATTGATTCAAGATGTGGCTTCACCATTGCTGAGTACAGAGGAATGATCACTGCCCTGGGCGTGCTGGCCACATTATTGTGATACAAGCAACATGCTAGCAATTATAGGGCTTCTCCCAGCTGCTTATAGAATATTTCACACGCCTCTTCATCCTGTTAGGTGGTCTACAAAAGCCTCCCGCCACATTGTCTAGTTGGCCTTTCCCCTGATTCTGAAACATTCAACCCTGTCATCACATCACTAAGCTCCAGACAGTTAAGACAGCCCCTAACATACAGACAGAGCTGCCCCACCGCCCGTCCTTCCTTGCCTGCCTCTTCTGAAGAGTTTACAATCATCCATTGCAGCAGTCCAGTCATGTGAGTCATCCCACCACCTTTCTGTGGAGGCAACTATATCATGGCTTTCCTGCAGTACCAAGAATTGTGCTTCCAGTTCTTCCTGTTTGTTGCCTGTGCTGGGTGCGGTGGTGTAGACATTCTCCAGCTGGGCTATTGATCCTGACACTTTGTGGGGGGAGGAGCCCTAATTCAAGTGTGACCATTGTCAGCTGCTTTCGTGGTTTCTAGCACATCAATAACCTTTGTGTCTCTGCTCTGCACAGATGTCTGTCCCCAGCTCCGCTGACAGCAGACCAGAGGACATTGCTAGCACACTGTCCCTCAAACAGTGACATGCAGCTCCCAGGGTTACCTCTAGCAAGCCAGGTTTTATACCTTACCCCTTTCAAATCTGGTTTAAATCTCTTTCAGTGAGGCCTGCTAACTCCTGTGCATAGATTCCCCACTATGAGACAACTGCACCGTATCTGTTCCCTGAAACACTGGTGCTCTCCAAACTAACACATGATCAAAAAAACAAAACCCACACTTGTGCTGCTGGCACCAGGCTCAGAGCCGAGGATTAATCTGCTGGTTCTTCCTGTTTCTTCTGTCCTAATCTTCCACAACTGTAAAAATAGAGAACTCTACCTGTGCTTCTGATCCCTTAACCACTCATCTCAAGGCCCTGAAGTCTCTCTTGATTTCCCTCTAACCTCTTGTTGCAACTGCCTACCTGAAAAATGAATAATAGGGCTGGATCAGGGTAGGAAGCTTTCTCTTCATCTTTAACCAAGGCTGCAGGGAGGCAACAGCCTTCCATAAGAAGTGGGTCTGGGCTGCATATTGGGCCTTCTGTTCCCTTCAGAAGGGAATTTCCTGTGACAATGACTCGTCTTTGTTTTGGAAGGCAGCTTTGGCACAGGGAGCAGGCCTTGACCACAGCATCACACCCGTGCTGGGTGAAGCACCACCCTTTATGGTTATGTTTGATTCCACCTGCTACCCCCGGACACCTGGGAAGGTGAGGCAGTCCAGAGGAGACATGCACTGGGCAGGCACTTGTCACCACTGCCACCAATCCCTTAAGTCACTGTGTTCAGCCAGGGGGAGAGGATAACAAATTCTATCATGTGCCTTGTCTATTTGGGGACCCTGTCCCAGGGAAGACAGGGAATGAAGCTTAGAGCACAGTGCTAATAGAGCCGAGGTTGTAGGCTCCATCCCTGGATGGACCATCCCCTTAGAGTTGGACTCGATGATCCCTGTGTTTCTGTTCCAATTCAGAATATTCTGAGATTCCAGTAGTCTGATACTCTTACACTCCCCCTCGTTCCTCAGCCTCCTCACTTCCTCCCAGAGGTGTCACTGAGCACAGGAGCTCATCCTGTGCCAGCAGTCCTGGCACAAGGGCAGTGCAAATCCTGGCACTGGGGTGGCAGCATTTTCCCACTGGAGCTCCACCTGGGCAGCTGTGTCCCTCATGGTGGGTGCAGAATTAGAGAGGCCATGTCTTTCTTCCTATAGCTGGCAGGGTTTCAGCACACTTCCTGGGTGCCCTTCTGTGCCAGTTGCCACTAGACTGTCACATCATGCCCTTGGTGCAGCACCAGGCCCTGTGTGTCCACCCTGCTGATGGTACTCCTGGCCCCCAGAGATCCCTACAGGCTTCTTTTATCCTTTGGAGGGAGGCTTGGCCTGTTGCTCTTGGTCCTGTCAGCCACTGTGGCGTGAGCTGCAGGCTGCTGTTGTCCCTCCTCTGAGCTTCCCGAGTTCAGACAACACCCCTGAGCACCTCACCGGAGCCACTCACCTCAGCAACCTCAGTAGGATGAGATCAGGTACATTTTCCTAAGGTACTCCTCTACCTCTACATCATTTCTGATAAACTTCTATCTCACACTTTATGCTATGTGCCAAGAAGTCTGAGACTCTGAAGAGTTGATATAAAGACTTGGACTCATGATGCTCCCAAGTCTTCTGGAGTAGAGATAAGCCAGACAGGGTGGGACCCTAACGGGGTAAAGATCTAGCTGACCTTCCTTTCAACAGTCCCTGCTTTTTGCCCATACCTTCATAGATTATCTGTAAGAAGGAATGTATTCATTCTTTGGGGTCACTTTTCAAGGTGTCGTAGGCCAAAGAGAGAAAAACAGTGATAATTTAAACTGGAGTACTACTTCTGTTGCAGTTTCACTTGGGTTGAGATCAGGAGCAATTGAGCAGCAAAATGCAAAACAAAGCAAAATGCCAGCACAAGCAACTACTGAGGATCAGTTTGTACTGTTATGAGTCTTTTTTCAGGAAAAACTGGGTTTAGTAACATCTGAGCATATGTATATAGCCATAAAGAAGACAGATGTATTTCTCAGTTTTATTAATGTGAACCTGCATTTGCTACAACAACTGATGACGGTCACCAGCCTTCATCTCAGTGCAACACAGTGCTGTATCAGTCACTTGCCATGCTGCTTGTGTGTAGCCTACTGCAAGGGAAAAGGCACTGGCTCTAAGCACATGGAATGTTGTGGCCTGATCAAAGGTAGCGGGTCATTCATCTCACTCTGATGTGGGATGTGTTGATTTTTGACCCATTGCATCAGGTGCCATCCCAGCTAAAGACCAAATGGATCCTCCACAGCATGGCACCATCACTCTGAAGGACAGCTGACAGCAGGACTAGCTAACTATGCTTGAAGAGCTAGAGCTCCCAGTCTTCTTACACCTACTCTTTATTTCAAGGTAAATCAACTTTTTGTTGTTGCTAGAGTAAGAGCTCAATATTTAGAGCTGTTTGAAAAAGATGGACCTTTGAAAAAATATGTAATAATGATTGATTTTATTAGAAATGGAACTACTAATTGCCATTCCCTATACATCATCTGATACTTTAAATATGACACGATCAAGTGAAACTTTTTGTCACCTGCTTGTTTTCATAAGTATTATTTCCATTTATTTTCATTCACTGTCTCCTTTTAGATTTTGTTTACTACAGTATATAAATTAATTGAATGTACTACTTCTCATTGGTCATGTTTCCTTTCCTTAAAAGGAGAAAATATTTGAAGAGTAATTGAATTAATGGTATATATTTGTTCTGTATACACACAAAAAATTACTCTCCCACAAGTATTTTCAGAATTTTAGCTGTAGGACATTTTAAATATTAATGAGTCAGCACAATGGTAGCATTAGTTCTGTGCACCCAATCTGACCACACCCAACACAGCTCAACAACAGGTAAACATACAGAGGGAGAAACCAGGTGTAAAGTGAATGGTAAGAAACAACTCCCTAAACCCTGCTAAAGGTGAACACCTGAGTCTGAACTCTCAGTGTTCTCCCCTGTCACATCCATTTGAAGTTAGTAAGTATTTGATACCTTTGGAAATCAGGCCCATGTAGACAACTGATGGACATCAGGGATTCCAGTAAAAGAAAAAAAGCACAGGAAAAAAGAATCTACTGTTACAGTAAATTTATCCAGTAACTTTTCTAGAAAGGAAAACTTTTGCTTGAAGTGTTGTCACATGGATGTTGATAAGATGCCCGTGGAGTCATTTAAGGCTCTGGGAGTGCTCATCAGCCATCTGTTCAGTGACTTCCAAGCATCTAGGAAGGAGAAAGCTCTGTTCAGTGCTTAAGACAGCTTTGTTCAGGAAGCCATATGTAACAAGGATATTAAAGCACAAAAAAAGCTCCCAGAAGCGTGGTGGAAGCTAGTGGGCTTTCACCCATTAAAAGTGAAAGTGTGACAAGTGATGTGTAGGGATGTTGACTTACCCTGAACGTTGCTTTAGATTAAAAGGCTTTGTGTTTGATGCTGTTGAGTTCCTCCCTGCAGCACACGCCATCACTGCACAAATCAAACTGTTCCCAGGCTTCAGTTTAATTATCCATACACATCTGCCACAGGGGTGAACACTGTTAAAAGTCCTGTGACTGAGCAATAGCTATGTTAGTTACTTATGGTTCTGCAACGTGCGAAGAAGTTTTCCAGGAAACAATGTGAGAATGTGAGAAAGATGAAGACAAATGGAGTAAAAATCATCCCCATGGTAGCAGACTAATGACCAAGGGCTGGTTTTGTATTATGGAATTTGCCAAATTCATGATTTTTACTGAAGAAAAAAAAAAAAAACTGAAAAGAAAACAAATCAGAACTCTGTCTTGCAAATGCTCTAAGTCCTGCCAGATAAGCTGCTTTTAGGAAACCCAACTTTTCAACAATAAATTCCTGCTGAAGTGTAAGGCACATGATATCTATAAGAATATTTTACAACAAAAGCATACTTAACATTGGATATAAGAAGAAGTAGATACAATGAGTATGATGTGATTTGTCTTTTGTTACAGGATATCTTCATCAAAAAGAAGTACAATAAACTGAAGCTGGAATTTGCCTTGATCTGAAAAAAAAAGGAAAAAAGCTTTTTCTTCCTAATATATTTGAATCCAAAATTTGTTTTCAGTTCACAGTGTTTTTTTAGTTAAGTTACAACATAGAAACCATCACAGCTCTGATTTCCAGGGAAGCTGATTTTGGAAGGTGGTAAATACAACTTAAAAAGCAATTTCAAAAAAAATGTTTGTAACGCTGCTCTATGAGAAAATGTAATTCTGATTTTTAGAAAACATGTGGTTGTTACTGTAGCTCGGATTATTTTTTGAAATTAAATAATTAAAATGTTCATATGTGCTGGCCACCAGCTGCTGTACCTTATTACAGTTTAAATAGCCAGCCTTGAATAAGAAATCATATTCTCAAAACTAATTTTGCAGAAGCATATGAGGTTACGTATTTTTATTGTTGCATGCTTACATGTATTTTCCTGCTAGCACCTAGATGAATGGTGGTGGTTGGTCTTTAACAAAAACCAGCAACCCCACTTTCCTTTCCAAAACTGATGCAGATCTGTACTGGCTATGTTTACAAGGGTATTAATAAAAAAGGTACAGAAATCTTCAAAGGATGGGCTACAGCTTGTGTGGTGAGGTTACTATGAGAAGGGGTGGCTGTCAGGCATGTGGGTGAACCAAAAGCCACCCATGGTAAGAACAGGCTGCATGAAGTATTTTTAGGTGGATCTAAGTTGACTTTTATTACTTCAAATTTTAAATGTGTGTGTGGATATGGATGTGAGGGGTGTTTATATGCAAATGTATGTAATATTTTCAGCTACTCGAGTTTTTATGAAGACATCACAATTTGGACAGCAGGGAGGGCTGGGAGTCTGAGGGAGAAGCAGAAATCTGGAGATGGAATGGGATTGTAAGAGTTTATCCAGTATATGTTTCTAGTTATATGTGAGTTGATCAGAAGGTTGGGCAGTATTAGTATTGTATTAGTACTCAAAAAAAAAAAACTGCATTTTTTTGAGAACAAATTTCAGCCTTATTGATGAATCTCTATCTGTATATGAACTGATGCCAGTCTGCTGGCAGCTGTCATCCAGGTGGGATCCAGCTCTCCCTGGTGGGGAATGCTCACAGGGCATGTAAGGAGCACCAGCAAGTCAAGGGAAAGTGTGGTGGAAGTGAGCTCAAACTAAGTGAAAGTCCACTTCTTCTCATTGCCCGCTGTAGATGTGGCTGCAGACAGCCAACACTGTTGAGTGGGCACTGAATTTACATTATTAAGGTATATTCTTCAGGTGAGATTTTAAGCCTCAGTCTTCTACATGTGGAGGATTTGTTCCTGTACTCATGCAGAGTACTATTTAAAAGTGAAAATTAGGAGGAGGGGTGCAGCATGCCCAAGAAAGTGCATTTTGCTTTTATGTGTCTTCATGTCAAGTTTCTTTAACACTTGCAGTGTGGTACCTATGCAATATTCTCTTGAATTCTTGAATATGCAGCATTTTTTGTAATGGATGCTTGGTACACAACAATTATTCATCATCAATCTCATATTGAATAACTGGTAATCCCATATATTCTATAAAAGTCAGCTTTGAGGTGAGAGATTATCTCATGAGGTCAAGGTGTAACAGATGAAATTAAATCAGAAGAATGGATTTTACTATTAGTCCCAAGGTTTGTTACCTTTAGAGATTGTTACTTCTATAGCATCCTTTTGTACACATATTGGAGATATGGATCTCCAATTTATTTTTTTTTTTAATTTTCCTTTGGATCTTTTACTTCTCTGGAATCCTATATCTGTTAGTTTTCTTAACATAATTTCATGCTGTGTGAATAAATACTGCCTTTTATTTGTTTTGAGTGTAGATGTTGTCATTTGTATGTCGCAGTCTGTGACCATAACCTCCAAGCTAAATATAAGTTTATATTTTCTTTGTTTGAGTGAGTAATTGAAGTTCTTTTAATTGAGGGGGCTTTTTAAAAGAAATCTTGACTTGATGTATATGTAATTGTTTATTTGATTTTTAAATACTTAATATATTTTTAACCGATAGTAAAATTTTTATATCTCCAGCATAACTTATTTTTAGGTGGAGACAGTAAATAAATAGGAGGAAAAAAGGAAAAAAAAGATTTTCAATTTAATTAGAGGTAATTTTTGATGACCGTAAGTTATGGGAGGTGCCCTAGTATCAATGTGTAAGGAGTGTTACCTCTACTAATATTTTCTCGACAACAAAGCAGGGTAGTAAGTTGATTTCAGCAAGTTTCTAGTCTTATCTTTAGCTCAGAGTGGAAAAGTACTTTTTAGTTTTCACTCTTATTAGCAGTACAGAAACATAGTGGGTAATAAAAAGGTAGCCATCTGCCATCCAATAAGTTATTAAATAAGTTTCTGCTACAGAATCTTTAATACTGAAAGTGATGTACAAGCCAGATCTATCAAGGATGCCTGTTATCTCAGCTTGAGTTTGCAGATGGAAAGAAATCTGTCCACTTGTTAATAAAACAGTTTTATCCAGGCACTGTAGAGTCAGTAAACATAAACCTTTCCAGGATTACTTTTTTCAATAGACTCTTTTTAAAAAAAGAATATTAGCATTGCTGAATAGCCAATGTTTCACTACAAATGGCTCAAGTGCTTTTACACTGAAAGATATTTCAGTTGAAATTCATTAGGTATCAGGGCAGAAAAGATTACCTCATTATCACAGAATTCTATAAACCTTAAATATATGTGCGAATATAATTTCTGTTGTGATTTGTCTGTAGAAAGATACTATGCTAATGCTGTAATAATTTTAATTTCCTTTTTAGACTCACTTTAGAAAAAGAAATAATGAAGTCAGTACTACTCTTTCAGCTGAATTCATTTTTTGAATGAAAGAGCAGCCCTCCTATTAAATACCTCAGTTTAAGCCCCATTTCTGTTTCTGACAAAACAAGTGAACTCTTTGTTATTACCTTTTAATCTTACCTAGGAAGGTCCACAGACTTTTTTTTACCTGCTATAAAACTAAGAATGAGTTTTTGAATGAAAGTTATGTTGAAAGCTGATATTTTTTAAAAAGTAACTGGATACCCTTTGTAAGGCTTTTTTAAATTTAATACTTTGTAAAGAATTTTAACATTGTAATGCATAAGATAGGAACAGTATTTACAATGAGTGTTTCAAATTATTTCCTTTTATGAAAAAGACATATCTGGAGTTTTAAACATTTGTAAGCTACAAAAGTTGAAATTTAGGAAAGTCACTGAAGCAAGTTATCAATCAGTCAATAACTAAGGAAAAAGAGATAACTACTTGTGTAAAAGAGGTAGTCATGTATGACTGCTTGCTAAGATCAAAAACCAGGACAGTATCAAAATAAGCAATCCTCTTGAGACTTGGCCACCTTATCTAGACTGATAAAAGTTATTTTTCTTCAGGCTTTTCTTCTAAAAAAATCTCTTGTATTATTAGGTTTTATTGATGGGATGTTCTGAATGCTTCTTCCTAAAGGTGCGACTGCATTTGACACATCAATATCAGGTCATTTGGTGTCTTATCCAATGTCCACCAAGACATTTGGAAGTCCTTTTGATTAGTTCTTTTAATTTCAACCTAATCCCATGCTGTTTGTAAAGTATGGCAATGATCTCAATAGCTCCACTTGCATATATATATATATATGTATATGTATGTGTATATGTATACGTATATATATATTTCTATCTATTTTTTCTTAGAAATTATCCCTCGTGTTTTGTGTTTTCACCCCTCGTGTGTAGAGAATTCTCATATCTATCCAATATTACCTGCAGACCTGAATGAGAATGGGAGCATAGACACCACTTAGCATCCACTCTTTATGCATCAGAAAAAGCTGCTAACATTATTTTTTGTTTATTTCAGGTTTCTTTTCTCCATGGAAAACTCCAAAGCCTGTAAGTTCCCTTTCAAAATTGTACATGTTGAGTTCATAGGACGACTGTCATGCAAAGCAAATTTCTGTAGACTTTCAGCTACCCATGCTTTTCCCAGCTCATGAGACACCTCTCAGCAGTGACACAGTACCAGGCCTGGCCTCCCTGATAAGCTCTGAAGGTCTGTTGGCTTGGAGTCTGCCAGAAGTGGCCTGGAAAAAGGAAAACCTTAATGTTAAGATGGGTGGCAAGAACCAGAAATGTGGTGGCTTAAAAGTAAGAGGTCTGGAGGAGAAGGCAGGAGAAATGAGGCCAGTCCAGTCTTCCAGTTGGCAAATGCTTTGAAATGAACAACATGCAGTTTTTCTGGTTTACAAGTGGGTTGAGTGTAACATCCTCAAAGAGATGGTTATTCTTTCTTGCTTTAGGAGATCTAGAGCTGCAAATAGTCACACTTCAAATAAGAGCTTGGGCTCAGAACTCAATGAGGTGCCTTTTAATCAACTTTTCTGTGTTTCTATGATTTTGACAGTAAAACCCAAGGTGTAAAGACTTTTCCTACTGTAAGACTGTAAGCAATGGCTGTATTTATTCTGTTGACACCACATTATGTAATTTCCTGAATTTGTGACAGCATTTACAGTATGAAAAGAATTCTTAGGCTACTAATTTTGGTTGTCTGGTTTGTTTTATTGTTTTAGGGGGTTGTTTGTTTTTTGGTTGCTGTTTTGTTTTTTTTTTTTTAATTTGGCTTTTTTATTGAGATTTTACAGACCTTACAGCAATTCTTAATTTTCATCAGGTGTGTGTAGAGGAAAATAGATACTGAAGACTCCTAAGAGCAATGGGAATAAAAGTAGCAATAACTTTTAAAGGACTTAAAGCCTTCTTATAGGAGTAGGCAGGGGAAGTACGTTAAATCTGAACAACTTTACATACTCTCATATTGGAGCAGGGCAGGTTTAAGTTTTGCCAAAATAATTTTTTTACCCTGTCACGTAAAAATAGCAATTAATCAGCTGATGCAACTTTGTCAGACTGCTTCAGCTTATGGTGGTTTTGCTGTAAAAGGATAGAGTCTGTACAATATATTGGAATGAGTATTGCATAAGTGCTTTGTTCATCTATGTAGCAGGATGTTTGTGAAAATAAATCAGATTATTAAAGTCTGGCTTGTTCTCACCAATTTAAGAGTCCTGAATAGCTGGGGTGTTCAACCTTTAATCTCAGATAAAAAGTGAGGAAATAAATAGCTTGGGGCTCACGTGTTAAAGATCCACATTTGAAGACCTCCTCCTGTCCATACTTAGCCTTTCCACATACACATCAAATATATAAATATCAACGTGTTTATTGTTGATGATTTTCTGCAACATTTTGTTATATAAACAGTATGGTAGTTCATGCTCAAGTAGCACTTGCCAATAATCAGAATCTAGAAAAACAACCTGAGTTGATGCAATTTTTCATGCAATGGTGTGAGGAAAACAGGGCTCACAGAATAATAGAACACCATTTTGTGCTGTACCTGCAGGCTGACTGCTCACAGCTACTCTATTTTGGGCTAATCTCGGCAAGAGATTTCACAAATGATTAACTGAGTTAAGGTAGTGTGAATTCCTCTCTCTGTCACCACTTTTAACTAGAGAAATAGTCAGACATAAATTTCTTGAAGATTGAATCCAAGTGCCTGCAGCACTGTCTGCAGACAGCCTGATGCAGTAAGCCCAGCACAGGGGGTGTGGAAAGCCCCCCCAATACCCCAGCACAGCCTATATCTATGTAACAGCAAAGGGAAACAAAGGAACCTGGGGTAACAGATATTTCCAGTGGTTCCTATCTATATAGTGCATATATTATGTATGAATATCAGGTATAATATTAGTGCAAAATGACCATGAGCAATATCACCAAACCATTGCCCCAGTTTGGATTTGATTCCCTGCACTCACTTTTGTGCTTACTCATTTCCAAGAATGCCTTCTTTTCTGAAGTAGCATTATGATCATTTCCGTTAATGAACACTAGGTGACTGTTTAATTAGTTGATACAGCTTTAGGAGATATAATTCCCCTTCTGTTTATCTGCTTATTTAGCTGGTTGAACTTCATACTTGAAGATTTAGAGCTAACCAGCGAGCAAGAATTAGACATATGGGACCCAGTAGGGTTTTGCCAATTGATTTCCAGTTTCCTGTCCTTTCTCCAGGGTAAAGTTTGCTCATCAAAAATAATTATATTTTCCTTTCTTTTTTTTAAATCTTTCTTTAAGTATTTTGATTTTGTCCAGTTTCGCATTTTGAAAGAGGTAAGTAATTTCCCAGCGCTTTCCAAGAAATAGGAATCTTTCACCTCTAGAGAGACATGGCCCTGCATGTCTTTCATCTTCATAATGATAAGATAGATAGTTTGGTTTCACTGGCTTGTGTTCTTCTTTCAGATTCCTAAGGGAAGTTAAAGCCTAACCATATTTTTCTGGTAATTTCCTTTATCATAAGGAACTTGAATTGAGCTTAGTTCTTCTTTCCTATTTAGACATAGGGGCCATAATCAAGTGTTTTTCTAGAGACCTTTGAATTTACTCTTCCATAATGCAATTATATACTCTATAAGTGTTTATAGCTACTGGAGGTAATTTCTTTGGGACTATCAGAAGTAGTACTGTGCTATTCATGTGATTTATCACATAGGCTAATTTACATAATTATTTGCAGAGGATAAATTTATCTTGGTGTAAGGGGTACCTGAAGGTACCCAAGGTACATTCCTGTATCTAAGCTATTTCAATGGCAACTCAGGTATTTTCATATGTCGCTGTATGACACAGAATGTACATACTTACAGCTTTGAATGAACCAGCCCTACTTCCTGCTGAAATTCTGACAGAAACACAGCTTGAATTATAATAATATTTTGTAAAAGAATGAGGTCCTTGACAACGAAAAATGGCCAATATCTATAATCTGTTTATTCTTAAGTATGAGCCTAAGAAGGTTGGATCACCTGGGATATGCAGCAGGATAGTTATTCAGCATATTCAGAAGGACACTGAGACATCCGTAGTCCACACATACTTGGTGTGAAAAAAGTCTGATGCAGTTAATCATCAGAGCAGAGAGTAAAACCTATCTGCTGACCCAAACACCTTCTGAAACCAAGGAACTAAAGACAAATGATAGTCACAGAATTTGTAGGGGAAGCCCACTGTAAACCTGCAATCATCTTTGATAAAGCTTTGCTGATACAACAATAGAAGTCAGTGGAATTTAATTACAGATCAGTTTGTTTCCAAGAGGCATTTTTTGTGTAATTACCACTGTTGGGTTATGTGTGAGAACACACTGTTCTGGAGGCTTTACCGCCCTTGTCCTCAGGATGGGTTATAGGAATAGCCAAGTACTCATTTCCTGGGATAAACATTTGTGGTTTTTTAAGTTAGCCGCTTCAAAGGAATTTGCTAATGCAATTTAACCAGTAGCCAACTTCTTTAAAAGAAAAGGAAAAAGGCAGATCCTCAAGCCTTCTTTTGCACAGCCTACCATATCTTCAAGCTTGATGTATATGCTAAAGACAGTCCTGAAAAAACCATGAACTGAGGTGTCTTTCATGCATAGACAATAGGCTGCTGTAGGATTTTTTTCCTTTAAATGCCCTGGAAGAGTTGAAAGCCTAATCCTGTGCTTGGAAACTTGGTTGTACAATGCCACTTTAGTGGGATTTTTTGAACACTAGATGCTTGAATACATGCTGTAATAATACTCTCTTTGGTTTTGATTTATTTTGATTTTCTTTTGGTTTTGATTTTGGTTTTTTAAAAATCTTCAGTTGGAGCTGTAAATTCTGCTCCCAATTACAGTTACCTACTTTACTTTGGGCAGTTAGTTATTTTCATGTATTCTCAGAAGATACTGCATTAAGGTCATTCACTTGCTACACAGTCTGTGCTTCTTTCTTAAGCACTACCTTCATGTATGTTATATATTTTGATGAATCTGATAATTGTGTCTTTACAAACCTGCAGATTCCACCTTTAGCAAATAATTTCCAGTAGCTCAGCACATTCTGTGAGAGGCACTGCACATGCTTCAGATGTAATGCTTGGACTAATCTAACCTGAGAAAGGTCACATCTTGCCAAGAGCAACAAATTAAGAAGTAAATTTAGCCAAGCCATTTTATAAACAGCACAACACACACCTTTCAAAAGACATCAAATAGATTTACTAATTTTACAAAACACATCTTTAACAGAAATCACTGTCTTTGGTCTCATTATGGAAGCCACAGTTTTTGCAAAACTCCATTTTTATTCTCTGTATGTTTTTATTCCAGATGATGGAACGATGGGAGAATCAAGGCAGCCCTCAAACAAGTGTGTCTGCTCCAGCTATGCCACAGAATATTCCCTATCCACCCGCTCTTCACAGGAGTTCATTTCCTGATTCAACAGAGGCCTTTGATCCAAGAAAACCTGACCCATATGAGCTGTATGAGAAATCAAGAGCTATTTATGAAAGTAGGCGTAAGTGAAAGCTCTCTTGACCCTGCTGACCATTTAGTACTTATAATTTACCTTTCAATGTGTCACTGTTGACATAATTTTCTGTAATTATCTTTTGTAATTTAAAGAAACTATATTTCTTTCCAGTAAATAGAGGCCATTGTAAATGTTTCCAAAATTTTACATTTACATATTTTCTTAGGTCTTGCCTAGATTCTCACATTTGACCTTCATAGGTGTTTTTTTCCTTATATTTTTGATCTCCTCATTTTGACTGTTAAATCCTTGGTGAAGCACAGTATATGTGCCACCGCATTTTATTGTGTTTTTTATTTCTTCATTGTCAACTAATAGGAAGATGTGAATTTATCAATGAAAAAAAGAGTTTCACCTACTTTCACTTCGAAGTGACATTTGTTAAAGAAATTTCAAATGTATTTGTGTTTATAAAAATGTCTTTGACAAGTTTTCACATTGTCCTTGGTAGTTAGAAAGTAACCCATAGCATAAAGTACTGTTTGAAGACATATACAAAACAGTACTGAGCCATGGAGATGCTCATCTTGGTTTAATTTCTCATGGTTTTGGACATATATCCCATATTTTTGACAACAAGAATAAAAGGGCTTAGACTTATTTACCCCTTTTGTAAAAAACATTTTAGCTAAAAATATTGTTCTAAATTTTCTGCAGCCTTTGCACTTATTAAGGTAAATTCTTAAAAATGGTTTACTTTTTTTACTGAAAGCTTCTTCACCACTGCTGTTACTTGCACGTGCCACCTTTCAGTTCATTTTGTAAAATACTTTAGCCTACAGATCAAAATATGCTATAAATTACAGATAAAATATTGGAGCTGATTCAGACAAGGCAATTATTATTAGTTGGGCCCAGACACCTAGAATGTTCACATTTCTTCAGGATGCAAAGTGATAGTCAGAAGGAAATACGTTATTGTCCTCAATACTGGTTTGATACTGTTCTTACTTGCCTTGGCTTATACATTAATTACAGCATCAGCATCTCCTCTTTGGCTTTGGAATCCCCAGTCCCTACAAGAACAGATATGCTGGAGGAACACCAGAGTTCATCAACTCCACCAGCTCCAAGTGAACCCTGATCTAGTCTCGAAGTTGCATTTCATATTCCCCAATTCTTTGCCAGTGCCACCATCTTCTGCCACACTGATCCTATTAGTGGAACACTTTTCAGTATAGATTGTCACCCTAAAACTCACTTTCCATAATCCAGAATCCAGACCTTCTTCTTTTTTTCTTTTTTTCTTTTTTTTTTAGGGAGATAGTTGTTGATGTTTTCTGTTTATGTGCCTGAAATTAACTGCCTGAAATTAAGATCCCGAATTAACTCTATGTGCTCTAAATAAATTCCTGGCTTTTTTGAGGAATACCAGGTATTTTAATCACCCTAAATAAGGATTTGAGGACTTACTTAGACCCCTATAAAAAAGTATTTAATCTTGAATTATAAGCTGTTAGTCATAGAAACTAAACTTTCCAGTATATTTACAAACGCCATGTATTTCATGTTGGCTAGTATTCCAAAGAGAGTGTACAAAAAGAGCCTATAATTTCTGGAATTTTAAAACTCATTGAAGTGTGGATCAGGATACTGTGTGGAGTAGGCCAAACAGGTTTGAAAGAAGTAGGATTAGTTTTGAGCAAAGATTGGCAATAGTTTTCAGACATCTCCCCTCTTTCACTTTCTCTCGTGCAATAACGGCTAGACTAATACACAGATAAAAACATTTGTTTGAACTGAAATGTTATTCCCCAAAGCGATAGAATTTGGTATGTGATAAATTAAAAGGAAAAGAATCCATTCCGTAGTTAGAGGGGATTTTATCTAGTTCAGCATCTCTACTGAAAAAACTCTTGGCTTTGTATAAAGTTATAACAGAAAATCCTCTGCAAATAGTATTTTCCCATATCATTTCCCATAGCTTTTAGAAGTGATACAGTTAAACAAAAATCTTTCCACCCAGCAGTCAGGACCCCCTTCTGTAATTAAAGTCATCAGGCCAAAAGTGCAGTGTTTCTGCATTGAAACAAATATCGCTGTGAGACAATTAAGAAAATATTATAAATGCTATATGGATAGATGACACAAATATTTGTATAGCGTTTTATTTCATCCTGATCCCCAATATAGGCTTGATCCATGTGTGTCCTTCACAAAACTTGGGAATATAGATCTGATGTCAACTACAAAGATTCACTAACCCCTAGAAGGTTATATACTGCTTTACAAGATACTTTACACCATTCAGTATTTATGGGTGCTTTCTTCAAGTTTTCTGAGCACTTCTTTGACCAATATGAATTCTTAGCTTTTACTTATATGTAAAAGTAAAGAGTAAGCTTTACCAGCAAAAGAGTAAAGAGTAAAGAGTATAAGCTTTACCAGAGGAAGACGGTCTAACATGTGGATTGCAGTTATGCTAAAGCCTGTGTTTAAAGGGTAAAATTGCATTGGAGTTCTGGCCAAAAGGCAACTGGAAACTGTGTGTGAGATGTTTTCAGCCAACTGCCTAGAAAAACAAAGATTTAAAAACTGTGAAGTTGCTAGGTCCAAAACAAGAAAGTAAGGGATGAAAAGCAAGACTGCAGTAACCTTATCCTGGATTTCTAGCAGTGTCCTATCTTCCAGCTAATCCTGGAAACTTAAAATTCTTATCTTCCTTCGCCACTATTCCCTCAACATTTTCTCTAAGATTTGGTTCCATAGTTCCCAACCAGATCTTGTCTGCATTCATTCATATCCTTTCTTTATAAATAGCTGCCTCCAAAGATCTCTGTTCTCCCTGACATTTTTGTTTCATGAATGCCATAAGCACACATTTCAGCAAATTCAATTTGTCAAGCCTTAGCTCCACGTAGTTGCCCTGTTTCCTGAAGATGGAAACAACAGGAAGGAAATCCATTACTGAGTCAAGTAATTGTCATCTAATTTGAGGATACAGGAGGGAGAGTTTCAAGACAGCACTGTTTCCTGCCATTTAGCAGTGTCAGGTTAGTTATCTTTGGGATACCCTAAAAGTACATAGGAAAAGTTCAGCTACTTGGGGTTTTTTAAGTACTTCTTATCTCAAAGCAGGTTTTTCTTATCTCCTGGCAAGACCTTCTTTTCATCTTCATCTTCTTAAAATAGGGCAGAGAAGTGAACAATCATGACCTGGAAAATTCAAAAAGAAAGATAGCGCAAAATTTTTGTTTGTCTCATTGTGAGACTCAGTTACCAAACAGTTCATTTCTGTACTTCTATAGCTCTGAATTTCTACAGAGCCTTTATCATAGGGTTTCCACACATTCAGCTCTCTCCAGGGCCTCTTAAAAGCCTCCTGTTTCCCAATCACAGAGGGAGTGAAACAAGTTATGAAAAACAGAGTAGTTCTGTGAGGAGCACAAGCAACATGACTCAAAGCAGAGCAAGAACTAGACCAATGTGTTCCCTCTAGCTCATCCATACCTAATGATAGCAAGAATGGGGTTTCAAGCTGGAATTCTCAATGAAAAAGTATTATTTTCATTCTATAGGAATGATTTTCCGCCTAAGGAACATGAAGAACCTACAAGACCCTGTGTGATGGGAAGATTTCAGTTTGTAATGATTACATGTGAATTACAAAGCACTACCACTTCTGCGTGGAAATAGTTTCATGGAGGCAATGAAATGATGCATTAGTACAAAAACAGAGTGCAACTCTATTTGGGAAGTCACAGTACCTCTGAAAATTGTTTATCATGAGTTAGCTGTTACCTGCCAGCTCTTCCTTCTTAGCTGTCACCAGCCTCTGCTGTCACCTATCACCTATGCTCAAAGCTCCATGGAGATAAAGAAAGGAGCATGAGGGGTTTCCAAACACTAAGGGGAGCTACCACATCATCTGAAACAACTGCTTAAAAGCAAAAGATGGGAAATTGGTTTATGCTTTCTTCCTTTTCTGTATCTCTCTGGTTTGTTTTTTAGTTTGGTTTGGTTTGGTTCGGTTCAGTTTGGTTTGGAGTTTTTTTGCTTTTTTGTTTTGGGTTTTGAGGTTTTATTTTCACTCTCTTCCCCCCTCTCTTCTTATTTCCTCTCCATGGTGAAGAATACCTACCTAACTTCTGCTGTGATGTAATTTTCTCAACTGGATACTTTTTCCTTTTTTCTGTCTTACTATTGATTCAAAACAAAACCTTTAAATCCTTTCTCCTTACAAAAACTCTTAGATTGTTAGGTGACAGTGTGACTCTTCTGATAACCAAGTTAGGTACAGAAGGTAGAAAATGGAACATCAGAACAGGAATTTCCTATTAATGAAAAAAAATATGACTTCATATGAGACAGATTGTAACTGGAGCCCTGGAGTTATCATTAGGAGACTTCATTCACCTGAATTTTAAATTTCTGCTTTTATAAATTCTACTTATCCTATCTTATATTTTATATTTAACTCTGTTTATTGCAGATTCACAGTTTACAAAAAACTTTGTTCAGACAACCCTGTAGGCAGACATTAGTCAACCAAGAGTCACAAGGCTGTTAGGAATCATAATGCCATAATATATCTCTATTTAGAATAGAAAATTTATGTTATATTCCTCTAAGGAAAAAGGTAAAACATTTTTTACATTGATTGGGTTACATTTGTCCTTCAGTTAGCCAAGGCTGGTGATGTGACACAGAAATGCCAGTAGGAAGAATGAGATAAGTCAGTGATAAGCTCTCATTAAAAGTGAAATCTGAACAATTACAATTCCACCTTTTGCTGGAAGGACGAAGGTTACTTTTTTCAAAATCTCCCATGTTATTTTCTCCTCTGACCACAGTATTTTGAATTTCTCATGTCCGTTTCAAATCTATCAGCAGTTTTATGTTGTTTTTTTTTTAATTGCCAGAGATTTTAAAAAATTGGAAAAGAACCAAAAAGCAAAGTTCACCAACACCTGTGAAATATGTAAATAGCAAATGTATTTGCCTAATTAGCTTCCACAAAATAAGGTGTAAACTTATAAATACCTTTCTGTAAGGGTCACAGACAAGCACTTCAATTCATATTCACAGGCTACCTTTCCTCTGGAGCATCACTCCAAGTTTTCAGCACAGATATGCATTAAAGTAGGAAAGATTTGTCAGACAGCATTATACTGATCCATAATGTGTAACTAAAAAAATACCACTCTTGCAGAAAAATACTAGGGCCATCAGGATTTCCTAAATTTGATACTTATGGAACATAAAAAAAAAGCTATTAGGTGTCTAGCACTGACTGCATTATCACCTGAAGGGTGTTTAATCTACAGCTAAGCAGAATTTTCCTGCCAGTGCTTGTTGGCTAAAGAGCTAAAGTTAAAATCAAAAATTGAAAATTTTAAAAATTGAAGGCAATTTTTTACATAATTGGTACTACCACTTCTTTTTCAGATAATATTTTCCTGACAAAAAAATGCCTCTAATATTTTTCCCATTTTTGCTCACTTTTAGTCTAAAAAGAAATCACATTTTGATTATGGTGCTTTAACATATATGTTTACACATCTGTGAATAGATGCATATATATGCTGAACTATAATAGCACAAAATACAAAGTATTCTGAAGTATTGTATAAAGGGGGGGTTGTATGGGTAAAGGGTTTGGGACTGTAATCTAGAAAATCAGGTTCTAGTTTCAGACTTTCCTTGCACTCGGTTTAGCATATTTTTCAGTATTTCTATTCCCCAGTTAGTGCCCTTTATGTCAGTAAGTCATGCCTGCCTTCACTTAGTAAATAAAAATATTGGGAAATTCCTAATTAAGGTCTATTATCATCAAACTACTCCTTGACCTAGAGTACGAACAGCTGAGGTGTAGGAAGGGAATTTCTCAAAGAAATTTCCAAACAGTCCATGTTGGTTTTTTCCTTCAATCTATTGCTACTCTAAGCAACAGCATGAAGAACGTCGAAGAACTTATATTACTAAATGAATATGAGCCTTTCTTTTTAATAAGAGGCGATATACAATAAAAGGATAGGAAATTTAGCAGACTAATGTCAAATGGTTTTCCATTGTTCGTCACTGCAGAAAGAATTACTCACCATGACAAAATGGATTTGTTGCTTATATGAACTGACAGTGAAACCAAAAGTATTTTCAAATGGAATTATGAGTATATAATCATCACAGTACCATGGACATAAAATGATTTTGATTGCTGGATTGCAAAGTAGGTCCCCAATGACCTCTGCTAATATGAAGTGTCAGTTTTACAGCTGATGGCAGTGTTAACGATGCAGTATTTCTTTCTCTTTAACAATTTACACTTTACTAAAAGATACACAAATAAATTTTGATCTGCAAAGTGGCAGCATGTACTTAAGAGTCAAAGTAAAAATTTAAGAGAACTGACTTGTAGGCATAGGGGAGTTGGCCACAGGTGCACGAGACAAGTGGGTGCTGCATTGCCCATGAGATGTGTCCAACTGCTGCTTGCACAGCTTTGCAAAGGACATTGCAGCATAATCACACTCATTCTTCTCACTTGTGAAACTCCCATTTACCTAAAGCATGGCTGGTACTGAGATGCTGAAATATAGATGTTCCCTTTTGCTAGCATTGTTCTATGTATTTAGTATCCAACAAAGAGTGATCCAGAAAACAACAGAATATGGAAAACAAATATTATCAAATACTGTCCCTACCTTTCATCAGCATAATTCTTCCTCCAGAGAATACCAGTGGCTCCACTGGTGTAAATACCCTTGTGTCACGTTGTGGGTGAATTGTGCTCCTGTGGCTGTATCTTGACAGCAAAGGATCCCACTGTTTTCACCACTGATTTCATATAAATCAGGATTGTGTCCCAGGTCTTGTTTATTGCTTGTCTGTTTTCACAAATAATTTAGAGTTTCCAGTTTAAAATGAATGAGTGAAAATGAAATAAATCTATGAGTATAATTAATTTTAGACTAAACAAGAAGGCAGGTATGCAAGTTTTTTACTGTTCTACTGTTAATCTTGGCTTTGCGTTCATCTGACATGCAAAGAATCAGTGATTACCCTAGAATGGTTTGGATTGGAAGGGATCTACTTCCAACCTACTTGATATATGGGAAGACTTCTCAAAATGCACAGCTGCTTCCTCATTCTCCAGAGCACAGGGAGTCATCACCATGGTGGAGATTTACTTTAATTACAGTTACATACAAATAACAGTTCAGAAAATTTCTTAGTTTTACTTTCTTGATCCTTGTTTCTAGGACACGTTAGCTGAACTAAAAAAAAATTAAATCAGTGAATTTAACAAGTATTTTATTATACTTTCAAGCGCTATTTTGTAAGTACTTCATTCCTATTTCACATGAAAGACTACAACTACTCATGGCAAGGCAGCTGCAGAGGTTCAAACAAAAAGGAATCATAGGGAGAATACAAAAATCTTATGTCATTGTTTTAAAACTTTCAGCGCTTTGAATGCCTCTTCATGGTGGCAGTGCTGGGTAGACTTGTCTCTTTGTCCTGACCTCTCCAAAACTTCATTCTTCTACCTCATTTCCTATGAGGTGGAGGCAGGACATCTACCATATTAAAAAAAATCTATTAAAAGTTTAGAAAATGTCAAAATTAATTTAATAGTAAATAAATGGAAAGTTTCAAATTACCTTGTGTAAGGCTAGTTTCCTGTAAACCTAATTGACATACTTCTATAGAACAAAGCACACTAGAGTCTCCCAGTATTCTGGTAAATTTGCCAGATCAGTTTATCCTTAGGAGATAGAAGGCACCAGGATGTGCACAAATGATGTGCATTCTGCTCAGTTGACGGCCAGGCAGTCCTTCCTCCTCTGTTGGAAGTCACTTTTATGTAGGGTCTTTGGGCACAGAATTAGGTGAGTTTTGAAAAAAACTACTTATCGCTGCATATTGCAGATGAAGACAGTGCTAATTCAGTCCCTTCCTGTATGTTAATGGTTCTTTTAAGATCCTTCTTCTTTAGAAGTTTTCTACTATTTGCTAACAGTTTGCTTGTCTCATGAGCACAGCTGTTTAGAGGATATATTTTGTTTTCCAAAGTGTCAGTGACATTATCACAATTATGTGTACTGCACAGAGACCCATACTGCTGACAGCAGATTCTTCCTAATACAAACATTGCTTTTCTGTGGTTACCAAAACCACAAATCTGCACCTAGGTTTATCTTTCTGGTGATCAGACATTTGAAAACTTTAGGGTTTGATTCAGCATCTTCAGCATAGCACAGTTCCAATTTTTGTGTGTGTGAATCCCTAAACTACGGTGGAAACACATGCTAGGTGCTGAATGGTTGATTACAAGATGATAATTAACACTCTGAGAATCAAAATGAAGTTCTGCAAGGCAAAGGAACAAAAGCCATGTCAGACTTCATGAGATTAGCTTTGAAGGAAACCACCTCATTGACAGGCATTTTTGCTTGACCACAAATCACAGTTCCCAAAAAAGGACACTGCTGATTTACTTTAAATACATGGCTGTCTCTCTTAACAGAGAAAGTTGTTCCCTACTTGGTCACCATTTGAGAATGGTGGTGAATCTTTCACTTTGCTGCTTGAGGCCAGTTCTGGGTGCTATTAGAGTGACTGCAAGCAGAAATGGAAACAGAATGAACCAATCTTACTGCAGCTCCAAAGAGCGATTCTAGCTCAGTGACCAAGAGAACAAGCTTGTGTACCTTCAAACCTAGAGGCTTATTGAGACTATCAAGATGAATTTGCTTTCTCTACATTAAAATAATTTTGTATCTTTTAAGAGTTCCATTGAAATCTTGAAAGGCTGCAAGTAAAAAAAACCTCATTTCTCCAAGTTGGCAGTGGAGCAGCATCAGTTTCAAAGGTTTTGGTTTTCAGGAGCTGTGCTGGTGGAATATTTTACATTTAGATAGCACATCTCACTTGAAGGATTCCAAATCACTGTACAAAAAGTGTGTGAAGGAAGTGTCTGCTCTAACCATCAAAGTAAAGACATACAGCCACCTATGAAGTCAAACAGCATAGCCCACGTGACACAACACAGACAGTAAACACAAATGCAACAAGAGAACCAAATCCAAATGGATGTCCCCATTCAGTGGACCGGGATTTGGACAGGACAAGGCTGTTATCTAAATAGCCTTACCAAAAAAAATTTTGAGACATCTCCATTCTGGGGAAACATCTTTTGGAAAATATATTCGCCCTGCAACAACCAGTTCAGTATTATCTCAAAAGAACTCTGAATCACTCAGCTGCTGCCCTTGCAGGAAGCAGTCCACCAGAAGGCAGGTGGCTTTAGTCTAAACTCTTACACAGTGGTACACAGCTTCCCACAGAGGAAATGCTGTATTATGTCTCTCACTACACCCTTCTGTCTTAGGAAGATTGTTTGTACTCATGGGTTTCATCACTGTCCCACAAATGCTGTTGTGAAAGACCTTACCTTCTTTATAGCATGAAGTATGCATGCTGTGATATTCTGGCTTAGAGTCACATAAATGAGATATACCTTATTTGCCCTTTTGGTGTGTGTAGGTCACTAGAAATCACCTCTGATTTGGAATGTTTTGCAATTCACTCTGGGTGCTGCCAAAATAATAAAACACAAATTCTTGTTCAGAACATTTCAAAATTAGCAAAAAAGCATGACTGAATTCAGCTACAGGCACATCCAGATTCCTCTAATGCAAGCAAAGTAGTTTATATGAAAACAAGACAGTTATTTTCTGCACTTCATATAGTGAAATGCAAATACTTTGAAGCTACCTGTGTAAAAAGTATGTTAAAGGGATTTATGTGCATTTACCTTCATGTACAATCAGTTGTTCTTACTGGCAACATATATCCCTTTAGAGAAATCTTCCTCTTGATGATAAAAGAAATTTTGCAATTGAGTTGTATAAAAGCAAGGGTCAAGTCATCTGAGCTCAAGTCATCCAAACACACCCATTAAACTTCCCCTTTTATTGCTGTACTTGAATAAGCACAAATATTGTCACTATTTTTCACAGTTTTAACCAAACAAAAAATTTTATCTTCATCAGAATCTACATTGTGTTAAAGAAACATTACCATCTCACCATCTTTTTCACTTTGCACAGAAATGGCCAGGGAAGTCTTAATCTAGCAGGAATATGTCCAGGTACCACATGGAAAGTAAAGAAGGAGGGGAGGAGAAAACAAAATTTCAAGAAAAAAATAGAAAATGCATTTTAGTAATTCAAAACACAGCAGAGAAATTGATGCTGCATCTTTAAATAACTTGAGAAATGTATTTCACCTTTAATTCCCCATTTTCCTATTCAGAACAAGTGCTGCCCAGGACTGGTTTTCGAGCGGATTCCTCTGGCAAGTATTCTTCAGCCTTTTTTTTCTGTAAACTAGTTGTCCTTCATTTTGTGTTTTAGCTATTCTTCTTTTTTTAATCATTTCTCAAGATGATGGACAGTCATGACTGCCCAGTCACCATTTTATTGTGTATAATCTTTGTGGGGTTGTAGAATGCTTACGCCAAATCTTTTTATAACAGATTTGCATTTTGAGCAAGGAAAAGAATTTCTTTTTCTCAGCCAGTTTTTGTTTATGGTTTATGTTTTATGTGTACTTTCATATTAGTGTTCACTCTTTAGCATACAAGTGTATCTCTACAGCTCATGCCCAAATCTAAGCTTAAGCAGTCATTTTTTAAATCTGAATTTAATTCTATCTTAATTCTATCACCAATTCCTTGCTGCCATACTTATATCTTGTGCTGTAAAAATGTAAAAGCAAAATCTTCAAAATCAGGAGATTTCTAGGGTGTTTGAGTCAACACTGATCTCATAAAATGGCAATGGACATTTTTAAAAAACAGCAATATTTGATTTCCCGGTGTTATCATGCTAAGTGAACAGCTAAAACAGGCATCCCGTACAAAAAAAAAAAAAAAAAGCTGTTTTGACAATCCTGTCAAAGTTTTTCTAGTCCTACACAAGTTGGACAGAGATCCTAAATTAAATATAACACTGGACTGGTTTTGCATAACCCAGTAGGGTTTATACATTGAATAACTCTGTTAGCACACCAGTTCTTTTTTCTTTTCTTTGACGATTTTCATACTGAAGTTTTTATTTACCAGCTTTCCTCTCTATAAATATCAAGAGGGAACATGTATGCTTTTTTTAAAAGCTACTCACATTGCAGAGCAGCAGATCCATGACTGTTTTCAAGCTTTTCACATCTTTCAAGAGTGTCTGAAACTCAGATGAAGTTATTGTACTTTTGTGTCAATTACAATTCACAATTTATAATTATCTGTATGAAACAAAAATCTTCACCACCTTCAGCAAAGGAGTCCAAATTAGTTTCTCTTTTAAGTAGGTAGCTGAATACACCCAGAAAGACTGTAAAATTATTACAGCAAAGCACTTCATCATTCCTTTAATTGCACTACAGTGGAGATGTAATAAAAAATTTTATATCAACATTTACAGGATCATCCCAAATATCAGGTTTATCATTGTAAAATCACATAGCACTTGTTCAACTTGTCTCACACAGAAAATTAATAAGCATTTTCAGGTATATATTTCTCAACATTTAAGAAACAACTGCATGCATGCTTATCAATGTGTTGTTCACCCAGTGATTCAGATGAATACGGTGCAGAAAGGTACCTGGGAGTTGATAATAACATCTTCACCTGTGAGATCTCAATATTTTTCAGTAACAATCTATTCTGATACCACTAAATTTAAAGCAAATCCTCCATCATTCAGGAACCAGAAAGAGTTTCCCAATGCTCTTTACTGTCCTTACTGTGCAGCAATGATCAGATCACAGCTTGTCAGATACCATTTTCAAATTCATGGGGGACCCAGCTGCTTTTATAGCCTAGCAAAGTGAATTGGTGAGAGTTTTTTCTTCCAGGCCAAAACAACTGTTAAGAAAGTTTTCCTTCAGACAAAAGGAAGAGAAATAAAGTGAAGAAGAACTAACTGTTAAGGAAAAAAAAAAAAAAAAAGAGAGAGAGAGAGAGAGAGAGAGAGAGAGAATGAAGTTACTAGCAGGCAAAGTTAAAGTTCTTTTTCTAATATAAATATGTAGGGAGGCAAGGAAGAACAGGGAGCATTGTCACTCTGGCAGAGGATACCCGTATTACACGAGCAAAAATATTGACTTTAAGGTGAAACTCTCAGTAAAACTGGTAGGACACAGGTCATTAAGGTACATTAAGCTGACTGGAAGGATAAGCAAACTGGAAAAGACAGTGTTAAATCAGTATTGGCTTGCCTGGAAGCCTATTCATTACTTCTTACTTGGCACGAACCACAAGATGCTGATTTAGGTTAGCAAGAGAAAACAAAAAGACACATTTTCAATAATGAAGTTATATTAACCAACACTTTGTAGTATATTGCAAGGCACAAGAGTGCCATTTTCTGTAAGTACAGGTAATTTTCTCTGTATGATCAACTGAAAATCTGCTCCAGCAAGAAAACACAAAATTTAGTCTATCTAACAATCTTTTGGGAGGAACAAAATAGTACCAGAATTGTGGATAAGCAAGCACTAAAGGAATATCAGATGAAATGTAATCATTTATATGGGTAAGAATACTTAATCAATGTACATTCAGGAATATTAAAACTGCTGCCACAAAATCATAGCGGCTTTTAGTAAATCTACCAATCATGAGTTCCTGTGAAAAAGCACAAAGTAGTGAATACCGTACCTGTCTTTCAGAAACAAGAAAAAAGAATCTCAGCAGCAGTAAGGCTTTAGAACATGTTTTTGATCAAAGACTAACTGCCAATATGGAGGTTAACTGAGAACTGTGCAAAGGGAGTTTAGCAGAAGCTGATTGGTCAGACTAACCTGGTAACTGATATTTTTACATCAAACAAGTAATATGTGCTTAATTAATCTATACTTTATATTTTACAAAATGCCAGTTATTACTGTAACACTTCCACGTTAGCCTGGAAAAGAGAGTGCTTAGCATGAAATGTAGACATGAATGGCTAGAATGCAGTGAAGCAATACTACTAGAAGAATCTGGAATGAAAGATTAATACTATTGGAGAGCCTTGCAAAAAGTCTTCTGTCATATTTCATGAATCACTTAATGTAAATTCAGGAATCTATGGTGCATCTGTCTCCAGAGCAATGGAAAGGTGATCAGGGCAGCCAGTGGAGTCATACCATACCCAACATGAAAGCTGAAACAGCACACAGGTTTGTGTACCAGTCAGGCATTGGAGATCCTGTGACATTATGGTACTACTGCAAGGCAGGTGACCTGGTGACAAAGGCCACAGACAAGCTCAGTTGCCAGTGTCTTCTTTGCCTTTCTTCTTTGGTGAGATCTGTGTGCTGCTTGCTTGCACAGGTTTGCAGTAACAGAAAGCTAGACTTCATGACCCAGGGGTCCTTTCCAGTGTTTTACTTCCTTAGTGGGACAGAAAAGATTATTTTTTAAAAGTAGTTTTCAGTGACCTGTTGGCACACAATGGGCTCCACAGAATTCCAAGCCTTTGAGAAGGAAGGCCCTTCTGATACGAGCATTGTAGCCCAGTCAATTAATCCAAAGGCTTCCAAACTGTGTTAGGGCTCATAGAAAAGTATGCCCCCATATAGTATTTTCTAGCCTAAACCTTTTCATGGCCAACCTGGCTTATCTATTCCATTCTACATGGGGTAGAAAAACAGCATCTTTTAAAAAATAAATAATACACCTTATTATAGAGTCTGTTGCCAACACTGGTTTGGCTCAGCTTTGTCAATGTTATCTGAGGGACATTTTCATCTCAGTTTGCCAGAACAAGTATTCTTCATAACCTGACAGTATTATATTTTCTTATTGTATTCCCAACTGTGCATTTTCATTCACTTTTGCACAATAAAGACAGTGCTCAGTTTGTGACAGACTGCTGGAGACAGTGCCTTTGAGTGTTAAACCTGAATTACAAATGGTGATCACACTGTGTCTATCTACAAAACCTTCTCCCTAGTGCTAAGCCCCATCCTTGCAGGCACAGCAAACCGGGTAGTATCGCTTTCATCTGAAATTCCTTTGCCTCTCACAAAAATGATTTGCATTAAGCTAACATACTGTACACACTCAGAATTCATTTGCTCCTTAGTGTTGAGACACATTAAATAAATGGAAAAAGCCAGTATAATAATCTGTTTGGTTCTGTTTGGGATTGTCTTCTCGATATATGAGCAGCAGGTTTGTGGGGAAAGGTAATACTTTTATTTTACCACTTGAAATATTTGTGTTTCAGTCTCACTTTCACCAATACAGATTGTTGAAATAATGCACTATGCTGCTGTTTACTGAGGGTTTTTTTATTGCACAGTCACAGTATAGAGCCAGTGCTTGTCATTCTGTGTCAGTCTTTGCAATAACACATGACTGAAAAAAATCAGGCTTTAATCCCACACTAAACCATTTGGTATGTGCCAAATTCCACGGTTTATGAGGTGTCCACAGATGGCTCTGAGGGGAGATCTGTAAGTGAGAGCTGCTGAAGTACCATATTTCAGCCATCTGTAATCCCTCCCACCCTGAGGGAACTGGAGATACTTATGAGCAGTTTGCTGAAATAAACCTTATCATCCCTTTTTCTGTTGGGGTCAGCAACAAGCTGACACTGATCAAAAGCTTTTGTGTCACAATTTATAGACCAGAGTACAGCCCATAGGAAAGACCATTCCTGTCAATCACTGCTTTGGGTGATGAGTCTAAAGCATCTCTGATGAGCATGCCAACAAAGTGATAGTCACAATAGACAACAGACAACTTCTTAGTCCTCTAAATGCTTACAGTTTCACTTTATAATATTTGATACTATTATTATTATTATTAATTATTATTACTATTCCAGAACACTGTGTTCTTTCAAGTAAAACTAGACTCTTTTATAAGAAACTGACTTTTAAAAACTTTATGTTCCTCAACTGATATATTACAGAACATAATATATGTCTAAAGACAGGTTAGGCAGGCATATGGAAACACAACCTTACTGATTCATAAAGCTGTTGAGACTTTAATTGAGTAGCATTAAGGAGTTTAAGTTAATGATATTAGCTTTCAGTTTAAACTCTGAGACTGTGAGGTTTATAACGATTATTTTCATCAAAACTCTTTGTTGAGGGTATTACCTGGAAGTGGAATACATAAAAGCTACATTTCATAAAAAGACATACATGTACATCTGTGTTTGGAGCTTGAATGATTTTCCTATTTTGTGAGTTGGACTGATGTATCTCTGCCTCCCATTTCAGTTTATTCTTTGTAGGATTTCATTAAGTACAAGGAAAATACAAATTAAAGACCAGAGGTGAATGAACACCAGTCCATTATTCAGTCAGTTTTAGGAAGAAGACACATTTTTAACCTCTATTTTGGACAGACTTTTACATGCTGTTCTTCTGTGAATGTATTCTAGTTTGGTTTAGTGTATTTTACTGAACATAACCACCCTCCAAGAGACACCTACATTTTCAGTTCTCCTCCTTGTCTGTGGCCTGTTTGTTTCCACCAGCTCCCATCAGGATGCCATTAGTCACGTGCAGTAAACACAAGGTGGGAGGGAATTGGTGCAAATTCTCAAGATAAGACCAAGATGCTTTGCTCAATGGGATTTCTCTTTAAACCAGGTCCCGATTACAAGGAGCTGGATGTTCACCTTCGGAGAATGGAATCTGGGTTTGGCTTCAGGATCCTGGGAGGAGATGAGCCTGGGCAGCCTGTGAGTTATTTACTCCTGATTTTCGTTCTCCTTCCACATTCTATAATCTGTGTAAATGTCAGAAAAATATTACTGCATAACTGAACCCAAATGAGCACCATGTTAAGTCTACAAGTGAAATGGGTTTTATTCATCCATAGAAAAAGACAGAACTCTCAGGTTGTTCACAGCTAAAGGTGTCACAGAGAATTAAGTTAGAATAAGAAGGCATTAAGGTGGAAACAGAGTATCACTCATCCCATTACTGAGGAGTGTGACCTGGCATCTCTTGATCTGGACTTTCCAAAATCAAGTTTAAGCAGAAAATTCCAAAAATCCAATTATGTAAGACTATCCATAACCATGTGTCAGAGTAGGCAACTTGTATGCAAAATGTATGTGTGTGGTTAAAAGACACAGTCAACAATGCAGTTTATTTCCAGAAACAGAAGATCTCACCAGGGAGTGTTCCAGTTCCACTCACAGTCAGTGTTCCAGGTTAAATGACAGCATCATGTGTGGCAACAGGCATAAAAATGATAGTTTTATACCATTAGGAGAGAGGCACCCCTGTAACCAAACAACAGGTAACAAAATGAACATAGATGGCTTGCTAAAATATAATATAAAATAAACCACATAAACAATATTTAAAAGAAACTGTGTATAAGCCCAGAAAATAAGGGACAAATGTGCATGACACACCACAAATGTGTACATATTTTGATAAATTACTGATCTATTTAAATACTATAATTTTGAGAGCAGGCAGAATTAGTACTCTTGCAGAAAAATCTTGATGGTGTGACTACAGTCTGACAGCTTGGACTAACCTCAAGTCGATAATGATAGTGCTTTATTATCACATTTTAATACAGTCTGAGTCCTGTGTTACCACATTTCTGAGATAATGTATAATTAATTATTAGATTTGTATATTCCCTAGTCGATATTTTATATATTCCATATTCAAATTAATATAGAACAGTATATTTTTCCTTCAAAGCTTAAGGTTAACAAGCACATGACTTTGAGAAACAAAGAAGCTCTTATATTTTAAAATTCCCAACATTGGTCAAAGTACTGATAAATCTTAACAGTTTACTGATGTCTCCCATAAAAAGAAAAGAATGCAGTGTATTCTAAAAAAAGATGCTTCAAATGTTGTTTGAAATTCAGTCTAGTTTAGAATAAGCATTTTCAGTGGTTTTTCAAATATAAAGTATAGCTGCTCAGAAGGACTCCAAGACAACACTGCTTCATCCTCTACACTTGCAGTGTGCCTGAAGCCCCTGTGATATGTAACTTCTGTGGAGCATGGACCAGTTCACATGAAATGAGACCACTGAGCCATCATTTGCACATTCTCCAACTAGGCATTTTTCCTGTCCCTTCTGGGAGGCCCAGCCAGTATAAATTCTCAAAGCACACCTACTGGGTGAAGACAAAAAGGAAATCTGTGAGGTGTCAGTGGAAACGTTCCATTTTATCTTTTTAGACTGTTGGAAATGGCACTAGAAAAGGCACTACCTTAAAGACCAGGTTGGATGGAGCTTTGAGCAACAGGGTGTAGTGAGAAGCTGTCCCTACCCATGGCATGGCAGGGAGATTGGGATTAGAGAACTTTTAATGTCCTTTCTAACCCAAACCCTTTTATGATTCTATGAAGATTTGGAAATCTCCTTCTACCTGCTCTGGACAGCAATGTCCAATGGCATTTCCTATCTCCCAGGAAAGTGTCCCTGGCTACAAGGCTGCTCAATATTTTGTGAGAGGCTCTCTTGATGTCTCCTTTAGTGCTTTTTTCACTACAAATGGATAATTAAGCCATCACAGACTAAGTGTCTGACTGACTCTGCTTGTTGGAGGTTTATGACAATCTCATGGGGAAAAGTGCAGCTCAAAAGCCTTGTCTAAAAGATGATTATTTATATAAAACTGAATGATTTCAACCTAAAGGACTAAGAGAAAACTCATGTAGAATATCTGATATTCTGGTAGTTCATATCCATAATACATGCTGGAGTTGTCAGAGACTTGATTCTCTGCTCAGCAATCCAGTAGAAAAGAAATTTTGAAACATGCCTTTTGCCCTGCAGCTACATGCATTATGCACTGAAGTATTACAGAGGATCATGTCTTTCTAGTGTGTCTTCAGCAAAGGACTCACCTGACTTTACTGTCTGAAGTCAAAGAGCCACAGCTGGATATCAAGTGCAGAGATAAGCACCTTGCTATTTTTTGGGAGCAGGACCAAAACCGCTGCCCTCTGTGAATCACCCTTTAACGCATTTCACTGTCCTGTTGAACAGGCTCTTATCCTGCCCTTAGCCTCAAGGCTGCTATCTCTATTCTGTGATTTGCACGTAAAAAAGCATTTTTCCCAAAGGCTTATCCATCCAATGGGTTTCATGTGTCTTTGCAAACATTTCTCAAAGCCCTCAGGAGTTAAGAAGAAGCTAACTTGAAGCTGAGGATTGTACAAGTCAAAAAGGCACCTTCCTAGAATTAAGTGTTGCAGTGCTGAGGTTTTCAATTCTCACTCTCTTGTTGTTGCCCATCTTGTTTTCGCTGCTCAAATTCAACACCAATAAACACAACAGATGTATTCTTTTTAGTGTCTTTCTATTTTGTATTCAAAGTACAAGACTTTTTAACTCTGTTCTCTCTCCTCCACTGCTTCCCTGCTCCCCCATGGACAGCCTACCTGCAGCCTCCCAATTCCTTTCACCTCCAGAAAAGGAAAAGCAGTTTTTGCCTGCTCTCCAAACCCCTGCCTTTCCTATGAAACAAGAACTGAGATGCTTTGAAATTTTTATTTCAGCTCTCCTGCTGTGCAGTCAGGTAACACAGAACAAAAGGAAGCTTTTGTCTTTGTGGTTTGATTTCTAAAAAGGAATATGGATTCTTCAGCATAAGGCAATAACTTTTTCAAAGAAGCAGAATCCAAATAAAGTTATTTTAGAAGGATAATACTGACACTATAAAGGGACTGTAGCTTAGTTTCCTTCTAGTTATATCAGCTACCTGGCACCTTAGAAGGAGAAAATGCTGCTGTACTACTCCATATTTCCATATTTGTAAGTGTAAAAATGCTTTTGAAAGGAAATGCTTAAATTTATTGAGAACTTTTAAATACCAAGACTATGAGTTGTGCCAGTTCAAATCACCTCTCAAGTCTCATAATATTACACTACAACAGCTATTTATCACATCTCCCAGTAACTTGAGGATTTAGATAATCTGACCGTTATGGTCAATTATAGTATTACTGAAAGTTTGCAAAAACACATAAATTGTAACTTTACTGAAGTTGCAAATAGCTGTCCCAAAGAGGGGATGTATTTTGCGTACAATTGTGCAGCTCAGACTCAGAATCACAGGGACGTATACACAATTTCTCTAAGAGTTTTACCTTTTCAACACAGACGGACTGGGGTTTTTCTCAAAAATGTCCTCAAGATACGTGTTTATATTCTTTTTATTCTCAATGTGAAGATACATTCTGAGTATCTTTCCACATTTCTGAGACATAGATATCCATAGAGCAAAATGTTAGGATAAGGCCATGCCTTGGGGAGTCCTATTTTAGCAGTGATTAGACAGAGTTCAGATGATTAGATTGGATTTAGACATCACTGACACTTGAAATTAGGTGAATCACCCTTTATGTGTATATACTTAGATTTTGCTGTGTGCCGGTGAAACCACTGTGTTATATTCAGAGAAACTAAACTACAAATTCAGATAATTACCAAGAATCACAAAGAAAGTCAATATCAAAGCAGATTAACCTGTATAAATTAATAGACACAGGCTTTAATTTCAGATTAGGCTCTGCCACAATCATCCTAATCCCAGAATTTGTCTTGTTTAATCTCAAACAATAGGAGAAACTTTTCTCTACAATGCACTCTTTATTGCTTACATGCCATCATCCTTCTCCTCATGCATTCAAAGCAATCTCCTGCCAATATGAAACCACATTTCAGAGGTAATATAATCCTGATATATATTTTTCCAATTTGTGCTTTATGTGTAGAATTGATAACTATTATGGCAACTTCTCAGCCATGAAATGAGAGCAGATACTGCATAAGAAACAAATTCAGACACAGAAAATGAAAAAGTAGGAAAATTAAGTTATTCTTGCTATTAAATATACCAGATAACAGATATGGTGGCCATCATCTTGACAAACACACCTAGCTGAAGTGCTTGAAGTATGATTCTGCTGCTTATGTTAGGAGTCAGACTCAGAGATGAGTAACACAATCATATTCCATGGTGGAAATGTGAAATATCAGCAATATTTACTTAGTCAGAACTAGAAAGAGTTTTTCCGGTTTGCTCTGTATACTGATGACCTACCATGCTGTGATCTGCATTAAGTTTTTTCAAAGGTTAAAGATGCTTAAATTGTTTAATATTTTGTCAGAAAATTATGAAAAAACTCCAAATGGTCAGCAAAGAAAAAGAGGAATCCAGTCCCTACAAACTCCCAAGCTGCAGAAGGTTATCACCCACCTCTTCTCCAAATAACTAGGAATAAATTCTTACTCATGTGAGATGCCTAATTCTCAAATGTTTTGAGAATTCTTTGTGGATATCTAGCTAAATGTAGCCTTGGAGAGCTTTTCTTCTGTCCAGTAAAGAAGCATAATTACATATTTCATATTGAATTTTGCACAAAGTATTTTCCAAAGCTTTGAGGTATATTTTTTCACCATTTGAAGAACAGAATGGAGAACCTAAAACAGCCTCTCTAGCCACTCAGCCTGGCACTGCTTAACAGGATCCCAAGAACCCCAGAAAGCAGGAAAAAACTGCATCATATTCTCTCTTTGCTAAGTTTTGAAAGCAAAAGAAAGCCAAAGGGAGGCTAAAAAGGGGGGGAAATTCTCCAGGCTCCACAGGGGATTTAATTTAAACACTATGCTGAGATACTTGCAACTCTGCAGCTAAGACCACAAAAAAACCACAGGCCCATCTGTGTGACTACCACATCTAGCCTTTCCAATTCATCATGAAAAGCAATGCTTCATAGCTGTTATCTTTTATTATTTAAAGCAGATTGTCACATAGCATGTCATATCCATCATTTTGTGCAAACTCTCACACTGAAAAAGAGAACAGAAAATTTGGAACACACTCTGTGAATGCTTTAATATTCTTTCAAAGAAAGCAGGTTTTGTTTGAGTCAATCTGAACTGTTCTACCAGTTATTCCATGGGGAAAATATATATGTCTTCTTCTAATAAATTATGTGAAATTATCTGCATAGAAAGTGGAGAAAGTCATTAAAAGGTTTTGGAGACTTTTTACTAGTTTATATGTCCCATACAAACTACATATAAATGTCAATTTGGGAAAAAAGCATCAGCCCAGAACAAGCTGACACTTTTTCCTCTTTTTTCCATTTTAATCAAGCACGGCCTGAGCAATCATTCATTATGAGTAATAACATTTAATACACTTCTTCTTTTTCCCTAAAGAGGCCCAAAGCAAGCTCTGTGTAGTGGGGTCACTCCCACTGCTCTCCTCAGGTGTATTTAAGCCAGGTGCTTAAATCACACAGCAGTGAAGAACCTTCAACAAGAAATACACAGACTCGCTAATTTTAAATTAAAAAGACCCTTACATGGAATTAATAGTTCTAAGTCTTCTGTATAACATAGTCTATAGAAACTCAACACTCGTTGGAGACAAATTATCTCAATTTGAACATATCAAGCAGAACTCAGATTAGAATTCTCTGTTTTATCTCTCCTATGCATGTAGGAAACACCTTACCTTCTTACCAAAGGCAAGGAAGCATCTTCAGTCACACCCACAAGAGGACAAGCACAGCTTTCAGATACACACAGATCTCTTCACCTGTGCCAAATCACCAGTGTAATTTCAAAAGAAAATCACTGCAATATTCATATCACTAAATTGGAGTGTAATGTATGACAGGGGTTTGTTTCTTTGCTGCCTAGATCCTCATTGGAGCAGTGATTGCCATGGGCTCAGCAGACCGAGATGGCCGTCTCCACCCTGGTGATGAGCTGGTGTACGTAGATGGGATCCCAGTGGCCGGCAAAACCCACCGATACGTGATTGATCTTATGCATAACGCTGCTCGAAATGGGCAGGTGAACCTTACTGTGAGGAGAAAGGTGCTACCCACAGGTGAGTGAAGGCTGGGAAAGGTGAAAGGGAAAACGGATCCCAGTGCTGGCAGCACAAACCAGTGCTTTTTTTTTAAAATAGAGGAAATCAAAGTGAATGTTTGTGTCATTTTGAGGAAAGAATAACTGTATATATGTGTCCCTTGTTTCTCTGACAAAAATACTCCAGCTGAGTGTTGTTTCCTTCAGAAGTGGAAACATACTGGCAACCCTGGTGTGGTGATCATAAGTGCTCTGGGTTTGTTCCATGCTGTCTTGGTCTGTGCTGTCTCCTTTTGTCCACTTTTGGGACTAAACATTCACCTAAGTTAAAGCCATTTGAGCTGCCTATGTCAATAAAAGAAAGGCTCAAAGACTGTTAACTATTCAGGGCAGGAACTCATTTCATTCTTCTATGTGTTAAAAGCCCATTTCTGGTCTCACTGATATCATCTGGAATTTCTCACTGAACTGCAATGCAAGCTGGCTGAAAATCTTCTGTAGGGCACAAGCGGCTCATAGGAATAGGGATGGATTCTTCTGTCAAGCAGACACATTCAGAAAATGAACCTAAACCAATATGAAGTGTTTGTAGTAAATTAGATGTTTAGACTAGCTCAGTCTCAATTGCTGAAAAACATCAGAACCTTGAAAAATGTGTGTGGCAGCATCTATTAAAGCTTTAATGGGAGAATTTGATGACCTTCCATTACAACCTTTGCCTTCTTGAGGAAAGAAGTTTATTTAAGAACTTTTAAAACATTTTTGGTGAGTACACTTCACTGAGGTACCAGAAATGAGCAAATCCACATTCCCAGCCTGTCCTGTCTTCTGCCTGCCCATGCCCCAGATCCGCTGTCGCTGCCTGCGCCGTTCCCCTTCGCTCCTGTGCCAAAAAGCCGCCCTCCCACTCACCTTCGTCTTCGCAGTCCCCCTCCCACTGCGGCACCGCAGCTCCCTGCCAGCCGTGCTCCTCCTGCAGGACTGACTTTCTTCTGTTACTGACTCCAGAGTCCTCCAGCCAGAAAGGTGCCCCTGCGCCTGGTGCGACGCCCCCTCGCAGCTCCCCCAGCGCGAGGAAAATGGCCAATAACCAAGGTAATGCCAAGCCCTCGTCACCAGCGCCTCTCCCTGCTGTACACACTCCAGGCAAAGCTAGCACAGGGCTGATCACAGCCTTCACTGCTGCTTGTTAAATATTAAAGGGTCTGCTAGCCGCTCTGGGCTCCTGGTGCAGACAGTAAGCAAGCTGGTAAAACACCTGAAGTTATTCTTGGGCCTTGAGAGTGCCACACCAGGGAATGTAGCATGTAACTCTTTAATGTTTAAGTGTTTTGGGAGCTGAACAGGATTTTAATGTGGTGTGTTACAACACAAGCTTTGTGGAAAAATTTGAAACAACTGATGTTGGGCATGACTGAAAAATGCTGTACTAATGCATCAGGGCAATTGATTTCATGGGAATTTCTCAGTAGCAGGAATGTATACAACAGAGGGATCTGGTGTTTTCCTTATGTCTGTAGCTGATATATGTACCTTAGCCCTCACCTGGAATTACTATTTTGTACATGCTTACCCAGATCTGGAACAGAAAATCACAATTCACAAGAACTGGAAAACAATTTGATTAGGAAAATGTGATTTTTGGAACAGCATGGATTAAAATTTATTTTTCACAGGCAGGAGCAAAATGTAATTTTTCTGATTAATAACTATTGCACAGTTAATGGTCGAATAGCCATTTAAGCTTTTCCTCCTTTATCATTCTTTTCCTATATTTAATAGCATTCAATTGCATTCTTTTATGGCCAAGCCAGCTCTTGGTCATTCTACAGGGTAAGAGAATTTCCTTTCTGTTGCAGCCGTACTGACATAAACAATATTCAGCTTTCTGAAACACGACAGCCAGAAAATGAGAATTCTCTTGTCACTGGCTATGGCATTTAGCTGCAGATTTGGTTCAATAACTCTTAGAGATTTTCAGGAGTATAATAATTGTTTGTTTTTCTTCCTCTTTATACTCTGTAATTACTTTATTTAATAGTTGCAGAAGGACTGCTAAAGGACACACCTGACTGAGAAAACAACAGCTTGTCCTTGGATGCTGTTTATTTTATTAATATATACACACTGAAGGTCTAATTTGCAAACTCTCTACCTAGGATGTATGTGTATATGTAGGAGCTCCTCACATGCTCAGTAAAATTACTCTAGTTGTTCCAAACAGAAAACATAATACTTACATTTATCTGAAAGTTCTATATGAAAGCTGTCAATAAATGCTGATTTGTGTAAGTAACTTAGATCTGCAAAGAATATAAATCTTTTTTTCCCATCTTGAAGTGTAAATTTACTGTTTTCCATTGCCAAAATGGTCACACTAGAAAATGTGTAATCCCACAAGTTTTAACTTGTTTCCTGTTCTTGTTACTGTAAAGCAATACTAAAGTGTGCATGGACTCCATTTTCATTTCTGCCCTTTTGAACTTGCCAGACAAAAGCATCTCCCTCCAAACCTTTAAATGACTGCTGCTTCTGCCATGACACCCACAGAAAAACTACTTGTGATCATTTTTCATTGTATGAAAGCTCTGCTCTTTGAACAACTTTTGAGCATGCTAATCAACTTGTAAGAAGAACATTATGCAGCTAATCCTAATTACTCTGTTAGCTCCCTGCTTAAATTCTTGTAATCCAAACGCAAATAATTTTTTCTTGGATTAGACGGTCACATTTTCCTCTTGATGACAGATCTACCAGCAGACAAGGGAATAGCGCTTGGTGATGTTTTTGCAATCCAGATAGACACTGTTTCTTACTTTCCTTTCTTCTATTGTAGCTAGCCTAGCAGTCAGCATCCATGCTTGCTTTATCTGATTGCCCTTGAATGTTCTGCATAATTGTGTAGATTCCTGTCTCTCTGCATCTATTACAGCTCCTAGTTTAATACTTGGGGTAGTCTGGTCTGTAGACAGTCAGCTGTGTTCATGTTGCATTAGCAAATGCACTGTAAGTCACAGGGCCACTGAGCAAGTCAGACTGTGACACTGGTGTGATTTATGTTGTAGGAGAACCCTGCCCAGAGAATGGCAGAAGCCCAGGCTCTGTGTCTACACACCACAGCTCTCCAAGAAGTGACTACACGACTTATGCCAACAGCAATCACGCTGTCTCCAGCAGCAACGCGACACCCCCCGAGGGCTTTGCCTCTCACAGCCTGCAAACCAGCGACGTGGTGATCCACCGCAAGGAGAACGAGGGCT
This sequence comes from Brachypodius melanocephalos, assembly GCA_013398615.1. Taxonomy (NCBI): domain Eukaryota; kingdom Metazoa; phylum Chordata; class Aves; order Passeriformes; family Pycnonotidae; genus Brachypodius; species Brachypodius melanocephalos. The sequence goes on along the minus strand of VZSR01001299.1, from coordinate 7,566,294 downwards.
TTGGCTTTGTTATCATCAGCTCCCTCAACAGACCCGAGTCTGGCTCCACAATAAGTAAGTAAATCACGTCCTTCAGTTCATATTTCTCTAAGTTTGCCCCAAATTTAAAAAAAAAAAAAAAAAAAAAAAAACCCACCAAAAAAAAAAGAAACCCAAACCACAATAGTTCATTTAAATCTATCTGCTAATAATTTATCACAGCAGAGATTTAAACTGAAGATATTCTCAATGTTTATTCAGGAGCACTGTTTGCCTATCTTGTCTTGGGCAAAACCAAAAGTTATCCTGGCCTCTCGAGCTCTGCCCTTCCCACACTTCTTTGACTATCAGAGTAATAGAGAATTCACCCATTAAGTAATTTTTCCCTGTTACTATGTCTCAAAGAGACACTGTAAGCAACGAGTAGAGTTATGTGAATAAATTATTCTCCTCCATGCAACTGAATTAGACTTTTTTTTTAATAGATCAAGATGAAGTTCAGAAAGTTGAAAAAAGCTTAGATCACAGCAAACACTATGACAACAGCTGTCCAATTATGGGACTGCAGAAGCAACTGGAAATTGGGAGAACATGTTAGATGCAGGTGCAGAGAAGCTGATTTAACTGGGTGGAGTATAGACAGCATAAAAACTACAGCTGAGTACAGGGGAGTAGGTGTATTTCTCTGTACTCAGTAGTACTCAGTTGGCAAGATCTGCCCTTAATAATTATGGCTCACTTTCTGTTCAGAAAACTAGTTTTTTCTGTGGGTCAATTTTATTGCTTTAATGTAGACAGCTGGTGCCATTTGAGCTGTCCTGGTTACATCTAGGGTGAGGTCAGACAGATATGACATAGGACCTACAGAAGACTCAAACTCAGGTAGTGGCAGCTGGAGGCACAGGCGCACCTTTGGGTCTTTCCAATGACATTTAATCCATGAGAGCCAAGCCCTCTGGAAGAGGGATGCAAAAAAGGCTTTGTGTTGAGAGACATCCACATGCCCCACCAAACAATGCTTACCCCAACTGAAAAACCAAGAGAAGTGAGAACATTTATAATTTTGCAAGTTGCGGCCTGATATGATGCTTTCCCTACACTAAGATATGTTTTGAAGGAACTGTTCTTTTGCCTGAAACTGGTTCCTGACAAAATAAAATCACAATTTCAACTTAAGGGCCAAACATCACTATTCTAAATTCATACTTGAAAAGCAGCTAAGAGAGTACTGGGAAAACCTTATCTCACAATAGCAAGTTATCTCAGAAAACTTTTTTTGCAGTATTTCATGATTGTGCAGTTATTAAAAGAGTTGTTTTTCCTGTTACCTCAGCTGAATTTTAAAACTCCATGATTGCTGGAATTAATATTGTAACAAAACCATAGCTAATTAGCCTCTTGGGACTCTGATTTTCCACATTACTGAATATAATAGCCAAAGAGCTGGAAGGTCTTTGCAGAAGATAAGAAAAATAATAATAATCTGTTGAGGTACAGTCATGATTTTTTCAAGAAAATTATTTTGTGGAGAGGGTTTGTGGTTGGGGCAGATGGAGAGGGAAACGGGAGGGGGAGAGGAAGAGAAAGAGAAAAAGCTCAAGCAACCAAAATTTCTGTGACTGAAATAGTCTCTTGAAGACTACAGACCCAGGTTCAAGATCCTGCTTTGCCTCCTACCCTCCAACATGTTCTTTCAGTACTTTTCTTTCTCCACAAGCAACTATGTAAGTAGTCATTTTTGATGCTCAGTTGAACGTCTCCAATAGTAAAGAGAAATGACAGCCTGCTGTGGAAGTGACAAGAGAATTTATTCAAATAATAACTGCCTTGAATTTCAGTGATCCCAAAAAGTACCAAATCCTAACTTTACAAGAACAGCAGTGAACAAAAAATTACATTTGCTGTAGACAGTGACAGAAAAGAGAAGAAAATACTCTTTCTGTATGAATTCTGTTACAAAACTGCAGGAGAAAAAATATCCTGAATATTACATCATCTGTCATCAGAAATGAAAACAATCTAAAAATTATTGACTCTTTATAGAGTAAGAGAGGTTATTTCCTTTACTTAATATTTATTTGGATGAAGTAATTTGAGCTATATTATCAGGAGCATAGCCAGTAGATTAAGGGAAATTATTATCCCCTTTTACTCAGTATTCACTGGCATCCATTCAGAATACAGCATCTACATTTTGAGCCCTTTGGTAGAAAACACAACAGGGAAGCTCTCCAGAGGTACCTTCTAGCTTGAAACAACACAAAATCCTTTTTTTGAAATGCACAGTCGGGGTAGAAAACATACCAACAGTAGGAAAATATCAAATGGATATAGGAAGAGCAATGTGCAAAATATATTATTTAGATACATCACTATCAAAATGTGCATCTGCACAGCACCATGCTAACACCTTGGTAGTTACTCCTTCCCATAGCAGCAATATGGTAATTGGGTGAAATGTTGTGCTCTGGCTCCAGTGTCCTTTGTTTCAGAGGCAGTGCACTTGTTGCCAGCTCCTGTATCCCCATGTGGAACAGAATGATGTTATGCAGACATGTTATATGTTAATGTTGTAATTGCAAAGCAATTCTGAAAAATCAAAATGGGCAAAATAGGTCAAAAAAGGGAGTATCATGTAGTGCCAGACACTGTTAGGAAGAACAGCACCCAGGAAGTTGTCTCACTGGGAGCATCCTCAGGGCAAAGTGAAGAAGGGTTCCTTTGATTTAAGAATGTTCATTTCAATAACTCTATTCCCTCCTCTACTTTCTTGCAAAAGGAAAAGACTTGAGGTGTTGGAAGAATAGATATCATCACCATTTTTACTCAGGAAGACAATTAATTATGCACTTAAAGCATTTTCCTTGTTCTTGAAATCACACTTACAGACTATATTTTACAGTCCAACAGATTATAACAGCTCTTGCTGAGTACAGGAGCAAGCACTTTGTGTCACTAGGTGTGCGTGCTTCAAGCACTGCTAAAATTGAAGCAGTCATGCCAGCAAGGTTGCTACTGGCTACAGAGCTGCAGGTTCATTAGTTTGCTGCTTTGCAGTTGGCCTGAAGCTAAAGGGCTTGCACAGAATCTGACCTTCTGTTTGCCAGGAGAGTTTGCTCTGTCTCTGAAGCTGTAGGACAATCCCATGAAGTCACAGTTGCAGTGCTCCAGCTGAGTCTCCAATCCCTTTACCACCCTCTGGTGAGGTGTGGGCTGCACTGATCCCACACAGTCTATTAAGAGTGCTTCATGCTCTTTCTGACCTGTGAAAGAGCCATGAAAGGCTGAGGAACTCCCAGAACTAGAGATTAAACTCTTTTTCGAGGTTTAAGGTCTTGGTCAGCTTTTCTCTCTATATGGTTTGCAAGGGGTTTGTTGTTACAGTTGATTTATGGGCGTGCCTTTGCCATGCAGAAATTTTCAAAATACTAAATGCTTTTTTTTTACAATTGATGTAGACACAGATGTAGAATCACGGCAGACTACAGCCATAATTAGGAAACAGGCTATTTTTTCACATTTTGTGATGGGCAGCACTGTAATAGCTGTCATTTTGATAAATTAACACTGAGTACTTTGGAGCCAGCCTTTAGATCTGAATGTCATTTTTCCTTACTGGTACTTGCTTAAACATCCAATTCCTGTGGCACACTTATTTACCTGTGTCTATAATGGTAGAAATTTTGTTTTCCCTTTGTCAAAGCATTGCTTGGGATGTTCTCTAATCCAGCACAGGGGATTATCTTGCACTGAACTACAGTTCTGATGTGGGGAGATCAGGAGTGGAAAACGAATGACAAGGATTGAATGAAGAGATTTTACAGGGCAAAATGGGGGCACAGAAAAGGCCAGCCATGCTACAAAATTGTATCAGTAAAAAGAGATAAAGTGGATAAATAAAGAGCTGTGCTTGAGTGGTATATCCAGGAGCAAGTCATTTTGCCTAGTGCAGCACGCAGAGGATCTTAGAGTGCTGAGAGATTAAGAAAAGAGAATACACCTGTCCAGGCTCCTGACCTATTTCTAACGAAAGGATTAACTTCCTCTGCCTCTAAAATATATTATTGTGCCTTCCCCCAGATCCTCTTCCAACATTAAAGGGGCATGTGGCTCTCATTCCTTCTCCACACATGAGAAATTACAGCTAAAATACTTAAATTTAAGAAATTAATCTACACTTTGCATTACATTTAAGGAAGTATTTTTTGGGTATCAAGATAGTTTCATTATCTGCAGCCTATGGAAAAGCACTTGCAGACTTCTGGAGGTGGCCAGAATGAGATTTCTGCATGAATGTGTCCCAGAGTTTTGTGGAATAAACTTGTCCCTGCCTACTTCATATCTTCATGGCACTATTACTTTTTGTGTTTGGGATGCAACTTCATCTAGAATAACTACTTGTGATCCCTCATAAATCTCTTTACATCGTAATTTTTTTAGAGAGAAACCATGTGTTGTAAACAGACCTTGTTAACTTGCAACTTCCAATGAAATTGGAAAATTGGCAGTCTTTGCAGGAATTTTACTGTAGCAGGTAGTGTCAATTAGCACAGTTATAAAGTGTAAACAAACTGAAAATACGGCCTAATCAATAAACAATTTTCAAAAAATAAAGACTGTTCATACTTGTTATGATCTTTCTCCTACTTTGCAAAAGAGGAGTTGTAAATTTAATTTGCCCCTGCACTGCATATGCCAGTGCCTGCTGCATTTTGAAAACATGATAAAACAGAGTCTAATGAAAGAAGTTTCTTTCATTTCTCAAAACATGCAGCCTTAATTAAAAACCAAAAATCCAAGAAAGCCTCAGCTGAATGCAGAAAACAGCCTTCTGAACAAGCCCCATTCAGCCCAGAGTTCCTTTGAACTCCTTACAGTTTAGAGATATAAATCAGTTTATTGATCAGTGATACCTGTGTGATCTGAGTTGTTTGTGCAGCAGTTTCACCTATGCTTTTGCTGGGTAAGATGGTGCTTAGGGACCTAATTTCATGTGACCAATCTTCAAATTCTAAAGGATATAGAGCTTTGAAAATTAGGATGTCTGTCTACCCCACCTAGGACATTTTTGGAGCATAGCAGTGAAAACCCACCCACAGTGTGTGTCCCCCATGCTGAAGATATTTGCAACTTGTGGGCAAGGAATCTGGATTCTCATTTCTATGCAGCTTTGATATTCATGTTGGAGCTTTTCTGCCTCTTCAGCTACAAAAGCACGCTTTCTAAGTATATTTAAATGATAGTAAAATGTGCATCTGAAAGAAATTTCTATATGATTTAGTTTTTCAAATCAACATAAGCAATTAATCATAGTGCAATAACCTTAAGAGGTCAAAGAGGCTTTTAATATCATCAAATCACATCTCTGCAGTTTGCAGGCATGAAATACTCAATTGTCTGTTTGATGTTTTTTGGAGATAAATAATGGAGAATCTTTACTACACATTATTCCCTTCTCTAGATGATTTCTGTCCTTCTCTGTGTTTCTGAATACATCATTTGGACCCACAGGTGCTGCCCATGTGTTTTCAAAGAACTAACTCTGTGAGTTTTCTTAGCACAAACCCATCAAGGGAACCAAGGTTTTTCTAATGATTCCACAGGGCCCACTTTGCTTTCATTAGAAACGTGAATTAAAGTCTATAAGTTCTGTTATTTTTTTTTCTTAGGTCTTCAGCTTTCTAAGGTATGTGCACTCCTTCCCATTTAGCTTCTTTTGCCTGTGCTATGCAAGCAAATATGCTCCATGTCAGCACAAAATGGGATGTTTCCATTCATAGATTCATTAATCTTATAAAGAAAAGGGATTATTTTCACATGCAAGTATGCAGCATGCCACAGATTTCTGTTTTTCAAGTAAGTGTCACATAAAATATCCTATCAATATCAGGAAAATATTTTTAGCCCGGATGGGAACTCCACCATACTCAAGTTTTCCAGAATTTAGATTTTTCCATAGCAATGAAATTACAAGTGTTTATATTTAATATATTCTTCCAATTAAAATCTGATATGCTGGAGCCTGCTGGTTGAATGAAAACTCTTGCATGTTTAGAGAATTGAGAATATAATAAATATTCATTTGATCACTGTATAACATTGAAAAGGACAGCTGGCTCAGGAGGGCTCATTTGCTTGGCTTACTGTCAATATCTCTTAACATTAGAAACCATTGCAAGAATTTATCTGCCAGAGGGTTTTAATAGAGAAAGCAGAGGTTTGATTTTTTTTTTTTCCCTTAACTGATACTTTTTGACATTTAGCTACTATATAGAGGGGCAAAAACTGGAAAGTTGCTGTCTAAGAAACATAAGCTCAACAGTTATGCCTAGAAGAACTGAATAGATGTAAAAAAATACTGATGTAAATCAGAAAAGCCTTATATATGGTAGTATTTTCTTAGAATCCACTTTTTTAACTCGGGTGTCTTTCAAATGAGCAGAAGTTATTTTCATATTCAAAAAGCAATCGATAGATATGATAGATATGTCAGTCTTGTTTAACTTATTCATCAGTGGTCTGGGTGAAAGGACAGTGTACCCTCAGCAAGTTAGCTGATGTTACAAAACCAGGAGGAGAGACTGATGCACCTGAAAGCTCTGCTGGCCAGACCTGGGCAGTCTGGAGGGTTGGTGGGAGAGGAACTTAATGAAGTTCGAACTGGAAGTGCAAGTCCTGCATGAAGGGAGAAATAATCCCAGACACCAGCACAGGCTGGGGCTGACTTGTGGAAAGCAGCTCTGTGGAGAAGAACATGGGAGTCCTGCTGGACGACAAGCTGTGCATGAGCTGGCACTGTGTCCTTGTGGCCAGGAGCGACAGTGGTGTCCTGGGGAACATTAGGCAGAGCACTGCCAGTAGGAGGTGATCCTGTCCCTCTCCTCAGCCCTAGTGAGGCCACATCTGGGCTGCTGTGTCCAGTTCTGGGCTCCTCAGTCATGAAAGACATGAAACAGCTGGGGAGGGCCCAGTGAAGCACTAAGGGGGTGAGTAGGGAGCAGGAACATCTCTCTTGGTGGAAAGGCTGAGAGAGCTGGGCCTGTTCCACCTTGAGAAGAGGTGGCTGACAGGGGCTCTTATCATTGCATACAAATATCTTAAGGGTGGGTGTTGAGAGAGTAGAGCCAGACATTGGGAACTCAGACAAACTGAAACACAGAAAGTTCATTCTGAAAATCTTCTTTCCTTTGAGGGTGGCTGTGCACTGGAACAGGTCCCCCAAAACGTGGTGAAGTCTCCTTCTCTGGAGATATTCAAACCCATGTGACTCAATCCTGCACAATTTGCTCTGAGTGAACCTGCTTTAGCAGGAGGTTGAACTACGTGATCTCTAGAGGTCCCTTCAAACCCCAACCCTTCTGTGTTTCTGTGATATACGGTGTTAGAAGCAGTATCTGTATTCAGCAACTGCTCTGGGTTTGTGTACAGCTGACCCAAGCATATGGTCATTCAGAAATAATGACACAAAATTTGTTCTCTGTTCTGTGACGTGCAGGTGTGCTAAGGATACTAATTTGAATCATGCAGAGCAAAAGTGGGTGATTTTTATCAAATAAAAATATTAATATAGAGAAAAATGTAAATTTGTAGTTATCAGTAAGTTTCTGAAAGCAGACCTTATCCACTTTCTAAATGCAAAGATTTCTTTGATTCATTTTGTCTTTCAATTTTTTTATTTAATTTCTCTTTTATGAGCTAAGAGCTGATCATTGCACAATTAGATACCTTCTGGGAAAGCTTCAGCTGCTACATGCCAACTTTGGGTCAGTTTCTGCTGTAATGATCTAAATATGTGAGCGAGATTTAGGGGGACAGATTATTGACTTCAAATATCATAGAAGCTTTGGTGCTCTCAGGATTCAAATCTTCTCCAAGTCATGATATTCTGAAAAATACACTGCAGAAATGTTACATTCCATTGTAAGATCTTTTGTTAGATAAGGTTTCTACAGCATTGCTACTCTCTGCTAGATTATTTGGGGTCTAGGATTATGCCTTCTGTCTTGGAAGGATTTCTTTATTCTAAGGTAGATATCCAGCTATATCACTCCTGAGTATCACACACATTTTGCACCAATTAATAGTACTGGAGAAAAAGACCCTGTAAGTCTATTTTGAAGGGCTGTGTGGTTTGTATACATATAAACGCATTCTTACTAATTTCCCATATTTTCAACAGTGTAAAAATATGTATTAATCCTTGTTTACAGTAATTTTTCCCTTGCAGTTTCATCCATTGTGTACTCTGAGAGAACCAAGAAATGAATTGTTCTGCAAAGGGGCAGTTTGTTTTCTGCATTCACTTTTAGCAAAATCGATGGGTTTCTTGAAGAAAAAAAGCCACAAATCCAAGTCTTCCTGTATAGCCTCCTAATATTAAATGCTGCTCAGGTAACCCAGTGTTTAGAAATAAGGGGATCAGATTCTCTGCAAAGTCTCATCCAGACACATGCTGCCATTCTTCAATATATGCATATGTTTGGAGAACAGCTTGTGGCAAATTGTTAAAAGAGGCATGACCAGATTAGTAAAAATTTTTAAGGGTGATAGGAAACATTTACCACTAGTTGGGTGCTCTGGGACTTCCTTTAAAAGGTTCCGTCATTAAATGCTCTGCTTAGATAAAAATAAAACTCTGAAGAGGAAATTTAAGGGGAAAAGAATATTTTATGTTAATAAAACCCTAATTAAATGCCAGACAAGAGTGGTTTCTTTCCAAGAAGAGACCTGCCATGCTGGGAGAGACAAAATAGTCACACAGCTCCTTGCTGTCCCTTTGCTGTGACCAGCAGCAGAGGGGACAGCACCTACACCAGACAAGACCTTTCCCAGGCATTGTGTCAGCTTTCTCAACCGAGGTTTTCTGATTTAATCAGCAATGGGTCCACCCCCATAAATTGACCTAATCCCTTTTTAAATCCTTTTATTCTTCTGCCCCTCCAGGAGGTTGTCCCAAAATCTCTTTTGCGAGGTGTAGACAGTGTGTTCATGGACAACTCCTTTGAGCAGATCCTGTTTTCTGCTTCTGACTTCCATGCTTTCCTTCTCGGAATTTTTGTGAGTTCATTGCTATGATTTTTGAGATGACAATGCTGAAATGATCAGCAATACTCAGACTTTAGGTGCACAGCAGTAAATAGCAATAGTTTGTTTCACTTGTTATTCTCTTTCTAACTCTTAGTGTCATATTGACTGTTTTAGTGCATTTATGTTTTTAGAGAGGTAGGCACATATTTCAAGATCTCTTGAGTGATCATAATTAATTGAGGATTCATCTCTGCTTAATCTTAGGCAGGGTTGTTTTTTCTTTACTTGCATCATCTTGCATTTCTTTTCATGAGATCCTGTCTGCCACTTGAGTCAACCCACTCCCTGGCTGTTCGCTGCTCTTCCACACTTGTTTTAGATGTGACCATTCTGAACAATAAAAAATTCTCAATTATGAAAATTCACAGTTAATTTCACCTTTATTCCATAGCTTTTACCTGATTAATCCCCTGTAAGAGTAGCTCCTTCTTATCCCTTCAAAGTAAATATTTCACCACCAAATGCTCTCTCTAAAAATTGAAAGTTTTCTAACATATTTTAACATGGTTGTTTTTTTGTGAAAAACCTACACATCAGATAACATGCATCCCTTAGAAGAGTTCACACTTTTTAAAAAAGCCCTAAATAAATCCTCCCTTCCCAGGGAAGCATTTGGGACCATTGCAGCCAGGATATTGTGGATTAGGAGGGCTCTCAGGCAGAGTTCCACTGGGAAGAGAAGCAAAGAACAGAAACATCTCAGGATAATATTACTGGGGGGGAAGGAGCCAGGAGCTAAACTTCTCCTCATTTTATCTAGAAATGTGCATAAACCAGTGTCTGCTGAGTGTCAATGAGCTCTTCTAATAAGTCACTAGATTTGTCCATAAAACCCTATGGAGCATAACAGTGTAACCTTGAATTCGACCGAGATTCAGATTCCTTCTGCAAGAATTTTCCCCACACCCTACTTTGCAGCAAGATCAAATGGTAACATATGGCACCAATACCTGAAAAGAGGAGCATTAAATCCTCAAATAGCAGAGTAGAAAAAGTACCTTGACAGACATAAGCTTTGTTCTGAGGGTCACCTACCGTTGATCCTTTCATAACACAACAGAATGGAGTTCAGGGATACCAAAACATTTAGAGTAGGTGCCTTTATCCAGAAGGTGAAGACCATTAGGCTTAAAGGAAGAAGAAAAGAACAGCAAGTTCCTCCTCTTTCTCCCTCCCTTCCCTTTTCTCAGGATTTGGATCCGAATTAGACTCTCGTGGCTCTCCCACCTCCAGCTTTGATTACAGCAGACATCTCAAACATGCAGACATCTGCTCTATTCACTTGTCAGGTACAAGAAGTCCAAAAAAAAATTTTTCTGGCAAATTAATAGGACTTCCCACCCCTCACCCTCCTACACCCCTTACTACTGAAATTATGTCTCTACTTAAATATTTTGGCTACCAAAAACATCTTTAGGGTTAGAAATGGCAGGCGTGGAAATTTTAGTTGTGCCATCTCTACCATATTCCCCCTTTTTTCTCTACTATCAAATTTCTTACTTTTTTACATAAGATGGTCTCACTTTCAGATCTCCACTAATATATAGCAAAGACGTGACAATTTCAGACAGATCTTTTATTACATATGCGTGAAACAGGCACAATTAATATTAGTTTAAGCAATTCTTGGTGATGCTTTAAGAACTGATTTTATGAAAATTGTTTAAGAGTCAAGTTACTCTTTTATTTGTTTGCTCACTGATATGTATGCATGGCAGCTCTATATGTGCATTAAGGGTAAAATAAACACAATTTTTGTAGAATGTGTGGCTATAGATACTTAGTATATTTTAAAACATAGAAATGTTTAGATCTTGTGACATAAATTAGGTATTTCCTAAGCAACAAGACATTTCTGCAGTGCATTTGTTGTGTCTGTATTACTAAAGCTGTGTTTTAATTTATATTCTTTCCTGAACCATAGTGGTAAAGAAGCATGCAGTTTGATTATGGCTTGCACTTCAGAGTACTCATATTTTTGGTGTTCTCAAAATTAATTTTTAACACTGTAAACAACACTTACATCCATATTAGAAACAAAAATCACTTTGATGTATGTCTATTGTGACTTTATACCAGATGTGCAGCCTGTGTTAGTCACCAAAACCTTCAGTAAATGTTTATCAGGGTGTTGGGAAATTTGTTCTGCAACAATGTGTTCTGAACACATCTCCTGTTAGAGCTTTGGTTTATATGAGCATTGATAGCCTAGCTATTTCCCAAGAAATGTTTGAGCAATCTTTTTTTTTTTTCTTTTTTCAAAATTCTTTGTAGATAATTAAATGTTAACACTATATTATTTTTTGGAAAAAAATAATAACCCACACTGGTTTTATACACCAGTTTAAAGGTGGATTTTGAGGCTGAGCTGTTTTGTGCTAAGTTTTTCAAAACTGAGGTGTGGGACTGCAGAGGAATACCCAAATATTAGGATATTAATAGACTATATAGTAATTTAATTGCAATAAGCATATTTATGAGTAGTTGGGAGAAAGAAAAGTGGCATGCTTTTTGGGGAGCCTAGAGAAAAGACTCAGCTACAGTATATGCATTTAGTTAAAAACCAGAGGATAATAGAGAGAAACATTGGTCAAAATATCAAGAACAATGTTTAGGAAAATCAATGAAAAGTGAGGGAAGAGACAGAACAAGGGCATGGATGGAGTAAACAAACAGGTGAAGAACCACAAAGAGCAAAAGGAGAAGCTTTGTTCTGTAATGTTTTGAGAAGAGAGCTGTTTTGATGTAGTACATGTCTATGTGCTCATAGCTGTCAATTCAATTCTATTAATTTATTATTAATAACTAATTAGAGAGCTGAACAGCTCAATAAATTTTCAGTATTATTTCTACTTATCAATAAACACATTTGAATGGAGGAGAACAATATTATGTACCCTGGACATTTTAAGTAACAATTTTTGTATATAAAGCAAACAATGCTTTTAGTGCCTCTATTGCAACATACAAATAAAGAAATTCTGCCAACCAGGAGGTGAGAGACAATTTATGACTGCTATTTATTGTGTAAGTTTATCCCCTTTCCCTGTTTTAATGCCTTATTGTTTTCCTGATCTGCTTATTAAGTTGTTTCATGCCAAGTTTGCAAAACAGCTGAATTATAACCTTATTTTGAATTTCATATGTATATGCCATGTGTATATATATCTGGATTCTAAATTTTTAGTGAAGAAACACAGTACGGTGTTACTGCAAATGACATTGCATACGACATTGTATTCCTATAAGCTTTTACACAAGCTGGTTTTTAATTCATATAGAACTTTCTTCCAAAATGAACCATTGTGACCATGTCCACTTGTCTCAGCACGTGTTAACTGTGTCTATTGTTTCTTGTCTAGCTGTACCCCATAAAATAGGACGGATAATTGATGGAAGCCCTGCGGATCGCTGTGCAAAACTTAAAGTTGGAGACCGGATCTTAGCTGTGAATGGCCAGTCTATTATTAACATGCCTCATGCAGATATTGTGAAGCTAATTAAAGATGCAGGTCTCAGTGTAACTCTTCGCATCATTCCTCAGGAGGGTAAGTCAATGGCCCTTAAAAACAGGAAGAAAATTTTAAGTAGCCTCCAATTAGCTTAAATTATGTCACCACTTGAAAGAGCATCTTTTGTTCTCCTTTATCCGCTGTAACGTGAAGCACACCAGAATTACGAGTTCAGCACTAGCTCAGATAGGATCTGAATTCTTGAAAAGGTTTCAAGTTATGAAAGGGGTATTTAAAGCAAACCTGGAGAAACCTGACAGAGAGAGAGAAAGAGGATGTTAAGGTCTTTTGCAAGAATTGTCTTCTACATGGAAAAGCACTCTACAAGAGAGCCAAGTTTTGAGTGGGTTCCCTTATATCTTCCTATAAGCCAAGCCAAAGTTTGACAAAGTAATTCACAAGAGACTGCAATGGCTGTCACCAGGCATGTTCAGCTACCAGCTATGTGTGACAAAAAGTGATGTGAAGGAAGAGTTCAGATTTGGCAGTTTCCTCCATCACTATCATATAGTGATACATCACTGTAAATGCACAAGGCAGGAAAGAACTGAACCCTGAATTACCTCATTTGTAGGGTGAGTACAAGGGAATAGACTCATTATTCTGGTCATTACTCCACATCTAATCAGTGAAGATCTTTTGATGTTGGTTCTATGGGGTTTGGTGTTGATTTCAGGGCTTTTTTAGTTTAACAATGTGCTGCACTGCTGCATCAATTGTACCACATTAATGAGACTATGCCTTTACATCTCAGCAACAAACACCAGTAGAGTTGGGAATGACACACAGAAAGTAATGGAATTACTTAATGATCCATGGTCCTGTTAGATGACCTTCACCCTATGCTGCTGCACCCAGCAACAGGACAGGGAAATAGTCTGATACTGGGCATAGACTGCAACTGAGGGAACTCATCTACTTTGGTAAATGAATTCAGTGGAGGGAAAAACACAAACATACACAAACTTAGAATTCACATCAATTAGTACCCATGTAATTACTGGAGGTTGGCTTTGCAAGCATCTAAAACAAGTGTGATACTTCATACAGTCCATGAAGTTTATTTAAGCCTCTCTGGTATCCAGGTTAAATAACATCATTAATAGTTCAGTGTAAGAGATGGATACAATAAATTAGAAAGAAATCAGAGGTGCAGATGTTCTCAGGTGCTAGTGGTGAGAAATTATCTATGCCCAAGGCACAGCTTCCCTGTGTGGCTGTGTGACACTGGACACCTCATTTGCCTTCTGATATTAGCTTCCCAGCTTATAAAAATTGGTAAAAAATCTAATGCCTCTGTAATACACTTTCAGGTTAAAAATACCATATAAATGCAAAGCAGTTTTAGAAGCAGCTCATGATTTTACTAGTTCGTCCATAGCTATGAGAGTAATGTAGAAATGAGGGACGACATTTCCAAATTTTGTCTCTAAAACTTGCAATACAAGAGACTCACAGATGCTAAATGGGCAATTACAGCTTTAAGCATAGTGATTACACAGACAAGTATTGCTTATGCCTACATGAGGAGTGTTTTAAGTGCAAATATACAAGCTTTTTTTGATAATTCATCCTAAATTGAAAATATTTTTAATAAAGTAGACAAAATTTTTATAATAATTGTGAGCATAAATTAGATAACTAGAGAATATGCACCCATAGGGAAAAACTCATATGTTAAAATTTTTAAAATAAAACACATAAAAATTAAAACTAGATTCAAATTAAAACTAGGCAAGATCTGTATCATGTAGCTATTGCTGTTAGGGATGCTCAGCCATATGTGTGTCCACTTTGTTTTGCAAAGTGCCACACTGACCTCACTCCTTCTGTTGCAGGCAGGAATAGAAAAAATGTATTTCTCTTTGCTGTTGATAATGCAGGAGCTTCTGCAGTGCTCTGTCCTCCTGTGGGTGGAGTCTCTCACATTTATGCATCCTAGTAGGTAAATGGTGAACAGGACTGTGCTAGTGTGTTGGAAAACATATATTTGGTATAAGCTTAGCAGCAAATGTGTCTCATCCTAAGTCCTCCAGGAAGCCTGAATGAAGACTGGTATCTTTTATTTATAACAAAGCAACAAAACCATATCTTCTATGCCAGTCTGTCAGTCTTTTTGAATTTTGTATTGTTTGGAAAGAATGATTCTGGTTTTCTGCACTATTCCTATGTAAAACCTTAGTCATTTGACATAATGCAGTGAAATAAAACATTGGTTTAAATGGTTAGTTAGAATTTATTGAGATTGGGTTTACTGTTTTACTGTTCACAGTCCCCAAAAGTTTAAAAGACAGGAAACTCTTGATGAGCTCAAAGACAGCAGGAGCTAATGTAAGGACACCAGTGTTTTAGCTTTTGTGACAGGTCTATCATCCCAAACCATGGAGAAAGCAGTAAAATGTTCATTCTCTCAAAATGAAGTTTTTTCTCTAAATAGAAAGCATTTCAAATATCTTGTAGCTGTGCTAAGGCACATGCAGGACAGGGAGGTGATTTAGGACAACCAGCACAGCTTTATCAAGAGTAAGTCCTGCCTGACCAACTTAGTGGGCTTCTACAATGGAGTAACTGCATCAGTGGACAGCAACGGATGAGGGAGGAGCTTTAGATCTCACCTGTCTGGACCTCTGTAAGGCCTTTGACATGGTATCCCACAGCATCCTTCTCCAAATTGGAGAGAGATGAATTTGTTGGGGGGCTGTTCAATGGATGAGCAGGTTGAGGAAGATGATTCTGCCCCTCTGCTCCACTCTCATGAGACCCGACCTGGAGTTCTGAATCCAGCTGTGGGGTCCTCTGGACCTCTTGGAAGCAGTACAAAGGAGGGTGATGAAGGGCTGGAGCATCTCTCCTATGAGGAGAGGCTGAGAGAGTTGGTGGTGTTCATCCTGGAGAAGACAAGGCTCCAAGGAGAATAAGGTGCAGTACTTAAAGGGGGCTTATAAGAAATGTGGGGACAGACTTTTTAGCAGGGCCTGTTGCGGTAGAACAAGTGGTCTTACGGCTTTGAACTAAAAAGGAGTACATTCAAACAGATATTGAAAAAGAGATTTTTTTTTATTTTTTTTTGATGATGAGGGTAATGAAACATGGGAAGAAGTTGCCCAGAGACGTGGTAGATGCCCCATCCTGTTATTCCTGTCAAAATTCAATGCCAGGTTGGACAGGGCTCTCAGCAGCTTGGTCTTGTGGAAGATGTCCCTGTTCATTGCACGGGGGTTGGACAATCTTTAAGTATCATTCCAACCCAAGCTATTCTACAACTCTATGATTCTATCATTCTGTCATTCTATGATCAGTATTTTTATGCTTTAAAAGAACATGTGAAACGTGAAACCAATTTCCCTTGTTCAATTGTGTTTTAAATAATGATGCTGTCAACCAGAATTATAGAAGTCACCAAGATTTCAGATCTCACAGACTATCAAAAGGAGGCCATTAGGTTCAAATGTCTTAAAATCTAATTATGACCTGAGAGAGTAAAAGAGACAGAGCATAAATTTGCAGAGGTAGCGCGTGGCCAAAAATTATTATTGTGTACCTTTGCCCTTTATTAAACGCTGCACTGTGACAGGTCTTTAATCTCCATCTCCCCATCGTGCAGAGCTGAACAGCCCAGCCTCGGCCCCCAGCTCGGAGAAGCAGAGCCCCATGGCCCAGCAGCACAGCCCCATGGCCCAGCAGAGTCCCCTGGCGCAGCAGAGCCCCGTCGCCCAGCACAGCCCCGTGGCCCAGCCGCCGCCTCCACAGCCCCTCCAGCCACAGGGACACGAGAACAGGTTTTGCATTTTCTCAATGGTCTATTTTTATTTTTTTGTTTTTACCTTGTGTGTTAGTCTGGAGTCAGGAAGGTGTTTTTTATGGTGGGTTTAATCTCTGCTGTATCATTTACCAGTCAATATCCCATGTGTAATTTATACATATACGTTAGCAAATTTATCTGTAATGAAAATCGAATGGTAGGGGGACAGAAATTTTGTGACCAGCTTTATTAAAAGCTGTGGGATGATACAACTTTCCGTGACCTCCAATTAGCACTATTTAGTCTCTGGATTATTTTTTAGCATGTTAAACAAGGCTGATTACACTGACTGTCTTTATGCTAATTTTCGGTAACCAATACATATCATCAAGATCCTCTTCCCCAAATGATGCTGGTTGCAGGATTGTAACTTATCTCTTCTGAAAATACTTGAGTTCACTTGTGATTCACACACTACATCCTCTAATTCTCTTTGCTTAACAGATGCAGTACTTTCACTTGCCCAGAATTATTTTCTTTCGATTAGTCATACTAGGAAAATTACTTGCCTTATATTTCATTGAGTACTTTTTCCAAAAGTGATCACCTCCTAGAAGACATATGTTTCTGACAGAATTCAATACAAAGTTTTCAAAAAAGTCATTCTGTGCTGTTGGAAGTCAGTATTAAATATCTGTTAAATTGGGAATTTTCAGATGGGACCAGCAAATGATATTAATTAAGGTTCCAGAAAGAAATTCTGTAATAATTATACTGAAAAGTGTAAGCTCTAATTGCTCATGTCACCATTTACAAATTCAGCAAAAATTACAGTGCCTCCATCTGTGAATTAAAACATCATCTTCTGATATGCAGCTGTGGCCGTATATTGAGAACCTGCATAAAGATTACTCTTGTTTCAGAAAAAGGCCAACTACTGCTAGTTCATATAGTATTATTTTTCACTAGATTCTCTAAGCTAAATTACAGCTTGTTTGTATAGCCATATACATTGTTTCTTTACCAAAATAAGATTTTAAAACTCTTAGGAATATTAACTAGTTTTTTTGCTTCCAATATTAACAAGGCTCAGTATCACAATAAGCCCGTTTGTCCTCTATCTTCTTTTTACAGGATCATGGTATTGAGTAAGGAAAGTAAGAGGATTGCATGTATGCATGCAGGTATTATAGATGTTATGTACAGATTTTAAAAGAACACATGGCAGCAGTCTATTTCAATCTTCTCAGAAAAGTCAAAGGGAAATAGTTCCAATGTTTTTGTGTCTGATTAGACATTCAGATTATTAAGACTATTGTGTAGGAAGATTAGCCATAATGTCACTGTGACTACATTAATAAAATAATGATGTTTTGAAACATATCAGACAATTTGAAACATTTAGATTCAGATTTCCTTTTTATATAAAGAATTTATATATAAATCAACATAATCAAAAACAATGCTGTCATTTTTTCAGAATGTAATTTTTGTAATCAATGAGTACATTTCAAAATCCCTTTCACAGTCTATAAGTGTCTCTGTATCTGTATGTGTCCATGAACAGACACGGTCACTTGGCTGACTGAAAACTTCCAGTCTATTATTAAACCAGAATTTGAAATGTCTGTTTCCTGTATAGGAAATAAACATTTCCTTTGGCATCTAGGGAGGAGTGCAAGAACATCCACTCTGTGAATATTTTCATTAAAATATAACCCAAATAACTATTACAGAATTACTTTGCTAAAAGAGTCCAGGACTTTCTCTGTGCTTCTTGAGCATGCCACATGGCTGAGGTAGGGAAGTTTGCCTTAAGGAATGTCCTTTACTTCACCCTGAAGTGCCATTATGTGCTAATTTCCATGTGCTAAGGGAATAAATACAGTAAATTATAGTCACTGAATTGTCATCCATCTGAATAGAGTAAATAACTAGTCACTGTACCTCAGAAAGCCACATTTCCTTTTAAACTTTAGGACCCACCTCCCTGTAACCAGTTACCAGCTAAAGCAATATTTTATTTGCTATTCATTCCTCATAACCAAATTTATTTTCTTTTCACCTTGTGTTATTTCTGTGCATAACTACCGACATGGCTTTACTGACATAGCTTTTAGCCAGATAGCATCATAGGGAGTGTATAATAAAAATAGCACACACTATATGTTATATCAAAGACAACTTTCATTAAAAAGGTAACAGCTAAGATGGAGAATTTATCCTTTTTTAACCTTGAAAGCTCACAATAATATTTTATGCCGATGAAAGGGGGTATAAACTGCACTGATATTCCACTTATTCTATAGAAATATTAATTTTGGAAAAAAGCACTTTGTAAACTCAGTGAATTATTTTGTGGTGAGTATAGTGGGTGTTTTCACATGCAGTTTCATCTTCAAAATAGGCAAGGTAAGTTGGAATCAAGATGCTTTTTCTGTTTCCGTCCCTTTGAGTCTAATCCTGATCTCACTGGTACGAGCTGGAAAATTGCATAGTATGACCTGAGGGAAAATTGCTCATGCCCGTGTTTCAAAAGCGCTCACTGGTTTTGGATGCCTCGACAATTTACCCTTGAGAGTTTTGCTTCTCTGTGAGAATTTGTTCCATGCAATTCTGCAGCCAGGCAGCTCGCCTTCACTCCTCAGTATCGCATGCCATGCGCATTCTGAACGGTTTGATACCCTAAAACTGAGCCGTCGTGCCTTCTCCTCAGCTACAGGTCAGAAGTAAAAGCCAGGCAGGACGTGAAGCCTGACATCCGGCAGCCCCCGTTTACGGACTACAGGCAATCCTCCACGGACTACCGGCAGCCCCCGCTGGACTACCGGCACCCGCCGGTGATGGATTACCAGCAGCCCCCGCCGCTCGACTACCGACAGCCCCCGCTGATGGAGTACCGGCAGCACTCCCCCGACACCAGGCAGTACCCCCTGTCCGAGTACCGGCAGCCCCAGGTACGGGGACACCCGCTCTGAGACCTCCTACACACTGCAGGGTTGTAGGGACAGCAGGCGGCACGGTCTGTGGGGACAGAATGCAGCAGGGTCTGTAGGGTCAGAAGGCAGCAGGGTCTGTAGGGTCAGAAGGCAGCAGGGTATGTAGGGACAGCAGGCGGCACGGTCTGTAGGGTCAGGTCAAAGGTACTGATAAGGAAGATGCCACCACGGAAGGTAAAGGCACATTAAAAGGTTTTGCTCTGAGTCAGTATTTCGCTGCAGAGGAAATTACTTTCCAGCCATTAATATTAATGTGTAACTGTGTGATCTGTGAATGAACATTACGTTTATAATTGTGTGACTGTGATGTTAAATAAATGCCATTTTTAAGGTGCTAGAGAGTTAAAATAAAAATTCTGACATAAAAAGTCTTTTCATCAGCAGAGGAATTTTTTCGTTCTTGGCACGTAGTCATCAAACTATGGTGGGTGTACTTAGGTCAGACTGCACTTCTACAGCATTTTTGAAAGATTTTATCTAATCTGAACAAATAAATAAAGCAATGAAAATCCTGACCGATAAAGCTAAATTTCTGTTGGTAATAGTCTGGATGAGTAGAAACTAGCCCCTGCAACTAGTTTCTTTGACATCAAGCACAATCTGACAAATTCAAAGAGATGATGAGTTAGATGAAGAGTTATGGTACCTTGGAGATAACTCCTGTGATGACAGATACTTCCTGACAGTTTTGAAGGTTGAGGATTTAGCTCAAAGTTCAGACTTTGGAAAAAATCTTCCTTTCTCCTTACATAAAAGCAGGAAAAACAGAGGTCAAAAAGTATTAAATTTGTAAATGTAAACTTCTGGACACTATATGCTGGAACCATCATGGTTTCTACATCCATATTTTCAAAATCAGACATGTAAACCATATCAAGGAAAATACTGAAATTCCTAAATGGAATCCAAAGAACCCTATGAAAATACTGTGCATTTCAGTATCTAAATAGCAAATCTCTGTCCCCGTGTGCATACCTTATAAGATGCTTCTTAGCATCTAGAGAGATGCTTAGGTTGGCTGTTTCCAGCATCTCCAGTTTAAATCTTTAATCAGTAGACTGCACAACTCAAGCTTCCTCTTTGTTTTCTGCTGCTCCCATGGATCTCGCACTCTTGGCTGACAGTGGATCAGAAGCTACATCACAATTTCCCTCCCAGACCCCTCTATGGACTTTTGCTTATATCAAGTGGATCAATACATTTTTTAAGAGATCTCTTTTAAAGTTTTCTTAACGCATATCACAATGTCCATATAGCTAATTGTCTTTTATTTTGTATTTGTCTGTACAGGACTTTGATTATTTCACAGTTGATTTGGAGAAAGGAGCCAAAGGATTTGGGTTTAGTATTCGAGGAGGAAGGGAGTACAAAATGGATTTGTATGTATTGAGGTTAGCAGAAGATGGACCAGCAATAAGAAATGGAAGGATGAGGGTGAGTAAAATGCATTGTGACATTTTTTTCAACATTTACAAATATGTTTAATGATGGGGTCAAAGAGATAGTATTTTTTTCACCTTTGATCAAGTTTTAAAGAAATAATGTCAAATACCTCTTATAAAATAAACTCATTCTGTAGGAGTTCAAGAAATTAGTTGATACATATAGTAGATCCTTGTAGTTTCTTCACAAATAAATGTATTACTTCTAACTGATATTTTATTGAGTTATAAATTTTTATCGTTATTATTTTCACTCTCATCTACACAACTTAAAAATCTCAGACAACGTTTGATGTTTCTTAAATAATAATAACAGAATTAACATTTAGATCTCTACTCACAAAAGTAAAGTGATGACTCTATGACTTGTATTAGAAAACTATGAAAAGTAAGACCTCATCTGTGTTATTTTATTAATTTAATCAAGTCACCTTTGTAGTGTTTGCTTAATTTATTTATTGATCTTAAACTTGTTTGTAGGGATTATGATTTTAAAAAAGCAAACACATGGTCTATATAGGACAAATAACCTAATCAAAAATTGGAGACATTTATTCTGACCAGCTGTGAGAAAGACAAGATATAAACTCATCCAGGCCTGCTGATACTTTGCAGAATTGTGAGTACGCTAAAAGGAGAAGGAGAACATAGTCAGGACTACCAAGAGTCAACATAAAAATTTGTTTATGTATCTAATTAGTGCAGTCATGTTCAACCAATATTTAATTTAAAAGATGGGCAATGAAAATTGTGTTCTGTACAGTGGTAAGAACAGATTTTACAAATGTCATGGTTGTTACACTTATTCTGCTTAACAGTCTAAACAATCTGATCAAATTTGATGTCTTACTGAAAGAGCACTGTCTTTCTGTGTATAACTCAAGATTTTTGCTGTGCTTCAAATGTCTCTAAACTTGTCCACTTGATAGAATTGCCAAATTCAGTTGTATCACGGAGTGCAAGCCCCTGGCACTGGCAGCAGTGGCAGCAGCAGTCCCTGTGTCAGGAAAACCAGTGGGGCAGTCAGGCAGGCAATTGGTAATTGAGATATACTCCCATTGCATTTTTTGTGTGAAATATAGGTGATTTCATTCTGCAGCTAGAACTTTCGTTTAAGAATATCTTCTCTGGTCTTCATTCTTTCCTTTATTTTAGTATTATCGTCAGTTGCTGTTAATGAGAAGCCATATGCAAGATGTACATTAATAGCTATGATGTGATTAAAGATGGAGAAAAAAATCTATGCTTTTAATAAGCTTTGGAATCACATATTTGGAAACATATGGCTAAGAATACAGAAAAAAAATAAAAGAACACCTTTGAAGAGGGTTCATTTCAAATAATAACCTGTATTAAGTAGAAAATGAACATTAAAATCTGTGCATCATTTAAACAAACTAGGAATGAAATTAGACTATTCACTTTTTGTATAGCCAAAATATAGAAAGTACTTAACAGGAATACACAGGGTTTTTTCAATCGCATTAGGAAAATTTTATATGCTTTAATGAATACTGCTAATATAGTTTCTAAAATAACTTGATTTAAAGCTTTTTCATTGTAGTGGCCACAACATATAGCCAAGTGTTATTCTGACCAGATAGCTGTAATTGGGATTTTTTTCTCCCTTTTAAAAGCACCATTATTTGGAACCAGTTCTACCATGCATCCTTGTCACTGAGTCTTCTCTTTTATTCTCTTGCCTAACAGACATTTTAACTTGACAAATAGGTTTGGAATGTGAAAGGTTCTTATATTCAGTGAACTGTGACTGATGGACAGCAGAAGCTCAAGAAACAGCTTCAAAACAAAAGGAGAAAAAATAGAAACAAACAAAAAAATGTTGAAAGAAATATATTACATAGGAAGGTGAGCAAAGGAAGCAGAGTTCTGTACCCACATCTCCTTTCCTCAGTTTACATCAGCTGTTAGCAATGCAGGTTCATTCACACTTCTTGGCTGGTTGTTGCATCTCTGTATCTCTCTGTTTCATGGGTGCATCTCTACAGCAAAACATGCAAAAATCAGGGCAGTGTTCCTTGCTTTAGATACCACTGTCATTAAAGACACAATTCTCTGATCCTAGGATTTCAGCACTGGGGATACAAACCATGCTTCTGTGGTAGGATCTTATTGGAACACTTTCCAGCTAAGAGTTCTTCTGATGACCTCGTCTCCATTAATGTTTTGCTTACTGTTTCCTCCTCCTTGAAGAGCCTTCTTTAATTTAACTGAAGCTTTACAGAGAAATGCTGAAGCAGATAGCACAAGGTGCATATCATGCTTATAAAAAGAAATAATGCACATAACTCCAGCCCTATTCCCACTCACAAAACCAAGAAAAGAAAGAACCAGCTAAGTTGTAGCAAAAAATAGATCATAAAATGGATCATGCTACCTGTAGAGCACTTAGATGTAATAGCAAACATGTTTCACAAATAACATTTTGTTTTCAATCTATGTATAGCCTGAAAAAGCCCTGATAGAGACTAATTCATATTGACGTAAAGCTTCCTATTTTACAGAAATAAATAAAATAATTACCTTAAAGTAATAGAGCTGAAGCTATACTAGTGGTTTTATAAAATTTTATTATTGAAGAAATGAAATCTTGAACTGAAGACAGCTCTGGGTAGGGAAATCGAAGTCTGTGTGTTTACTCTATTGGTGAGCACTGCGAAACGACAGTGATGGAATGAATCCCAACAGCTATATTCCACTTGGACATGTGTTTAAAAAATCTGAGAGTCCACCACCACACATTCAAAACATTCTAAGGTCTAAATACATGTGAAAGTGCTAGGCATTACAGATGCAGAGTATATTAAAATAAAAGCTATGATTGTAGGAAAGCAGACGTAAATAAAGAGCTGCAATGGAGCTATCTATTGTAAAAGGAAAAAAAAGTAGATCCATTACCGAGGAAGGTAACTATGGAAGAAGTACAATATGCCAATAATAGCAAAGAGAAATTGAACAAGAAAGCAATGATGAAGATGAAGAAAGTGACATCAAATCAGGACATCCTTATGAAAATTTCAGTTTGATCTTCAGTCTTTTATGAACTTCAGTGAGGCTTGTGAGCAGACAGAGAACAGACTCATAGAACAAGCCCAAGAAGTGATGATCTTCCACTGGCCGTGCCAAAATTGTCTGGATTTGTAAATACTGATGTAAGAAGGAAAAAGATTTTATGAAGTTCATTATCACATCACCATTTCCAGTCATAACTGGATTATTATTCTTGTCTCCCTTCCCTTGGGGTTGACATGCTAGGCACATTATGTTTTTATTGGAAACAAATTCACCATGGAACACCCCATTTTAGGATTACAAGATCTAAAATTGCCTTTAATTGCACTTCATGACAGATTTCTGCTTTGATTTTCTGCACAATTGTTCTGGGAACTGGAAAGGTGGAAGAGCAGCGAGTCAATGTTGTAGAGAGTTCATCAGTTTTCCGATCCTATTGCTCTTCTACTCAGGGATTCCTTTCTTCCAGCCTAGATAGACACTGCATTAAGTCTTGAAGTTCAACAAATTATTACCTTAAAAGCATGTTTAAAATTTTTGTGGTCTTGTTACACTTAGTCATGGCACCTTCACATGTACTGAGATTTTTATTTGAGCCCACTGGCTCTGCAGAAAGCCCAAGCATATATCTCAGTTTAACTTGAATTCATTTGTCACCAAACACGGGAAGGAAATGCCCATCAAAGTACCCAGAGGTCTACAAGAAACTGATTCTTTGCATGCATCCTCTGCCTATGTGGTTGTTAAACTATTCTCAATCAGTGTTGAAGAACCACAACCATAAGTGCAGCTTCATACAAAATCTTATGTCAGGTCATACACCACAATTAACTGTGGCAAGATTTTACTGCAATTTATGGATAAGATATATGGCAGCTTCTCACAGAGACTGCTGTAAGGGAGAACCTCATCACTGCACTGGAATTAAATACTGACAGTGTATTTTGTTTAGATATATAAAATCTATCTAATATATGTAAGTACAGACTTAATTCTGACAGCTGAGCAGAGAGCAAGCTACAAGGGTGAATTCTGAAAAACCTATCTATGTCTGTGCTCCATAAGACAAGGATGTATTAAGATAACCATGAAAAATGATCAGAGAACTATTAGTGCCTTTGTTATCTTTTCCCAGAATGGTAGATGTCTCAGCACACCAGCATTCCATTTCTCAAGCAATCCTAACATCAGGGAAAAACACTGAAACTAGTTGGAGATGGCAATATTTAGAATAAAGCTGCAAGGCCCAGTCTCAGAGTAGGGCAAGAACATGGCACACACACTGTCAGTGACAGTCATATTGAGTTGAATCTGTCACCAGAGACAAGGGACATAACACAAACAATGTGGAGCACAGTCCCCACAGCCCTTGAGGATTCAGACACTGCTGGAAAAAAATTTACAGGTCTATTTAGATAAGGCTCATGCTAACGTATATTTTATTTTTGCCTCATGCTGAGGACAATGATTGGCAGAACTCTGCTTGCAGATTTCTATCCCTTCCCCTGTTGGAAGGAAGGGATAAGTTACTTACTGCTCTCAGAGGAGTTGTTAAGCATGGTTGTAGTGTTTGCTAGACATGAGATATGATCAACAGATCTCTTATTGCCTTGAATGATATCTCCAGCAGCCAGCATGTTTATTGAAACCAGTGTCAAACAAAGAGCCTGTGGCTGAGGGCTGCAAAGGTCCAGAATAACATGAAATTCCTGAAGAATGAGGGTGAAATGTGCTTTTTATAGACGGTGTACATCTGTGTCATTTTGTCACTTCATGAGCTACATCCTTTTTTTCACATCTTCCACAAAAGCCATACATCTCATCTCTGACATTTCTAGTTTCAATGTCTTGTCAACTCATTTTTCTCAGTCCTCATGCAGCATTTAGCCCTGTCTCCAGCTTCCTGATATCTATTTATGCTACATTATTTTTCCTTTTTTATTGTTTACTTTGCTTATATTTTGGCAGGACAGACGTCTGAAATCCAGGCACAGCAGAATTCTGTACCTTCCATGCTCTGCTTTGACTTTTCAGTCTTTTTTCCTGTTTGTTGCATTTCTGTGGTTCGCATCCTTCTCCTTGTTTTAGTCATACACAGCTGGAGATAAAACCAGGTGCAATGGGCAGGAGGCTCCTATAGTATCAATTATGAGCTTCTATGTTGTTTCATAAGAGTCTGTGTGGCCTTGCTTGGTTGTTCCAGCTTTCTGAGCGAGCAGAGCAGTGATGCTCAGGCCAGTAAACAGGCTGTGCTGTGGTCAGGTTCATGGCATTCTGCAAACCAGCACAGTTTGTGTATTTAATAACTTTCCATAATAATAAAATTCACACCAACCTTATTTGTGGTTATTCAGAAACCTTCATCCACCCACACCAAGAATTATTCCTAGCAAAAGGGAAGAATTGGGTATTCAAGAGCCAAGAGTCAAAAAAGCCAGGCAGAAAAAAGGAGTCTGTCTCTTACTTGGAAGGAAACAGAACTAAAGTTTCAAATCTTGGAGGACATAAATTTTACATTTCAAATTGCTGTCAAAACCCATGTATGAGCATTCAGCAACATTCAAAACTAACATATTCCTCTTGGTATATGTCCTAAATCATATTTGTGAAAAAAGTTACAAAGCTTCTATCAAACTCATAATCTAATGCTAAACCCCTCTCTTGAGACAAAGGAGGAATAACTTTAAGTCTCCTTTGAGAAGTCTGGAGTCCAGGCTTCTGAACAGCATGGTGGCGTGGAATACTTGTCTATAGCTAACTATGTCTCACAGAATAAACTTGTTACCATCAAGACTCTTCAGACTTCTCGAAGGATCAGGTGATATGTAGGCATCTGGGCTTTCTAAATGGTGTACAACTGTGGAGTTTAACAAGGTTACATAAATGAATGTGGAATGGGACATTTCCAAACATCTCAAGTCAGGGCACCCTGAGATCACTTAAGCTGTTCTGGGTTCAGTGAATAGATAGTCAGAGATGAAGTAATTAGGACCCTACAGTGTTTGGAAACTCTTTTATGCCATGCAAAACAGAAGTCTCTCTCTCTCATATTTCATTATGATGTTGTTTCCATTTCATCTTTCTTTTTTTCTAGGTATTGCACACATTTAGCTTGGTGGTCATCTAGTCACTAAGTCACTGTATCCCTTTTTTGCAGCCCTTGATTTTAAGGTTCTTAGTTGATTGGTCATCTGTTTCCACCAAATAAGGGATCATTCCCTTTCTGAGGCTTGAATGTAGTACAGCTTCCATAGACACTTTTAAAAAGTCCATATTAACAGGTGCAGAATATCCTCATGCTTTTTTAAAATTATTTTTCAGTTGCTGTTGTCCTCCATCTCAGAGATGACAAAGACGAAATCCAAGAGAAATGCCTGGACTACCACATACCATTTTGTTAGATTCCTATGGCACAACTAAATTTTGTACCAGATACCACATGTGGTTCCTGGAGTTTCATACGTAGGAACCTTCTAACATTTGTGCTTCTGGTCTCCATACATTATTGCTGTATTTCTTCAGTCCTTCCAGAACAAAGTCTTTGCAGGATTATCTAAGATGTTTGTAGTCCTGTTGCTAAAGGAGTATGGAAAATGGGTAAATATGAAAAAGCACTGGTCATCAACAGAACTGATTGTTTTCTGTAAATGACCATCAAATCAAATCAAATCAAATCAAATCAAATCAAATCTTAAAAGGAAGAATGAACAATTTCTTACTCTACAGTAAATGGAAATCCTTGAAAGCACTTTGCCATGCAGACCCCACAATCTGCACTGACTCCTCACTTGTGTAGAGCCTCTCTGAGATTTCTTGTTAATGAAGAACAGAGCATCTATTTGGGATGCTCCATCAGTGACTAGTCCCACATTAAAGGATGATTTCCTACAGTCTGCAGTGCAAACTGTAGGGATCTTAGTGCAACCTAAGGCTGCAATCAGTAAGTACAGCTAGCAAGAAGTAGCTCAGCTCAGCTTGAGGGTGATTAGAGCAAAAAAGCATTAAAAATAGAGAGAAACAGTTATCACACGGTAAAGAGAGTAGGTCACATACTGACATTTCTTTATCCAATCAAGAAAGCTGCAGCAATAAAATAGGAAGAATGCAGGAATAGCTTGATCAGTCATGATATTTTACAAACATTTAAGGCAATCCCAGTATCCAAAAATGGATGCAAGTTTTACCAGTTTAATCTGTAATTTTGTATATAGCATACTTTGGAACCCTATTTTAGACTGAAAAGAAAGTACAAGAATGACATACTGCTGAGTGACTCAGGTCACTGGAAAATCCTCAGGTTCTCCAGGTCCTAAAAGCAGAGAAGTCTTATGTTCAGAATATTGGAAGAAATATTGGATATTGCTGCTGGGAAGCCTCTTTGCAAGTTTACTCTAATCACAGCAAAGACAAACGTAGAAGGAGCAGTGGTGGGTCCTAAGAGCCAGAAAGATGCTCTCCACGTGTGGTGTGCTGGCACAGTAGGGATCCAGCTGCTGAACCCTTGACATGACGGAGGGCTTGAGAAGGCTGTCAGAAACTCCACTGAAAAGTAACTAATATTTGGAATAATCCCACACATCAGGGGCAGAAGTACACCCCAGGAGCATACAGTGCTCCACCACCAGCAGCTCGACTAAGGTTTTGTGCACATATCTGGAAGACAAATGCCCACAAAGCGATTCATGTCAGCCCATCTTTTCTACATAAGTAGCACTTACTCTTAAAACCTGCAGCATACCTGGCTTGCTTTATGCAGTAATATAAATCTTACCTTCATAATAAGCATTCAGTGAATGTCAACACTGTCATTGCAATGGAACAAAAAGACAAAGATGTTCTTAGTCCCATCCATTTATTCTGTGATTTGTGATCCATCTGAACAGTACAGGAAGATGTTAGGTATTCCCACCGAATTGCATGTCCCTTTGGGGTAATCTAACTCACACTCCAATTCCCTACTACATACATCACTGTCCAACCTCACTTGTAGTGAGACCAGGTGTGATTGATCTGAACTCAGAGAATTCAGCTGGGACACTCAGGCATATGAGCTGGATGCCAGCCTGTGGCAAGAGGAGCTCAGTGCTGGGTAGGTGTAATTGGCAGAACTCAAGGAAGAATATATTGACATGCAGACATAAAGCTGATCAACATTCTACTGTCTGCACAACAAAGAAATGCAAACAGAGGCCCTTGGGGATCCTGAATATATTTTGACAGTATAAAAACTTAATAAATCAGGAGCAAATTAACTATAGGTGAACTATTATTCATCATTTCTCCAAAAATCTTTGTGTGTTTTTTAGAATTTGTTTGCCAAAAGGTAAGGAGTATTCCCCTCACACACTTAATTAACATCCTTCTTGCAAAATTATATCCAGTTTGGTACATTCAAAGCATTCTTCTAACTCTGTGCCTAGCAGCAAAATCTTTCAAGCCAGCTGTGGAAAAAAAATCCAATTTAATAATCTTGATAAAAATAGTTTAGTGTTAAATTTTAATACTAAAATAGTATTAGACAGGCATTGTATTTAAATCCAGGGGTTATGGAATATTTATTAAGGTTTTCAGGTCTAAAAAATTGATTAACCCTAACTTAAAAATTAAGAATCAAGTGTTAGGAAAAAAAAATGAGCACACCACATGATGCTGCTCTGTTAACTAAAACACTGTGTTCAGCAACAGGAGTGACATAGGCGTCGACTTGTCTTCTATGTTTTCCCAAATCACAAGTGGAAACAGAGAGAGGTCATCTCTGAAGGTAAAAGGATAGATATGATGCCCATTGGTATGGCCCACCAGCCAAATATCCTCGTTCCAAAAAGAACAAGTAAAGGATGCTGAGAAAAGGAACGTAAGACAAGTATGAAATGATTCTTCACTGCATAGAACATCCAAGACCCTGACAGTCAGAAGTTTATAGACATTTCTATGCTAAGACTCAATGTTAGGACTATTTTTTAACCATTTATTTGAATGTATTCATGCTTTTGACATTCCAGATACAATGTATCAATGGATTCCAAGTCTAAGTGGCTGCATTATATGGAAAAAAATACTGGTTTTTTGTTTGTAGTTATGATAACTTTACTTCATCATTCTCCATATCATTCTTTATTCTGTTCATCTATATCATATCCACTTTTTTCCCACTGAACCTTACCAGTGTATTTCATCTTGCATCAAAGGGGAAGTGATCTTTATCTCTGACCAGCCACATTGGCATCCTCCAAACCATTTCTCAATGCACCACATTCATTTGGAGGTGGAAGCACCAGAATAATTTGCAGTTTTCAGGATACTGGTGCTCCTAAATGACAGAGCGATGGGTTCTCCTTTATTCTCCACTTTTCCCCTAACAGCTGGTATTCTGTTTGGGTTTTTGGCTGTGCTGACATTTTCAGCTTAGTGAACTAAGCACAAGGACTGTGGGATCTCTCTTTTCAGGGGTGATGGCTGATTTGGAGTGATGGAGTAGGTAGTTTTTTCCACATGTGCTGTACTTGGTGCTTAGCACTCAGCACTACTGGATTTCACATGCTGCTTTAGCACACAGGATTGTGCCATATTTTTTCAGAGCTTTTAAGTTTGGGTATGACAATACTGCATGGTTATGTGCTGTCTGCAAATCCTATCAGCTCTTCCCCACACCATTTGCAAGTATGCTGAGCAGAATAATCACTGTGGTAAAGTCTTTTGATTGTGAAAATTGACCACTTATTTAAAGCATTTTTTCCTAGAGTTTAATCTCCTGCCTAGAAGACCCCATTCTTTTTCATCCCACAGCAGAGCCTCTATTGGAGACTTTACTATTACAAGCTTTCTGAAAATGTCACTATACTAACCAGATCACATTAATCTGTATAGTCATTGAGAGCTCCTGCAATAGATCTGTAAGGAATGGCTTCCCTCTACAATAGCCACACTGACCCTTTCCCACTATATCATCATTATCCACGTGCCAGCTAAGCCTCACCATCCTTATTGCTTCCTTCTATCTGCCCAATTGAACATGAGACTCGCTTGGTTACTTTCCAAGACCGTTCTTAAAGACTGGTGTCACACTTGCCACTTCCCATTCCTTTGAAATTCAGCAATTTGCTCATTTAAGCAGTAGATTATGTCCTATGGCTACTAGTTGAACAGCTTCATATCCAAATTCCCTTAGAACTGAGGATAAAAGTCATCTGCTTCTGGTGGTTTCTCACTATCCATTTCATCAGTCTGTTATAAAATCTTTGCCACTGACCCTGCTGTTGGAGTCAGTTCCTTGTTCAACCCCACACTGAGCAGATCCTCTGCAGGAGTTTTGCTGCCCTCCTCCTCTTTAATAGTGAACACTGATGCAAAGGATTAATCTGTTTTCTGCAGTCATTTCTGCCTTGTGCCCAAACTGTCTTTTGAGATCTGCCAGACTCCATGCCTCTGGTATGCTTGAAAATATCTTCTTAGATCTTACATTTCAACATTTTTCCTCCTCAAAATCTTTTTGTGGTTTCATCTTTACCTTGTCAGAGTTTATGTTATATTCTCTTTTGTTGTGTGGATGCAACTTTGGATGATGGAATATCCATACTCAGGTTTCTCTGTGGGATCTATAAAATCAGTTTGTCCTATCTTGAATTTGCTTTGCTTTTGCCTGATCAGAACTGCCTGAGACCATCAAGAAGATAAGAGAAAATTTTCTTCTTCCTTTTCATAGTCTCTATTGGTTCCCATCCCTGATTGTAATTGTGAAGTACATGTAATTAATATTACATTATGCTACAATGAGTTATCCCACCTCTGTTTAAAAAAAGTAATAGTGTATCAAATACAGTAGGACAATCCATTTTCCCTTTATCTTTGACAGCTTTATTTCACACATACGTGGATTATTTTGCAGCAATGTTGTGAAAGGCATCAAGTGTACTGTAGTACCAGAAATCCACTTTGCTGTCGTTTCAGCCCTCATGACTAAAAACTCCATTTTTCCCCCTTGCACTCCCCATTCTTTGCAGACAATCAGGTATGCACATTTTCCGCTTTCCAAGCTCTCTTTCTCAAATAGCACTGCTCTTTCTAAGGAAAAGTAAAAAAAATGAAAAGAAAAAGGCTAGAGCTCCTGCTGAGGAGTGGTGTGAAGGCCTTTTCTTCCTCTACACCATGTCCAATGTCCCCTCTTTCCCTCTTCTTTTGGGCAAGAGTCAAGACTCCCTCTCTGTGGGAACAAAAGGCCCAGCATTTCCAGGGGAAGAAGCCGTAGCTGCTTAAATAGCTGGTTGGCCACAGAAAAAAAGACTTTTTTACTCCAACCTTTTATGTGGTTGGTTCAAAAGTAGCAAGGGACATGTTATTGTAATTTCCCCAAAGAGAAATACCACGTCTCCTGCTGAGACATCCAAGCTCACATACCTAAAATGTACTGGAGGGAGTCCAAGATTACCAAAACCCCATAGATTTGCTCAGACTATGCATTACACTTGGGATTTCCAGGCAGTACAGATTCTCTGCTGTGAGGAAATTTGCACAGCACATATCCAGCCTGTGCCTAACTCCAGGCAATGATACTACAGCTTGACACTACTTGGAAATTCACCAAAATAAATACTCTAGAGACGCCTTTTGGTCTCCAAGTATAGACAACTTTACAGCCTTTTGGACCAATTGTCAACAACAACCGCAACAAATAACATGTAAAAGTGTTTCAGTTATAAAAATAGAATGCCCATATAAAAATAATTAAATGTGATTAGTCTCTTTCCTGAGGTTTAATTATAAAATGCATTAATAAAATGACAGATAGCAACACCCTCCACACAAATCATTTGAGGATGCTTTTATCATTAGATGTAACATGGACTGAAAATGTGCATACACAATTAATTTCATTTCATGCAACTGGGAACCATACACCTGCTTAGAGACTGTTCCTAACACACCAACAGAGGCAAATGTACACAAGGCTCTCATCCATGGTTTAAAAACACACTCAAGCAAGGAAAAACCTCTTTACTACATTAAAGCTATATGTGTTTTCCTGCTGATTCACCCTGTTTCTGAAACTCTGTTTGTGTGTGTGGTCGGCTTTTTTAACAAGACCAGTAATAATTGCTTTAAAATATGGCCAGAACAAAGGCTGTGGGGATAAACCCACATGTATTTGAGGCACTTTATTCTAATGATTTGGAGAAGCTTTACAATTTTTTTTCTAATTAACCTATCAATAGTAATGTCACTTAAACATTCCTTAGGAATATTATCTTCTCATTATTGCCAGAAAACATGCTGACCAATTTTATAGCTCAGTTGCTCTTACACATGGATGGAGCATCTGAATTAACTTGAACTGAAACAGATTTTTTAAAGAAACATTTCCATACACAAAAAATCCATTCATAATTACATTTAAATCATTAATATTCAAATTTCAAAACATTAAGGGGGTGAAGCATTCAGTGTTTACTTTGTCCTTGCATATTGTAAGAATATAATAGAGGAGTGTTCTGCTCTACCAAGTGGCATTGGGTTAGAAGGAGAACCAGTGGGTTTGGGTAGGTATTTATCCCAAACAGCATGGAAAATCAGCAATGATCATATTCTTCAGGAAGAAGGAAACACAACACAAAATCAGTGTGTATAAGATTTCCAGATTCATAGCTGCAAAGAGCACATTTCTTCAGAACAAACACAGCTCAGGCAGCAGCCAGGCAAGCTTCCCAGGCTGTCTTGCACCCTTAAGTTGCTGAGGACATCTGGAAGACAAAGAGGTGGATCACTCCTGCTTTGTAATCTTTGCTGAAGACTGCCAGGAAGGTTAAAAACCAGAGCTGATGCTGGTCGGGGGAGTGTCCCACAATCAGGGTTTGCCTGCTGGGACTG
Organism: Brachypodius melanocephalos; assembly: GCA_013398615.1. Classification (NCBI taxonomy): domain Eukaryota; kingdom Metazoa; phylum Chordata; class Aves; order Passeriformes; family Pycnonotidae; genus Brachypodius; species Brachypodius melanocephalos. Next base: position 7,532,639 of record VZSR01001299.1, on the reverse strand, counting down.
GGAAAGGGAATCCATCTGTTTCACATGTTTAAAGAAACATCAAGAGCTGGAAAAAAAACGGTCTACTGCCTGATGAGAATGAGGAGGTGGCTGAAATATTCAGTGTTTTCCTAGTATCAGTCCCCATTGAGATGTTCAGAATAAACATAAACAAAGAGAAATTAGTATAAATCAGAATAAAGAGAAATCTGATTAAAACATACCTAGATTCATTTGTGCAGAACTTGCTGATGTTCGTGTATGCTCAATGACTAAGGTAAATAAAGGTATAGAGTAATAGTAATTATGCCTAAGAATTCAGGAGGACAAGAAAGTTAGACTACAGAAAGCAAAACATATACCCTATTTTTAAAGTCAGATAAAGAAAATTTCCTTTAACTTTTGTACTCAGAAATAATCTGTAACAAGTTATCAAAAAGTCGAGAAAGTTCACTGACATGTGAATTGTGGAAAGCAAATCTTGTCACACCATTCTAATTTTCCTTTCTTATGTCTGATTTTCATTCTTATTTCTGTGTGGAAAAAAAGGTGAGGAGAATGTACAATCTTCCTTTCACCTTTCAACACTGTGTTCTATGAAATTCACATAAAAAGGATGAGGAAAAAGGCTCTAGGTGGAATTTCTTTTAACATGGTTACTGACAATAATTCCTCTGAAAGGCTGCTCTGAATGATTTGCTTCTTAATAGTAATTACATATGTGGTTCTGAGGCATCTGAGATGAAAGCAACTCAGTTCAATATTCCATTAATAATTGGAGACCTACTGATAAATTATAAAATAAAATTTGCTGATGCCAATATGTCACTATTCATAGGAAGTCTAAAGAAACAGAAATTTGAGAAACAGACAGTTTCAAAATAAAAATTTCATATTAAAGCAGTCAATCTGATAAAATTCACTGAAGTGCACAATGCTCAGTTTAGGGCAGAGAAATCAGATGTACAATGTAAAATGTGAGATAATTGCTCAGAACCCAAACTGACCATGTCTTGCAAATCTGACATGTTACAAAAAGGCAAAGAATTTGTTCTGTGAAAATTTGTAAATGTGGAAAGAATGTTATCATTTTGATCTGTTCTACTACCCCCCACTTTGGTAATATCTCCACTTTGTACACTGTGAACAGATATGGAAGGATCCAGAAGAGAAGTGTATAAATGCTGTGTGGTATAAACTGCAGGAATCAACTCCTTAAAACAGAAATGAGGATGTTGCAATTACCTCTGGCCTCCTCTTGGTTTATCTTCAATATGTGGATATATCTAACATCCTCTGAAAAAATCACTGGATTTAGAAAAGACAGAAATAGCTCCACAAATCTAAAAATTTATTCCACAATAGAAAAGTTGAGGGAGAAAGCATATTTGAATACCTGGACAAAGAGAAAACACACAGCAGGGTTTGCTCCCATATCAGCCATCAGAAAATCTACATCATAGAGGGAAAGGAAGGGAAGGCTATCAAGGTTTAACCGCAGCATAAAAACAAGAATTGTACCTTACTGACACATGGGGAACCATTCCTCAGCCAAGGTTTTCTCTTTTGAATGAGTTGACAGATATGAATGTCAAGTCTAATTAAGCTTTTCTCAAGGTAAGAGTGTTGACAACTTTTCTCTTCTTTGTTTTTTTGGTTTTTTTGTTTGTTTTTTTTTTCATCTAATCAGAACTGGGCTTGTGCTGCAAAGGCAGTATAATTCAGCTGTACATCACTCAGCCACAAGATACAAAAGCAAGGAACACAATTAACCCACTGCTCCTGCAACTATTCATTAAACCCCTGGTCTCAGCCTTTCTGATGTAGATTTCTACATCAGAATTTCTACAACAATTTTTTGCAAAATTGTTTCTCTCCCCTCCTTCCATCACATAACCAAGATGCTAGCCTTTTTTAAGCTTTTTCAAGTTATTTGCACATAGTATTTTATAAGAAAAGGAAATATCAAATCAGCTACAATATTTTATAATGAAAGAAAATACCAAATGAGCTACATACTGCCTACAGAGAAAAAAATCCAAATTCACAGAAATACAGAAAAGGTTACATTAATACAAGATAGTTCCTGCATAGTGACCAGTGAAAACATAAGGAAGGCAAACAGCAAGGGAAAAATGTGGCATTAACTTAACCTTTTTACATATTAAACTGTATTAAAATCCTTCAGTCTTTCTGCGCTGGAGTGCAGAGGATTTTATTTGAAGGACTATACATTCTCTACACAACTTTCAGTGCTAATTTTAAAAGCTGTTCATCAAGGAGTGTTAAAAACACCTCTTTCATTTGATCTAATCTGGTACTTTTCTCAAGACACACTAACAAGAACATTTTAAATACCTTCTCCAAAATATGATCTACACAGGCAATGTTGCACCAAAAAAGAGAACTGTCCTCAAGCCTTCTGAAAATCTGACTTTACTTTTACAGGATTTCTATGGAGTTTAATTGTTTCATGACATTTAGAAACAGGTTTTTCCCAATCTCATTGAATTTTGTCTGTATCTGACCTGACTGATATCCTTGTGGGGATGCTACAAATTTGTCTTCTGTCTGTGTTACAGGAGTGGTAACACAGATTTTCCCTTTTTGCTCCAAGTATGTGCACCAACTCCATTCCCCAAAAGTCAGAGGGATGCAGAGAGTCCTGTATGGCCAGACCTGGGGGAGACCTCACCATGATCCAGAGAGCACTTGTGTTGTGTGTCAGTGTGACCTGAAGGCCATCAGAAATATTTTAAATTTTGCACTGCATGGTACTACCAAATGCATCCTTTATAAGAGAGAAAATCAGCTGAGAAAGAAATTTGCACTGCAAATTTAATCCTGCACAAAATAATTCTGAATTTTCCCCCCACTGTTAATTCTACAGCATTTACAAAGTGTACTAGCAAGGCTAATAGGTTTTATTTGGATCAATGACTTTTTTTAGTTACACAAAGTACCAGCATAGGTTGTCAGTAGGAGCTACATCCTCTCAGGATCCTGTATGCAAAGTATTAATTCTATTAATTCCTATTAGAAAACACTGCCATAGTACTTCTACTAGCATTCTTTCTGTTTCTGAGCAAAAGTAAGGACTAGATAACTTCTTGACATCCTTTTCAGTTTTCTTTGATGCTAGGAGTTGCGTTGACATTTCACATTGTGCACATTTATTTGGTAAATACTATACTTCAAACTCAGGAAAGAAGGAAAACCTCTGAAGGATTAAACTTTTAGCTGACAGAAGCACAGTTGTAGCAAGGAAAACATATAAAATAGAAGATATTTAAATGTCCAAGGCCAGCTAAGAGCTGGTTTTGTTAAGACAGTCTTGTAAGAGGGAAAGAAAGTGCACCTCACCTTGAAAGTTTGTATAATCTCCTCTCTAGGATGTGTAGGCATTGTTGCTTTGATGTAGAGAAAACACACTTTAAGGAAGCTGTAGGTGCAGAGTGAGGCAGGTAAGGTCCTGGTGAAGGATGTGTTCCTCTGGAACTGACAAATGGGTGTGCTGACCCACACAAATGACACTCATGCCTTACTCTTGGCTGCCCATCACCTCGACCTGCACCTCTACCAGCACCAGGAGATCATCCCTCGCTCTGGGTTTCACTAAGGCTGCCCTTTCAATGTGTCACCTCTGTGTGTTGCTTGTTTAAGGCTCTCACACAAAGGGGTGTCACAGCAGGCTGTACCGTGCTGCTCCCTACATGGGCTCTCTGTGCTCTGACCAGGCACAGCAGAGGACAACTGCTCCCCTTCTGAAGGAGAAGGTTTCCAGCATGGAAAGCCAGCCAAAATCAAAACATGCAGGCTGGAGGCAAAGCCAGGGAAATTGGAGTGGATGGGATATGCAGACATCAGTGCCACGTTCAACTGCTGTAGAAATAGAGCAGAACAATAATAATGAAGCCAACTCTGACTGGAAATCTGGCCAGGAGATGAGTGGCAGAAATCCATAATCAGAACCCTGGAGTCAGCTCCTCTAACTAGACAGTTCAGCCACAGGCTGTGCTTACTCCCAGCAAAAAGCTCCTGTGGTAAATAGTTCAAAGCATGCTCTTTGAACTCTAGCAAACCTGCTTGTCCTGTGTCTTAGCACTGACCTTTCTTTGTTTAATAGCCTGCTTCATAACTACTCTGAATTTGGTGTGAAACATTACTACCAAGATTTGGAAATTCAAATGATGGAAGTTTATATTTGTGCTTTGAACCTCTCTTTTTTTCTCCATGAAAACAGTGAGTGCAACAAAGTTCTTCTCAGGTTCACACAACCCTGCATGTTACAGAGTAGCACAGGTAATGTTCCAGTGATTCCATCCTATCAAGCAATTCAACAAAGCCTCCCACATGCAGAAGATGTGAGGCAAGTTACAAAGGCATTACACTGATTTCAGCAGAAGACAAGCAGTATTTGATATACCATATTCAGAATCCACTTTGGAGGTTATTTGATCTGCCAGTAATATTCCTCAGATAGACAGGAACAAATTTATCGTGATGTGTCTGTCTGTCATTCAAGTAACCTGTGATCCATTGAATATGTCTCTTCCTGAAAGCCTCCTTTTACTGCAATTCTGTCTGACTCAATATTCTTCTTACCTGACAGGTAGGAGATCAAATAATTGAAATCAATGGAGAAAGCACAAGGGACATGACACATGCCAGAGCAATAGAGCTAATCAAGTCTGGTGGCAGGAGAGTGCGACTGTTGTTGAAACGTGGAACAGGCCAGGTCCCAGAATATGGTGGGTTTTCATCTTTACATTTTTATATGTGCATGACGCTATATAAATTAATTATATTGCTTTTGAATTAAGTAGCAGTTGCAGATATTTATATATTATAATTGCCTGGAGCACATGAAGGATAGGCTTAAGTGCTTACCTGTATGGAGGTGGACTTACATGTGTGTACATTGCAGTCATCTGCTGCCCTCCCGACACAAGCAGTGGCATTTAAGATGTGCTTTGGAGGAAGCACTACAAACCTCCTAGGGGACATCTCTGAGCGTGCTGGGAGTTGCTGATTAGCCCATAAAATCTCATTTTCTTCCTTTATCGGAATTTCTTCCTTATTGGTACTTCTCTGCACATTTTGAGTCTCAGTAGATGATCTTGTTGCCGTGCAGTTGAGTGGCTCAGGTTGAAACTCTAAGCATTATCAAGAAGGTGCTCCTTTCTTTGACAACTTCACCCAATGTATTCTCTCCTACAAAATACATGGATGATCAATTAGAAGCTGGTTCGGCATTTAAAACATGAGATTTTGCTCATTGTGGATCGATTCTTCTTATGTTTTGTTAGAGGGACTTCTTAAGTATTTCAAAAAGTGTGAGTCATTTAGAAAATATAGAAACCTTATTTCATAACTGAAATGACAAAAAAGTAAAAATAAATTATCCAAAGGTAATTTCAAAGGCAAGGAGCTTTTTTTAGAACTGAAATCAGGGCTTACTGTATAGTATGGTGTAACAACTTCATATATTTACATAACTTCTATGATGTGCACCTCTGGGCCTTAAATCTCTCCACAAAAGGGCTAGTTTTTAATGAAAAGTCCTTAACTTCTTTATGCTAGGAGGTTCAAAATCCTATTAAACTTTTTTTACTTTTACTATTGAAGTTCCAGAATGTATTCCCATTAGAATCAGAAATTATAGTCACATAAAAATTCAAATAACTAGGCTTAACTATAGGTTCAGGTGAGCCTTTGTTGCCAACATAAATTCAATACTCCTGTTAAAGTCAGCTGCACTGAAAGGCAGTTCTTTCCCAGCTGTCAATACACATGGTAATTGCACTATTTTGTCCTCTAAACTAGAGCTAATTCTGTGGCTAAGCCAATACTCAGGACAGTGTATGGTGCATTTTTTACAACTTTCAAGACCTTCTGAGTAAAGGCAGAAGAGATGGGCCATAGCCCACTCATCTGGTAATAAAGTTAATAATTTATACTTTTGGTGAGTAGAAACGAAGCCAAAATGGCCTTCAGGGCCTCTGATAAAATAATACTAAGACATTTAATATCAATTTTAACTCACATGCAATCCTTTCAGAGAGACCTCCAACAGAAATTCAGGTCACCTCCATAACTGTTTTATGGGGAGGGGTGCATCATTTTAAATAAAAGAACAATCAAACATCCAGGACTGATGTAGTGGTAGTAATCCTTCTCAAGTAGCAGAACTATATACCAGCAGTTCTCTGGTTCCTCAAAAAACAATTTAATCTAAGGTAGATCCAGGAGGCTATGATGAGCAATGAATCTGTTGCAGTTCAGGTCCATTCCAAATGTGAATTTCTTAAGGTCCCAATTCCAAATGGCGCCTAAATCCAAAATAAATTTCCGCTATTCATATAATCTTATAAAATTTTACATTATTCCAGTAAAAAAAAATTAAACATAAAAAAGAAAATTTAAAAATAGACTTCAGTGTATCATTGATTTACAAAAACAGATCTTCTGAAATGTGCACAAGTGTTCCCTTCCACAGAAGGTGATGAATAGAAAATACATACAAACCACTAGAAATCCAGACACAGCTTTTAGTGCTAAGAGAAAACAGCACAGTGACTTCACAGTATTTTCAAAGCCAAGTTCACCATTTGGGAAGGCATTTGGAATACTTAGCATTAATTGCTTAAAAATGCGGATTTCTGAGAAATAAAAGTTGCTGCTAAGAAGTGCTGTTTAATCAGACCATTTTCCAAGCTGCATCTCCAGCTTACAGCTCCATACAAGAGAAGAACTAAGTAGCTGTGCTTGAAAGCCCCCTTTTCCTACTGCACTCAAAAGGAGTAAAAATGCTCAGGAGTGCATTTCATGGTGTCCAAAGAACCTAGAGAGAGCATCACAGCAAAGGAAAGCATCTGCACGTCCAAAGTTCTTTATCTGTGCTGTGTGCAAGCAGAGAAGTGTTAGAATTGCATCCAGTCTGGAGGCAGAATGGAAGCAAAATAAGAAGATGCCTGTTGAAATTAGCTGAATAATTAAAGTCCTCCCTAGACCATTTCCCAAAGGTGTAAGAAATGGTCTAAGAACAAACAGAAGGTGCACCTAAATTCCAACAGCAGCCTGCCTAGGAAGTTAAAAACAGGAATTAACAAACAGAACAAATTAAAATGGGAGGCCATGTCTCAAGCAGGCCAGATCTCAAGATGAAGTCATCATGCTGTGAAGAACATCTGCCAGAGACCCCCAGAAACATCTTTTCCAAATAATGCAAAACTGAATGCAGAGAAGATTGTCACAGTAGGCTTGAGGACAAAGTGGCCCTGAGGACAGCAGGAAAACTATTCAATATTTAGTAGCTCTTTCTTCCTTCAACCAGAATTTCACAGCTGAGATGTAACAAGACTAATTGGAGCTCTTTTTACTGAAATAGTCAGGGTTTTTTTTAAGCAAGTACATGTCAGAAATATTTCTTATACTCATCAGGGTCCAGCTGTGGAGAGCATCAGTGGGAAATAAGACTTAGTTGAGTATAAAAATGCAAGCCTGGAGGACAGAGCTGGCATTGGGACTGCGATGGTGGTGTGCAGCAGAAACCTAAGGATAAATATAACAATAGCACAAGTGTACCAGGGTCCTCTCCTGGATATTCTCTCTCAGTCTTGACAGGCAAAATGGTCAGGGACTTCCCAAGTCAGATTTAGTAATGCTGTGATTAAAGATCTTTCCAATAGCAGCAACACTAAAAAGGAGAAAACTTATCTAGAGCTGCCTGAACCAGCAAGCCAAGACTATCACATTATTGTCTTCAGTCTTCTTGATTTTTCTTGTGTTTTAAGCTCCAGTGCAATGTTTCTGTTAGTACAAAATCTAATGCAAGTACTTTAATGCAAGACATGTCAGTGTTTGAATGATGATGTGATTGACATCAGTAAAAGCAGTGTTAATGAAAATTCATCAATAAAAAAAAGTGATTTGTGAAAGAAAAGAATGTGTACTGAAAACAAGAAAGCACTTAGTGAAGAAACAAAGAACGAGCTGCTGCGAGGGCATAAATCTCCTGAATGAGTTATGTGAGTTTATACTGCCTGGAAATCTGTCCATTTCCAATCTTGGAACATTCTGGCTGAGCTGAAACACTGTTCAAACCTCAGGTAAGAAATAAAGTGTGCTGCAAATGCATCATTTGCCTCCATTCCAGCTGCTGATTTTGCTTGAAAACAAACACCAAAGATCCCAGACCATTTCAGAGACAGAAATCCTCTTGTAGCAGGCAAGCTCTACCATCAGAATGTAAGTGAAGGAGCTCAGACATGATTAATCGTTCAAAACTGTAGCTGATTTCACAGCAGGGTACAACAAAAGAAGCATTGAAAACTGGTGTTTTATCACCAAGCATCTCAGAACATGTTTGCTGAGGATAAGGATAGCCAGAGGAACTGTGCTTCCATGGGAGGTGAATTATCACAGCTCATCCAAACCTGAAGAACATCAGCATCCTGTTTCATTGGAAATAGTCTGGCAGCTGAGTTCTCCAGAGAACCAAGGCATAGTAAGAAATCATATTAATGTGCAAGACTAGAAGTACTGCTGGGAATCCTGATCCTGAAAAGTACTTAGTGCCTGGGAAGTCTGGCTGCAGAGAGTGTGAGGGTTCATCCATGTCACAAGACACAAAACCCAGAGTCATCCCTGCAGAACTGAGCACTTCCCCCACCAGCATTAAAAACAATTGGAGTAAAGTGATGGATCAAGACCTTTCTTGCAGTGGCTGTGTAATTTCCCGTGTGTGCACCTACCTAAGGGGTTACTGACTTTAGCAGGAGCTACTGGGTGTGCAGCAGTTCTAAAAAATCCATCTGTTCACCCTGTGGGAGCCTCATTACAGATGCTTATGTATTTCAGGCCTTAGCCATAGCTATAGAAACACCATGAGAAGGACATGTACTTTGCATAGCCAAACACTGGGATGAAGTATCATCCTTAAAGGCAAAATGCTGGAAAATTGTTCACAAATTCCCAAAACAGTAAAGTTGAAGAGGAAGTAAAGCTGACAAATCAGTCTCTCTGTCCAGCTGTGAGTTCTGCAAGACGCAAGTTACCTCTAATGATTGATCAGCCCCAGAAAATTGTAGATTATTTTGGGAACACCAATTCTTTTTGCTAGGTGTCTTTGGACAATGATCCTTTTCCCTAGGAAAGACTGTGGTGTTTCACTCTCAGTCCCAGCAGTCCTGGCAGCTTGTTTTTTCTGGCTCATTGCTCCTGGCCTTTCCCAACTGGAAATTTTATTTCTCACAGTACATTAATTTATATAACTTCCTAGAAGTTTTTGAAAGCAATGAGTCTTATAATCAAATGACTGCCAGCAGGGTGTAAAGGTGGAGAAGGCTGAGGTAGGTTAGCACCTGGACTCCATCCCTCCAGCAAGGCATAACCCCCTGCCCCAGTTTCTTTCTGTCTGGTAGTGCAGAGGGAGCAAAAACACTGAATTTCACCTGTAAGGAGCATCTGGAATAACCTAATTTGTTTCTCTTCCTACTTTCATGACTACAAAATCATCCGTAAGGTTTGATATAAGGTTTCTATCAAGTTTCACTTAGTTTTTTTCACTTAGTTTTAAGTTGCTTAAGAACTCCTGCAGGAAGTTATAACTTCTAGAGACCCCAGCCCATTTAGACTGAGATTTTGGAAAACTTCTCCATTGCCCTATCTTGGACATCTGGATCTGACCCTGAGCATTCTAGGTCACACTGTGATACTAACAGATACACAGAGCTGTGGGAACTGGAATCCCTGAGGTTTGGAGAACAAGGAATCTGTGTCATGTGGTGATGGTTGGTGCTTTATGGATCTACTCAATGGTGGTCCCTTTCCCTCTCTTCCCCTGCTTTGTTTGGCTTTATTACAAGACATATCCAGGGGTTGCACTGTGTATTTTTGGAATCTCTGTTTCTTCACACAATGCCAAGTTGTGTACACAGCTCATCCCGTGGGTTCATTACACACAGGTGGTTTTACAGAACTGGAGTTTAGATTCAGTTTGGGCTGTTTAAGGGAGGAAGATTAAAGTTTCAGTATATGCAAATTGCTGGTTAAGAGATAAAAGCAACAAGTTACTTAGCAATAAGTCATTTCTGGAGGGCCTTGAAGAAGCTCTCATCTCCTGCTTCAGCACTACCCCAGCAAAACAAAAATGTCAGAGTTGATACCAATACAAGGATTTTTCATATAAGTAAATTGGCACAGTTCTTAAATGATTAAACCCTTTGCTTTTGATTTGTTATGACTCCTTCAGGAAGCACCTCAAGATGTACTCCATATCCATAGACCAGGTGAATCTATGTCCTGAATATATGTGTACAGTAGTTTCAATAATCCACTAATATTTAGACTTACAGCATGCTTATTTGCCTTAGCTTTACAGAAATACTTCTTTCCTGTTACATATAAGCTTTTCACTCAGTTGTTCTAAACTTACTAAGAATTCTCTGCTCTAACAATAGTAAAATGTCTGTATGTCACTGGTTCTGTTAATTCTAATGATTGGTCCTAGGCTGTTCCTCCCCTTCCTTTAGGAATGGTACCTTCCAGTCTCTCCATGTGCATGAAAAGTGACAAGCATGGGTCCCCATATTTCTACTTATTGGGCCACCCTAAAGACACGGTTTGTAAACTCTGCATGTCTATTATCTTTCTAATGCGTTTTGTTTCTCACAGCTGTTAATAGAATATTTTCCAACTTTTTCTTACATGCTAGCTCACTTAATAATTTCTACAATATTCAACTTTTCTTTCATAACTGATGATCTAAGACATCAAAGCAGCTATGCGTTCTACAAATGTATTTTAATATCCTAAAATAATGAGTTTTGCATGTTACACTGCTGCTAGTGCAAAGGTCTGCTGTATATCCACTTCTTCTCATGACAAAATTTTATCTTCTGAATGTGACTTTTCAAGTAGAAAGTCTTAAACTTTTGGGTTTAAGCCATAATTTTCCTTTTCTTTATGGCACTTGGCTTGCAAAAATATTAACGATAAGAAGGTGGAAGTTAGGTGCTGATCTCAGACAATATTTATGTGCAGCCTCTTGAAGAAATAACTAATGTAGAATTGAAGATATTTTGAAATGTGCTGTCAGGCAATACTCGTTTATTAAACCCTGTGGTTATGCTGAATTTACACAAAGCTCTTTGCTCTTGATTTCAAGCAATTTTTGTCATAGAATCAGATCCAACTGCACAGATTGTTCAGATACATCTAATTTGTAATACAGAGTCAGGGCACAGATATCATACCTGGAAAGAAAAGGAAAAGAAAAACTTATTTTTTCTATTTTCCTATTGATTGCTGTCATCACAGAAAACACAGCAGTGTTCAGATGCATTCAACTCTGTCTGCTGCTGACTTTGCACAATGTAGTGCAATTGCTACAATTATAAGGACAGTCTCACACAATGAAGTAGACAGATTGGAAACAGAAAGGGAATTATATCTTCCAGCCTTTGAGATTCAAAGTGTGATGCTCACAGAATTGCTGCCCCTAGCAACGAGGCACCAAACTGGGCTTAAGTGATCAGTCTTGTGCATGCAGATCCAGGTAATCTAACCAATGTGTTTCCAGTTAGAGCTCACTTCCAGTCTGTGGCTATAAATAAGATTTTTTTGAACACAGACACATCCATAATCTTTGCTGCTGCAGAGCTGGACACATCTAGAGGCTATTTGGAAATGTTCCCGTGTGTTTGAAGTGTGGGTGTCACCATCAGAGACCTCCTAGCCACAAAGTTCCCACATCATATAGAAATGTTAATTCCACCATTCCTTGTATTCTCACCATACCTCTGTTTTGTTCTTCACTAAGTGCAGCTCAGAGAGGTTAGCTATCCAGGCTGGCATTAAGGCCATTTTACAAGTCCCAGTGTTCAGCTCAATGAACTGCAGCTCCAACACAAGTTCTACATACTTATAACCTCAACTTTCTGGGCATGATCTTTATTTTTCCTCCCACAGAAAAACATACACAGGAAGTAAGTCTTTTTCCTGAAATAACTAGAAATGTAAGTACTCTACAATATAGCTAAAGTTAGTTTTGCAGAGTCACCCAGCTGTGAATGGTTCTCATTTATTTGGCAGGAAATGTTGAAACGGAATTTTTTTCTCAGTATAATGTATCAAGAAAATCAAAAGAACTTTAGTTCTTGTCAACACCAAAACTGAAATACTTCCTTGATAAAAAAGCAGTATCATGTCAAATAAAAATATGATCGTTATAAAATTTCTCCATTTCAGATTTTGTTAATGAAAGAGTTGAGAGGGGAAGACTTTTCCTAAAAAGTCCATTTTGATGAGGCTTATCCCAACCAAAAATGTGGCTGTGCTACCATTCATTAGAGCACTGAGCAAGGAGTCAAATTTCCTGATGCAGAACAGATAAATTGTCCATTCTAGTATGCCTTAGAAGAGGCCCTACCATAACATCTTAGAGCAGTGTGTTATAAGATCACATCTCACTCAAAGGAATTGTTTCCTTTTGTATGAATAATCACTTCTGGAAGATGATCAGCAGGCTTACTTGAACTTAGATATGGCACAGGAGAGATGCAGGTAGTGTGAAAGGTACCTCCAGATCAAGTGACACCTGCCTGTGCCTCCTAGCACCATGGGTTTGGTATCCCTTCCTGGTGACCACTGCATTTATATTTGCAAAACATAGGTTAAAACTTGGGAGCTTATAATGTGGGGTTATTGTTTGGATATAGTTATAGTCTTCAGAAGTCTCCAGTTTAAAGTCTGCTACAAACTGATTTTTCTAGTTCTATTAGAATGCCTGAAGCTTTTACATTTGTCTAATAAATGGCTAAAGCATCTTGGCCTATACTTTGAAGCCAGGTACTCCTATCTGTTCAGAGTACTGATCAGATAATCCAGTTCATCCTTTTTTTAATGCTCATTTTATAAATCTCCAGAGCTGAGGTTGGGTGTTATTTGAAATCGAACTACCCCATATATCATTTATCTGATGTGAGTGCAAAAATCAATAGTCATTTTGGAAAAGTGCCCTTTCTGCTTGTGACCACCTTGGTGGAACTGCAAACATTCATTCATATTCCTGCTGCATTTCCAATACCACCTTCTTATTTCTAGCAATACCAACTTAATTTCAGGAACCTGTGGTGTGTAAAAAAGAAAAAAAAAATTAAAAACTAACTAAATGAACCAATCTACTGGTTAATAAAATTTGTCTAAAACCATCAGGCAATTTGAATACGGGCTCCCAAAGGTTCTAGAATGTTTTATTGCTATGGGTAGAAACTATTCAAGGGCAAAATTGAATATTAAAACCTGCTTTACAAACATGTCTTTAGTATTTAATAAATATATAGCAGCTGGCAGAAAAGTAGAACATCCTTCTAATAAATAACAGGGGATGTGTATGTGTAAGAGGGTGCATATGGTTATTTCTGTCTTATAGCAAATTTCTATTTCAAAAGATATGCAGACCTTTTATCCCTTGATATAGAAATAGAAAAGACTGTCTTGAAAGAAAGAGGTGCACATGGCATGAGACTTTCAGTTTCGTGGCAATAACTTTGAGCTTCCAGGAAGGCAATACCTTTTCTTCACTTTTTAAATGCAGAACTCCAAAGTCCTAAACGCTGCTTTGGTGATTACACTCCCAGTGGATTCAGGCCGGTTTAGTTGAATAGTATAACCCAGGCTGTACCCATCTGTATAACAGGGATAGTAATATTTACTTACCTATCTCGTGGGAGTGTTCTGAGGATTAATTATTTAATGTTTGAGAAGCGCTTTAAAGATTAAAATTCCTAGTTGACTACTCAGTATTATTACTAAAGCAGAACCTTGCTAATCCACACCAAAATTGGCAGTGTCCCCCTATATCTGAGCAAAGATTTATTAATAAGGTTGTTGAGCAAGTTCTCTTATAATTAAAGCTTAATTATTCTAATATAATATTCTGGAATAGATTTACTAATATGGTGTAAAGTGTAGATAATTACAGCAAAACTACAGATGAACGAATATTATCCCTGCTTTGGTTCACATAAACTGCCAAGCAGACTTCCCAAAGAAGGGGGAAGTCCCACCCACAAATCTTTTTCCAACATTTATTTTCATGGCTCCCTCTATTTCTATCCAGTTGGCAATACTGGAAGATAAGCACCCAAAATACAGAACCTGAGGGAATGCAGCCGTACCTCTGTCTCTACAACATCAGTTTTTCCTTTCCTCATGTAATCCAGGTAAATAGGTAAAATAGGAATTCAGTAACACTTACTGTGTCTCTGCAGTTTGCCATAGGACTAAGTCCAGTCTTGTGCTGTTGGAGAGGAATATCCTAGAAAATCCCTCTCCTGCTGCTCATCTCACAGTCCCTTTCATTTGCCACAGAACCCAATTAATAGCAAGACTGCATCACTACACCTTGTTGTTACTCAGAGTTAACTTCCCCATGTATCTGTGATGGAATCCTTGCCCCAGGGAGCTGTGTACCAAAGGGAACAGTGTGAAGGCCCACAGGAATATTCCTGTATCACACAATCCCTTTGTCAAAGAGCCTTGCCACTGGCCTGACTCCGTGATGCCCAAAACTAAATTAAACTAACAAGGCTTCTTAAGATCTCTCCTCATTGACATCAGAAATATGATGGGTCTAAATGATCACACAGAGAGTGACCCCAAAACCTGTTGTTCCAACCATTAGGGAGGTGAAGGCAAGGTCTGTCCACAGAGGAACTTCCAGGTGCTGCCTCTGTCCTCACTCCACCAGCCCATGGTGCAACTCCTGGCTGATGCTTTGTGGCCCCACCACAGGGAAAGGTTAGCAGAGGTCATGGCTTCTGTCAGATTTCTTAGACCTTCTTATTCCTAGCTTGGGGGGGAAAAAAAGGGAAAATGAATTTTTTTTTTTTTAAACTTTGACAGTATGAGGTAACTGTGAGTCTCCAACCAATGCTTAACAAACATGACCGTAGAGAGTGTTGAATTTTGTTGAGCGAGAGCAACATCTCCTTACAGAATTTTCAGATAAATTTGTCTCAGCATTCCAAAGATATCAGATACTACAAGAGCCCTGACAGCAGGTGTGGTCCTGGAGTCAGCTCTGCACCTTCACTGCCTAAAGGCCCCCAGCCTGAAAAGAGTTTGCTGAAGAGACACTAAACTGCTTCTGCAGCTTCTACCCCAAGCAGAACAGGACTAGTTATTCATGAGCTTTGTGACTGAGTTCCAACCAAGTGTTTTGCTTAAGATCCTGCTGTCACTCACAGAGTGAGACCCTCAGTGCCTACCAGAAACGACTTTCCAGGAGCATGTCATACAGAGTCACAATGCTCTAAATTCCTCACTTATTAAGTAAATTTTATTTATTATCTACATGCTTTTAATAATGACAGCTATTTGTTGACCTGACTGAATGTGATGCCTACTGATAACGCCCATTTTAGCTGTGATAATTAATAATTTTAATATTTAACTTTAATTAAGTGTGTAATATTCAACTCGTAAATTATTCCGTTTCTACAGAATGTTTTTCATTAATACCACACATTTTATTAACATATTTATGAACACCTTTTATGACTTAATGTGGCTTAATTCTATTAATAAAAACTAATTTGAAAGTCATTATCTTTTTTAATTATACAGTAGCTTCCAATATAGTTTTTCCAGCTCCAGCATAGCTCTGGGAGAGAACTGCTGAGATTTCTCCAGTTCTACTCTCCTGCCTGACCACACAGGATAAAAAAAATCCTTCTTTATTGAAAGGATGGGTATTTCCTGAGTAGCTCTGATCTGATAAATTTCTGAGATGCTCAGCACTTCAGAAAGGGCACCAAACCACCTAGATGACCTATTGAATGATAATGTGTGGTTAGAGCAGCACCACTCAAGACTGGTACTTAAGCTGTCCACAGACTTAACACTGACATAACAGTGAGGAGCTTCCTGTAGAGGGTAGAAGCCCCATGCAGGCTGCTACTCTTCTCTTTAGCTCTTTCAGTATTAGTAATCCTGCTGCATTTATGCAGATTGATTAAGCTGATTCAAGGAAAAATCTAATTTACCAAGTGTTACAACCTATCCCTGGAGGCAAGGGTAACTGCAGCTCTTGTTAATAGATCCCTTGGGGAGATTAGACTGAAGGAACACTGAATGATTGGTGATTATAAATATATATTTATACATATATATATTTGTATGTATATATATATATATATAGGGTTTATTTTAGAACAATTTGGTTGAAATAGAAAGCAGATATGTAGCCATTTTGGTTATTATTATCTCTAGTAATATAACAATATAAAAGCATAAAAATGTCACTTAGGAAAATATATAAGGGGAAGGAAAGAAGGAAGGAAGGAAGTAAAGGAAGGAAGTAAGGAAGGAAGTAAGGAAAGGAAGTAAGGAAAGGAAGGAAGGAAGGAAGGAAGGAAGGAAGGAAGGAAGGAAGGAAGGAAGGAAGGAAGGAAGGAAGGAAGGAAGGAAGGAAGGAAGGAAGGAAGGTTGGTTCTAAGACAAGACAGACACCTCTCGTGTCATTGTAGTTTAGCCAGTTATGCCCCATCAGAAGGGATGAATAATGTGAATGTCCTGATACCTTCCCCAGAGGGGTTTTACAGCTGAGCCAGTTGCGTAAGGGAGGACACTGGCGTGATAAAAAGTATTATCCCACCTCACAGAATCTGATTCTTATCAGCCTCTTCTCTTATCTGGCTGAAAATTCAGCTTGCCTCTAAACAAAAGTTCATGCAGACCTGCTCTGCTTCTGGATTGTGACCTTGCACATCCTCAGCAAAGCACCTGCAACTTTTGCAAAATGGACGATTGTTTGAGTCATTAATCATTAACATTTCAGTCTCTCAAGTTCTCTCAGATTGATGATCACGATGAATTAAATATTTAGTTGATAGGACTGTTGATTAGAATCCTAGCTATGGAATAAACTAAACTGAGTCTTGGAATGAGAGGTAAATTGTGTACCCATAATCATCTGGCCTTAAGATTTACAGCCAGAAGACTATTACAGTAAATTAGTAAACTAATTTACTACATTAATTTACCCGTTTCTGAAATACAACTTGCTTTTAGGTGTGGCTCCTTATTTTTCCCCCTCTCCCATCCTGTGCTTTGGATAGCTTTTTTCTGCATAGAAAAATGACCCTTTTTTATTCTTGCTATTTTTAGGGTAATGTCAAAGTCTCAACCCTCTTGTAAGGTGTGAGTGATGTTGGAGAGAACCAAATGATGCAGAGCTTAGGCACAATTACAAAATCACAGTGAATTGTTTATGGATGCGATTTATATTTCAGGGGTGCACAATGGCAAAGTGACCAGGAAAGGGCTAAAACAGCACCCCAAGATCATCCAGGACAATCCAGGCCACCTGCTCTCCATGGCAGAAAGTCTGAGTGTTTCTGAATTCATTAGTTATCTCCTGCGTCAGCCTGAAAGGTCTCTGGCCACTTACTTGCTGTGGCCTGTGTTTTCTAAAAAGGACCTGATGTGGGGTGATGGGTGTAGATCTCTCTGTTCCTCCACTCAGCTTTGATCCACAGCCTCCAAAAGGGCCTCCTGAAAGGAACTTCCCAACACTGGTTGTGTATGTGTTCAACAGAAGAGCAGACATCTATTTCCAGAGGTCTTTTGAGACACCTCTCTCTCTGACTCTGTGAGGCAATTAAATTATTATCTCAAGTGGTAAGGACAGTAAAATACTGTGAAACAGTGCCATAATTAAAGAACTAACCCAGGGAAAGGGATTTACTGACGATGCCCTGGGTATAATAATGTAGGATCAAAACCAGTGCAGAATAATAATAGGAATCCTCCAAGTCACATCAGTTGCTTCCCATGTTTCTTTGTTAATCATATTTAAAGACTACATTACATAAAACATTGAAAGCTGCTTTCATCCACAGTGCTTGCTACAGATTCAAGCAAACACAAATCAATGTGTGTGGCTTTCTTGTTTCAAGAAAACATTCAGCATTTTTCTAAAGAATTTTTAAACTTTTTTTTTCCTTGCAATATACAGTTTTGCCCTCTCTTAGCTAAGTTTAAATTTTCCCTTTCTCTCTGTTTCCTTAGCTCCAATACCAAGTAAGATCATCTCCTGAGCTTCTGTAGATTTGGTCTTCCAAGCATAACTAACAGTCTGCTCTTTCTGAAGTGTTGCAATAATTCTAAAATTAGATCTCTGAACATGAAAGCACTTCTCTAACAAACCTCTAAGCAGAGTACAGCAAAGGTGATGAAAGTGAATTTTACCTGAGATGAGATCATTCAAAGTCTCATTAAATACCCAAACACTGTATCTACTGCAAAAATATTTAGGGCAACTTCCATTTAATGTACAGGTAAAGTATACAATGGAAAATGGATATAGTGAACCCAAAGGAACTAAATAGTTGTTCATCAGTAATGGCCAGGAACATGAAAAGAAGTGGGGTATCTGAGTATCAATGGCAGTAGGACCTGAGCCAAGCAGGATGTAGAGTTCTGCTTCCCAGTGTTGGAATGGCTCAGTGGCTGAATTTTCTGGATGTAAAATTAAACATTTTGAGTCTACAGAGGAGATAGAAATATTCATCACTTACACTACACTTACATTCATATCTTTTCAGTTCTTGTGAACATCTGCAGAAGCCATGCCACCAATAGCTCCATGTAATAGGAATAGTGGCCATTTTTTCCAGTATTAGACCAGTGACAAAAACAAAAATACACAGTGACTTTGGGGACAGAAAAACTAGCTCTGGCATCATTTCATACCCCAAATATCAGTCTTTCTTAATGAATCATTCTGCTCTTTTGAAAATGCCAAGCACAAAATTTAGAAGTGAAAGAGATAAGGACTCAGATGCATGTTTGTTTTTCTGTAATCTTTTGTGATTTGTAAACTAACTCTGATTACCCCAAGCAACCATCCTCAAACTTTGGAAAAACAAATGTATGAAGCCAAAAAAACTAATTACTAAAAAGTAGAAAGATTCCACTCTTGAGCAAAGCTACATTTAAAGTTATATTTATATAAACATTTGGAGTCACCGTGACATTGTTGATTACAAACAGGCAAGTGGTAGAACAAATCTGGCTACA
This sequence comes from Brachypodius melanocephalos, assembly GCA_013398615.1. Lineage (NCBI taxonomy): Eukaryota > Metazoa > Chordata > Aves > Passeriformes > Pycnonotidae > Brachypodius > Brachypodius melanocephalos. The sequence goes on along the minus strand of VZSR01001299.1, from coordinate 7,513,571 downwards.
TTAAGATAGCAAATTGTTAGATTAGGTTTTCATTATATCAGAAACAAGACTTCAAAATACTAAGCCAATCACTCAAGTGCGTGTGTGAGAAAGGAGAAGCTTCATAAACTGAAATAGCCAAGTATAACATGGGTTTATTTTTATAAATGTATATGGCATGTATCTAATTCCTATACACAGAATTAACACTTTGCACCCATAGCACGCTACCATCATACCTTTGTAAAGCATCAGAGCAGCACTAATGATGGAAAGGCTATCCCACCTGGACTGACCAAAGGAAGCACCATCTCACAGCAGATGGCACCTAAACCCATTGGTGTTTGCTTCCAGGGCAGCTGCTGTTCAGGGATCTGAATGTGGATATGTTCAGTGGAAGGGGAGACTAGCAAAGTGTCATTTTATGCCAAGAAAAGTGCAATTTGTGAAAAAACATTTGCATAGCATATTGAATAATTAACAGGAATTACAATTTATAGCTAGGAGTGCAGGCAGGCTGTAAGTTAGGGGCAGAGCCCATTGCCACTCGCTTTCTGGGAGACACTGGGGGAAAGGGTGGCATTTGTGGCACATTTTCATAAGGCTGACAGTTGAACAGAAAGTACCAAGAGCTTTTCTAACCCTGAAATCTTCAGAGAATCACTTATTTCAGGAGACAAAGGGTGTTGTGTGTTTGGGTTGTGGAAGCTTCAGGATAAAAGATTAAAGATTCTTCATATATTCTGAAATATCCCTCCTTAGAGAGCGTTAAAGAAAACCTTCAGGAGACCAATGCAATCAGGAACATCAAAGACATGTCAAGCTATAATGAGAAAGACCCAAATGCATTCCTGGTGTAGCACTGCCAACATTAGTGGATACTCACCAGGGGACAGTTTGTCCCATTTTTGTTATTAGCAGCATCTGTAAGAACTGCTTGCCACCTCCTGGCAATACATAATTTCAGACAAAAAAATGGGGGGAAAACAGAAAGTGCCATGTTTTTTATTCAGTCAAACTCTCTTTGATTCCCTAGGAAAATAATTCTGGGAAGATATGGGAACAGCTGCTTAGACATTTCAGAAAGCAATTCATTCAGACTAATGTGAAAGTGTTCAAAGCTTTAATATATTGTACATTATTCATATAATTTGAAAATTAAAAAGGCTTTGAAATTTTACTGTACTTAAGTAATAAAATGTGATGTAATTTCTCCTCTCAATACTAAATATTCAATAAATTAATATTAGTACTTTATGGATAATTATATCTGATTAAAAATCACACATCCTTGATAAATTACTAAACAATTATCTAAAATATTTTTATGCTAAGGGAGAACCTAGCCACAAATCAGAGGTCCATGGGCAGAGGTCTCCTCTCTATTAGGACCAAAGCCAGGGTTCTTTTTCTCATGGTTCAGCCATCAGGAAGATGGATCGAGGTAGAACAGCTAAGACAGCAGCAAAGAGAGTCATGAGAACAGTATCCTCATTTCCACTCCATTGAATGTGTGAGAGCTGACTGAGCAAAACAAACAATTCATGTATGTGGCAGCTCTGCCTCAAATAAAAAATACCCTTTGGACAGAGAACTTCTGCTCCTGATGTTTTCCCTGTGTCACTCTTCCCCCAAAATGGCTGTGTTCACCTCCCACTTGTCCTCCCAAGACAAGATCTTGTGTCTGTGGTGGCTCTTACTCAGTTAGCAATTTACTCCTTTGCCTGGGAGTTATGCAAAGCCATTTGTAGGTGAGTCATTCTTACACATCCCATGGAGAAGTGCCACCAACTTGTGTTACAGAAGCTTGTGGAAACTAAAAGCCACCCAGCAAACACCTACTAAATTACACCAAACAAAATGCCATCACAGTGACAGATTATAGTGCTGCTCCCAGCTCGTTTGTCTTGTCTAAATTAGTAGGTCAAGGGAAATTTTCTCCCTTCAAAGAAAGAAGGAAGGCATCTATTAACCTTCAGTGAGAGCTATACTTTTGAAAAACAATTCCTCTCACAGTAAGGATGTTATCGATGGTGACAAAGTCAGAAACAAGTTTAAAACTATATTGTCCCTGAATCTCTCCAGCAGTGGCAACTGAGTGCAATATTCTTCTCATCTGCTTGTAAGTTGCTTGGGCATTAGTGGTTCATGCTCTATTAAACAAATATTGTTTTCAATTCCTCCCAGAGGTGAAGGAAGGAAAAAGTAAAATCAGTGCTCTGTCTCTGGTTTATTGTGGTTACAAAATGCTTTGAGATACATTGGAATAACAGACAGTAAAAGCACGTTATGTTGCCAATTAACACAAAGGTTGTATAAAAATCTTTAGACCAACAGAAAAAAATATTCAGAAACATTAATAACTCTCTCAAAAATGTAGCTGGAAACTGAGTATAATCATAAAAATAAATTACTAGTTTAACTGCTCTGCAGGATAAAATTTTACATTTTTCTCCTGTTTATATTTGTTCAGGAGAAGCAATCATTTTAGTGCTGGTTGAACAAATCCAAATGAACCCTTATGGCTTGAACATGGCTCTTTAAAAGGTTTTTCTTCTGAGCAACAAATTACTTACGTTTCTGCACTTTGCTCTACTCTAGTAATTTTTATATTTTTCCATAATGTTCAGACATTAGAGGGAAGTTGGCTACAATACCCTCACACGAGTATTCTCCTCACTAGCCAGTGACATATTGCAACAATGGCTTGTTGACATTAACACCTACCAAGGCTGAAGATGACTGTCTATGTAATGTCATTTCATTTGAAAGAAAAGCAGGTTAGGTTGGGTCTGGCTGTCTCAGACTGATGGTACTTAAACCTAAAAGAAAGTAATTTTCTTCTTACTTGCAAGCGCTACATTGCCAAAGAATATAAATTATAGTTTTCTTTCATGGCAACATTGTTCCATAACCACTGAAAATACAACCTATATAGAGGTGCCTTCCCAGCAAGTATTTTAAACATAGTGACCCACCTGGGGTTGTCCCACAGCCAAACTCAAAAAGCTGTGGCTACAAATTTTCTTGCTTAGTTGGCTAAGTTGTCTTTTACTTAAGGTTTTCTGGGGGAGAGATAAAATCCAGTAATGGATATAATATGGCATATCCCAGTTTATAGACACCTATATTTATATATCAGTATATGTAAGAGAGTGCTGACTCACTTTTGTTGAAGTAGGTTCTAACCCACTATGATTTCTCACTACAACATTTGGTTGGTTTTTCATTCCCTTTAAAAAAGAAAGTAGAAGAAATTCTGTCATCTCCAGGGAATAAAGCAGTAGGCCATCAACCTCCAGATCTCCTCTACAGAGCATCCCACAAATAACTGGTACCATGTTATCCCTTGTGCCTCAGAGGAGCTACGAGAGGTGTTTTCCATCTTGATTTTGAATGGTGCCCCCCTGGTTTGTCCTCCTGGAGGAGAAACAGCTGATTTGAGCACAGTGAGCACATTTTCCAGAGGCAGTTGACTTACCCAAAAGCATCCTGCTGCTCCAGGCTATTTGGTGTTTTTGCTGGTGTGCAGCTGATTACCCAAAGTAGCAGGCTATTTCTGTAATCAGGAGCTCTCACAGCCTAACATGAAGTTGGATAATGGCCCACTGCTCCTCACTGACACCGAAAAACTGTGAAAAACATCTCATGGACAACTAGGAAAGAAGATTGTAGTTCAGATGAATGTGTTGGTCCAGCCCTTGGCACCACCGCTACCCTGGGTAGGAGTGGCAATGCCATGAAAAGTATAAACTTAATTTTCTAAAGCTCAAGGTGGCTTCTTCAGAGTTGGCTCAGGTACCTTGCTGGTGCACATAGGCAGCTTTATGCTGAGTCCCAGGATAGTTTTAGTGCTTTGGACTCTGTGCATGCTCCCTGGCTCAAGTATTAAATAAAATGAGATGCCCTGGATTTCAGATTGAAGAAGAGCCAGGGTGGGATCTGTGCTTCCCCCATCAGGCACTGGTTGTGGTCCTGTACCAGGCTGGTGGTGCAGAAGAACAGAAGTAAAGAACAAGCCCATCAAAGTTAATGCTTTTTGCAGGCAAACTCCTAGGAGTTGATCACTCTACATGCACGAGTCTTCCTTTTATTTTTTCTTGCATGAGTGCCAAGCTAGGAGCAGATGGTACATTAGTCACCCTTAACTGGAGGGTAAGAAAGTGTGATTTCTTTTTTTAAAAAAATTCAGTTGAGACCCTCAGCCCATTTAGATTCCCAGCTCAATGTTTATTTGTCTTACACAGAACTTGTACTTTCTACCCCTCTCAAATGCTAATCCTCTCCACACATATGCTCATTATGCAAAAGCATATGACAAACACCATCTGGGAAAATAAATAGCTCCTCAGCTAACTGTGCTGCTCCCTCCCTTTACGTCACCCACCTCACTATTGTCTCTCCTATTTTTATCTGCAAGACAGCAATCACTCAATCCAGCTATTAACTTAAAAGTGCTCTTTTAGTCAAGCAAGCTGCAGATCCCAAGCTAGTCAGTAGAATCTATCCCATTTTTTGAGACAATGTGCATCTCCATTGTTATTTGAAAGCAGCCATAACACTGAGAAAAATGCATGTTACTTTATTAAAGGGCAGTTGATATCACTGAGAGATACTAGTCCTGACCTGAAGTCCATGCTTGCTTTTTAGCTAGAAGGTTACATTTTCTCCCCCATAAAATACGCAGCTCTTGCCACAAGTTCCACCTCGTTTCCATGGATTCCTGAGACAGTCCTTCATCTCTGACAGATTATTCCTCATACTGTTCAAAGCCAGGCAATGGTACTAAATAGGGAATAACATTAGCCAAGTTCAGTGATTTCTCTGACCTCTAAGTAGACAGTAAAGAATAGGAACCATGTTGTCATTAATCATGACGATTTGTTTTCTGCTAGGAGGTTAATCAAAAGAAATGAGGATGTATATGCAAGAGAAAGGCATCCCAGTATATTCTGGTTTGATTAGGAAAATCATCATGATTCAGCAAAGGAGACATTTATTTAGCTAAATTAGACAGGATCTGCACAATTCAACCATACTGTGTTGAGGCTGAGTAACCAGGAGAAATTCAAAATGCACAACCAGGAGACTCAGCAGCTGACACTGTGGTATAAAGGCAGAGCTGTGTAAGTACCCTGTAAGAATTGTGGGGCCATAAACACTGCAATACTATATCTGTTTAGAAAAAATATGAGACAGAATTCAATGATGACCTTATCTGAGCTACAAATTCTTGTCAATTATCATATGCTTGTAGGGACATGTTTAATAGATGACAGAAAGTCCTTCTCATTTGTCCTCAGAGACAGCACTGATATTGCTCAGCTAAGAAATCCATTATACAGCTACAAAAGAGGCTATTTGATTTCATGAGCATGTGCCTTTATTATTTTAAGAATATTTTAACTTAGGCAGAAGAAAGCAGAATCTGTATTAAAAGAAAGACTGGGATTTCCAGCATTTGCAGTTACCAGTATTGTGGTTCTTGTGTCTCCTGTACTTTTTTT
>VZSR01001299.1:7419675-7508075 GCA_013398615.1 Brachypodius melanocephalos | reverse complement strand
TTTTTTTTTTTTTTTTTGTGGAAAGATTATTTTTGGTTTTCTGCCTGTTATTTCCACAACTGAGGGAGTTTCACCTCACGTGAAACAGAGAGGTTTAACGCTGGTACGTGGTTTGGGTATCAGTGTTGCTCAGAATACATGTGCCTATGCAATAAACTTTGTGCTGCTGAATATGCCTTTAACTCTCTTTTCTTTGTTATTGAAACAGACGAACCAAACTCCTGGAGTGCTCCCTCTGCCACCTCCCCAGGTCTGCCGGAAGTAGCTCTTTCCCTCGATGACATAATCTCACCATTATCTTCATCACACATAGCCCCACCCTCTGACCCTTCTCACCAGATAAGCCCAGAGCCAACATGGGATATCAAGAGGGAACACGATATAAGGAAACCAAAGGAGCTTTCGGTGAACGGTCACAAAAAGAAAAGGTTAGGAGAACAAAGAGAAAGGTCAGCAAGTCCTAAAAAGGTAGACAGGTCAAAGCACGAAGAGGCTTCTTGGAAAGGATATTCAGATGGCAAAAATAAGACCACTGATGGTGGCAGGCCCACCTCAGAAAACAAAGTGGTGGGACACGGCGTTATGATCGAGGCTGGCGCAAGAGAGCACATGTGTGCTGGAACCAGTGATGAACAGTTTGGGAGGCTGAGGAAGCCAGAAAGCAAGAGAGGAGGATCTCTTAGCAAAAAAGAAGATCACAGATCCACAAACACCAGTGAGAAGAAGTCAGCTGCAGCACCTGACCATGTCAAGATCGATACAGGAGCTACCAAGACGTACAGTAGCAACCGCTGTAGCTCGCCTGGAAGTGATATGGACCACAGCCAGAGGGACCCTGATGGGAAACCCAGCGAGTTCCCCAGGAAGGGACATCTCCACTCCATTAGCACTCGCAGCACCAACACCACAGTTCGAAAGGCAACGGTCTCTCCAGGGCCGTGGAAAATCCCTGGCTCAGATAAGCTACCTAGCGTCCTGAAGTCTGGTACTTCTGCCATGAGCAGATAAGCAAGGGATTGTTGCCCTCTAACTGTCTCAAACTGACGCAGAACATTCTTCTTAGTTTTTGTCTCACATTGGTTTGTTTTAATTTATTTTAACTATCACACATACACACAAAGCATTGAGGAATGAAAACATTAGTGTGTAATTCCATGACAATGTGCACAGTATCTAATAAGTTCAAAAGCATATAGTCAACACAGAGATTTAAAATCGACCCTAAAGTCCCAGTTCCATTTTAGGGACTTTGGCAGCTATGGAAGAAACCAAAACAATATGAAGGACAGTACATCAGAGAAGGATAGTGCAGTGTAGCTTTAGCGTTTTTTTCCCACTGCATGAAGGACTTGGATTTCATTCAAACTTTATATCAAGAAACTGGAACAAGTTAGAGCAATCACAAACTGGAACATCGCCTTAAATAAAACTGCACGGAGCAAGCTGAAACCGAGAGAGGATCTTTTCATGGAGCTCAAATGTTGTAAATAAATTGTTCTCGACATATCTAGACAGGGGTTAAAGGGTTTCTTTAAAGCATCATTTGGGACTGTACACCCATGACACGTCTCCACTGTTAACGCTTTGGGATGGTCCACGTGGTACCCCGTAGCATAGGTCACCAGGCGCTACGGGAGGAGTGGGGAATCCAGAGGATTAGTTTCTGTGATACCATTTCTACTGCCATTTTTGTGAACAAACCATGTTTCTGTACATTGGAAAGGAGTTAAGGTGGAGTTGTATTTGCAAATTATTCTCAAAAGTGATTTATTACAGGTTCCCCAAGTCCTGCGAGGTAGCACACAAACCAATTGGTCAGGCTCAAACCCCAGGCATCTGCAAGGCCCTTGCTATGAAAGGAAGAGTGCTACAGAGAAAAAGCTGCAGTTTCCTTAAGGAAAGGCCTTTCCTTCCTGCAGAAGATGATAGCATCACTTATCAACAGTGCTATGTTTCATACCCATCCACATTTACTTAGGACACTCTCACCTCTCATCCCCTCAGTTTGGCAGAGCAGGTGCCTTTCAGGCACACGTCAACAATAATTAGACTGGTTTCTGAAATACAGTTGTTGGTGTCCTCATTCAGTAAATTCAGTATTTTTCCATTTTTAAAATGGTTTCCATTTTACCTTTCTTTCCCTATCTCCTTTTTTTTTTTTTCTTTTTGTTTTTATTCTTCTTGCTTGTCTGTTTTGAATTTTAAGCCTTAAGTGCCAGGTAAACATTCCAGTCTGCCTTCACAGGAAATAACTCCGAGTTCAGTCAATCAGTCATTACCTTGTTTCAAAAAGATGTGTGTGTGTCTGTGTAAGTGTGCATATGCTTATTCGTCTGTCAAAATTAAAACAAAATCCTGGGCAATAATACATTGGTAATCAAAAAAAAAAATCATAAAGCTAAGTACTGTCAAAAATTCGTATTTAAAAATTATTGTTCACTAGCAATCTTAGTTCCTCACATGCTCTGCTGAAAAACTAGATTGAGATTGGCTTTGTTCTAAGAAATTAGCACATTACTGTATGTCTCAAACATTGCACTGGACTGCGAAATTTATAGACGTGTTTCTTCCTGTCCAATTATTTGAAAAGCCTCAAGTCAAGGATTTTGCAGCTTTCAAACTTTTTTTTTAGAAAGAAAAATCCATTTATAATTTCTAAAAAAGCACAAATCCATGTAGCTGTTTATAAAACTCTTATTTAATGGAAAAAAAATCTTTATCCCCTGAACTAGAATCCAATATAATTTGCCATTAATTTATTGAATCTGATTTTGGACAACGCTTCTGTAGTGTAGATGCACGTCCCGGTATCTTATTTTTATGTATAAAGAAAGCAAACAATGAAATCTGAAAAACAGTTGAGATTATGCTTGCATAAACTCTAATTTGCACAGTTCACAGCTACTCCTTGTGCAGTAATTGCTTTATGCGGCTGTAATCGATAACCTGTGAAGACAGCACATCATCTAAACCCCATTCCAAATAATATTTCTGTGTAGTGTTAGCTGTGAATTTACCTTGTACAGCTCTATCTCTATAAATATAATTCCATGTATTAATAGTCACAGAAAGGCTGTAAGTGAGCAACTATTTTTATGAAACGCACCACTATGGATAAATTAACTTTTACAGAAATCTTGTTTACTGTATGATATTCTAAACCACTGTCAAATAAAATATATATCCAAAAATCTTTCATTTTTTCAATTGTATATAGTTTGTGTTAATTTTGAGTAACAGGCTTTGGTGTTACCCTGAGAAGCAATCATTTTTTTGCATATGAGTGGAGTTAATTAGCTACTGCCTTATAAAAAATGGAATAGACCATTTTAATTTCTTACTCCAGTTTATTAATAAACATATAGATGACAAAACAAATTTTATAATTTTTAAGGTTTTAAGGTTTATGAGGTGACACAGATGCAGAAAAATCTCTCTCTTGGTGGAGAAGCCTAAATCCTTATTCTCCTTCCAGTCCCAGGAGACACAGGACCAGGGTGGCCAGACTCCCAGCAGCGAGAGACAACTTTTGAGAGTACACCACATATACAGAATTAACCTGAGCATAAACCATATTTACCTCAAAAATTGGGCAGTTTTAACTAGCCCTGGAAAGGTTTTGTTGACAAGCTCTGTGAAGGGGGCATAATTACATTTTCAATTCATTTTACAGTAAAAAAGTCTCAAAAACCATCATAATGGTGTAAAAATATTGGTAACCAGCCAGCCTCTTTGGGACCAAATCCACCCCTCATTAAATGCTCCTTACCTCCAGTTAGACAAAATAAATCATCAGTTTACAGACTCTAGACACTGTACGATGTCTACCTGGAAAACAAGCAATATTTTTCACACAAATATGGCATTTTAAAAATAAATATTTCCTATTTCCTTAAAATATAGTTTTCTTAAAAAAAATAATAATTTGTCTTCATACAGCCTGAGTCAACTTCTGCAGAACCTTGTTTTTTCAGATTAATGTTCCCCACAGAAAATTTCAACCAGCTGAACTAATAACATAATTTTGCATTACAATAAACAGATAAAAATATGAAGCATTTTAATAATAAAAAATAATTTGCTGCTGTTTAAATAGCCACTATTTTCATGGTTGGATCTGGGTGTGTGCCTGGTTCAGACCCAGAGGTATCACAGGGAGGTGTTCTGAAGCCATAGGGTTTCATCCAGTCTAACTTTTTCTGTTAATAACATGTCTTTTGTCTTTCAAACACTGCAGTACAGTATTTGCATTGCACTGCTGTCATTATGACACCTTTTAATATCTCTTTTTCTTACCTTTGCAACAAGACAAGGAAATGGACACCTTCTTTGATGCAGATTCTCTGCTCCAAACTGTAGTGCAACAGCGTAAGTAAACCTGCCAGCCTGTGATCACATTTGGGCAGGAGTTTTGACAAAACACACCACAGACAGGTGTCAGTGCAGCCTTTTTCTTAACCAGTGGCAAATGTGGGCTCTGAAGCTTGCTCCTTCTCCTGGTACTTCTCTGCCTTGGGCTGTTCACACAAACTGTAGAGCCTGGAAGAGCAGACATTCAAACAAATTTAATAAAAAAGCCAGGAAATTTAATAGCTCCCACAAGATCTCCCCAAAGATGTCATCTTTTCTTCCAGAAAGCTGCTGGACAGACAACATTTCTTCATTTAGTTACAGCAGAGCATAGGTTGCATTGGTTTCACTACAGTGTGCTCCCCTAAACAAGAGGAGCATTTGTAGCCTGTCTATCCAGCTATTTCATGGCCTCAGTGATTAGACTGCCAACAGTCTAGACCCCGTGGGGATTGCTGCCTGCTAGGAATGGATGCAGAAGGTCAAACCTGAACCATTTCTTCCCTGGTACTTTTCATCTGAATGTGCAGCTAGCCACCATTGCCAAAACCTTCTCATCTCCATCAAAGATGAGATTCCATCTGATTTGTGCCATCTCTGCTAAAAACAAACGTCTCACACTTAGCCCTGTCTATGTGCCATGTGCTCTCATCACCACCAGATTTATTCTGAATCTGTTCTCTTCCTCCTCAGCTCCCCACTGGTTCGTAATCCTACCTCTGAGATAAGTCCTGCTGCCATTCAGTAAATTGAATCTTCCATTCTCCATTTTCCCCTTCTGTCCCTCAGAACTTGTCTTCCTCTTTTTTCCTTGTTCTTTTGGCCCTCTGTCACCATCTGCCATCTCTCAACCTCTGCCTGATGTGTATCAACACCTCAACGTGAGATACCTCTTCTAAGAGGTGTCATGACCAGTTACACACCAAGTCATTAACCCACTCCTGGCTGTCATGCAAATGTAAAGACATACCCAACACCTTGCACTGAAGCTCAAATCACCTCCCTTGGCCTCCACAAACCACCAGTGGTTACTTATTAGACATACTAAGTCTACATGCAGCCAGTAACTACTTTGGAAGTACAAATGATGTTTTATCTTCTTTGCTGAATATCTGTACTGATAATGGTTCAAGCATTCAGGACAGGATTTGCAACATACCATGATCTCTGCTGGAAGTCTCCAAATTCATTTTACAAAGGCAAGGACAGGCAAAGCTGCAGGCACATTTCTGTCGTACCCACTATGCTGTTTTTGTACATTGCTGCCTCGGAAACCTGGGGCCAGAACTGCAGAGGCAAAAGTGGAAGAGCACACCTCAGCAAATGAGGATGTCACCCTTCAGGTTTGTCCTTGCTTGGAAGGAAGCTTTTCTGTGAAGTGGAAAAGTTTCTTGGTACATTGCCATGGAGCTCAAAGCTAGAGAAGGCTTTGCAGTTGCCCAGGGATGTCTGATCCCATTAGGGACTGACTTCACACAAGTCTCCAAAAGAGCCCTTTCCCTCTTCTGTCCCCTGGAAGCTAGGATATTTTCTCTCATTGCTGCTTAAAAGGCCACACAAACATGGCAGGCTGCCTATTCCCCTGACTGCTAAGGGGCTGGGAGAGAATTGTCACAGCTGTGTCCCAGAGGACTCCCACCCTCCACAGCTATCAGGCTCCAGCAGTGGGCTGGCACTGCCCTGGTGGGCCAGCACCAGCACCACTGTGACATAGGAAGGTCAAGAATTCAATCCCTGGGATTCCCTATATCTCTACACCCCAGGAGTGCTGCATAGCACCAATGGACCTGTTGTCCACCCAAAGATGTAGAAGCAGAAGGAGCAACTAAAATATGAAAGCCAAAGCCAAACCTGTGATGAGAGCCCCAGTGCAACTGTAAGCAGGAAGAAATACTCTGAGGAACAGCCAGAAGTGAGACAGGGCACTGGCATCATTCTATCCTTCCCTTCTCAGTAAATTGGGAACATTGCTGTCACAGAAGCCACCTGAATATTTACACTTCTTTACTAACACTCTAAAAGAAATGCAGATTTTTCTTCCTTTTTGCTCAAAAGTAAGGAACAAAACCAGGCACCCCTACCAGTCCAAATCTCTCCTGCCACCACCAAGCAGCAGGGCTGCCCATGGCTCAGAAGTTTCTATTCATGCATATATATGGAATTAAAGAGTTTTGGTGTTAGTACTTCCCCAAAGGGATTAAAACTATGCCAAGAGCTTTAGCTGAAGTACTTAAATAATTGCAGTCCGTAAACCAGAAAATTGTTCATCTTGTCTCTAAACCAACAAGTATAAAAAGCTAGATTTAAGTACCTATTTAATTCAGAAAGAAAATCAGACCTTTCCCAGCATAGTCCAGAAAGCTCACCATTTGTGAAATACTTATTCCAATTAGCACTTCATTCACTCCAGAAGTTTTTGAAAAATAAGCCCAGCAGGCACCATGGAGCACTGCAATCTGTTAGTACATAATATTTCAGAGCACTTCTCAAACCTTGAATATCACAAACAATACTAATTGATTACCCTTTTATAATGCTCCAGGAAAAATGAATGCCAGCATGTGCCTCCTCCTGAATGCCTCCTGTCTCCAATATCCCTGGTACTGCCCGGCTTGTCAGGTTGGTTTCTGATAGAAATGCACCCATGTCACTGTGCCATGGCAGCTGCAGGTCACAAAGTCTTTTGGAGGCACCTTCCCACCTGACTTGCACAGCAGCACCAGATGGAGCACCCAGGGGCATAGAGACCCACCCCATGGTGACATCCAGCTGAGAAGGGGTCACAGCTCTGGCTGTGGAGCTGCACCAGCAGCTCTGCATCCTTGGGCATGTGGCACTGAGTCCTGCCTTGTGACACTTTCCAACAACTAGGACCCAGCACCACAAGCCTCCAAATGAGCCTCGTGTCAAGGGCAAAAGCTCTTTCCCTAACCACCACAGTTTATTCTGAGAGTCTGTTTTGGGATGTACAAGCCCCTTAACCTGGCTGTTTATTCCTTTGCCATACTAATTTATAGTCAGGGACTCTTCTGAAAGAGGGCAGCTCCAGCAATGCTTCTGCCCTGACTTCACATCTCAACACACGATAAACTTCACAGCTGACCAAACTAAAAGATCACAGCCCCAGGCTCTGGTCATGAAGCAGCTCTGGAGGATCAGCAACTTCACCCGCTGTGGGAACAGGCCTCAAGCAGCCTCTGCCCAATTCCCTGCTCTCATTTCTCATCCTGCTCTCTCTATACTGAACATTTTTCACACTGGCATACAAATTGCAAGTACAGCCCAAATTGATCCCTTCCATACCTTCAGTACCCTGAGGTTAACAAGTAGGTCTCTACCTCATAGTTTTATAGGTCCATTATGTTCTTTGATTAGCAGCTCTGTTCCAGACTCAATGGCTTTGGAATAAATTCAGAAGGTTTAATAGCTAGTGTTTTAAAAACTGATTGTTACATTATTTTGCAAATTACATAGAAGTTATTCATATTTCAGCCCCACTTACAAGCCCCGGAATCCTTGGTTTTCATCAGCTGCAGTAAACACCCCAGCAACAGAGTGGAGGTGACAAGGTCACCGGAGGTGATGCCACCAGGGCTCTTTCCACTTTTTGTCAGACCTTCCCACTCAGGTATTCCTGCTCTGATGTGCAGGGCCTGGCAATCCCCATTGCTTATGCAGCTGATGAAGTCCAAATGGAATAAATGATGGACCAACATAATGACAAATTCCCCCTAATTTCCCCATTCATTTTAGGCATTTCCCTCACAACAGGAGGACACAGTAAATAATGTGTACGGCAGGTCTGGCACCATCACCCCAAGGCTGGCCTGGAGCAAACCACCCTGCAGAATCAGATGCTGATTTTTCCCATCCAGATCTGGATTGCCTCTTGGTGACCCAGCCAACACAGAAAAGTGATTGGGGGACACTGATCCAGGGCTTGCCACGTAAACATTGCAGGCTCAGGTGGAACAAATGGGCCCCACGAGTCAAAGCAGGGTGGTGTGAGCTGTCACTGTACAACAGCAACAATTACTCTCACATCAAGCGACCAAGCACAGGAAACCTCAGCCAGCACAGCCTGAGGGACAGTAAGGAACGATTACATGTTTCTTTATAAAAGACTGCATTGAAGTAATAGATTAAAAAGCAAAAAGGCAGTTGTAGCATTGTGAAATACAAAGTATGAATTGACCTGTTCATTTAATAACATCTCTTACTGCCTTTTCTTGCCTTTGTCTGTCAAAAAGCTGTCTATGGCCAGCTTTTATAGGATTCGGGAGTGGTGGGAACTGCCCTGGGGAAAGGGGAATAAAGTCAGCCCAAGTGGGATGCTGCTGCCTTTGCTCAGTGCCCTGGAACACAGTGCACACCTGCACAGACGTGTGTCCAGAGCAGAGGGAATCAGGCAGCTCTGCTCTGGGCTGACTCCTCACAGCCCCATGGCTGGCAGAGGGCAGCTCAGACCCGGCACCTTCGTGGCCACTCCAGCCCCCAGCAGGAGTGCTGCCCATGGGACCGTGCCCCCTGGCATGCTGGCTATGCCAGCCACGCAGGCATGGCCCTGCTAAAGCTCTTCTGCTCTGTATACAGAGTTATTTATAGGCAAGAGAAAATAGACTCTGCAACCCAGTGCTGATCTTCTGAACTTTAGCAAAAAGCATTGGGAAAAAATGCAAGCAACATATTTTTCACTAAGGTTTTTCAGTAGAAAAGTCATTCACCAGCATAATAAAAACCAAAATATTTTAAAAGAAAACAATTTTATCCTCTAAATCATAAGTTATATACATGGTCACAGAATTCTTACCATTGCCTAATATTGTACCATTTAAAAATATTTTAAATTACTATGTATGTGACCTTAGGGCACTACCAGATACTTCACGGTGTCTAAAAGGATCAGGGCACAAAAACACAGAACAAAATGGACGCAGAAGAAACTACCAAGTCATAAGAACTCAAATCACAGCAACGCAGTTACACAGACTGACCTACAGCTTAAGTAGCATAATCAATATAACCCATAAAAAGTAAAGGAAACTAGAACTACATAAACTTATAAAAGTAGGAGAAGAATATCAATTAATTAAACAAAGATTCAAACTTTGAGTCTTAGGCAGAGAGGAAATATCCTCCCCAGGCTGCTATCCACAAGGTGTCTGGTCAGCTTAGCACCAACTGGAGTCATCTTCTCAAGAATAAACCTTCTCTGTGAGTTCATTATGCAATGTCTTTTAATTTCATTTTCCCCTTTGAAACAAACTTTTTTGGGGCTTTCCTATTGTTTCCATCATGACAAATGTTGTTCAGTGTGTCACTGTCAAAAACTCGAAGGACATGTAGCTTTAATCAATACTGGGAATTGGTAATCAATGGATAAGGCCATGTTGCATAGCAAGGAGCTCTGAAAACACAGACGTCCCAAAAGATGTGTCAAGGAACAGGATGACACCAGAATCCCAAGGTGACAGACACAAAGCACAAATCACCAATCAGTGTTCGCAACAGCTGCAAAGAACCTGTTTTAAGGCACAGCTAAAAACATAATGTGAATATCCTGTGCAGGGTGACAGTGCAAAAAAATGCAGCAAGGGGGTACAAAAGGCAATTGTGGACCCTTCAAGACCAGGACCAAGGGTCAAAGAGAGAAAACAATTGCTCCAGCACCTTCTTCCTTGCTGTCCTTAACATGAGTGGCGTCACTGTGCATCTGCAGCAGTTCCTCCATCACCTCTGGCAGAGAAATGTCAGAACCCAGGGCACCCCTTTGGCTGCTCTAGGGGCTCAGAGACCCTGGCCAAACAGTCTGGGAATTGAGCAGAAAGATTTGATACCTGTCCAGGTGTGTGAACAGGGGGGTTTTTGGTCCTATCCGTAGGGGTCACAGACCCTGGCACAAAGCAGAGATTAATTACAAGTCTCAAGAGTGTGAAACAGAGTAGTTTGGCTTATCACAGGGTGAGAAATTTGTAGTTTTAGGTTTTTATGATAGAAGTAGATGGAGGGAACATGGAGATTTTGAGGTGGAGTTTAGGCTTCTTCTTCTTCACCTCCATCCTCTGCTGTGACGTTAGTACAATATAGCTTAGAGAGATTGAGTCAGAGTAGAGATGACCTGTTAGTATAGATAGTAAGTATTGGCATATAAATGTAAACTAAGATATGTAAGAAGGGGCACAAAGGAGCTCAGCCTGCCCAGGGGCGGGCAGTTTTGCCACGGCCAAGGTGCAAGACAGATCACGCTGGGCACAGAGCAAACTGTGAGATAAGAAATAATAAACAAAGTGATAGACCTTGGAGAAACTGAAGCTTGAAGCCTCCATCTCTTTCTTGCGTCTGGCCCAAAGATTCCAGGAGGGCAAAAAAGGACTCTAACCACCTGAATCTCGGAAAATAATCTGAGAGAGAAAGAGCTCTGCCCTTGAGTTTTCCATTCCCATTCTGCCACTGCAGCTCAAGCAGCCACTTCTAGGACATTACCTTTTAGCATGTCACTGGGTAGAGGAAATCAGGATTTTAAGAGCAATGTGTGTGTGTTCAAACATGGTCTCTGCTCCAGCTTTCCTCCTCCACAGCTTCATGCTGCTGCAGTGCTCCGAGGCACAACTGATCATTATGGATTAAAGGCAAGTCATCAGTCCCTGTAAAAATTCATACAATATAGAGCAAATGAGACAGAGAATATCCAGTAGCCCAATGGTTAGAAAGATGAATTTTAGTCTCCCAAGTTCAATTCCTGTTCCAGAGATGACTGGGATACAAATACAGAGCAGGATTAATCTCATCCAAGTTTAGATACCTACATTACCATTCCTCATTCCAAGATTTTTGCGAAGGACACCAATGGGCACTTTTAGAAAACTATTTGTCTTTAGGAATGATTTAATTATTCTGCAGAAGCACCTAAAAATTTCCACTGACTGGAAAAAGTGTGCAGGGTCACTAGCTCCAAATCATGTCCAACATCTCCATTTCTGAAGTCAGGATAGTTAAATCCCTATTAAAATATTCCCAGATTCTCTTTAATTTGAGATATGTCCAGAGCATATCTATAGGATCAGTCTGCTTGAAGGAGTTAAACAGGTAAACCCTGAGGGTTCAGCCAGAGTTATTTGTTATATTATCTGCGTGCAACATCTCCACTCAGTCACGCACAGCTGGGGCAGAGGTTTGGCCCCATGGGCAGTCAGGAAAAAGCTGAGCTCAGTGTGGGACACCCTAGAGAATTGCTACCAGCACTAACTGGGAAGGTGACCAGGCCCTTCTGAGAATTGGAGCCTTCCTACCCAGGGAGTCCTGCTGAGCCCAAAACTCCCAGTGCCTGTTATTGTCCTGCCTGCACTGCTTGCACAGCCATTGCCTGCTGCAGCCCCAGAACACACGTGCAGTGCTCAGAAAGTAACACAAAAATGAGTAACTGTGGATGTCACAGGTTTATAAGAATGAATTTTTCACAGTGAATCTAACTAGCAGATAATTACTAATGTGTTTGCAAAGGTGTCATGTTGGTAACATACGATCTCTCTTTCCAAAGTTCACATTTGCATGGCAGATCCTGTGTCCTCTTCCAAAGAGATGATACTGCTTTTAAAAGAATACCAGATATTTTCAAAATCTAAGCTTGGGCCTCTCAGAAATGGGACCAGGTCCTCACAGAAAATGGAAGAAATCAATACCTGGGTACTAAGTTCTTCCTTTGGGGGCACAGAAGCAGAATTATTTTCTACTTCTTTGCACATGTGATAGGATTGGTGAAGAACAGAAAATGAAATGGAAATTCTCCCCCTGAAGAGGGCACATCAAAGAGGAGCTACACACAAATGGACAGACACACATGTTCACAGAACTGTATCCCAACAGTGGCCCAAGCAACCCCTGCTTAGAGTTTCACCAATAAAGCCTGTGGAGGTACACTCAGGCCTGACTTTCTCTTGTACTGGGATCATTTTGGCTTTCTATCATGATACCTGAATTTTGTGTTGTTTTCTTATGGTAGTCATGACCTTGTAGTTATGTATATCAAATGATTATTCTATTCTCAAGGAAAAGGTGACTCATAATGAAAACAATGAAGTGAGTGTGTTTAGTGAGCACAGTCTGTACCATGCCTGAATCCCAAAATACTCTTTAGCTTCCTTGGCTTTCTGAAAAATGGCTAGGGGCTGGTATAGAAGCCCAGAAGATAAGGGGTGTATGAGACATGTATTTGAGACATGGGTGTGTCTCAAATACCAAAAGCTGTGTGGCTGTGGAACCAACCAAGGATTGTTGGTAATAACACACTGTGGGAAAGAGCAAGATGTGTCTGAAGAAGGGGAACACTGAGGTAGGGCAGTACTTTTCTGTGACAAACACTCTTTTCTGGCTGCTGGAGATAAGCACAACACAGTCCAGTGCAAGCATGAAATGAAGCTGAGAAGTGGGCATGGAATGTAGGAAGGATCAAGACCACCCAAGACCACTGAAGCCCTCTGATTCATATCCAGAAAGGTCTGAAAGAATCGACGCAGCATTATCACTAATTCACTTAGAAAGAGAGGAAATGGTCTTCAGGGCAGGGAAAATTCTCTACAAAATGGTACTCCCATCAAGCCTGGGCATCCTTCTTTTTATTCTTTATCTTTCTTTCTTTCTCTCTCTCATTCATCTCTTTCTTTCTTTCTTCTTTTTCATCTTACTTCTTTATCCAAAATTCACTGTCACGTGCTTATATAGTAGGTCAGGGACTAACGTACCAATTTCCATGTCCATTTTATTTACTAATAAAACTTCATGGTTTTGTGAACCCTCTGAGTTTTGTGATTCCTTTCAACTACAAGCATTTACAAACCTTGAGGGCTCCCTCTCCCTTAAGGATGGATGACACAGCTGTTTAACAAAGGGATTAGAACTGTTATCCCCCTGTACCACACAGTGACACTGGTAGAAGAGTAGGATATTATGGTCATGAAATGCATAGCTGAACTATGTTTGCCTATTCCAGACTTAGCCTATCCAGGATTTTTTCATATCATAAAAATAAGGAGACTAGCAAGCAATGACTGTGGTTATAATCTACTTGCACCATTGACAGCTCACACTGACACTCCCTCACTACTGAGTGACATAAAAGGTACAATACAAGTTGGAGAACTAGTGGCATTTTTTTATTTCTTACCTAGGTGGTACATTAATCAGTTGTGTTTGTAGCATAGGGAGTTTGAGAATGGGAATTCAAAAGCACTCTTTTTTTTTCCTAATCCCTTTTAATGACTACAGCATTTTTGTTTCCTTTTAGTATTTCCTCCAAGGAAGCAAAAAGCCTTTGAATTAAACTAATGTTAGTTGTCTGTTACTGGATAGCACAAAGAGAGACTGAAATTAAGGACTAACAATATTCTGAAACTAGCATGACCTTAAATTACAGCAGGTTAATAAATCACTTCAAATGTAAATCTGTCTCTGCTCTCACCTTGAGATCTGAATACCTTTAATCATGTTGCATAATAGAAATTTTGATGATCAAAGCCTGCAACTGCTGGTAGACTGAGACTACAAGTTGGAGAGACAGCTGGGACTTAAAGTTTGTGCTGTTCAACAAAAAATGCTTTGGAAATTCAGTCTCTCAGGAACCCGTAAAACATAACAAAGGGTTGCAAAAGGTTTCAATATTTAACAAAACCCATTGTAAATCTTTTGAAGCTCAGCATGAGAACTCAGGGGGACCAAGGAGATAGAAAGGGATCAAAGAGTCTTTGGGGCAAGTCACGAGATTGGTGCCCATGAGCACAACTGTGGGATGAGTTGTGGCACCAGCCTATGTCCCAGCAGGGTTCTCTGGTAACAGCTGACACCACCAGAGCTTGGGGACCTGCACCTTGCAGCACAAGCACATGGGATGCAGAGTCAAGCCAAGACTCACAAACCTGAGAGAACCAAGAATAAGTGTAGGGGTTCTGTCCTGCTACAGAACTGGAGGGCAGCTGCAGCACCAGCACCTTAACACTGCTGTCCTGCAGCAGCTCTTTTTGAGGGAGTTGAGGCAAAGGTTCAGTGTCACTCACTCTGTGCTCTTCTTTAACATCAACACAAAATAGACCTGCATGCATCTGATTTTTTTTTTTTCAATTACCTACATACCAAAATTCTGCAAGTATGAACACACAGTGTTCATAAGCCTCCAGTCTGAAAATCTGGGAAGAGGAAGACAAAAGGGAAAATTGAAGACAGAAGAAAACTCAAGGTGGCATTAACCTCCTTGACATGCTTCCTTCTCTACGTTGTACCAGGCTGCTAAATTTAAATTTGTTCATGGTTTTCTGAGAGTCTTCTTGTTCAAGCATTTGCTCTCTAGGTTCTTCCTACTGGGGGGCAAGGCAGCATAAGGCTGTCATGGTTTTTCCCTGTTTATCAACATTACTGTTCACAGTCACAAAAACAGCCTCATCTTAGAGATGTAATTTATGGGGGTATGTGTGTCCCTTCTAGACTTAGGAAAGCCTCTAAAAGGGCGGGGAAAGTGTCCTTACAAGAATAATGAGTTTTATAAAACTCTTAGTCATATAAATCACACCAAACTCCCTGTGAAATAAAAATGAAAGCTTGGCTCCACTGGAATAAAACATAAACCTCTGATTTCAAGGTGGACAGGATTTCCCATAAACCTAGAAGAGAAATGAGCTGTAGTGCCTGGTTTATTTCAGTGCAGGGGAAACAGCCCCAGCAGAGTATCAGGCTACCTGAGCTCTTCAAGCCTTTCACGAGGAACATAAAAGGCAGAAATCCAGGGCTGAATCCCCTGATTGGGTCTCTCCAAAACGAGGAGTAATTCTTATGTACCATAGAGGATTTCAGCATGTGCTCAAAAGCAAATACCTAGATTTGCTTCATCCAGAGTGAAACAGTGTGTGCAGGTGTGCAGAATGCTGCAGTGCCCTTCTGCCCCTACAGACTCTGCAAAGCTGAGCTGACCTGGAAACATGGACAACCACGGTCCCAGGGCACTCCACCCCAGCTTAGAAGCATGATGCACAGCAGCCTTCTCTGATTATCAGTGTAACAACTGCAAGCTGGATCATCTACAGTCCAAATCACCCCTTCCCAGAGAAGCAAAGGCGGCTTGCCAAGCTGCCCTTCCCCGCTGCTTTGCACCCCAGAATAGGCAACATTAAAGGCATTTTGGCCATGGTTTTGTTTATCCAGCATTTTCTGTTTGATATGTAAACAAAAGCAAATTAAATGCATGTGTATGTATTTTTATATACTCCACATAGTTCCAGCCATTTCTCACAGCAGTCTGCACTCATAGATTGTATCCATCACAGGTCCTCGGGCTCCTTCTATTTCTCCGCAGAGGAGCTGAGAAGGCAGCTCAGGGGGAAGGGCTGCTGCTCTTTAAACACTGCATCCCCCCTCCATGAAATGCTGGTCCCAGGAGGAGGCAGAGCCCAGCTTGCAGCAGAAGATTAATTGCCTTGTGGAAGTGAGCTGCAGCACTCAGAGCATCTCTGCCTTCAAAATGCAGTTTTCAGTCCCCATCTGCAGGCAGGATGGAGCAGGGCAGCTCAGCACCTCAGCTGGGCTGGGGCATTGGGCTGAGTTGGGCCCGGGGCTGGGGGACACTGAGCTGAGCTGGGTGAACCATGGCACTGCAGGGGAGCATAAAGAACAGCCACTCTGTCCAAATCATGGCAGAGATCTGCAGGTAAAAGTCTGTCTACCCTTCATCACTTAATCACCAGCCACAGCTTTAAGAGTCTGTTCTGCATAAGTGTTTGTAAAGGGACAGTGGTTGTGCAGTTCTGCCAGGGTCAGGCTGGGGGTAGGTACAATATGTACACACACCTACTTTGGATGAAAATGACAGAAATGTGGGAACAAGCTACAGGCAGACACATCTCTGTGTGCAGCTGGGGCAGAGCAGGTACGTGCATGGCAGTGCCCCATGCTTTGGGGAAGCACCAGGGATGCAGAGAAGAGCAGCACAAACCCAGCAGAAATGGGGGGTGTGCATCCAGTGCTCAGGCTGGTGCCTTGCTCTGGTGACCCAAAGCAGCCCCAAATCACAGCAGCTTCCCAAGCCTCACACCAGGCTAGGACTTTATAACAGCTGAGAGATGAAAGACAACCACCTGCTCAGACAGCAACACAAAGATCAATTACATCAGCAAAACCAAATCAATTCCCAGATTTCCAGCTTGAGGAAATGGCTATACACATGACAAATTTGGGGAGAAGGGTGCGTGCAGCTGAACTGTGAGCTCCACAGCATCTATATGGTGGCTCACTGCTTCCTCAAACACCAACAGCCTTCAAGCTCCTGCTTATATCAAAGATTTTGTCTGCTTGATACACTGATGCCTAAACCCTAAGGCAGTAAAATCCTAAAGGCAAATTTTCCTTAGTCCCCACACTGGAAAGCAAAGATTAAGAGCAACACGTTGAGCTTCAGCCCAAGGCAAAAGAAAAGAACAACTTAATCAATGCTTTCAGGTGAGATACTCTTCCCTTTAGCTGAGAAAGCATGAGGAAGGTTTTGATTAAAGTCCACCTTCCAGCCCTTTCCCAATTTAGGAGGTTTCACCATTATCTAAGCACTTTACCTGCTCACAGACAGCTTGCTAATACAGGCAATGTTACTCAAATTTGTCAAAAGAAATTTAAAATCCCATCAACATCAGAAAACTGTAAAGGGTAATATTAACCCCTCTGTCCAGCAAGTCAAGAACTGCACTTCAACTAGCTTCTAATGAAAATTACTCTGTAGTAAGTTTGTCTTAATTTTCTGTTGTGACACAGACCTCTAATTAATACATTTTTACAACCAAAGTAATGAGTTTTCTATATTATATCTGTCTAATAATATATCTTCTAAGAAAAATGAGATTCATCATTATTTTAAAACACTGGCTTTATGGGGTTTTTATTTCATTTATGAGATCCGCAGAGATAAATCAAAAAAACCACCAGTTTCCATCACCCTCCCAGAATGGGATTAATTTGCCATAACGAAAATGGATGGGAGCATCAGAAGTGCTCACTCCAAATATGCTCACAGTGACTAATACCACGAATATGAAAAACTATCTTAACAGATATCTAGGTTGCAGATAGATCTTGGCAGAAAGGAAGACAGAGGAAATGAATGTAACCACTGCAAAATATGTAAAAATGACAGAGAGGAAAGTCTAGACAATGTGAGATGATTGCCATGCTCTCCAGCTTGGAATGCAAAGCTTGTCTTCTGATTGTTCTGAGCTTTAAACTGTTGAACACACACTGCTCTTCAAACCCATATGGGCAAGCAATTTGCCATATGTTTTAGAACATGGCACAAGTACCCAGAGATGCACTACTGCTAATGCTGCAAACAGAAAAAAGTGAGAAATGCCATCCCTGTCTCTCTGATACATTAACGAGGGAGTGGAGTGCTCCAGGCTTGTTTTTAAAAAGATACCAACCCTCTACATGGTAACTCTTCCTTCTCCATGCTCATACACATGTGAGCTTGCCCTGGCTCCCAGAGCCCAGGCACCCAAGGGTTGATCTGGGGTTCTGTGTTGATGGTAAATTGGCAGCAGTGTCCAGGCAGCTGAAAGGGCCAGCTGTATCCTGGGCTGCATCAATCACAGCATTACTGGCCAGTCAAGGGAGGTGATTGTCCTGCTCACATTGCCCTGGTATGCACTCTGCGCACTTTTGGGCACCTCAGCATGAGGAGGATATTAGAGAGCATCCAGGGGAAAGTGACTACAGTGGTGAAATCTCTAGAGGACAAAATTGACAAGGAGTGGCTGAAATCACTTGGCTTGTTCAGTCTAGAGAAGGGAAGGCTGATGGATGATATCACGGCAGTCTAAAACTTCTTCAAGAGAGGAGAAGAGAGGTGCTGATCCCTTTTCCTTGGTAACCAGTGACAGGACAATGGAACAAAGCTGCACCAGGGGAAGTTTAGATCAGACATTAGAAAAAGGTTTTTCACAGAGAGGTTGGTCATCACTGGAACAGGCTCCTGGAGCAAGCAGTGGTGGCACCAACCCCATAGGCGTTCAAAGAGCATCTGAATGATGCTCTTAGTCATATGGCTCAGTTTTAAGTTGTCCTGAAAGAAGCAGGGAATTGGACTTGATGATCCTTATGGGGTCCCTTCCAACCTGAAATATTCTAAGATTCCAGACCCTCCAGGTCCAGCAGTGCACTGTAGCCACCTTAATCTCATATGGAGAAAAGACCCAGAGACAACTGTCTCCATGTCCTTCCACCCCCTCTGAAGTACAGGGTGAAATCCTCCACCAGGACTCGAAGGAAACCACACATACTCCACTCAGTTTGACATCTTCCTTCTCCTATCCCTTGGCCTCTCTACACCATGGAGAGGTTACATGGGCAAAACTGTGAAACCGTACTCCCATTTTCTATCATTATTCTAAACGTCAACATTCCATGCATTCAGCCTTAAACTAACAAGGCAATGCCATCTTTCTGTAGGGAAAATGTGTTCCCTTCAAGACCCCAGCTGGTGATTCTTGGTCTCCTCCTAAGTCTTTTTTCTACCCCTATGCACACACTACTCTTGTTCTCCATGGCTCAGTGATCCATTTGTCTGCTCCTCCCAACTACATCACACGTGAACAGAACACCGCTCCATCACAGAACCAACATCTCCCACAAATATTAAAGGAAACTGTCAACTAATGATAGCTCATTCAGAGGAGACTGTGCAAAATTTCCAAATATATTGAAAAAGAATCTCCTATTGAATGGAGCATCTAAACAGCCTGTACAACCTCATATACCTACCACTGCTACATGTTGCTGGTACACCATTCACCTGAACAGTTATCAAATGTCAGGGCTGGCTGGGGACACTGGCACATCTCTGGTCCTTTGAGTCTGATTATATTGATGCTGGTTATAACTATTTACAGATTATAGTTTTAGGACACGGACAGTGTTTGCTTGTAGCCAAACAGTCAGTAACTTGCTCCTGCTTAACTCTGACATCTTAAGCCAAAAATGAAGGACTTCAATTTACCTTCAAATAAAAATCTGCAACCTGATCTCAATACTGAGATTTATTCCCTGTGCCATATCAATTAAAAAACAGATAATCCTACTGCTGCTATTAAATAAAGCGCATTAGTAAGCACAGAAATAATAAAAATAGGAATACTCTTAGACGAATAATAAGAAGAAATGGTGCTCATGACTGATAATTCTGTGGCTGCCCCAGTTAGAGGAGCATGCTGTCAGAGCTGATCCTCACAACTCTATCCCAAAGGCTCTGGAAATGTTTTCTTAAATAATAATTGCATTTAAGAAGGAGCATTGCAGGGAATTAATGGTCCTGCTGTCTTGCTTGTTGGGTTTTGTCTTTTGGTTTTGTGCTCCGATATAATGAAAGCCTTTGCATATTGAGAACACAGAACTGCATATGCAAGGAAATCTATGGGTGAAACAGGCAATTTGTACCCATTGCCCCTTGTGAAGGGAGAGCTACATTCTCTTTGATGCTGTCCCTTAAGCACTGTAATAATGTAATGAGGCACTCCTGAGCCTTCTCTGCTCCAGGGAGGAGACCAAATTGCTTCAGTCTTTCCTCATAGATGTAGATGGTGGCTTGAGCCTCTCCAGCCTGTTTGCATCTCCATCTAAGGTCAGTAGATGTTCTTCAGTGTTTGATTCCACGAACACTACCCCAAGCTACCTAATATTCTTTTCTTGTACTGCAGTTACAACTAGAAAGTTTTATAGAGCTGGGCTGGTATCTTGATGGGTTGAAGTCACAGCTGTTGTTAGAAGGACATGATTCAAAGGTTGAGATCTGGAGAAAAGAGCATTGGTGTTCTCAGAGTATTCCCCACCTGTGAAATCCAGGTGCTGTATCTGTATTTTCAGTACTAAATTCAACAAAGCACGAACCTAATCTCCAGTGAGACCCCCACTTATTTACATAGGTGGGTTTAAATGTTATTTTCAAACATTAATAGATCTATTTTTCCTTTTATTTCAAGTGGTTTAGTTGAGAGAATTAAAAAGGAACAAAATATAAAGGTAGTGGCAAAAGCTGCTTCACTACTCCCAGTAGTGGATTCCTTGGCTGTGCATTATTAAGCCAACACAAAGAACATTTCCAGGAATACCATTATGCTGCTGCACAGAGAAAAATGCTTCTGATTAGCATGTACTCGATATGCTTGGAAAATTAGTTCTCCTTCAGAGAATTCCAGCAACAAGTGAAACATCTGTTGTTTCCTCCAAGTTGTAACAATTATTTTACAATTACTCTCTTGCATACTTTGAATTTCTAATTTTTTATTTTTATCTAGAAAGCCAGGATTTGTGGTGCAATTGGAATTCACAATGTGCACATGTGTGTGGGAAAGAAGAATAGGAAATAATGGCAGTCCCTAACTGCAGTGTTTTGTCACCCCAAGGCTAAAACTGTTGGCCATCTACATTATTTGCATTCACTGTATTAATTCCCCTTTATACACAATGGGAATTAATCCCATTTCAATAAATTCAATGGCTCCTATTTATTCCAAGGTTGATGGCAGTGATCCCTATTGTTTGGAGCCACACAATGTGCTTTCTGCAGCCAAAAAATCCAGCTTCCCCCCCCTTCCCACAGCACATTGCTTGTGCAGCTGTGGCAGTACCAACGCTCAGGGTATAAACAACACTGAAATAAATGGTGGTAAAAGAAAACTCCAAGTGGGTTGGAGTAGCAACAGCATGGCAGCAGAAACATGCAGAGCCCCTTGGGAAAGGTCGGCATTGTTTCAGCCAGTTTCACAAGTGGTGAAAACAGGTCACAGCACAGGAAAAAAGAGCTGTGAAGAGTCAGACCCCTGGACAGCACAGAAGTCAAAAGACTGGTAATATTCACATTTATAACACTAGAAGCAGACTCACCTCATTATATTCAGTGCAGTTTATCTACTATCAAGAGCTATTGCTTCAGAAGGTGATGCACAAAGGAGAGGTGAGAAATGCAGGTTAAATACGGTACCTTGCTCTTCCTGCTGTGTTTGCCTGCACAATGACAGCCCAAGTGCCGGGGGAATGGCCTGTTAGGGAAACAGGGCTCCAGCATCATCCTCCGAGGGTGATTGTAAGTTATTTCTGTCATCCACATAGGCTGGATGAATAAATAACTCACCAAATACACTTAGAAGCAGCCTAACTTAGCACAGCTTTACAAAACTGGAACCAGAACACCTTGCTGAAGGACAGGGGTAAAATAACAGTTTCCCCCTCTGCAAGCTAGAGATTTCTTGCGCTATTTTTATCCATCCTGCAAATTTTCAGGCCACCCAGCAAAGGCCTTTGAGGAGTATCTTTGACTCAGCTGCAAATCTACAGCCTGAAGATAACAGAGGAGACATATGGCAAAGCGTTGTCTCTGTTAGCCCTACTCCCTTTGAGCAGAGAGTACCCTTGATTCCAGCTGCTGGGAGGACACGCATCACAGGGACTGCTCTGCCCAGAGATCTTGGCCAAGCAGGGAGAGCTCTCTGCTTCTGGATGGGTTTTCAACCTCAATGGCATCACACCTTTACACCTGGCAGCAGCATTGCCATAGGGGATTTCCAATGTAACAGGCAAAGAAGAAAGGCAAGACCCCTGCAACTCTGCCAAAACAGGAACAGCATTTCCCCATGTGTGAGGTCAAGGTCCATGTCAGAGCCCATCTCACCCATCCTTCAAGTTACTCATTTTAGTAATAAATGAACAGATCTCTCCAGGTACACCTGTGTGTCACCCCAGTACAGGCTGTGCCTGCACAGTGCTGCCTGCAGAGCTGCAGCTGTACAGATGTGGGCAGCTCATCACCTGCCATACCACAGGGCAGGGAGAGATCCGAGTGCTGGGGCAGGACTATGGAATTCACGTTTGGGAATCTTTTCTAAGAAAGAACTAATAAAACTTAAAGAAGAAAACAAATGGCTTCCTTTCCAGTGGCAGCTGAGCTAATCACGCAGCTGCAAACACTGTTAAAGTTTCACTGCAGAACGAAACAGTAAAGTGGGATTATCTGCCCTAATTTAAGTGGCTTGAAGTTTTGCATCTGATTCTAAATTACCCACACACTTTTCCTTTTACACTCAAGAGAGAAATATATCCCAGAGGATCACTAAAATGAGAGTCAAACATCAACTGAATTAATACCCCTTTAAAGGTAAATGTGACTTTTTAATGACTGCCAAGGAAGCCCTGGGTCAATCTGGCATCTAAAATTTAGACATCTCAGGACAAAGAACCCTACACAAAGTAGAAGACCACAGCCCTGGGTACAGTAAGCAGAGCACACAGACCTGTTGGAGAGTGACTTTTCACTGAGGTCAAACCTTTATCCCTAGGCTGGTTGTTTTTGACCCTACCAACACTATTGTAGAGACGGTTTAATGAAACAATGGAGTGCTCCAAACAACTATTTCACCAAAACTCACTGGTTTAGTGCCAACTTCCACTTAGGTTCCATTTGTTTAACTGCTATTTTCAATTAGTCAGCTACTTCACTTCCCATTTATTTACATGCATGAGACAGAGCAAAAGCAAAAGCTTGCATTTGATTTATAATCACATACCCAGAGACTCAGGCTTGGATTGTGATATGGGCAGAAAGCAGGCAGCTAATTCCTGACAAATTGCATTACCAATAAGGCTGTGCTCAAGAAGCAGGAACTGTTTATGAGGGGTAGAAGTGAAAAGTCAGTGGGTGTTTACGAATGCAAGCGTGCCCAAACATCAAGTATTGTCATTCTTAAAAGACTAAAGTAATAATTTAAATTAGTAACAAATGGAATATTTTTGGGAGCTTGTACCTAAAGTGTATGTGCTTTCCTTTCCTTGAAATGATTAATCAAAGACGGGAAAAAAAGAAATAAAATGGACAAATCTTTCTGCAGCATGATCTTATTTCCTACTCTAGATCATGAACTTATACAAGCTTGTATTGGAAAAATTGAATCTTACCAGCCATCAGTGCTGTTTATTTTATCAGAGGTGCTTGTGTCCATATTGAATGTTGTAGCTTCATCTCTGAAGAGCCAGAAAGGAAATCTCTCTTGATTTCTCTCTCCAGAGAGTTCCTTTACTAACAGCAGGAGACATAGCATTGCTTACAGCCCAGAGAATTGACTACTTTTCACAAAACGGAATCTGCAGCAACTTCAGATTTCTGAAAGTTTGTTTAAGGATGGCAAAGTGTCCACTCAAGTGTAAAATGATTAAAGACTGGGAATAGGTAAAAATATAAACTTTAAAAAATATTTTATCTTATGACTTTTGTAGAGTTATTTGTAACATATTGAAGTACCTACTGACTCCCCAGCACTTAATCTAAACTAACTAATCTGAAATAATGCTCTACAGATATTTTACACTTGCATAATTCAGACATTCCATAAGGACCTACATGCTCCAAAGGTACCTGTGGGAAGCTCTCAGACAGCAGCCTGACAGACAATCCAGATGGCATCAACCAGATGGGTTTCTTTCCCCTTTCCCATCTATTCCTAGAGCCACACTGCAAACTTTCTGTGATGAAACCAAGATGGGACTTCAAATTTGACCTGAGCTTCTACATTAACATCCAATTAAAATCCAAGGTCTTACATACCTGCTCGTAGATAGAACTCATGTGTCTTTGGCATGACAGCAGTAAAATGAGATCTGCTGAGGATCTCTTTGCCAGCGAGCCCAACCTGTCTTAAATGTGACATAACGGCAGCTGTAGTGCTGCCCAGCTGCCCAAGAGCCCCAGCTGCTGTGGCAGTAGCTGTGTGCTCCAACACCAGCCCCAAGCAGAGCCTGCTGCAAGGCACTGCTCCTGGGCTGGAGAAGCAGATCCAGCTCCTGGTACTGCAGGCTGGCAAATTCTCCTTCACATGAATCTCCCCTATACCAAACACCTCACACTCAGCAATACTCCCACAGCATCCTCCAGAATACTGCAGTTGCCCATGCAAATTAAACTGCATGGGGTGTAGCATTTGAGGATCAAAACGACCAAAGAGGACAAACACCTGGTGGCAACAGCTGATCAGCTTTGAGATGCAGGACATGGGGATGCTCTACATTTAAAACCAACCTCTCCACATGCTTTAGCTTGCTCAAGATGATTTGGGCAAGCTGCAGTGATCTACAGCCACAGGTCAACAAAGCCTTCAGCCTGTAATCTGACCATCCACAGCAAGACCAAGTAACAAGGGACAAGACTAACAGCTGCAGTCTCCTCTGATTTCTGTTATTGTCCTTAACCTATCCATTACAGTCCTGTCCTGTCCCAGTCCTTATCGGGGAAGTAGCAGCACATTACGGGGAAGATCTTGGTGTCCCTTCCTTATTGAAAAGGCTTCACATTGAAGGCCCTTCTCAAGGCTGCCTGTGTGTCTAGAGAATATACATGACATGCCAGACTCCAGCAGTGATTGACTGCTTGAGACAGTAAGGAGGAAATCTTATCTCCACCAAGCCTCAGGCAATGCTGGGCTCAGGGATTATTTCATAATGCAGATACCCAACTCTGACCATAGGACTGTCACCAGAAGTGGATCATCAGTTCCAAGCATCAGAGGTATCACACTTCCTTTCTTTCCTGAGTTATCCCTCTCACAACCTGTCCATGGCAGCCTTGGTCTCTTCCCCCTTCCCAAGACAGCTGTTTGGTTGCTGTTTCCAGGGAGGTCTGTTTGCTCAGTCAGGAAGGCAATAGGCAAAAGGAGCAGATAAACGAGCAGAACTGACACATATTACCACAAACTCCTCTATCAGCCCAGTCAGGAACAATGGCAATGCAGGAATCTCCTGGTGTTTTGTGGTCAGACCCTCCCCAAGGCCCAGCAGAATTGCCAAGATCACCTTCTGTCTGAACAGCCCCATACAGGGACTTCAAAGGACATATGCAGGCTCTGTCCATCACCAACGACTGGGGTGATTTTCAGGAAAAGGAAGTGTCAGCAAAGCAGGATCCTAACAACCCAGCTGAGACTACTTTTCCTAAGACTGACAAGGTACAAAGGCAGTATTCATGAGGAAAGCCACAGTAAAGTGGTGAACTATGTGAAGACTGTTGTGGGAGTTTTTTAACAAAACAAACAACATGGGCACCTTCTCAAGATGACTTCCTCTGCTGTCTTGCAAGAATTACATTGGAAAAGATGACTGCTTTCCCCATTGGAAAAGATGACTTTGTCAGCTGCTATTTCTTACTAAAAGATTTCCTTCTCCAGCTCCTGCACCAATACAGAGATATTTTGCATACTCCTGCAATAAAAATATAACTGCTTTACAAATTGAGAACAAAGAATCATGCATTGCTCCTTCAAAGTCTTCTCTTACACACCCACCGAGTGAAATTTACTACTGAGAAACTCACAACAAAAGTCTGCCTAAGGAGGTAGCAGTGGGCAGATCATCACCAACAACCTTTTTCCTCCTTTCCCCTCAACAGACAAATTGGATGCCTTGGGGTTTGAAGTATCCAGTAAAGACGACAGCAGCAGCCCACTACCACCATCTGTAAAAAAGATGCTCATTCTCTCTGCTGTCTGCTGCTGGGTGCCAAAGATGGACCTCTGAAATCTGAACCAGTAATAAATATCCTTAAGCATTACCTGGAAGGAAATTAGCCTGTAATCCAGAGAAGTTTTTTGAAGTTATTAAATTCGATAGCTACCCAAAGGGTTTTAAATGTCCCATTCCTAGAAGATAACATGGAGAACTAATCAAATTATTAAAGTATCTTTCCGCATTTCACTTGCACGTTAACTTGGGTTGTTCTACATGATATTCTATATAATTTGCATTCCGTGTGCAGGTTTCTTTCCCAAAAGTGTTTTAATCTAAATATACTATATGGATTTAAATCAGAACAGGCGGACACAGAAATATGCTGGACATTACTAAAAGATATAGCTCACTGCATTTTTTTTCTTTTTTACCATCAACCATCGAAAGCTTTATTCCAAGCCTGATCACACTTTCAGTTACAAAACACGTGGCAAAAAAATAACAGTTAACACGCAAGATCTGCCATATTTCTACTTGCCTCTATTCTTATACTGGACTTTCCACATTGAGGGATGGAGAATAAACCTCTCTCATTTTTAACATAACGAATATACCTAAGGGTAGCAAATAAAGGTTTTTATTATTTTTAATTTCATTTCACAAGTGTTTTACTTTCCCAAGCCGCCGTTTGTTAGTGCGACAAACCGCACAGTGCGAGTTGCTGAGGTATACATGGTTAAACTAATTTCATCTTCAACCCAAACTGCAGTGTTTTCTCTCATCTCTTTTTTTTAAGTAATGAAAGCCATATAGTCACTATTTCACATTTCGAAAAAATAATTCCACTCTAGAGTAAAGAATGGTTTTGTAATAAGGACAGGCTGTAAAAACCAACAGCCTTTTCTTTTATCACCCATACAACTCCTGCTGTTCTTTTTTTTTTTATTTTAAATATATTTTGTGCAAAATTAAGTTCTGTGTAGGTCTGTACCATAATTTGGAAAAAACTGTGTATAAAATGTACTTAATTTTTAAAAACAATCCCAACGTCAAACAACAGAGAAAGGAGAAACAGATCAGAGGCAGCTGAAGTTTTCACATGAGAAACTAAATATAGTATGTTCTTAAAGCTCCAGTAATACATTCTTCCAAAACCAGAATGCACTTTGGTCATTATTAAACATTAGTACAGAGGCAAATAAAATACAAAATGCTTGTTTGTGTTGCTTTATATATAAAAATATTTTTATACCACATAAGTTTAAGACACAATACTTCCAATCTTTCAAGATTCTGAAGATTAGCAAACATAGGGCAATGTCCAGACTCTTGTCAACAATTACTGGTCATTTTTCAGTATGAAGCCAGTATTTTAGAAACATAAAATATAAGAATACTTGTGCCTGGTGGTATTAATCCTCCCAAAATAATTTGTAGAAGGAAAGTTTGTTACAAGTTACTTAATTTCACAGGGATGGACAGATTATTTCTGTCACATTGAAGAACCACGAGTCAATATGACTGGTCCTTGTGGGAGGCAGAGGAGAGGTGTTGGAAACTGCAGCAGAAAGCACATAGGAATGACACCTGCTGGGGAGGAATGGGAGTTATTTCAAGACACAAACCTGCCAAATACCAGGCTTTGTAGCTCTGCTGCTCACCAGAGCAACTTGTTCTTTAATTGTTCTTAAACTTCAATGTGGTATGAATGGCATATACTATAGTGTACAAGAGGAGAGCATCTATCTATCTATCTTTTGCTCATTCAAAGCATTCCTTTCACCAGTAAATAATCTGCTTGTTTAAATATTCAACTTCAACATATAATACATACTGCTCCATAGTTCACCATAATATATCCCAATTAATATACATTTATATGTATAAAGTTTCTCATTAAAAGTAACAATAAAAAGTGCACATGCACAGTCAGAGCTGTGCAGAACAGCCCAGTATTTCAAATAAATACAATATTTAGTTTTTATCAAAATATCATACAGCATGGTAACCATTTACAATTATTGCTCTAGTAAGTGTGTTATCAAAGAACACTTGTTGACTTCTTATATAACACCTTTTTAATATCCCAGGATATTTAAACTGCAGCCTATATGAGTTTAGATCCTGGAATTACTCTAAATATTAGAAATTCCCACTTGTTTCTAATAGCAATATAAAACATTTTTGCTACCTGTCATACCATATTGTCAGTACTTTATTTTTTGATTATGTCTCACTTTTCTATTGCAACCAAGCATCTATTGACATTGACCTCATAAATGACTGGTGCAAATGAAATATTCTAAGCAATTTTACCACAATATCAAAAAGTCAAATGACTTCCATATAGTGTTACTGGTAACTAAGAATGTCCAGCATTGGCTTAGCTTTAACAACAGAGCAATTTAGTGTAATGGAATTTCAGGATTTCAAACTCTCAGACACACAGTTTTTGACCTTTCTAAATCAGACTCTTTCCAAAACTAAGCAAATAATTTGAAAAATAAAACATAAATGTCAACTAAAACAAACATAAACCAGTGAGAAGATGAAATAAATACAAAGATTGCACAAGACAGGTGTAAACACTTCCGTTTTCCAAATGACTTCCTTGAAGAGGTTGTAGCTTCTGAAATACAGATTCAGTGGCTGCTGTGAGGCAGTTTTGTCCATCAATGAGCTTTTCTATAACACTGTGTTATTTCATCTTCTTTCTAAACCGTCAAGATTTGATTTTCCAGAGCTGAAAAAATTCGAACAGTACATCAACTTATTTCTCAAATTACTTCTATTTACCAGAACTGCAACACCACCACATTTTTTCTTACTGCATTTGCTATATATTCTAATAATAGATAATAAAATAGATTTTACATCCACTTACTTCTAACAAGAAAAAGATAGTAGATGTAAGCAAACTTAATGGCTAATAAAGGGCTTTGTGACAACTACAAGCTTATGCCTCATAACCTGAATCTTGAAATAGTTTCCAGAGTTTGCAGTTCAGGGTGGACCAGAGAGAAGGATCTGAGGGGACAGTCCTTCAGCAGTGACAAACCAACACTGTAGGACTGGTCACAGCAATACCATTCCTATTGCAATACTTCACTGCAGTGCAAGACAAGGATAGTCTGCTCTGACTCCTCCTGATATAGATTTAATTGAATAACTTAGTAACAGTTTTCAAACAATAAATCTTCTTGTTAGCCTGGTTAAGAATTAACTATGTTTCAACACATGTTCCATCTATAACAATATGGTGAAAAAAAGGATGCTTCTCAAGTATTTACCTTTAGATTAAATCCAAGCAAGTCACTGATGACACCAGAAACAGCTGACAGGATGACAACTTGGGTGATGTTATAAAGCAGTGGATTCATTGTAAGCCCATATAACCTAAAAGGACTGTCCAGCTCCTAGTAAGGCAAAACGACAGCATCATTAAAAACCAAAAATGACACAAAAGGGGTTTTGTTCACATATGTATTGAGCAGTATTAGATACTTTAGGAAGTCTTGAAGTCCCAGTGGAGTAAAACATTCTCCTATTATTCTGCATATCAAACACAATGTGCAGTAAAATATCCATCACAGTAGCTGACCATTGACTGCTGTTGTCTAAATAACTCTTCAAAAAATTGGAGACTACCCGTGCACAGTATCTACCAAACCTCTCATGAAGCCAAGAAAATAAAGAGGTAAGTGCCACCATCTCCAAATTCCTTACATTTTCCAGAAATCATCTTCAATGTTAAAAGAATTGACAGGCAGCAGAACCACAAAAAGAAAAAAAAAAGATTTTTCATAATGAGAGAAGACTACCTCATGACTATGAAAATTAACAAGAATTACTTTCCTATTGCCATTTCCTTCCTTTTCCATTAATTTTGAAACTAACAACTGATTGATACAGCCAGAAAAGAATGATAAAGGAAAAAACCATAATAATCATTAGATTGCCAGTATTTTATTTTTTTTTTATTGAAATGAACAAAATATTAGCCCAAAATAATCTGCAACAAAACTGAACAAAGAAGCTGTTTCACTGATTTTCAATTATTGGTATGTGAATACAGGCACCCAAATTTTCGGGCCTAGAAATATGTCAAATAAACGAAGGAAAAAGGAGCTTTAAACTACAAGAGTGGATTATACAAAGTCTACCAACTATCACAGGTTTAGTCATTTATATTTTCTAGCTTTAAATCTATCTTCATCCCTTTTCTGCATTACATCCTGAGCCTTGAAAACCCTTTCTTAAAAATGAAGAATTTCAAAGCTATGATTCTTCTTTCAGAAAGGTGAAATAAGAATGAACAACCTTTTCATTTAGATGTAATGTCGTATAGAACTCTGCTGCAAATACAAAAGATACAAAAGACATGATGCTGAGAAGGACAGCAGAGAAATTCTGCAAGGAAAAAGTTTTTAGATTTTAGATTCATCTTACCATTTTGTGAGTAAGAAAACAGTAAAAATATTCAACAGAATCTAGTCTTTATAAAATTGCATTTAAAAAACCCTGAGTCCATTTAACTACTGGGCATGAAGCATGTAATTGAGCTGATCACCAGCTACCAAGAATTTATTTAAAGCTCATAGTAGGTGGCTCGGAAATCTCACTTTTTGGTATGTTCTCACAGTAGCTAAATGATGGCCTGGGTCTGGGATTTGTGCCATGAAAGCCAAGTTCTTCATTGGAAAAGGCTATGAGTTGATACAATTTTGGCAAGAGGAAAACATATCTCATCAAAACTTTCTTTGAAACACTGAGAAGAGCATGAAAAAAATGGAAGCAATTTAGACCAAGAGTTGATCAGCATCCAACCTACCCACATTCCCATAGCATGCAAACACTTCAGCTCATGAGATGACACTCTGAACCTGCTGGGCTTGGTCTGCTCTTGTCCAGTCTCTCCTTGAATCCAGAAAACCTTTGTGCATCCACAGTATCCTTTGACCACCTGATGCACTGAGAATATTTCCTTTCGTTTGCTCCACAGCCAGGTGCTAGAAGCCTTGCAGTCCCTTATTCTTACACCAGGAGATAGTCATTGATTTAGTCAGGCTCTCATTGCTGCAGCACAGCTCTCAAGCAGCTGTCAGCTCTGATAGCTCAAGGTGTGCTGGTGGGAGGGATTACTCATCTAACTAGAAGAAATACTCTGATCTCAGCTCCTGGCTGGCTAAAGTAAACAGAGTTTTACCTTCATTTTAAGGGTTGCTCCCTGGCACATGGGAATCAACAGGCTAAGGGACCCAAATTCAGTGTGTGGTAGAGTGAGGCCACAAGGCCTTAAATCATCTCTGTATTGACACTCAAAACAGACAAAATTGCATCATTTATTGCTCAAGCATTCATCATCCTGACCACCCTGAAGTATCTTCCCTCACACTGCTAATATACAGCTAAAGAATAAAACTTACTGCATGTAATAGTAATTTGCAATCCACAATGACAGCAACAAAACAGACTGCAGTGTATGAACAAGCAGCATCCCTGTGAAAGAGGTATGGGGCAAATTTAAACCAAAGCACACCCTACTGCCTGCAGAAGTAACACAAGTGACTCTTTAACCAATCTATTCTCGTTCTTTTTTGTAATATGGGAATACCATTTTAATTCTTACCTTCAATAACTTAGTAGCAAGCTTTAAAACGTTGTTCACTAGTGTCAGTTCCTCCTTCTTATTAGGCTTTTTCTCCATTTTCAAGTACAAGTTTATCTGATTTAAAACAAAAACACAAGTATCACCACCTACTCAGAATTTAAATGAATTAATTTGGAACTATTTAATATTTCAACAATGTGATTACTCAGCAACCATACGAGAAAACTGCAATGACATTTCTGCAAGCAAGCAAACTTTCTGTTTCCTTTTTAATATTCAGGAACAAGTACTGGCTCAGCACCATAGGAAAATACAATGCTTTACGATATAACAAATTACATTTGACATTATTATAGCACCAACTTTGAAGTTTAGTCTGATCTATAAATTAGGCACGAAAACCCACCAACATAGGTAAGGTTTACATAACTTCTTTTCCTCATTCAAGGGTTGCCTGAAGTTTGACAGTTCATCCCCAGAAGGTTTTTATACCAGTGGGCAGACCTTACAAGACTTAACATCCTCAAAAGTTATTGAACAGAATGAAATGCTAAACCATAACTCTGCTCAACTGTAATTTCTTTTAAAAGATTCTAGTGTAATTTAGTACTTCATGAGCACCTTGAGTGCAGAAAATCAATCTTTCCAGTGTCTTGAAATACTTGAAAAATTATTAAAGTCTTCATTGCTGTAGGAGAGCAGCATATTGAACATTTCAATACTTCTGTGATGCAGACTTTTTTAGGTCATTATTTCTGAGAAAGTTAAGAGTTCAAATTAGTTCTCTTTTGGCCTTTTAGCAATTTTGAAACATCAGCTTTCATTCTCAGACAAACTATCTTTGATATCCTAGATCAGACAAAGGCTAATGTTTTTCTTTTCTATTGCATAACCAAAGCAAATCAAAGGAAAAAATGTCTTGAAAAGCTACAAGCTTTTTATTTTAGGATGACAACCTTAAAAATGAAAAATGAGCAACTTAGCAGCATGCTGAAGTAGCCCTTCAGGTGACACTTACCTGACTACAGAAAGGAAGTGATGCTATATGATGCTATGATATATTTAACCACCTCGTGGTTTGGTGGTTATTGAAATAAGGGCCATAGACATCTACAACAAGTAACAGATTATCAGATCTCCCTAAAAAGACTACTGTAAGTTACTGTAAGTTTGACACAGGTCAAAAATCAAAATCTATGTCTCATATGTTCCAAGGCATATTAAACTCCTGAACTATTGCATTTTAAATTAAAATTATGCTTTCAGAGCCAAACAGATTCCAATCTTTAAAGATAAACCTATTGATTTCAACAATGCAAGATTTATAAGCAGGACTAAACAAACAAACAAAAAAAGGCTCTAATTAGTAACTCTGAAAACCCTAGGAAGATTGAAATCTCTTTTAAGAGATGATTAATTATTATTTCCTTAATTTCAATAACAAACTTGGCATCAGGAGAAGTGCATATGCACAGCCATCTACCACACCTATTTTGAGATTCAAAACTGGCAAAATAACAACTGTGGTCAGACCATCTATTCTATTTTGCTCACAGATTTACAAGACCAATTAAAAACACTTTCAGAAGGACCTGAAAAATTACAACCAAACAGCATAAAATCAAAAAAATCCCTTTTACTTTCCCTCATGACTCCTAATCATGAGATTCATAGGCTGAATATAAAGCACAAAGAAGTGCCTGGAACTTTGCTGGCAGAAGTAGAATTTTCAATTTCATCTTCTCTGTGGAGCATTTAAATTGTATCAGGGAGTTGAGATTCATTTGTCTTTTTTTGTTATTGTTGTTGTACCTTCCTGTTTGAGTTTTGCTCCCTTCCCAGTAAGCCTAATAACTGTAGTGTGCCATTTTCCAGGACACTAGATTAGATGTGCTTTTTTAGATAAAGTGAGTGTCAGTCAGTTTTTTGGGCTTGACTTTTCCTGAAAAGCCAAAATGTGAGGCTCCCATGAGTCTGTCTCAAGAACACTGTAAATATGCTGTAGTACCCAGCTCTAGCAAATGAAACCACTCTAATATGACTCCTATCCAGGGTGAAGTGTATCTTCTTAATTTTCTGAGGAACAATTGTGAATTCTATTTTGGTTTTCATTTTATAAAGCTCTCAGGCATTTTTGAGGACAAAGAATTGTAACAGGAAAAGCTGCATTCAATGCAATGATAAGTGTCTGATGACATAACACCTTTTTAAGTTCTGAGGACATACAGGAAGTGTTTCTTTTACTATCCATGCTAGATTAAAATGTTCAAACATTGACTCCCAGGAAGAGCATAATATAGAAACCTATGAAAGCAAAATAAAGGCTTGACAATCTCTCTCCCTTTGCTCTCTGCACTTTTTTTTTTCCAATCCTTATCCTGAACACTTCCCTCCATTTTCATTCTAGAAACAACAGAAAAACTTCACTGGGACATTCAGCTATTTGTACTCTGAGGATCAACAGAACAATGGAAAACTCTCTAGGCTCAGGAACTCTGACAGGTTTCAGACTGGGGCAAAATATCATTCAGGACAAGGCAAAGAGGCAGTCAGCCTTCCAGTGTCCAACCTTATCTTTAATAAAGGCAGAAGGAGTCATTTATATCATCTGTCACAGGCCTCACATCCTGACTTTGGGACACACAGTGTGGAAGATTTTAATCTCCTACTTTAACACATTTTCTGTAGAAAACCTGTGAAGGTTTCTGGAACGGTCTATTTACCTTGCCCTGAAAGGGTTGTTTTGTACCAGTGTGAAACTTCAGAAGAAAAAGATTTCTTTCTAACCTAATTGAACATGTTTAGCTTGGAAAACTACTAGTAGTGCCAAGCAGAGCAGAGAGGGAAGTTTGAAGTACAAACATCAACCAGAACATTCCTGAGAAGAAAGACACATAGACCCAAAGCCAAGCTTGAAAAATGACTGAAAAAAAAAAGATTTCCAAGGAGTCTAGAAGAGGCTACATGTAATCCATGCAACCTAGCAGTCTGTAGCTATTGAATGGGAAACAACAATTCACTTCATAGAGGGTTAAATTTGTTTTCAAATCCTTTACTCACCCACCCTGAGATTGCAGGGGGGTTTTTTTTGTATTTAAAAACTATTTTTTAAGTTGGTGTTCTGTTAGATGTTAAATTATATCAAAGGAGGTTGTACCTCTAAGCCCACTCACTTAAACAGAGGTTGGGATAGAGTCAAACATTTATCTCAGAAACTGAACCAAAGTTCAGTTGCTTCACTTCCCCAGAATTAACTCCCTAATCCAAACTATTTTAATAAATATACAAGGCCAGAGACCTACCAGATAAATGAGTTGTTTAGATATAAAAACACAGGTATATACAAATTCTCACCTGCTCAGTAAGTAATATTGAGGTATTGCTGTACTTTTTACTTGTTTCAGATCCAAGAGTAACAAATCTTAAGAGAAAAAGAGTTAGAGAAATGCACCAAATTACAAGTTCCCAGTTGTAGTGACAATCAAGGAAAATCTCATGCATGTGAAGTAGCTGGAAAAAAAAAGAGAAAAAATATCAAAATTTATTTTTAAATACTAATTACATTATGATACAATAAAATAGTTAAGTATGCCCACAACTTCAAGAAACATATCCCAGTAATAAATACATGGAAGGTTTTTAGGCCTATAAAATTTGATTTTTAATTTAAAATCAACATTGCATCAGAGATATGAGGTCTGAGAAAAGATAAATAAAAAAATACACTAAGGAAATTTTAAACTCCTGTTCAAACTTGCAAAGGCACTACATGGGATAAAAAAATACACACTCATGTGTACTAAATTCTACATAAATTACAATAGTTATCTAGCAGGCAAATACAATAGAGTTAATTAGAAATTGGAAAGAAAGCACAACCAGAAGCCATCCAGAAGATCATCTACATTTTGAAACAGAAGCTCAAAGACAAATCTTAAGCAACAGAAATCTTCTTTAAACATAGATTTGCTTACTAAAGGATTTTCCACTAGAGGGCAGGCAAATATAGCCAACAAGCCTGTTTCTCACAAAGAGCATCAACCAAGGTCAGTATAAACTGTCTTTGCAGAAGTGTGCTTTGATGCAAAATGAAGAACAAACAAGTGTTCCAAAAACCACAATGAAAAATAAAGGAGGACAGAGATTTGACATTTCACAGTGGCATCACAGAATATCCTGAGTTGGCAGAGATACACAAGGATCATTGACAGAGCCAACTCCTGGTCCTGCACAGGACAACCCCCCAGGAATCATACTGTCCCAGGTGTCCACCACTTATCCTCGTTAGACTTCACACCACTGGTGACTGCTCTAATTTGTGGCAACAAAATTTTCTTTTGCTATTACAGAAAAATATCCTAAAGTAGATGAAATGACAATACAAAATGGAGCTCTATTCCAAAAAGCTTCAACAGCTATTACTGGTTTTTCACTGGTGTCTTTTAACTTACAGAAATCACCATGCAAAAGGCACTCAAAACTGTTTTAAAAACTTGTTAAGTCATGGCTGTTTCTCTCCAAGTAACGTTTCCTCACCTGTGCACAACAGATAAACACAACAGAGATGGTCAGTAGGAAGGCAGATGAAACGATGACATCCACTGAGCGCTGAGGACCTCGACGCTGAAAATACAGGATATCCACATGTGAGTGAAAGCCTAGCCAGTCAGCACTGGCATTCAGCATAACTGGTTAGAATCAAACTGCTCCTCACTGGTTATTTCTCAGCTGAGTCAGTTCCCTACACACCTGCCTCTGACCACTTTTCTGTTAGCCACATTATTACACACATGCTCCCAGTGGCACAGGAAAAGGTGGAACATACAAGTGTGGCTACAAGGACAGAAGGGAGGACATTCCACAACAAGGCAACCATACGCAGAAATTTAATACACCCAATCTGCATTCTATAATCCAAGTGATGTTATCCTTTGACCCTACTAGCACCACACTAAACTTTGTTTGCTTACACTTCTTGCTTTCCATGCTCTCCACACCATAATTACTTAATGTTTTACAGATCTTTTTCTACTTGTTAAAACTAGTGATAGGAGATTTCAGGGATCAGAATGTCTTACAGATAATACTCAGGCATAATTTCTAGCTTCACCTGGCACCCATACACTCACAGCACAAATACACAAGAACTGTTTTGCTTTATAAATTCCTTGTGTTAAAGACACCAACTGATGAGACTCTAAAAATAAGGTATTGTCAGTATTAGACTACAAGTCGTCACTTTTTACCCAGCATATTCACACAACTTTTCAGCTGATATTACTAAGACAAGACTCCAATTCTGAACACACTCAGGTTTTAATCCAAGGTGAAAACCACACATTAACATTCACAGAATCTGTCTGCCTGCAGGCACTGCTGGCCCAGAGTCACGAAAGTGAAACATATATGGGCCCTATGCACCCATAGTTAGTATACAGGAGGAAATATTCAGCCTACAACACCAACCTTCCATCAGCAGCACAGGAGATATTTTACGTTAGAACATAAATATGTACTATTTTAAGGGGTTTAAAATTACTTAAATGTGTTAAAATCTTATTAAAGCAAAAATATACATTATTTTACCTTTAGATAGGACCTGAGAGAAAGCCACATTTTTATATTCTGCACTTTCTTCAAGCGGAAGTGAGGTACCTCCGATTTTCTTGCCCTTCTGGCAGATGTTAGATGACCAAAAAGTTTGGCAAAAAGTAGCCTCTGCAGAGGAAAAAAAATTACCTTAACTGTTAAATGATTTTCAGAGATACTAAAAAATAAGTGAAAAGGCTTCACTAAATGTCAATATAACATGCAGTGTGTACCAGAGTAAATTAAAATATGCTAATATAAACTAGAAGTAAGTGCAGTATATTATTAAAGAGAGGAAATACACAAAAACATTTTAAAAGTCTCTACATTGTAATGATTAACAAAATTTAGCTACACTTTGAGTTCCTTTCTTCTAATTTTAGACAACAGATCTAGCATGCTCTTAAAATTTGGGGGGAGAAAAAACCCACCTGCCAATTATTTGCATTAGAGAGCATCTATACCACCAAAGTGCCTTTCAATAAAAATCATTATTAGAAGCAAGTTAATTCTATTCTACTTTATTACATCACATATTTTGACTATAATTTAAGAACAGAAAGAATAAAAAAGTTTCTTCTGCAGACAGTCAGTATTTATATGCTGCAGCTAGTAAGGTTACTCTCTGAAGTTTCAATTGCAATACCAAGCAATGGTTTAGAATTTCAGAGAGCAGCTCTCACCATCTCCAGCTACAGAACTGATCTAACAACAAAGCAGGCAGGGCCTTGGCCAGGGATGGACAGAACTGTTTTGAATGCCCCATCCTTGGAAGTGTTCAAGGTGAGGTTGGATGGGGCTCTGAGCAAACTGATCTAATGGAAGGTGCCCCTGCCCATGGCAGGTTGGAAGTGGATGATTTTTAAGATCCCTTCCAGCCCAAACCATTCTATGATTCTGTGAATTAACTTGGAGGTTTTGAATGAAACACTCTAGAAATTTATAGAGCTCTTTTCCAGAAACTGCTTCTCCTTGTGGAAACCTGAAACAAACTGAGACATGACTGAGCATTGGATTAATGCATTGAGCCAGTTTGCCC
The DNA here is from genome assembly GCA_013398615.1 of Brachypodius melanocephalos. Classification (NCBI taxonomy): domain Eukaryota; kingdom Metazoa; phylum Chordata; class Aves; order Passeriformes; family Pycnonotidae; genus Brachypodius; species Brachypodius melanocephalos. The sequence continues at coordinate 7,469,985 of VZSR01001299.1, read as the reverse complement.
TCAGAAATTCTCTCAAGGCAGAAAAAGAAAACACCAACAAAAACAACCTTTTAGCTTCAGACACTTCAGTCCACTAGAACTGAGTCATCCCCTAAACTGCAAGCCCACTGAAATGTTTGTCATCACTGATCTATGACTCAGAGCATGCTGAAGAGAACAAGTTTAAAATATCCACAAAGTCAAAAAATGCAAACATTAAACCTTGGTTTGCTTTAGACGAAGTCTCTTGGTGTGCTGTCCATACCTGTTTGTATGTTCTCTCTGCTACACAGAGCAGAAAAAAGAAAATCCACACTAGAGACAACCGGACCACAAAACTTATGATAACCATTGAGAGAACCAGAACATCTCCATCTGATCCAAATGCAGTCATGCAAAGCTCAGTGGCAGAATGTGCAGCTAGCTGTTCTAAATCTTTAGCTTGGGAAAGTCTAAAGACAAAGGGCATTAAACCCAAGATTAAAGATATGACATTTCCAAAAATCTGATAGCCAATTCCTGGTATATAGCTGTTCACCTAAAAAACAAAAGAAAAAGTTTATATTTACTTTGGAATGATTTTGCCATTAATTGAACAAACAGAATATCAATTTTTTATCACAAAGAACACTTTACAATCTGGTAAATTGTATGAAAACTTCAACCAATCATCTTCCTATTTTGCTGTTAAAAAACCTGAAGTCCTCAAAGAGCACCTAATGCACAGGAACCAAATAAGACAAATCATTCATTAATCACAACAATAAAACACTGCAGTTAAACTCCAGTGCATATTCCAGTGCATATGCCTTAAAAATTCACTGACTGCTGAATTAGGTAAGTGGGCCAATCAGACTGGGCTGCTTAGATCCTGTACGTTGCTCCTATTTCTGCTTAGGTTGTATCCTGTTTAGTGGAATCAAAGTGTTTACATTGCAGACAGGACTGCAGCTCTGTTGTGCTGGCTATGGCTTGCTGAGTTTCTCTCTGCTGTGTATTGCATCCAAACCTGTAAAGTCTCTGAGTCAGGCAGAGATCAGAACTAGGTTTGTGAATAAGTTGCTTTTTAACAAGTTGGAGAGAGTGAGTGTCAGCTTGTCAGAACTAGTGAGAGTTTTCTTTGGCTATGCCTGGTTTATGAGCAACCTACAAAATACCCACATTGTCTATATTGAAAAAGAGCACATCAATTAAATGCATTTCCAACTGTTTCCTTGAGAGGACTACTAGGAAACAGGAGGGAGGACTAGTGAGAACATCCCACTCATCCTCTTAGAGGTTTGCTTCCTAAAGAGGAAAGCTTTCTTTTCCAATCCTAACTTTAGCATCCAGATACTCAGACCCGTATATTCCTAATCCAATAAATTACTCATTCATTGAAATCAAGGAGATAAACTCGTATATTCACAGCATCTATCAATAAAACTGAGGTTGGCTATGCGAGCAGGCACCTAACAATGCAAACACCTTTTACTGTCCCAACACTGAAGATCTGGTAGCTCTTTAATTTACAAGTAACAAGTAAAACAGAGTGATGTAAACCACAGAATATGAATAACAGATACTTGAACAATAACACAAACAACAACAAAATTTAAAAACCCACAACCAACCAACAAAAAAAACCAAACAAAAACAAACAAAAACTCCACTAAACAAAAAAAACCCTACAAACACCCCCCAACCAACCATAAACCAAGCTTGGTAGTGATAGTGGTGATAGTGGTAGTGCTGACACTTCTAAATACAATATTTGCATAAAGTAAAACAAATACTCACTCTGTTCATTATCATACCACTGATTTCAAGCACAGACATATCTGCTTTCTTGCAGTCATTACCCTCCCATACAATTGCACTTATTTTTTCTAGTCCTGGATTCAAACTGTGGATCCAAGGCAAATGACTCTGGGAAAGACGAAGAATATCTTCCATCAGAAATAAAAATCTATTTTCAGGTCAATATTCCTTTGTCAGCAATATATTAACAAATCCCCTTCCCCCCCAAAAAAACCAAAAAACAAAAAACAAACAAAAAAACCAAACCAAAACAAAAAAATCCTCCCAAAATACCAACAAACCAAACAACCACATCAACAAAAAACCAAAACTCCCAAACAAAGAAACAAAACCACCAAAAAAATCAAACCAAAACACTTTAGATTGACACAAATATTGTTTTATAGCATTTACTTCTACTATATGTTAACCTCATTCCTCAAAATCATCCTTCTCTTCCAAAAAATAGCTTTGAGAACAGAAATCTCTCCTTCTCTGCACTCCATTTTCTAATTAGGATGAGGTAATGGGATTAAGGATTTATTGGCTTCTTTTTTCACTCAAACATACCGAAGAAGAGAGAAACATGAAAACAAAGTTCTACTTATGTAATTTTTAATTCTGACACATTAATTTTTTTTTTTAAATTTATCCCCAATATTCTGAAAAGCACTCTTCTCAGATTAAGCCTAAGGGAAACAGTTTTTTTTTTTTTAATTTGCTCTTTATGATATTTGTACACTTCACAGTCCTTGCTATGCATAAAGACCCCCACTGTGGTTCCTAGAGCCCAGCAATCCCAGGTTAATCTTCTGAATGCACTTAGGGCTCATGGACCTTTTTTTCAAACCACAGAGCCAAGTGAGAACTAAAGGATATGGAAAAAATGTTGAGGTGACAAATACTGCTGTAGCCATTTCTTGATTTTCCTCAGCCCTGTCTCCCTCCTTTCCCATTCAGGAGATTAAAATTGATATCAGCTTTAGTCACCTGGCACTAAGTGCATCACACTGCTGGAAGTGGTGCTGCTGCCAGGGGCAAGGGCATGCTATTATTTTTAGATTTTGACTATCATTGATTAAAAGTAAAGCTTTATTTTCATTTTACTGCTTGCTTTGTAATTATTGATTTGAATTTTTTTTAATCTGCTGAGTACTCAATTATCTCCCTTCTTACTTCCACTGGGCAAAGAAGAAATTATTCATAATATTAAAATAGCAAAAATGTTTGTTGCAGGTTTTTCTTAACCACAGTTTACCAAGCTCTCCCTCTAGAGGGAGTATCAACACCAGGAGCTGAAACTCAAAAATTTACAACCTGCAATCAAACAGAAAAATTCTCAACTGGTCAAATCAATATAAATCCTCAAGTCAATATATATACTGTAATTCAACTCACTACTCCAAGGTTTAGTGTTTTATGGAATGCAAGCAGGAAGAACTAAAAATTAAAAAAAAAGAAAAGACTGCACAAAATAATCCAAATTGCTATTATTAACTTTAAGGTTAAAAAAAAAATATAACCAAATAGAATTTAGAAATGTATAATACACCCATGATATCATACGTATACACATATACATAAAGCATATTATCCTTCTGTTTGCTTTTCTTATATATACATTTCTAAAGAAGCAAACAGAAAGACGTCTGATAAGTGCTTATAAAAAGCAATACCAATAGAGAAAAACAAAAGGGGGAGAACCCACCAAAACCTAAACAACAAAAAAATGAAACATAAGAAACAAACAAGGAACCCCCCAAAAACAGAAAAATAAACAATCAAACAGAACTACCTATCACTGAGGAAACTTTAATCAATCAGTACTTGCCCTAAATTTGAATTAAGATTCAAACACTCAAATATTCTATAGGCTATTTTGATATATTGTCATACCCTCCTCTTTTGACAAATTAAGGACTGAGTAGTAGAAATCAAGTTTTACTCGCTTCAATTCTACCAAATCACTTTGGCTTTGTTACTTCCACCTAACACAGACCTTTCCCCAAGCTTCCTGGGATGTGTGATAGATAACACTGAATTTGTGTGCAGTGTGAAAAACCAGAATTGGTGGATACCAACCTGATGAAATGGGTCATCCCTGAATTCTTTCTTCACACACGGGTTCACTTGAGGGCTCTCCACGTCTGTCTCGCTGGTGCAGGACGAGTGGCACTCAGCACAGTGCAAGAGGTCCTCCCACAGCACATCTTCAGTTTCTGACTCTGGCCTTGCACTCTCAGAGTCTTGTCTGGAGCTTGAGCACCGAGAACTGCAGCTAGTACCTGATTTAGGTGTATCCTGAAACCCAAACATCCATTGGAATTAACGCCGCACTTTTATTCTACATCATTTCCTGGCAGAGATGTTACAACGTTCAGATTAGTGAATCTCTGTTTATCTGGATTTTTAGGTTCTAATCGGTTATCTTTGTCATCAGAAAGATTTGTATGCTTATTGCAAGTGTGTCTAAGAGGTTGCATACTTTAGAATACCGAAAAGCAACAGTCCACAGCCCCCGCTTATTTGGGAGGGGGTCACATAAGGAAGACTCAAATCATACTCATTATTAAAAGGAAATAATCACTTCACAGATTTTTAGAGCTCATTAGTTTAGAATTGAACAGCAATTATTGAGCCATAGAATCCAGCTATATCTCAAACTTCTGAGGACCTGACTCGCAAAGTTCCCTAAAGTCACATTGTTACTACTAACACACCTTCTCAAAGACAAAGTGAGACGCATCAGGTATAGAGGGGAAAAATAAGCAAGGGTACACAAAGCTAAAGCTAAGGTTTATGTGTAATCTGCAGTTAGACATAAAATTTTAATTATTTTAAACAAACAGCACTTTTAGAAATGTATAATTTCTAAATTAGACAAACAAGTATATATATTAAATATGTACACATTTATATACACAATTAGACAAGAAAATATGCCTTTCTAAACTCAAGTTTTACCTAGCTCTTAGATAAAGAAAGAAAAATCTTAAATTTGGGACATTCAAATTTCCCAATGCATACATATGAAACAACGTACTGCAGTCTTCAGAAAAACAATGTAGAGTTTAGACTACTTTCTACAATAAACAGAATCCATTTCCAGCAAGAGAGGGGTGTGGTATTAAAAGCAGTATCAGCCTACTCACTGCCACCCTCTGGCAATTTCCATTCCCTCTTAACACCAAGCTTATTTCTTTCTAATAATTTATCTTGAGAACAATTTTTTACATTGAAAAAAAAATAAAGCACTGTTTCAGCAGACATACTAACTTACTGTTATTCATGGTCCATTACTATGTGAAGAAATGTTCTTCATTCTTTCTGAAAATCATATTTGACGTATTTCATGCAAACAATTTTGTAAAGAAATGTTTAGAAAAAATGTGGTCTGAACTCTTTCTCCACCTTTTACAAAGAGAGGGATAACAGCAACGCAGAAAGAGTCTGAAGTATTTTTTTTTAAGCAAAAAAGAAGATACTTATAGAAAGCAGTCACTACTGGGTACCACTGAGGCTGAAAGTTAATAAAGTAAGAATATGAAAAATAGCTTGCTCAAACAACAATTAAGAAGACACATGAAGGTGAAGATAAAAGAAAACGTAGGACAGAATTTGAGAGTATATCCACTAACTTACTAATTTTTTCTTTTACATACAAGGAAAGCTTTCACTGATTTGAAAACTATTGTTACATTTCTTTTGTAATGGTGTGGGGGTGGCGGGTTGGTAGCAAGAAAGAAAAGCTTCCTCTTCCATTACACAGTCAGATCAGTGAACAGGGAGTAAGTGTGAAACTGTACTGCCATCGCTAAACATGGATTACACTTTGTCTCTTTAGTTTCTGAAGGTATCTACAAAGTCTTCCCTAGCTTTGAAGCACGCAAATGTATCTAAGCTGAAAAACAAAAGAAATCAACTGTAATGGTGTCTTTCTGCTTCCCCCTGTGAGGCACTGTGGCTGCACAAGCACACAGTGAAGGAACATGAAACACACAGTGCCATTATCACAAACCACACATGCAAAAGTCATGAAATGCTGAGATCAATTAACATTCTGGATCTTTCTAACCAAAATCCGTGAGAAATGAGTGAAGGAATAGCTTATTGAACAATGGTTTTTTATGCAAAGCATCAACTTCAAGGCTTTGTAGTTGTGATCAGAGCAAGCATAACCCAAGCCCTTCCAATACACTTTTTCCATATCAAGTAGAGAGTTTACTTATGAGACTCTGCCTATCAAATCCATCTGTCGGTGGACTTTTGTCAGTGCTTTCTTTGCTCAGCATTAGTGAAAAAATAATAATATAGCCTTTTAAAAGTGTTCTATATCTGTAAAGTTGCATACCATTAACAAAACAGCATAATTCTTAAAAATAATGAATAAATAAACAAAACAAACCACAATAAGATATCCCATTCTCTTTCAAAGTTTGAGTCCTTACAATTAAAGATTCTGCTAATATGGAATCTGTGAAGTCCCCTATTATAAGCTGTAACGTCAAGCAACTCTCTTAAAATTTCAGTATTTTAAACTTTAACGATTTTCATGACAAGAAAATTTCATGACAAGATTTTATATTGTTGTTTCAACAAATGAGGAAATGAAGACTGAGTCAACCAGACTTCTCCACAAGAAAGCGAGTGAATCCAAAATACTAAATGGAGAGAAACAGGAGCAGTACCATGCTGAAAATTTCCATATTCCCAACTGTTTCTACAACAAAGCAAATTTCCAGAGGAGATAACTGGTGCCACAAAACAGCAACAGAGTTACCATAACCTGATGCATAATCTACCAAACATATTTTAGTCTCCTTAATAACAAACTGAAAAATAGGATGAAGTTCAAAGAAACTAGATTACAATCTCTTAATTTCAAAACACTGTCATTAAACAGATGAAAAAAAAAAAAAAAAACCCTGTTCCTCAGTAGCATGATTTCCAATTTACAGACTCCTAAAATCCAATATAGGAAAAAAAAAAAAAAAAACACATTTGTGGAAATGTCATCGTTTAACTCCAGCCAGCAAGCAGGCACATGCAAGCTGCTTGCTCAATATACCTTACTGAATAAGAAGTCAAATGGTTTCAAGAATTTACAGGTGAGAAGCAATAGAAATGAACATACCTCCAGAGGGTAGTGCTTCTTATAATGGTGAGATTTCCTGTTTCGAAGTGTACAATCACTAGAAGTGCGTTCCACATTGCGGCGTAAAGAATAGCCAGTTTCAGGCCCTTCCTCACTAGAAACTTCATCTGACAAATTTGTGACAGTCCTGTGAGTATCCTAGTGCAAGAAATAAATGATTAGTAAGACACAGTCATATTTATTAAGTCTTGCTCTCAACTAGTGAAATCAAATTTCTTTCTACAACTTTAGTATCTATGCTCAGTTAAACCAGATATTAATGCATTTTCAAGACTCAAAAGCAATTGGCAGAGCAGGAATTCTGGAATAGAAATTGTAACATCAAAAACATTTTTTTCAAAGGAAGGCCTAGTTCACATTAGCCTCAAGAAAGATTATGATGCTCTTATTTTAAATGTGGTTTTTCATAAACTGAACATGCCAAGAAAGGCTCAGAAAAAATGTATCCACATCGGAAGAGAGAACAAACCAACCAACCAATCAAAAGTAAAACACTGAATTATCAACATATTCCGTACAAAGTTAACATTTACCACCTCTCACAAGGATGAGGAGCTTAGAGGATGTATGTTGAATACTGAGGTCACTAACGTGTGTTACTTTGAATACAGGATATCCAGGAGATAGTAAGACCCAGACAAATTAAAAGTTCTGCTTTCTTCCATGATCACTTCCTATGACTCTGTAATGATTCTATTATTCCCTCTCATTCCTATTCCTCACTCTTATAGAGAGTCCTGCCAATTTCACTTGGAGGGAAATCTTGCTTTCTTTGTCTTTCACACAGATTAATTTTAAAAAAAATAAAAGAAAAGGAAGATGATTCACAGGCAAATAAATGGTCAGAATGACCTTAAAATTACAAATTGTCAGTAATACAAAATCTGTTTCATTTTATCACAGAGACAGACCATAGATGCCCAGACTCTCAGAGAAGGTACAGAATGTTTACCTGGTCAGGAAAAACCCACGGATAAAGCACAGCACACAGATTTGTGCATTGAAATACAGAATACCAAAGAATGTTAAATACCACTAAGGTCCCTCCTACAAGAAAAAGGAAAGGCCAGCAATATGACGAGGAAAGACAACTCACTGTAATTTTTGACTCCAGGACCCTAAACCTAATTTAATTTTTAAAATATTTTTAAGAATAAAGTAGATAAAAAATGCATCAAAGGCATCATAAAAAGCAACAAACACACTTACTTTGTGGTGACTGTGGTTGCTCAAGGCATCTCTCACAGTGGAAGGGCTCCACCCTGTCTCTTCTGGCCTAATCACTTCACAGCGCCGTTCATGGCCCTGCACACATTCTTCACTGCCTTTACCTGGCTTCTTCCCATCCAGGGACACGTAGCCATTATCAGTTTCAGTGGATTTATCTATTGAGTTTTTTGCTTTCTTAGATCTATATTTAAAACAAATACATGTATTAAATTAAATATTCTCTTAATTATTTCCCAGTCTAAATCCTGCTTATTCCTATCAACCAATGCCTTAGCTTTACTAATATGTCCACAAACGAACAATATTAACATTTGATTTTGATGCCATATTTGTTACTATTTAATCTTCTAAATAATACCCATTATCCTTTTCTAAAATTGTTATAAAATAAACTGTCAGCATGTGAAAGAAATGTGTATCACAAGCTACTGAAAGAGAAAAGGAAGCCTGTTTCAAAAATAAAATTTCACAGCAGCTTTGGCAATAGAAGAATCACAAGCCTCAAAAGTGAAATGCCTCTATTCTATCTTAAATAAAAGAGGTATGCTAGAAGTTGCTTTAATAATTATTAATTCAAAGCAAGCATGCAATTTCCTCAAGCTGCAAACATGCTGTTTAGTACTCTGTACACTGATATTTGGTGTTGTTTTGAATACACTCTGCTTACTGAAAATCCACTAAACAGAAGGAGATCTACTCTTTTCTGTATTATCCAGTCACACTCCAGGCAACATTTTTCAATATCTCTCACAAACATACCATTTAAGCTGTTTTTTAAAGGACAAAATCTCAAGACCACTTACACTGTAAAGTCTCCCATTACATCCTCCAGAAGCAAGGCCCTTTCCTAGACAATAAATGTACCAGCAAGACTACCTAATGCAAGAAGAAGGCTCTCTCAAAGCAAACATTTGGATGACCATATTCTCAAACTAGAAAGCGCAGTGGATGAAGGAATGAAGAGGAATAGCAACTTGCTACTTTACTGACAGAGATTTTTAGCCTTCTCTTAAGCTTCTGTATTGTCAAAGTACATTAAATTTTGTTTTTTAGATTCTCAGAATGCTCGGTAGGAAAAGTGGGGAGATAAGACAAGAGGAAAGTGTTATAAATAAGGCTTCTGAAATTTTTTATTTTTATTTCAAGTAGAACACTGGGCATAGGTCAGGGAACTATCAAGAATCTGTTCAATTGATCTTGTGCTCCTGTCAGGGAATATGCACTGCCTTTCTCTTTAAGGACTGAGGCATTCTGTGAGGGCTTAGATTACACAGCAGAAGATTAAATTCCTCTTTAATATGTACACCAAACAAATTGGGAGAATTTGGAGAGTCGCCTCACATTCCTTCCAAGATAAGGTATCCCACATGTAAAGGGGAGTCCTGAACACAGAAAATGGCCAGGGACAGGTGGATAAAGTAGAAAAAAAAATCCAAAAAGGACCAATTCAGCTCACAAAATAATGGTTTGCAGAAAAAATGGAATAAAGGGATGCAGACAAAATGATCAAGAGAAGAGACAATGTTACTAAGGTGTTTAATCCTCCTTTCCCATCTTGAATTTCATTTTGTCACTCCAGCTAGGAAAAAAAGTTAATATTTATAGTTCTTTTAAAGCAAAAGGACTGCCTTTCAGTGACAACTCATTGCAAAATAGTAAGCAAGGTCAGTTGTGAGTACTGAGGAAGTAGCACTAAAATTAAATTATCTGCAATAAGGAGGAATCCAGATAAGCTAATCTGTAATTCATTAATATTCCTCCAGCACTTCTTAAAAATTTCTTTCTAACAGTGCAGAAGTAAACGCAGTTCTCACCACACACACACATCCAGTCAGAAACACTTCCTCCACAAGTTACTAAAGTTTATGAACGGATTACTGGGACAACTCTTCCAAGTTTGATTTGAGAAGTTTTTATATATTTTATACAAAACTTTAAAGCTAGAAGAAGTGGCCTCAAACAGTTGAATAGGGACAGATAAGAGAAAGAAAGAATATATGCATGTGTGGTGTTTCAATGGAATTTCTGTTTCAAATGGGATTTCACTACTCAAGCAATGTTTGAGTGCTAAAATCACAAGTCCAAAGCTACCTGTCTGGTATCATCTAAGGCTCATTCTAGATATCAAGGAGCTTGACTGAAGTCTTTATTTGCTTCTAACAGAAAAACCAAAGTTATTTTTTGTGAGACTTCCTAAATTTAAGTGTAAGCCTCAAACCAGAAGAACATACATGTGGGCTTAAAGTTAGGTTTTTATGCATGTGTTCAAAAAAAAAAACAAACAAAAACCCCCACAGTAACAAACAAACAGTATTTCCCTGGCTGACAAAAATGTATGGTTTTCTAGAATCACTGCATATGCATACATCCTTTTTCAACTTTTACAATTTTAGGCTAGAATTAAAAAGATTTAGAGTAAAACAAACAATGCCAGGAATAAATACAATGTCTTAAAGGCTTGAATATATACAAAAGGTAAATCAAGAACAACCCTCAGTCTTATTCATGCCAGAGAAAATACTAGTGAAAAGTTAAATAAAGTTTCTGGAAGAGTGTGGATTTGCACTCTCAAGTATTCTTTCAATGTATTTTCATTGGGGTTAATCAGAAAAACTCTCCTCTCTGTTCCCACTGCAAAACTTTTAGAGAAGTTCCAAGATTTCCACTGGAGTAAGGACATATGCAGAGCAAATTCCCAAATCAGTACTACATTCTGAACAAATCACCTGCTTGGATACTGCCCTCCTTTCAAGTAAAACTTATCAACAGTATTTTCTAAATTGCCCCTGTACTGGATTAAAGTTTAGAATTATAATTTTTAAGTCAGACAGAATTCTGCCAATTGAAAGGATATTTATTGAATACACAGTTCCAGTTTATCAATTATCTGAGCACAGGCAAATGGTATAGGTACTCAGGGTCCTGGCCTAACACAGAGAACATAATTTCTGAGGTTAATCTGAAATCATGTGTTTATGACTAATACTTAAAATTCCAGAAAACAGTATGCCAAAGATCAATGTAAGTGAAAAACTGCTGAAAATAAATACTAATGAGACATTCTATATAAGACATTCTAACGTGCTTATCTAAAGAGCTTGCAAGTATGTCTTAAGAAACAGGACAGGTGTAGCTGTGAAGCTTCCTTGCACTGAGATTTCATAAGATTTTCTTTAAGCAACATCACAAAGTAGCCAACATACTCCACAATGTGCTCTTGCTTCCTCATTCCCAGCTCCACTCCCATTGTGCTGACAAAACTGTTTGCATTACCATGAAAAAAATTACACGAAGAGACTGAACTGCATGTTCCCCTGAGAAAAAAAAAAAAAGGTTCTTTTTCATCTGGACAAGTTTGTATGGCTCTAGACATACAAACAACTGTGCCTCTGGGGTAACAAAGGACTAAGGGCTGTTTACAGCATTCTCAGTAATTCTGAGTCCTTTTTCATTTGAAGATACTGTATATACTATGTAGTCATCATGGAGGCTTAACATCTATATATATACACACACTACCTCTCATTAAATGGTTTGAACAAGTCTTAATGATAAGTTCCACACAGCCCTTCCCAATTGAAAATACTCTGAGCCCAACAGCAGGAAAGGCAAGGAAAAAAAAAGTCACCTTCCAACACTCTTTTTACTGTAGATCAGTATCCACAGTGAAGGGAAAACAAAACATTAAAAAGTCTACAAGATTACACTTGAAACATACCAGAGAGTAATTCCCACAGATCCAAAGAACAGCTCTGGTGCCTATCACTATGACCCACAGTTTATTAACGAGAGCTTAACCCACACAGGAAAAAGGAAAATGAATTCTCCTCTTAAAACACTTTTAAAATTTTTTTAAAACTTGTCCAATGTTTCCAGTAGATACTCCCAGAATGAAATATAAGTTTTACCAGTGGTTAAGAGCACAGATCACAGCTATGACAGACATGTTAGTGTTGCTGTATTTACAATGCAGCATGCACAACAAAACATCAATGTAATAACATACATTATCCCTTTTCTCTAATTAATACTACTTTATTGAGTATATTTTCACTTTTATTAATAAATGCTGATACATAGCACTCAAAATGCTGCATGCATAGCATGTCTTGCACTATAGTGCTATAGAATAGGGTTTTTTTAAAACTTCTTTTAGGAACCCAATCAGTGTTTATTTGAATCCTAAAGAAAAAGTGTGTCATTCGATGACAGTGACAGAGTTGAACGAGCATTCTCTTGGACTAACAATGAGGTAATGCAATAAAGTAAAATTAAGAGTTGAAATTTTCTCTTTGGATTAAAACTGAGAAACTAAGTTGATTTTTTTCCTGATAACTTAAACAGTGTAGTAAAACAACAAAATATAATTTAATTAAAAGTTAATTCTGTACTCTGCTCTCATGAGATCCCACCTGGAGTAGCATGCTAAGTTCTGGGGCCCTCGACATGAAAAGGACATGGCACTGTGGGAACAAGTCCAGAGGAGAGACAAGAAGATGGAGCACGCACCTCTCCTGCTGAGAGAATTGGGGTTGTTCAGCCTGGAGAAGGGGCTCAAGGGAGATATTTAAGCACCTTCCAGAGCTGGAGAGGGACTTCTCACAAGAGCATGTAGTGACAAGGAGGAGGGGCAATGGTTTCAAATGGAAAAAAGGTAGGTTTTGTTTTCAGTATCAGAAAGGAATTATTAACTGTGGGGGTGGTGAGAGTGGAACAGGTTGCCCAGAGAAGCTGTGGCTGCTCCATCCCTGGAAGTGTTCAAAGCCACACTGGATGGGTGCTCTGAGCAACCTGGGATAGTGGAAGCTGCCCCTGCCTATGCCAAGGGGAGAGAACTAGATGATCTTTGAGGTCCTTTCTAACCCAAATTATTCTATGACAATTCAGTATTTTCTCAAAATTATTGCATCAGCATTTGCAAAAGTCAAGAAACAACACATTAGTCCATTTTTGAAATACTCAGTTGAGTTTGCTGTTAAGAGCAAAAACTAGATCAACAGAAGTTTAATCATTACATCAATATTTACTTAATTAGAAAAGGGATAGTGCATCTCTAACACATATGTAGCCTTGAATAAATACAAACCCTGATAAAAAGAAAGCAGCATGCCAGATATCTCTGAAGACAGCGCCAATACTGCAAGAGGTGCTTGTACCGTAGCTCTGCACTGTTCCCTCCTGTGTGTTATCTGTGGTACTAGAGCCATCTCCTTCCCTATGTACTTCCAAATGTGCTGCTTTCCTTAATTTCCTTCAGCAGAAGAGATTAAAATGGGAAGGTAGTTTTGTAAGTGCAATCTGCTAGTTCTATAAGGTGTTCAGCAGTTTAAGCATGCAAAAACAAGCAAGATTTCAAAGTATTTTGCTACAGCTTTGTCATATCAATTTAATTAACTTTGTTTAATAAAAAAGCATGATACATTCATTATTATAATACTTAAACACAAAACACATTTCATCATCAGTAGCTTAGACCTACAAAATTCACTGCTGCAGTGGTTCCTATTTTAATGGGACAATTCACTGTAGCAAACCACAGCCAGTGGAGTGCTTCTAAGACTTAAATTCTACATTTCCAAGAGCATCTTTTTTCACATATACTTTCCACATATTATTAGCCAGATTTATAAAATTAAATTTGCAGTAACATAAACACTGTCGCTCCACTATTCAAATAACTGTTTTGAGAAAAAATGCCAGATTGAGTGCATTAAAATTCAAATAAAACTATGCCTAAATTAGTCAATGCATAAAAGTTAAAGACCACCAATTTAGCACCATTTTGAAGTTTCAAATAAAAAACAGAGCATCAATTTCTCATCTCTAGCAAAGCACAGGCTGTAAACCCCTACATTTTTTTCCATGCACATTCTCTTCAGTAGTTGAACAAAATCCTAAATTATAAAGTACTTTAACACAGACTATACCTTCTTCTTTTACCCCCTGTGCTGGGAGGTGGCTTAGGAGTTCGTGTTGAAACAATCTGACAGTGCACAGTCCCAAGCAGCAACATGAGCCATACTGGCCCAATGACTTCAGTCAGAGGTATATTATGTGGGCTCTGGGCCGTATAGAATAGCACTACAGCAGCAACTGGAAAAGAAGGGAAATGAAGGTGAGTTTAATGTCTGAAATGGCCAACTCATATGGCTTTTGTCAAAAACAGACCAGCCAGATGCAGACCTTACCTGCATTTTAAGCCAACTCATGTAATTCTGAGAGAACAGAATTATTATTTTGCTGAGAAACAGCAGCAATAAGGGTCTAAACAGTTGAATACTGTCTTAATATCCATCTTTTCTTTCATTGTTGTGATATTATAGGTATTGCTCAAAAAGAGGCAGCTGAATAAAATAAGGGGGTGGGAGAGAATGTTTGGAAAGCTGTACCTGTCATGAAACCACTTTAACTATGATGAAATGTCAGTACAAGACAAAACCAAAAAAGGAAATATCATCCCTAAAGCAGCTCAAATAAATTTAATTCTGTATCATGTGTCATAACAAAGCACAATACAGTGAGTTTGATGAGATTTAAGACTAGAAACTGCTTACTCAGCAGAATGCATTTTAAACTCCATGTCCCAGCCAAGGGACAAAATTGCCCATATGGACAGGCAGCCATGCATAAGTACAACCCTATAAACATTCTAGATATACATGTGTGCATATTTTTTAGCAGTGAGGAAAGATCAAAAGACAAACCATGTAAACTATAGGATAGTCCAGCTGAAGTGACCAGGGCTCCAACTAGCACTTGTAGTTGGAAGAAGGACCAGCTTCCAATTCCACGGCTGTTAGTTTTGTAACCCTATAAACACTTTCCACATGCAGCCAACAACCAGGCTCCTGTACCCAGAACCTAAACACTCAGAAACATTTTTACAGGCTCCAGGTCAACCTGAACACATCCACCAGGTATGAAGCAGGTGGAAAAGGCAGCCTCTCTCCTCCCTGCTTACTCTATGTCCTCGCTGCTCTGGCATGAAGAGCTGTGATGTGTATCTCAGCTGAGAGAAGCAATCGAGAAAAAAAACACAAAAAAGCAAAAACACCCACAGAAACTCCAAGAAACAATACAGAAACAGAAGCGGAAATAATTCTTTGTGCCTAACATCCACACATCCCGTGAGAACTTGGTCTTGTTTGTGTACTACTGAGAAGTGAAAGTCCCACAATTTAGGCCTATTTCTAGCACAAGAGATACAAGTTCAACTGCTGACACCAGTTCTCTGCTGAAACTGACCAAAAAAATGAGCCACATACAAAGCTATGAGCCACATTCAAACATCCAAAATAAATCCCATGAAGCAGCACCTAACACAGCAGATACTTGGATGTGATGTTCTCCACTAAAAAGAGGTTTAATGTGTTTTTCATGAACTAATCTTTAGCAAGGTAACCAGTATTAGAAACATGATGAACACACAAAACAATGGAATTATTTTTGATTGTGGAAAAACTATTTCTAACTTCTCCTCTGTCTTTTTCCTAAATTAAAGCCCAAGAGTTTTGCATAGGAGTATCCTCTGTTACTATATGTGAACAACATTTCTGCTGTATAAGGTTACTCAAAGTCCACATGCATCAAAGAGAAATACAACTTATTAAATATCAATAAAAATATGTACAGATATCAAAAGATAATGTTATCTTTTCCTAAATGAGCTTATCTGAATTCCTCACATGTACAATTAGCTCCATGAGGTATAAAATGTAAAGAAGGAGCTGATTTTGGTTCCTATCATACAATTTGGATAAACACATACTTCTGAGAACACAGAGCTCCACAGATCCATGTGAAATGATTTGCAGGAGAAAGTCTACACGAAATAATTTTAAAATTCACCACTGCTACTTAAAAAACATCAAGTGAAGCAAAGCTGTCTAGAGGAGATCATCTTCCAGAAGACAAAAATCTGCAGATTGCAGATTCCTACCACAACGTTCCACACAGGTTTAGAAAAATATTATCAATCTCCTGACCTTTTCAAAGTACGATGGGGAGGGAAATCCAAGGATTTATTTCTGCACAGTGTAACAATACATTCTAGTTCAGGTTATCCAAGAATTGCTCCTACCAACAGCTAGGCAGGATTGGTTGGAACATGATTTGTTACAAGATTTTTAATTATTTATGTATTTATAGTATTCTGACCTCTGCTTTTCTAAAACACAGCAGCTTATTTTGTAAAACCGACACAAATAAAATAATACCACACTGAACAAAAAAAAAAAGTTGCCTCAGAGAAAGCATTTCAAAGACAAACAAGCATTTATTTTTAAAGCATTTAAAGTCTGGAAATATTTTAATACCAAATTTAGAAATGCATACCTATATATTTATACATCTTACGACCACAGCAACCAACCACTACATCACTATTAAAGCTTCTTGCTTTATACTTAAGAAATACACAATGAAGTGTAAGTTTGCACTTCATTTTCCCATTAGAATATAAAAATGTTTTAAGTTAAAAATGAGGTATTACTATATACTAGATAGATAAGGAAACAGAAGAAAAAGGTTTTATTTCTATCTTAAGTCACTGGCTTGTTCCATGACCTTGAGCATAAAACATTTCTTTGTACTTCTCTTATCACACATTGTGCTAATCACTTTACACTAAAGGAAACCAATGCAAATAAAACCTGGGGTTTAAATCTACAGCCAAGGAAAAAGCTTTTTCTGTAGATTTACATAAATTCTAGCAAGTATGTTGGTAAAGCTAATCAATTTTAAAGCCATAATTCCAAGTAATGAAATTCATAAATCTATCGAAAATACTTTAGGTAAATTATTTAATTATGAATACAAATAAATGAAATATAGTCAGACCATTTTACAACAATGTCAGTGAAAATCTGTCATGATGACAGAAAGTCCAAGCTACAATACAAAATCCAGATTCAGGGCAGAAATATGGCCACTGGAATTAGGGGTTTTATTTTTAAGCTTCCATCATGGATTCTTGACATTTTGATGCTGCCAATCCTGTACAAAATTAATAACTGAGCACACTTTCTGAGTAAAATAAAAGCAAAACTTCTACAGAAATGCTTGGGGGGGTGTTTTGAATAGTTCCCAATAAGTAAATATGTCCATTTAATTTCACTTACATCTTTATTTTAAGTCTTAATTTATTTTAAAAACTATCAAAAAATCTGCAGCTAATTCTGCACAGTTTCAATATCAAGTATTTCAAATAGTTGAAGTATAGTGTAATATGGAATACTATTCATTGTTTCCTGCTATTTGTTAACTCACAACCACAGAAATACTTTGTCACATTACACACTATATGGATTAGGGAAATGATGCATTCCAGCCACAACTTAGTAAACCAGAGACCCTATGAAATCTGAGAGGAAAAAGGCCAGTTATAAGAAAGCTCTGAAATTAATGTCCTAAAAACTTGCTTGCACTCAGAATCTGCATTGTCTCACTATTTTTCTACTTTTAGGGTCTTATGGAGGTGCCACAAATTAAGGGGGAGTATATTTGTTTTAAATAAATCGACAAATAGCAACATAAAAAATTACTACAATGGTGTTTCCCAGAATAAGATACCCATGAACATGGTTACAAACCAACCACAACTTACGTATTTTACTATCTATGTTACTATAAACAAGATTAAAATTATTAACACTATGGAATCTCTTACCATAGCACAGACAAATTAGGAATCTATCCCAGAAATGGGGATAAGAAAAACTTTTGATAGAAGGCCACACGAGTATTTGTCAGTACTGCAGGTCTTGGGGCACTGGTATGGTGAGATTAATTTTATACCTGCTAACAACATCACCACACAAGAGGTACTGCCTTGTTTTTTAAATTCCATATATTGTTCTAATTAAAATTTCCAAATGATACAATGACTCACAACTGAGATGACAGATGGTGAATTTGATGGTGAATATTGTACGTTAATTGGATTTCAGTGGAAAATTCATTAGTCATTTAGCTTCTCAGGGTACTTACACTGCTCCCAACTTTCATTAACCTTCTGTTCCATATCTGTTGTACAAACTTCTGAAGCACTTATTCTTTTGGTGACTTTCATACTGATAGATACTGACTCACTCCATTACATTCTTCCCTTTCTAATTTTCCTCTTATGTACCACGTATAAGAGACCCACAAAGTCAGACTGCTATAACTCAATACTAAATATCTCAAAAGCTGTGAACTGACTTATGTTTGTTAACAGTTGTCCTGAATTGAATTAGATAGTCCAGAAAACCTGAATTTTATTCAGATGCGACAAACTAACATGTGCCAAATGCTGAAGAAAGCCTGTGAGGAGAGTGTTAAATTTTTCATTATGCAACCTTTATATTTGTAAAAGAAATGTTAACCAAGAGACATATGCTTGGCACTGTGTCACTCCAATATTTTCTGAAAATACTGGAATAGACCTTAACAGCATGAAGTGAACCAAGCAGCACACTGCAGCTTCCATATGGTTAAAATAAGGCATTCAGACAAAGCTGATGCTGTAATCCAACTCTACCTTGGAGAAGGTAAAGAACAAGCAGCCAGAAAAAAATGACCCTTGATGTCACTTGTAGCCACCACCTGTAGAAGAACGGAAAGAAAACAACTCTCACGATTCCTTTGCGGGTCAAAGATGTCCAAGGACTTTCAGGTTTTGCTTTAGCAAAAGCAGATCCTTTAAAAAAAAAAGAAAAGAAATTTTAATTTATTTCATCATTATGGCTAATAGAAATCTCAGTTGTTCTGTAGCACAGTAGTTGAGATAGTGAAATGGTGGAAGTACAAGATTTATTCAAATAATTGCATTTAATAATTGCTCCTTTAAATAACTGTCTCCTCAATCCAAATATGGCATAAATTGTTGATGCCCTCTTTACAACCATTATGAGGAACTTCTTCAAATATCTGTATTTCAGAATGTTTGAATAACTAAACATTGCCATGGCAAAATTATTCTAAAATTAATTATTAAAAATTGTTCTGTTTCATAGAGGCATCAGAAACTTGACATGAAGCAACAAGTCTCATGAAAACTCTACATGCCCGTGCAGGCACAGCAGAGTCCTTTCTTAACACAGAAAAGGGATCTAAAATGCCAGCATCTGTAAATAGCACCAGCCATGTCATTCAGGAAAATGGAATGAGGTTGGGAGGCACTGAAGTGAATCTGTCCAACTGAAGACTAGCCCTAGGAGCAGAGAAGCCACACAAAGAATAATTTATCTTTGGGTCTCCTTGGACATCATTTTTTTATCTCCCTCATTCAAATGTCCTTTCTCTCCTATATCTCTCCATTTCTTTTTCTTCCCAGCCAGAAAACTGTAAAATTTACTTCATGGGGATGTGACTTAAATTATGGAAAGTTATTGACTGAAAGGGTAACTACTGCATGCTGCTACACCATCCCCATCTCATTTACAAGCAGCACTGGCATCACTGAGTTCTGTGCTGCACAGGTAAAACACTGCCAGCTCTGAAACTGCTTTAATGCCAACTTAGACATCCACGCAATCATTTAAATGCTATTCATGTACATCACTGCACTGAAAAGGTTTCTTAGTTTCTTATAAGTTCAGATGTTATTTGATTTGTTTCTTTCTCTCACATTCCCATTTTTTAAAAAATAAGACTGTTAGGTGATGTGAGAGAAGTTTATCTGCACAACCACACAGGAGTTCAAAGAGAAAATCGGAAGGGGAGAGCCCAAATAATACTTTGCAGGGTCCTTCCAGAGTTCTCCTCATAGATCCATCTGTGGAACTATCACCCCATCTCAGGCCCAGCTCCATGAGGCCAGAGCAGGACAGAGGTAGAAAAGCAGGGAATCCAAACCATGGAATGAACACCATGACCAGGCCCTGCCCAGGGCTGTCCCAGAAGAGCCACTGACCCCGTTGCCCAGGTGTGAAGCCTCACCATGCACGGCTGGGAGCAGCTCTCCAAGCCATCTTTCAGAGGAAAAGGGATGCTGCCTGAGGGGTGGGACTCAGACACACCTCTAGGGCATTTAGGGAAGAATCCAGGGATGGGAAAAAGAAAGAGTTTGGGCAATTTAGGGAGGAACAAGAGTTGTGAAATGAGAGGTAAGGGGATAAAAAGGACCGGTCACACAAATACCCACCGCCCAGAGTGCCGTTTGTCTGGCCATGCCACAGGGCTGCTCAGCACAGCCTGGAATGACTGCTCCCTCAACTCCCTGGCGTCTCCTGGGCCAGGGAGCGTCTGCTCCGTGTCCAAGGACACCGACATGGGGCTGAGACATGGGGCTGAGTGCCAGCACAGGCAGTCAATGCCACGGCCTGAGGGGAACTGTGCGTCCATGGTGTGGCCATGGGTGCAGCACAGCCAGCGAGTCCTGGCAAGGACAGAGCTCCCATCACGGGGTGAGGAGGGGAAAAAAGGGGGTGAGGCCCCGGGGGAGAAAAGGGTGTGAGGAGGGGAGAAAAGGGGGTGAGGCCCCGGGGGAGAAAAGGGGGTGAGCAGCCACTGGAGGCCTGTGCTGGGTGTGAGGGTGCCCAAAGGCACTACCTGGCTTTCTGGAATGGATGCAGATCGTGCTGGCTGCTGGGTTCGTGGATAAAAACACTAAATGTTTTCCCTAGCCTTCATGAGGCAAATTACATCCAGATAAGAATAAATGAAGACTAAATAAAAACTTTTAGGAAAGTGTCATATCATCTGACCTTCTGTTGCTGTTATTTAAAACAGGCAAGAAACAATCAAGGCCTATACACTCTTTAGCCTCCAGAAACTTCAACATAACATTCTCTCCAGATGTCAGAAGATTTGAAAGAAGTCTAAATGCACAGGAGTAGGAGACTTTTAAACTAGTAACTATAAAAATATAAAAGAGAACACACAAGTTTCTTTCCTTTTTTTCCAAAATCCATATCTATACACCAAAATTTAAATTAAACTATTAACCTTTCAATTTAATCTTAGTATCATTATTTAACAATATTTTCTATCCATCTGCCTTAGTGAAGAGTTATGTAGGGTTGGCTGTGTTTAGTGTCATTTGGGGTTATTTTAAACTTACTAATCCACTCTGGTTATAAGACACAGGATGGCTGTTATTTTAATACTGAGAAATTCAGCTTTTTCCAGCTCAAAACCTACCTCTTACAAGATCAACATCTATGAGGTCTGGTTTCACATGTCCTGTTTTCTTTGGTTTGTTTCTCAAACCCTGCAATAGACAAATGCTATGAAAATACTTTCATGCAGATGACACACATTACGAAAGACAAAAATATCTATGTGGCCAGTAATTGTATTTAACCTTTACTGCTACTGAAAATTCAGACAAACATGTCAGCTTCACAGATCTAAAATACCCCAAATTCAGCATTCCAAATAACAATGCACAATGGATGCCTTTTACACACTTTATAATCTATATGAAACCCAACCAATTACTGACCCACCAGGCTATTTTTCAAACAGGCACTGAGCACTCATGGCTTTGCATTATGCAGACAATGTATGCACACACTTGCAACAATTAGTAATACACATCTATTAGCTTTTCAGAATTTTCAGAATTACTCTTACCCTTAGGTGTCTAACTCAACTTCACAAAACGCTTACATTGCAACTCCTTAATTCCAGACCCAGACAGCAAATCACGTTGCAATGCAGGAACCACTAATCAGCAAGCTCTCAAAAATCCAAATTCTAGAAAAGTATTGAGTTTTTCCTCAGTAGTGAACATAGATTAGCCAATTAAAAGGAAGGGAAAAATCCCAGCAACACAAATGCAGCAGGAAGAAAAGCAAGCTTATTTTGTCTTTTAGAAGCAGCATCTCCCATCACTGAAGAACCAAACTCTCTGGCAAAGCTTTCAAGTTTGTTTTTATGTTAGAATGTGACGCTGTACTCTCAAGCCTCAGAGACAGCTGTGAGTTTATTCTGCTCCTCTTAGCTGAGATTCTTGGTCACATTAAACAGTAAGAAAATCACAGCATACAATTCATACAGAGTAAAATAAAGTATTCTAAATAATATTTAAGATACAAACGGAATTATTACAAAAGTAATTTAACTGTTCTCATTCAAAAACATTTAAATTGGTGAACTGTACATTTCTACCATTGTCATAGTTCATCCACATGTAAAAACACTACTGAAATGTAAACATTAAGTATAAATGAAAGCACAAAAATGAAATTGTCAATGAGATAAAGATCCGTGAAATCTGGTAGTGTTAATTTTTGTAAGAATAGTACCAAGCAAAATGTTCAATTGAATGCAGCTCAAAATATTTCTCACATCTAAATTAAGCTGGATATCTTTTTCATGCAGAAATAAAGATAAGATTAAAAAACAAACTGAAACAAGCTAGCTATGTAGTCATTTGAATGTGTCTATTAGAAAAATGAGTTTGCTTAAAACAAAACAAAAAAAATGCACAGAACTGAAATATTAATAGAACAAAATGTGCTCCAAGGATGACAAATAGAGACAACCAGTTGTATTTTAAATTCAAGCACTACAAAGACCTTATAATACAAGATTTTTACAGAACTTCAGTCCTAAAACTGCAGCAATTTTATGAGGAATGAGAAAAGAAACCCATAATTAGAATTGGAAATTACTGTAATTCTAGAATCAGCTACAGATTCTTGTGAATCTCGGGTAAGTGAGCCATGCCATTTCATAAAGAAAAGTGAAGCTTAAAAAGAAAAT
Organism: Brachypodius melanocephalos; assembly: GCA_013398615.1. Lineage (NCBI taxonomy): Eukaryota > Metazoa > Chordata > Aves > Passeriformes > Pycnonotidae > Brachypodius > Brachypodius melanocephalos. Next base: position 7,447,151 of record VZSR01001299.1, on the reverse strand, counting down.
GCTGAATGATATAATCATTTTCAAGTGTATTAGGGTTTATGGGCCACACAATATCTCTTGAAAGTGTAAATACAGTTGTGACTTTTGGAAGAAATAATCTCCCAGAAACACATGCTCAATCCTAGGAAAAATTTACCACTATGGCTCAAATTATGTTTTCATGTTAAAGAAAGAACTCTGAAAAAACTAAGTCAAGAGTAGAACTTTATGTGACCTTCAGAGGAAAAGAAATGGTGACTCATTCTTCAAAAATTCCATTGGTCAAACAGTACTTTCAGCATCCATGGACTTCACTGCGTTGGCTCCCGGACTGTTTGCCACACACACTAGAAGCATTCAATTTATTCAGATGCAATTTCTACACTTTCTTAATGCATCAGAAATCTCTAACATATTGGAAAACAGCAGTGTTTTAGACTAAAGTTATTAAAAAAAGAAAAAAAAATGGTATTTTATAATGCTTGGACCCATTCAGTTAGTTCATATAATTTCTATTCAGCACCAAATACATTTCAGGTAAGCACTAGCAAAAGAAGGTTTAAATAAAAATGCTTAAAAGTGCTTATTATAAAAACTCTTTTACACAAATTTTTAAATTAATCTTAGTAGATTCTGTTACAGTTATAACTAAATTACAAATTTGTAGTATAAGAAATATATTTTCTACTAAAATATAAGAATTTTTTCAGATTTTTAGTGAAGTTAATTTAAAATCATTACGAAATTACTTCTGAATTTATAATGTTGGAGTGCTGTAGGAGCTCTCAGATTAAAGCACTGATGTGCAATATCTGAACTCAGTCATGTGCCTTGGTGTTACCCAAATTGCACTGCATTCAGTCAGCCCAAACTCAGACACCACCAGTACCACCAGATACCACTCCAGTACTTTGTTAGTTACTGGACCCCTGAGCCAAACAAGACTATTTCCAGCTGGCACAGGGCACTATTTGCAGTAACTATTTAATAACATGCTGTTACACAGCAGTTAGTGAACTCCACTCAAAGCTGTGACTAGGTTTCACGGCCATGGGAAGGACCCTTCAGGAAACTCCAGGCTCAGCTGTGCTGCTGAAATACCATGGGGTTCAACTTCACGTGTGTATTTCTGTACAAAATCTCTGTAGCTCATGTCAGTAACAGCTCCCACAGAAGGCAAGCAAGGCCCCACATACAGTTTTGTTTATGCACTGGGGTGTGAAAAAAAACATCCCTGGGGAAACTGAGGCAATGTACAATTTATTTATGTTAAGTAAAGCAGCACCTTTAAACGCATGCAGAAATAGCACAATACCTCCATGCAGTGTTGGAGATGAAAAAAAAAAGTTAATGGCAAGAAAATGTTAACTAAATTAACATCATGGGTATACATATATAACCCATAGAACTAGTACCTATAGGATTGATTCCTTTATCTCCAAAGCGATTTAGCAATGTGGCAGACACTGATGGTACTGTTAGTTAAACCAAAATGCACAGAACGCTGTTAAACCGCTTGTTCAGAGAAACAAAGCCTGAGTTACTTACCAGTCTAATAAACTGTACAAAACAATGACAGCATCATAAAGGAGGGAAAGTAAACTGCAGGTATAAGGTAACTAACTGAAAGCAAAGAGAGCTCAGATAACTGACATTAGAATTCATCACAAAGAAAAGTGAAAGACAGAGGTAGTAACACAACTAAGACCTGTCTTAAGTGAAAAGAAAAAAAGTACCGAGATACAGAAAGATGCATCATACTCAATGCTGCAGAGTTATTAATTATGTAAAATAAATGTAGCATAGTATGCTGGTTACATTTGGTTACACTCCAGAAGTCTAGTTTTACTTTACCAGTATTGAATACCACCACATACAATGTAGATTACCTCACCTCAACCACACACACACAAAAAAAAAAATGCTATATTATTACCTTTATTTCTCTTTGCTCTACTGATTTTTCCCATATTTGTTGATCATATGCCCCAATCTAAAAAGAAAAAAATCTACATTAGGATTTAGAAGACACTGATCAAACAAAATCATATCAACCTTCAACAAGAGAAGCACGAAGCCAGCGAGTTATTTCCTTGGGGAGTTTACAAAGAAATCTTTATATTGGCTGGACAGGATCAAGCTAATCTGTAATTGAACTGTGATAGAGGGGAGAGCTGAGCCTCACACAGCCTCAGCCTCATCCCAGGACTTGTGCAAGCCCAAGCACCGGGAAGACCACGCTCCCTCCCACTCCAGGTCATACAGAGGTCATAGCTCTGCTGTCTGTCATACAGAGGATTCCAGCCTCTATATGACAGAGAGCAGAACTGTGGCAGCTACACTGACATGGTCTTTCCAGATAACTTCAAAAGAAATATGCACATCTTGTTGAACCCATACCCTCACTTAATTTATTTTTTTTAACCATCTACAATTCCCATTCCATCCCACCTATTTTAAAGCCAGGTGGTCTTTAGCTTTATCTCTTAACAGTGCACAGCAACCAGATATATGGTCAGGCTGGTAATCAGCCAGCTTATAGCCCGGGGGAACCCAAAGAATATCAAGAAATAGCACTTTTCCTCACCGACTGTCAGATATTTAGAGAAACGGCAACCTTAAACTTCAGGATTTAAGATGGTGACCAGAACAAGTCAATGAGACAACATATCCAAGTCTTGTCAGAAGTTATCAAAAATGATCAGATTGCTCTCAAATCTACACAAACAGTATTTCTAGGTAATAATCAGTAATAATAATCTCTTTTAGTATGGCAATTTCAAAGCCTTGCCATCCCAGCTGTTCTGCCTAGACACATAAATTGTGTGTATCTGGGGATCGATTCAGATCCCAAACTCTGAAGCAGTTACATTTAAGATCGCTTTTAGGTCATGAGAAAGAGACAAATGCAGTGTCTGAGATTCAAAGATCTTTTTCCAGCCTGCAGAGGTAACAAAGAGCTCAGTCAGACACCTGACAGAGAGGAGAGGAACAACTCTCATCATCTGAGCAAACCTGCATCAATTCAATCTCACTGCAAGTCTGACTCCTTGCAGTTCACAACTGCAGCACACAAGAGACCCAAGCACAAGTGCACACCAGAAAACATTGTTCTCATTTCTCTTTCAGTATTTCAGCCTTCAGCATTAATTTAGATGTTATAAAAGAATGAAACAAAAAGGCATTCTTAATTTAAAAGGATCTTTTAACCAAGGATCCAACATAAATGCAAAAAAATACTCAGGGAAACCAACTCACAAACACAAAAAAAAATCTAAAGGCATCTTCTGTGCCTCTAAATCTGACGAATAAGTGGAACAAAAATAACACTTAAAAAATCTAATTTAGAGTAGTAAATTCCAAAGCATACCTAAGACTGAAAGTGAGAACAGCAAACTGAACTACTGAATTATTCTTTCCCAAATTTAAATAATATTTCCCATTCACTTCCATAGCTTGCTACTTTTGAACTTTGCAAAAGAAACAATCTACTGGCTTTTTGATAATAACAAATACACCTCGCATTTGGAAAAAAAAATAAGAAACTGTGAAAAATAACTATGGAGTCAGGCACAGTAGTGGGCAGAATTAAGCACTTACTACAATTAAAGTAATTAAACCAAAGGAAGTTTAACAGCTAACTCCACCTGGATAACAGCCAGCAATTTAAAAGTCAATATATTGAATAACCACTCCACCCAGGCATTTATAGCTAATTGTTCTGGCTTTTCCTCTAAATACATTTCAAATGAAATTTCAGGCCTTTCTGGTTTTCATTAAATTTGCTAAGAGCTCCGAGTGAAATTTTTGTGTAATATTGTGTCCTCCCCTCCCCATTGCCAAAAGAATTTCTTTCTATAAGAGCAGAAAGGGGGATGGAAGTCTGTGTCCCTCTGTTATGCAAGAACCAAATGCAGAAGGAAGCCTTTGTGCCAATAAAGCTGCAAAGCAAACGCCATTCGTAATTCCTTTCATAGCTGAAACTGGTATGGAGTTGAAAGTCTTTAAAAGTGTTCTTCTTTTAGACAAATAACAGACCATTTGTTAAAGGAACTCTGGGAAACAGATCCCAGAAGACATCTGACACAAGGAAATCAACTGATTTAAAATCTTAATTACATTTTCCTACAAACATATCTTTTCCCTCTTTAGACAGCAGCTTCCATCTCCACAAAAAAGACAAGAAGCAGGGATTTTGCCATTCACATTTCTCTTTTAACACTGTCCTAAAAAGCAATTCTTTCATCAAGAGGTAAAATAAGAGAGCCAGAACTACTTTAAAGGACAGGGTCCTTTACAACTGCTTTACTGGAGAAGTGGATCTGTCCAGCCACCTCTGATCAGCTTTGGTTATTGACACCTGAGCAAAAAATAACACTAGGACTATTCAATAAGGTGTGCTGGTATGAACTGAAGGGAGTGGAAGAGAGAATTACAGACAGCAATACTATTACAATCTCTCACATGGTTTTCGTTGTTGTTTGGAGTTTCTTTTTTAACCTATCTCCTACCACCTCTTTGTGTTTTAACAAAGTTTAAGGAGCACTTCAGGGAGCAGGTGTGTGTGCCACTGAACACATCAAATTCCAGCCTGATACTCAACTTCCCTTCTCACCATTTGCATAAGCATCCCTTCACATTTCTCTTCCAAATGCATCAGAAGAAAATACATTAAAACAAAGGCATCACCATGTAGCATATTGACTACTGGCACACTTCATTTTCCACATTAAACAAAAATAGGAAGAACTAGTGTTACTGACACAGGGCAAGTAAAAAACACAGGCATTAATTTTTTTCTCTCCTTTATGTCAGGAAAGCAGATTTAGAGTTTGTGAAATCTGTCTTGCAGAATTCATTGAAAGGTACATTTCCATTTACAATAGACTAAATTATAACATATAATGATTACAAGAGATACTAGACACATGTATGAATTAAAATCAAGAACATAATTAGTGAATGAAGAATGTAAGTTAATACTAGCAAACCTTCCTAGTTTTAAATTATTGAGTGCACCAGCCAATTCCAGCTTCAAAGAGTTTGGATTTACAAGTATTTGCATTTGAATTCTGTTTTATGTTAAATCTAATGTAAATCTAAAACAAATATAGGCTCTTGGCTATTCATGCATTTCCTTCTAACTGTACATACCTGCAGGACACGGAAAAGAAGCCTAGCACCTAGTCTAGCAGCAAAGAAATTAAGCTCTAAAGGCAAGTAAAAGGAAGGAATAACCTTCCAGAGATAAGATCAGGTTGGAACCTGAATAATTTAAATATACACAAAACTAGATTAAAGCAAGGTCTCCCTCAATATGCAGCTGTCCCAGGGCTCCTCTGCAGGCCGGGTGCTGTGGCTGCCTTGGCTGGAGCTATTCTGCCAAAAGGAATGCCCCAGCCAACTCCAGGACCCCTTTACTGCCCACCCACTGTGCCTCGAGTCTCAACCCTCAGAGTTGCAAGTTCTGCACCGTCCTTTGGAGAAAATTTAAAGTACAAAACACAGGAGGAGTCAAAGAAATGGTCCCATTTTTAAGTACACAACTATAAGAAATGTTTCTAAAATCTCTTCAAGACTTAGCCCAAGACTCCTCATGTAACAGCTCATCACTGGTACTTTCAATCCATCAGTCTAGCCTACAACTGCCCATAAACTTTTCTTAAAGCAAACTATAAAACACAATATCCCAATTTTAAATTGATTTCACACAGAAATTTATTCTAATTTAATTTATACAGTATCTAATCCAAAGTTGCGTTCTAAAGCATTTTTTTATTTGTTATGACTTGGTAGTAAATAGATTAACAAAAAGTTAGATAACAAGCCTATTGCCTCATTTTTAAATGTAACTTTTATCACCAAGCATCAACACAATCCTGTCTTAGGAAACTTGTCAGTAATATGCTACACATACTAAAAATTTTGGTGTAACCTACCTATAGCTGAAGTAGATAAAGTAGTAGTTATTTTATATACAGTTTAAATCATGCGTCCCAGGTCTCCTCAATGCCAAGATTTTATCCAGTCTATCCAACTCAGTTACCTCTAAAACACTGTTCTGAAGATCCCACACTTTAATAAATACTCAGTAAAGAAGATAAAAGGGATTCTGTTCGTTTATGCATTTGCAGAATTAGCAGCCATTCTTCAAGCAACTATAAAAATGTTCAGTATATGAGGGATTAAGTGCAAATGAAAACTATAGCCACTCTCACAGCAGAGAAGCAGGTGTTTAACATCCTAAATTAACAAGGTAAAATAAACTTTCAAATAGGTCTTCTTGGAAAAAAAATTTCCTCACAAGTAATCATTTAAAAAATGATTGTATATGACTTGGCATGGGAAATCACAATTACACCTTTGGTAAACTCCATAAAGCTAGCTCTTTACTGATAGATTAAATAAATTTGAGGTCCTTTTTAAGTGGAGACTCCTGATAAGATTTTCTGGGTTTATGACATATGTGCATCTCTTGCCATTATCTAAAATAACTGCACTTACTCTTTCCCAATCAAATACATCAGGAAGCATTTGATTAAATTTCTTCATACATCTGAAACTTGGCACCTCTACAGTTTGGTTGTATAAGAGTAATTCCAATTAGCTTAAGTAAATAGCTAAGCAATTGAAAACACAGCAATATTTAGTTCAAAGCACAGTGGCAAGGGCTTTAGCACTGCACTGTGCCTCTTCCCAGTGCCTTTCTCTAACAAGCCACGTGTGCATCAAGATTGAACTTGAGCTTTGTGAATGACACTGATATTCACTTTAAGCTAATGTAGAGATGGTATCAGCCTGTAGCCCAATACTCGCCAGGCCCTTCTGATTCTAATGGAATTGATCAATATTTCAAGAGGCATTCATAATTTATGACCATGCAGACTAGCAAAGATTATAATCCTAAGAATACACAGTATTTCCTCTTGGATCTTAAAACTTGAATGTTTATCAATAATGAAACTTGTGTGCTAAACTTTGTTCTTTAAAACCTCTAAACACTTTTACAAGCCACATCAACAGTATACAATACAATAGTATTACACATCTGAAATATGTAAGATCTAGAGTTAGGCAAATAAATAACAAAGTTGCTTCCTTGGACTGTCTGACACCTTATAAAATATTTAGTGCTAAAATATTAGCTAATATGCTTTACAAACTTCTACAGTTCAACACAATTAAAATTACTGTATGATTTTCTGTATCAAATTTAGTATTAAGATATCCATATATAAATAATTTCTATATGGGCAATATTATAAATTTTTACAGTATGTCTCATTTTCTCAAAACTCAGAACAGGATTATTAAGAGCTACTTTAAACTGCAGTTTATTTTGTACATGAACTGATCCTTGCTGCAATAAAGGCAATTCTCTAGTAGATCAGCAGTGTAATTATCTCTTTTGGAGTAGATTTCTAGTCTTGGGATGGGTTTTTTCTTGGATATTTTTCATTTTCAAGGGTGGAAGGTTTTTTTCAGTTTTGTTTATGGTGGATATGTGGACTGGACAAGCTAAACTAAGACAAACTTAGCTGGTAAAGCATAGATAGAAATCACTATATGATAGTTGTATACCATCTGTTAGCAGCAAAGAGTTTAGTAACTTTTAGTCAAAAGGAGAAGGACAGTGAAGGGATTAAGGTTCTATATCCCAAGGTACAGAGCTTTGAATTTGAATGAACTGCTGAATTGTTACTTCTGATTTTAAAATATCCTGATACCCCTCCCTTCCCCTCGTTTGGTGCCAGAGGGAGAGCTGAAAGCAGCTTTTTAGAGTAAAATTAAGCAAGCGATTCAAAACTATAGTAAGAGTTATTTATTATTAACTATTTGAATTGCCAACTAATGAGCCACTTAAATTCTGCCAATATCTGCAACAGCACTGTATTTACAGCCATTTCACTGAACAATAATTTTACTAAGGCTTATTTAGAGACCCTTTCAGAGTCCAATAATAGCTAATTAAACATTTATCAACTACATACTAATGGTTTTTCTGAATTATTCTTTGCAGATTAATTCTTCTTAACATGTGTCAGCTATACTCATTTATTGCCCTGAGTAATGGTTTACAAATTTTAGCATATCTATGAAAACCACAAAACATTTTTCATCACACAATTAAACACAAACTATATACAGAAGAACAGTTGGAAACCGTTTGCAGGTTAAACTAAATGAGAGTAGAGGAATAACCAAAGGTAGACACAGCACCCTAGTGCTGTCTGAGGTGAGTTGGTCAAGCGCAATCCCTTTCCTATGTCCATGGCTACACTATTGCTAACAACACCCAGCCACTCTCCAAGCCTTAAGGATTTAAGACCTCTGAAACTTTTTTTTTTTTAATAATAATGTACTTGCACAAAACAAAACAGCCTCAAGATATAACTGGGAAAAGAAAACCATTCTGACAGGCTCATTGTTCAGCATAATTCCCTGAAGACCTATGAAAATCCAGCAACTTTACTGGTGTTGCAACTAGGATTTCAGAACAGCATTGCCTTTATGCCCCTGATCATTTCCACTTCCCACAGCATGCTTTCCTTCTTGCCCCTGCATTTGTCTGGGTGGCTAAAAGATCAATCAGATCACACAGGAAGAGAAGAGAAAAGAAAATGTTAGGCTTTAATTTTACAAGGCCTAATTAAACAATTTAAGAATCAGGGAACCCTTCCCAAGACAGAAGGATTTCATCTCGTCACTCCCCTGCCATTAGATAAGATCATCTCCTTGTAGACTCACAGTCAGTTTTAGCTGGATGAGCTTCCTGACCAAATTCACTAAATAAGTGTATGAAAGTCTGTGGGAAGGCAAAGCAGGCATGGGAGCCTACAGGCAAGCAAAATGCAAGCCTGATTCGTTCAACCATAGCCCCTGTTGGAGTGATCTTTTGCACCAGATTCAGAAAACAGAGTTGTGCCTCACCAAACAAGGCAATGAAGGTAAATCCCCACTAGGTCAGGCAACTACTTGAGTACCAAATGCGGAAGGGAACTATCTAAACGCACATTTTCTTCCTCAGTTCTCTGACAAATGGCAGCTCCAACACTTGTCAAGTTTCAGCACTTGAAGGCAGATGCTTTCAAATGCAGTTTCAGCACCCAAAGTTTTAGGTAAAATAGCCGTACAGCCTGTCCATTTGGAAAAACTGCCTTTGGTGCCAGAGTGAATAATGCATCCTGTGAATTCAGTGCCAAAAAGGAAATCAGGTGGTTTCAAGGTAGGCTATAATTTTCATTTAATTCCTCCTTTATTACCTTAATGCAGGGACCAGGTTAGGAGAGTTAAAGCACTGACAGAGTTAAACGTGGGCAGGGACCTCAAGGGCAACACAAACAAGCTTCTACAGGTTTGTTGATGACAGAAAGAATGCTAGGAAAAAATGTGGGCCCTCTGTGGAAAGAAACAGGAGAGCTGGTTACCAGGGACATGGAGAAGTACTGAGGTACAATGATATTTTTGCCTGAGCCTTCACTAGCAAGAGCTCCAAGTTGCAACCTGCTCTAGCGGAAGATGTCCCTGCCCATGGTGGGGGACTCAGAACATGATGAATTTTCAGGTCCCTTCCAACCCAGGCCATTCTATGAATCTAAATAGGCAAGCACAATCTTGGACTGATGAGCTGTAAAACACTGAATATTAACATCTTAAAGCAATGCCATTACAACTCTAATTTTGCCCTTTAAAACCACTAGAGAGAAAACATCTCATTTGTTTTATTGTGCCCTTTAACAGCTGTACCCAAGGGACACCCAAAGCAGCAGAAAGCTGCACTGGCAAAGTTAAATGATATGCAATCAGGTGCAGGATTCAGCCTTGATTCATTAAGTTTCATTCTGCCTTCCCCCTACAACCATCCCCAAGAGAAGGAACAACATAACCGTACAAATTTGTTGGTAATATTGCAGGAGAAAAGTTTCCCATTTTAACAACAAGACTTCTGTAAGGACTGAAAATCAGAAAGTCATTAAGGTAAATTTACATATCTTCTGCAAACAGGAAACCAGATCAAAAATTACACTGAATATTACCTGTAAAACCTGAAAGTATTATAAGAAATTAATGCAAAAAATTATAAGCAACAGAAGCTATATTTTTAATTATTCATAACTTTATTATTTTTAACATCAGTTACCGTTATTCAGGCAATACTTCAAGTACATATATAGTATCAGTATCATACAAAAGTTATGCTGTCCAACACTGAAATTGTTTTCAATAAATGTGGGGTGTCAGATTTTTTTCACAGGAAACACTATGATGGCTTTCTCCATAAAATTAATCACCAAGCTGAAGTATTTTCAGTATTGTGGTACACACACATAATCCCAAGGATATTAACCAAGTGATGCATCTGTTAAGTAGCAGCTCGGTAGCTGTCTGGAACCCTCGCAGAGAGTGATGCAGACACTCCTGCCACTCCCTTTTACTGCAAGGAGCAGGGCAGCTCCAAGGGCTGAAAAAAAGCCAGACAAACCCCCTGTCACACAAGTATCTCAACACTGTACTCCCTGGTGCATCAAGAAACACAGCAGAGGTTTCATTTATTTTAATTTCTACAGAGCCAACTATCTGTATCTAGCAGATTTCATGCCTTGAAAAAGTATTTGTACTGATTAGGAAATGCATGCAATCACTGGAAGCACTGAAACTGTCCACGCAATCTTGTATCTCAAATAACAAGCTGCTGTAATACCACTCTGAAATCTTACAATCCAACTTAAAATAATTCAGAATTGATTACTGTATTTCTACAAGACAGCAATCAGAAGCTCCAGTGCACTAAAAGCAGAGTAAATCTATTGTCAAAACAGAAAAACATGTTTACATAATAAAAGATCTGACCTTTTAAACAATTAAGGGTATTACAAAATCATCCTGGTGTAAGGAGCTCAATTTCAGACAATAGTATGAGTCATGAGTAAACTTGGTGTTTGCAAAACTTGCCTAAAGTAGGGTTGGAAGAGCTCAATTGCTTAACTCTTTCCATTGAAGAGATATAAAAACATCTCTTGTTCAAGAAACCAACAGACCTTTGAAACTCAGTAGAGAAACATGTAATAAATACATTAAAAATACATTAAAATTGAAAACTAAGAAAGACAAGGAGCAAGTTATCTGCTCAGTATTTCTTACAGAGCCCCAACCCACTCAAATGCTTCTTAGTCATGTGTAACTAGAAATACCAGAAGTCAACGTTCTTTTTCAAGGCATTCATACACCAACTAATTAATCTGAAAATACCTCCCCAACACAACTGGTTATTTTTATCATTTCATCATAGAGGCAAGTAATATCAATTTGATCAATACTGACTGTAACCCTGGTTCTCTCTTATCCCAGAAAGAAACTTCTACCAGAATGTTCTACCTTTTGATCCCTCCCCACCTTCAATTCCAGTTACAGCTGTGATGAGTCAGTAGATCTAAGCAGTGGGACAACTCTGACAGCTACAATAAAAACTGAAATTAAAATTTAAAACTGGAAGCAAACAACAGGTCATACAGTTCAGTTTCTTAACATCATAAGCAAGGACAAAAAAAAAAGTCTGGTATCCACTAAACACTGGCACAACTCTTTCCGTTCCCCAAATTGAAATAATTTGTTTAAACAACAAATCCATGGGTAAAAAATAGTGTGTCAGGTAAGAGATTTAAACAAATAAATAAATAAGCAAAATCAAGGGCATAGGTGAAAGAGTCTATATACTCCGAGGAACAGATCACACACTCTAGAGTTAGAAAACTCTTTGGGGTTACTAGCCAGATCCAGAACCCTCAATATATGGTACCTAAGAAATTACAGTCTAATTCACATGAAAATCTGCAACTTTGCTGCCATACAGCCATTTGTCTCAAAACACTACACTCCCTTGCACTAAAGCAACATAACTTGCCCATCTGGCAGATCCCCACTAATTGCACAAGTGGACTGCAATTAAATTTTGTTCACACCAGGGAGAAGACCAACATCTGGTTTCTACATGATCTTATCCCTCCTGAAGACAGCTCAGTCCTTCCAGAAGTAATAAAAGCCACCTCAGCACAACTCCTTGCCATAAAGGCACAGTGCAATTCCTGGCTGAGCAGACCTCTGTAAAAGCCCACAGAGATCCACCATAGAAATGTTGGTTTTACTATGAACAAAATAAAGGAAACATGTGTGAAACCATTGGAAAAAATGACAAAACAGGAGTTAAAAGAATGACCTGTAGTGATAACAAGTAATCCTGTTAGGAGCAATGTCCTGGGAAAAGTAAAATTGAGGAATGGGTTGTTTATATCAAGAGCAGAAGGCCTCCCTCTGTAAAATCACACCACAGTGACTCATCCTGCCTTCATAACATCAGGAGGATGGAAAGTTGGAGTACATCAAATATGCCACTCCTTTTACTGTATGACCAACAGGAAAACAGACAAGTATCTGAAAAAAGAAAAAAACCCAAATCAACCAAACAACAAACATGAACTTCACCTAAGATTTACAGAGACTGCAGGCTCTTTCTTGCATCAAAGGACCATCTATATGTAAAGCTAAATATTATGAAAGATCTGTCCACAGGATAGTGCATCATCACCAATAAAAACAACCTCAGAGACATAATGAGGATCTGACACTCAGCATCTCTTGCACTGCACAAAGGGATCCTGGCTAGACCAAATACAAACACAGCTTGGTGTTTGGATATCAGTATTCTGGTATCATTACACAGTGAGTGAATTAAGTGTATGAGAGAATGAGTGGAAGCAGGTAAAATCAATATCACTTTCCCCTTCCATGAGATCCTGCACTGAACTTCATTACATTAGATCTTTCACAAGTCATCTTCGAAATCAGAGTACACGGTAAAAAAAAAAAAAAAAAACCACAAAAAAAACCACTTCATCATTAAACTGTGAATTATTTTCAAATATTTATTAAATAATTGAATGATTGGTATAAATTAAGTCAGCAAATTAATTTTTCTTTTCTTTCAACTGCACATTTAATTCCCTGTTGTAAAGCCCTCAACAAAGCATACCAGTATTATCTTATTTCTAAAAAGTAACTGTTGCTTTGCTAGAAGCTAACCAGAATTTCTGTTTTGAAGACCATTGCCATTATTTGCTTAAGGACAAGATGTACCCTTTCCAAAAGACAGCTCTAGACCCAAGCAAAACACTAACTCACAGAAACTCATTAAACCATGGAGAATCAAGACTCTCCTTTGGGTAGGTATTATACAGGTTTTTTGTTATTAACAGAAAATTTGTTTCAATTCCTACTTTCTACTTAAATACATGGATTCTTTTCTGTGCTACAGAAACAACATTCTCCTATACACATTAACACTCTACCAAGAGTGCAAACTTTCTTTTTTTGCAGAGCACAGGTAACCCAGGGAGTAATGAGTTTTCAGCATAGACCAAAAGCTATTTCATTTCACTAAATACAGTCACTAAATATTTATTTACCTATGGAAGAAAAGTTTCAAGCTACTCACTCTCATACAATGCTAAAAAGTAATGCATAAGTATTTTATATTTGTTATATTAGCACATAAACACAAAGAGCCACCATAAAAACAAATAGAAATCTTACCTTTTTCTGGTACCAAACTATAGCATCAGTTACTTTGGACGCCATTTATTCCACTGAATTCACAGAGTCATTTTAGGCTGTTAACAGAAAGAGACAGAACTTTACTTCCACTTCCCTATGAAGGTCCAACAGGGAATGCAGAAACACTCCCGTTACCTGCAACAACTGAACAGCTCTATTTACTTTACACATTGCCTCATTTCTATTTTAGTAAGAGTTTGGGCTTTCTCCTCTAGGCAAACAAAAAAATCCAAATCTGCTGCTACAGGACATTAAAAGACCCAGTTCTGTCCTTCCTTCCCAGTAGAACAGGCTGCAGAGATGATCTGTCATTGTCTCACAGGAGCCTCACAAGTGTTATATTACATGCAGCTTTCTTTTTTCTAATAAATTAAGCAACCTACAGTTATTAGCTCAACACAGTACTCTGAAGTCCAGAATAATTACAAAATGCAAGAAAAATTCACACAGACTATTAGATATACTTGGAGAAGAAAACAACACCAGTGCTAGAACTTCACTAACCATAAAATTAACACCCTCATGAAAACAGTAGACTAAAACTAAGTCAAAAAGATAAAACCAAGGAAAAATTCTATGGTTGTTTTAATGGTAACAAATAGCAATAGCATTAGTTAATCTTTGATGCCACTGTAATTATTTTTCTGTATGAACAAAAACCTGCAACCCAAACTTTCAGCCTGTGTAAAATGTTTGTATCTTGAACCTAATCTTTACAGTCTTCTTTTGTGCAGTCAGCCAGAGTTCATTTAAAAAAAGAAAAACATAAAAAGCCTTCAGGTACATCTGTCTCTCTTGTACAGGCAAGTCCAGAACTGGACTCAACATCCCAGGTGTGGCTTCACTGATAGCAAGGACATGGTTAAGGATGTCATAAGGATGGTAGTGGCTTAGTCCTCAAACATCAAACTATCTATCAAGCATTTTCCAAGATCCCTCTTGCCTAAATATTACACTTACTATCAATAATATTACACCTTACATTTCTTCATTAAGAAGCAAAAAATATTAACCTGTAGGCAGTTTTTATAGTAAAAGATTATTTGGGATCTACCTCTTGATTTAAAGACATTTGTTTACAGCTTTTACGCAGATAAGAAAGGCAAAGAAAAATGCAACATTCAAAAAATGGGATGGAAACCAAAACTGTACAATAGATTAACATGAGTGTCTTTATGAAAGACCTAAGCATTAGAGTAACTCATGACACTTTACTGTACATTATTCATCACCAAAAGTTTCAGTGTTTGGTTTGGGTATTTTTAAAGCAGGTATTAACCATATGAAGTCCAACAAAGGAAAGTGCCACATTCTGCACCTGAGACAACCCTGGTTGTGTATAAAGACTGGGGAACAAGAGGCTGGAGAAAAGCTGCAGAAATGGACCTGGGATCCTGGTCTGTGGACAGCTGGACATGAGCCAGCAGTGCCCTGGCAGCCAGGAGGGCCAGCCCTGTCCTGGGGGATTCAGGCACAGCATCAGCAGCCAGACAGGGAGGGGATTGTCGTGCTCTGCTCTGGGGCGGCCTCACCTCGAGTCCTGGGGGCAGTTTTGGGTACCACAACACAAAAAGACAATAAGCTATAAGACAGCATCCAGTGGAGGGCCACATCCATGGGATTGTCCTGTGCAAGGCCAGGGAGATGACTTGATGATCCTTATGGCTCCCTTCCAGCTCAGTATGATTCTATTTATTTAAAAAATGACCCTTCAAAAGACTTAGTTCTGCACTGACATTTGTTTGTTCATTCTTCTCTGACTTGTGCATGGATATACTCCTATTTTATACAGTTCATTATTTAAAAGATATAAATAATACTGCTTTTAGTTTGAACATGCACTGTATACATTATAGTACAAACCTTCAACAAATGGATTGATATTATATCAGTGCATGAGGATTTTTAAGAAACATAATGCCATACATGTTCAAGTTTCCCAAACAAACCTATTTTTAAGATTTCTAACAGTGCAACTCCAATATCTTTTATTTCAGATAAAACTACAATTCAAGTGAAAGACAAGTCTCAGAGAGCTCAGACAGTCATTGAAAATTCCAGAAATACCAGAACACTGACAACTGGTGCAACTGAGCAAGCAAACACCAATTTTTCCACTGTTGAAAATATTATGTAAGTCACATCAAGTCAGTTAAAGCTGGCAGCCATGACTCTGTCAACATCTGTAATGGTTTCTGATCTATTTGCTCCTGATAACAGTCTCTTTTTCTAAGAGGAACTATCAATTATTAAGAATTCACTGGCACAATAAATATAAAAATACTATCACATAAAAGAGAGACTCTGACACAACCTGGCATATCACAGGCTGGTCACCTTTCTTTCTCACCCATACAGAGCTTACAATAGGACTTGCTTTCTTATTGGAAAACCTCTTCAGTTAATCTTGACTTTAAAAATCCTTTGCTACCTTGGACTCAAAAGTGACATTAAACCCTTCCCCACAGACAAATGGCCTCCACACACACCACCTACATCACACAGCACAGTGACAGCAGTTCACTGCTGCAGAAGTGCCAGTGCAGGAAGGGGCCACACAGATACTGATCACATTTACACCCTCGCCTTCCCTGCCTCCATGACCTCATCTTGGAGGACCTTTTAAGTCTCTCTCATTTCTCTTAAATATCACCCCTCTCAAACACAATACACCCTACTTCCTACCAGCCTAATCACAGGATGAGAAAAAGGTTGGAACAACCCATTATCAGCAGTAAAGAACTGCTGAACCTGGACAGAAACCTTTCCCGCAACAGCTACATTAACTTGATGTCTTTTTCCAAGGTCAATGATTTTTCAGGAAACCAAATATTAACTCATGATCCAAGACTTCGAACCATGTCAAACACGGCTAAAAATGGATCCGCCATTTTAAAGGCAGTAACCTTTGTTTGCAGTAGCTTTTCAATTCACTCAAAAATCCTTTTAGAAGACAATTATCTCACAAAACTATAAACCAAATATAAAGTAGCCTTATTTGATTTCTATCAACAAACGTGTTATTTAGATTATCCATGGTTTTCATATTTTTAAGAAACTCTCTGCATTAAATCCTCCATAAAATCGATTTTGGTGGCATTTAAAGCTTATTTGCATACACATTTCCATAAACAAATGCAAAGATGATGCTTACAAAAGTAAATATGACAAAATCATGGGATGGATGTATCAAAACAGTTTGGCGTGCTAAGTAAAAATACCTCTACTAGGAAATATCACATGCCTTCTTCAGGAGCTACACAACCATTTCTGAGACAGCAGAGTAATGAAAGGTGAAAAGGTTTATTTCACTATTTCTGTGCAGTGTTTCTGCTTGCAGGAGCTGGGATTTGTCTGTGGCTTCGTTTTTAGTTTGTCTTTAGGTTTCTGGGGGGTTTAATGAGATGAGACATTCTGCATTTAATAGACTCAGCCTGAGGTTAGCTTATCTGGGCGAGGGATGGATGGAAACAATTCCAGGCACTTCAGCTGCAGCCCTGGCTCTATCTGCCCACAGCTTACTGAACACCTTAGACTGGAGACTAAGTATTTTAGCAATTTCAGAACTCTGCATATCCATTACAAGTTACTCTGTCATTCATGTTTCCAACTGACATTGATCCTGAGGTCAGCCTGTAAAAGCCCAGCTCTAAAGCTCATCAGTATCAACTGGTTAAAAGGGAACATGAGAAAACAGCTGATAAACACAAACATAGGACAGAGCAGTGCCTATTCTTCTGCCTGGTTCTCCCCTCATCCTCTCAAGATTCAGCTTTCTGTTCCATGTCCTGTGTCAAATACCAGCATCTAGGACAGGGACCAGCTTTAGCACTCAGTTGTACAACATCCTGTGTTGAGTAACTACAGCAAGATTAACTTAATCTTTACTAGCTGAAGACTAAGAGCAACACGAAAAGTACTCCCAATTTCAGTGATTAGACAGAGCATCCAAATATAAAAGCATGATCACATCTCTGTAACATTCGATATAGCTTTTGTTATATTTCCATCAAAATCACAGTCAATGCTATGAATAACTAGCAATATTTTTAAATCAAAAGCTCATTACTTTCTTAAGGCTTAATAAAGAGGACTACCTAGTTTTGGTGGTCCCTGTTCAGAGATGGGGTTTCTTAGCTACTTCCCAGTTCAGGTCATAATCATATTACACAATATACCTTGCAATCAAATTAGCAGTTTCTCAAAAGCCACAGAAATTTATATTTAGCTGTCTTTAGATAGCTAAGAGCTCATGCAAGCCCCATAGTACTGCAGTGCTTATAGGATTTAAATAAATTGAAAGTATATTTATATACTTATATATATATATCCACAAGGCTTTGGCGACCCTAGTCAGACATAAATGTATATATCTCCAAATGACAGTCTAAAGCAATCTGAACTGACAGAAATTCAGAATAAAATTGTGCTCTTCCAAAGTGACAAAGAAAAAAACCCAGTTTTTTTAGAAGACTATACAAGTCTAAGCAGTGTCAACTAGCAAAAGGACATAATTAAAAATACAACACTAGCAAGGATGCATTGGCAAATAGTTGCTTTCCTTGCCTGTAAACACTGTGAATCACTAAGTATTTCAAGGAACCTGTTCCCTTTATAGCAATCCCAACCTGAATGGTCAAGATGCCATCCAGCTGTTGCGTCAAGACTTGAGTGTCCTTCTCAATTCATTATGATCACAGACTGATGAAGCAATGAAGTTGCATGTTCACTATACATCATCAGAATTAAAACTGCAAAACAGGTTGCTTTTGTCTCAAATGTTTTTTAAAAAGTCATTGATTTTTAGTACCTTCAGGAAATTAAAGGCCGTTTTAAAAGGTTATCACATAAAGCCATGAGAATACTAAAACTTGGTTTCAACTGCTTTCCAAGCTAGAACTGTTTTACCATTGTTAGATCCTCCACATTGCAGTTTCACAATCACAGGCATAATTTCACTAAGATTCCTTGGCATGCAGAGTAAGAAAAGACAATGAATCAGAACAGTAAAGACTATGGCCTAAACTACTAATTTTATAGCGACATTTGTATCACACAAACTCTCTTAAAGCATTACACTTATTCATGCACAGCTAGAAAACAACTTTAATGAAGGAAAAAACCTTCACTCTCTAGGTTCAACATCAAAATACAAGTTAACATTATCATCAAATTGCTGACATTATTTGATAGTTAAGTTAAAATGAACCATATAAACAGCTTAGTCACATCAGGCATCCGCTGTTGACTAAAAAGCTGCTTCTGCCATGAGTAACAAACCAAGGGAGGTATCCCTGTAATGTAAAAACAGCACTAAACTTACCAGGAGTTATCCTTCCTCCAGTCAAACCCAGGGGAGTTCTGCCACTGACACAAAGAACGGGATGAAAGCCTTAAAGCAATACTCCAAAAGAATCACTGCTTTTCACACGCATTACACATAAACCATTAAACCTACATCTCCTTTTTGAAAGGGAACATCAAATACTAAGCAATGTACTCACTGTTCTTTTTAAGTACTTTATCTATGCATCACTGTTCTCAAAACAGCATTTCAGAATTGCAAATTGTACACGAGCAAATGAGAAACTTGTCACTCCCAGGTTCACACCTTTCAGTGGAGGTTTTATCATGTTCCTTCCAGCTACCCTTAAGAAAACCTGCAGCAGTCAAAACAGAAGGAAAAAAGTCAAGTTAAATTAAGAAAACCCCAGACACTGCTACCCGAAGGACAATATCCAGCAACTAGCATGAAAAGTACTCTTCCTGCCATGCCTGCCAAGCCCCTCCAAGTCGTCTTGCAAGCCAAGGTCATAACAGCTTGTATATAAAAAGGAATTAACATACTTGTTTTCCCCAAGGAAGACCAAAAACTCTGCCAAAACTGGATACATTCCTAGGATACTGCTCATGAGAGTTAATTTTCAAACTCTGCCCTTCACTCCATCTCAAAAAAACCCCAACCCCCCCCAAAAAAAACTTGAAAAACCAAAATACAATCACCCTCAACCGATTAAAAAAATTGACATCCCTAGATGCCTATTTCAGGAGGTTTATGTTTGTTTGAGGTCTGTTTCATCAAGCCCACAGCAGCAACAATAAGACATGAATCAGACCCTATGCTGGCTGCTGTGCTCCTTATGAACAGAGATGTACCAAACATGTGATATATGAGAGACAGACATCTGGCAGCATGTCCATGCCTGCCTGTGCCTCCAGTAAGATGTCAGATGCTGAAAAGCTGATCCTTTCTCAGGCCTCTGCCCACAAACCACTGCATCTGACCCTATTTCTGCTGCTGCACATTTCCTTATAAGCTCATGCCCCTTTTCACTCATCAGCCAAAGCAGGAAGCTATCATAGACACAGCACAGAGCATGCAGTGAGAACCAGCTTTCAAAATCTCATTGGAAATAGACTCAGCTTAGCCATCTTCACTTCCACAGCAAACCCACCAATGTCTGAAGCAAAGAAGTGCCACACAACGTAACTCTCACCCAAGGAATATTTGTTTTGCCAGGGAATTACACAACTGTCTGAAATAGCAACAAAATGTTGACTAGCAGGATTTCTGAGATTTATTTCAGGTTCTGGT
The DNA here is from genome assembly GCA_013398615.1 of Brachypodius melanocephalos. Classification (NCBI taxonomy): domain Eukaryota; kingdom Metazoa; phylum Chordata; class Aves; order Passeriformes; family Pycnonotidae; genus Brachypodius; species Brachypodius melanocephalos. The sequence continues at coordinate 7,426,969 of VZSR01001299.1, read as the reverse complement.
AAAAGAACATTGCGTGCAGTTGTTGCAACTGCTGCAGCCATTTCTGGAATCTCTGCCTTCAGCCTTAAGATCTGTGCAAGTTTCCTAATTTTGTTACATAACTGGTTCACGGCTCCATCTGAAGTAACACGACACAATCTCACAGATACCTTAACTCATAAAAATAGAGGGGGAGAGACTCTGAACTAAGAAGTCCAAGATTCTACACCTCCCATAATTTACTTTTGAGCCTGCTGCAGTATTTATTAATTAGCAAAAAGCTTTCAATATTTAAACATATTCTGCTGTTCAAGTAGAAAAATCCAAGCCTTTAAAGGGAACTATACTCAAGTTAATTTTGCTTCTTACCTACTATAAGAAATGTCAGTTTCAAAATTCTCACCAAATACAGTAATTGCTGTTAGCACACTGGACCTACAAGCCATTTCTGAAAATTCTGTACCTTTTTTAAAAAATTAAATGAAAAACAGCACATGGTCAATCTCAAGTTCTTTCTATTCCTCTTTTTTGTACTGAATTCTTCATGCACACACATACATACCCCATGAAACATTTGCAACCTTATACTGATAAATCCCTGAAACACTGCACATAAACATCAGCTCTTACAAATGTAACAACTTTATTAAGGAACAGAATTTCTATAAACACCAAGTTTTTAATTTTTAATATATATATATGCTGCCTTTACAAATACTTGGCGGGGGGAAAAAAAAACCCTCCAAACAAACAAATACCATCACCACCTTGAAATAAAATGCCATGTTCCTTTCTTCCTTCTTGAGATTCTTAACACAGTCATAAATCTTGCTCACTGGGAATACTGAGTTGTGTTTAGGAAGACGTGTTTATCTGTCACCAGGCACTGCACGGCAGAGTTGTGGTTTCTTGATGACTACAGTCAGGAAGCTGAAAACCACTCCTAAATCACCAAGTTAGCATCATGTTCTACAAATAGTTATCCAGCAAGTTTTTGAAGCAGCTGAGGCATGAAGTGGCTGAGCTGTCAGAAAAAGCTGCTGTCTCTTGTAACAGCCGCTGTTCTGTAGGAACACAGTTGAAAATGCTGAGCTTCTATTCTTAAAAAAAAAAACAAAACAAAACCCAAAAAGGTCTCTGGAGTGATCCAAGCAAGGAATTGCAGAGTAACAAGCCTTACATGTGTATCTGGCAAGGTCCTCAAAACAATCATTAAAAATGGAACACGATTATATCTGAAAGACTATCTGATAGGGTCTAATCAGCAGTTTCTACACAGGAAGATCATGTCTCAGTCTATCAGTATTTCTGGACATGTCAAACTAACTGATAAACAAGAGCAAGTGATAGAACATGTGTGGACTTTCAAAGAACCTTTGCAAAGATGTCAAAGAGTTCCAAATAGTCTGTTCTCTACGAAAAGCAAACACTGCTGCAGATCAAAACCAGCAAAACACTGAACAAAATCTGGAATCAACATTCTTCACTGCAATCAGCTAATTGGATAATGAAGATTAACAGCAGCACGCAGTCTGCACAGAGCAGGCTATTGATCACCTGATACCGGTGTCCAGAAGATCCTTGCATCGCAGATCACTGGCCTGCAGCTCTTCCAGTCAGTGCCAGCCCAAAGCAAAGTGCACAAAAATCCCTGCTCTCCTTCATGCAGGACCAACCTAACTCTGAAACCAAACAGACTAAATTTGCTTAGTCTGGTCTCTTTATGTTCCACTAGCTTCCACATACCTTAGAACACTGTAGTGACAGAGGCAGACGTTCAGGGCCCCATCCAGCATACACGTGCCTGGTGACTGCCTTGTTAAAGGATGAAAGCATCCAGAAATGGCAAATTCCAGGTAAGTACTCCAGTCATCAGATTTTTACTGGAAAGATGAACACAGACATCATGTCATTGCTCATCGGGCCCTGACAGGTAAGGATAGCTTACAAATCGAGGTGCCCCTCATTCCTGCTGGCTCCCAGAGCCATAAAGAGGGAACTTCAAGCAGAAACAATCTCCTCCTAGAGACACAGCCACACAACGAAGGGAGAAGGTCAGGATGGCCCTGTAAGGATCCATAAGGGTTTTAACCACTCTAAACCAGTATCAGGACAGTACAGCGTCCTCAGGCACCAGCTTCCAGCCCCGGAGCCCATGGCACAGGAGACAGCCCCAGGGTTTGCCTGCCACCGTGAGCTGCTCTCCCAGGATTTATCTCCCCCAGCAGAGCTGCGGTACGGTGAGCACCAATGGCACTGGGGCAGCTCTGACCGCAGACAGCTCCAACACGCTGCATCTCTCCCGGTAAGCCTTCTCAAGCACCATTAACACAGTAATCTCGACTAATTACGGCTATTTCCCCTCTCCTCCTCCTAGCTGGACCAGTAGACCAGAGTTTTTATGAAGTACTGCCTAAATTAAGTTCTGAAATAGACTGAACTGAACTGTCCTATTATTTCAATTTTTAAGCTTATGTAAAAAGGTCTAGCAGTGCTCACTACATTTATCTTTTATACTGCAAAGAAGAAAAGAAAACCTGAAGCAGCAACACTTCTAGATGGTAAAGCTTAAGAATATGTATGAAGTTTAACAATGAAAAGGCAAAACAAATTCAGTATCAACCATGTCAACGTTAGTTATCTGTAAGGGAAGGCTTACAGGGGAGCAAACTATGAACACCAATCAAAGCCTTAAGAACGGATATCTCAAATCCAGAAAGAAACTTTGGCAGCTCAGGGACCTCTTCCATCCAATATAATACAGCCAGAAGAGCAGGGAGACCTGAATAAAAGGGAAACAACAAGGAAAACACTGCAGTACAGCTCTTTTGATCAGCTGTGCAATCTGACTTGAAATACACCTACTTTATCTGGAGAAGAATATTAAAATATTGGGGGAGGGGTTCTGAGAAGGGCTGTGAATTACCAACCACTTGAAAGACTCTCGTATTGAAACAGGCAACCATGAACAGAAAAATAAGGCATTATAATAAATTAAATGAGACTTCAAGGGAAAAACAGAAAATAAGAGTCAAGAAGACAACAGCTTCCCAATAATACCGCCAACTTCATTTATTAATTAAGCTGAGAGAATAGCAAAGCCAAATCTTAACAGAGAAATATTATATTACAACACATAAGTAGACTGTTAAATTCACTCCCACAGGAAGTCACTGAAGCCAAGATTTTACTTCCATTCGAAAAGAAAGCAGCTATTTAAACACACAATAACAATAATAATAAGGGAAAAAAATAAACACACAGCTGAGGGAATCTCAAGCTTCATAAGCCAGGATGCAAGAAAGCTTCCAAAGAGATCAGTGGGCTGTATTAGGCCATGCAAACACTCCCCTGAACCCGACCCCACAACGGCCAGAAGCCAATACCAAGGAGAGTATGAGCCACACACAGAACAAACTGTCCCTCAGACAGATCAACACGAAGAGTGTTTAGCTGCCAAGCCAGCATCTGCCAGCCACCTAAAACCCAAAAGCATCTGGCGCTGGCCAACTTCCAAAATGCAAGGCTTGCACGATTTCACATTTGATGTGATATTGCTTTAATTTCTTCTCCCGCTCTGCAGTTATATTTTATTTTTTAAGAACAGAACCACAAATTATTTGCAAATAGGAGTCCAACACTTGGATTCATTCCAGAAAGCCATCTAGGCTCTTTGGAGAATGTCTACCAAGATCACCTCAAATGAGTGAATAATTAAATACTGAATGTTACATGTATTCCCAGCAGAAACAAATTTGGACAAAATCCTCTTCACATGCATAAATTAAGAAATAAGACAATAGTCCTAGGAACTCCCTGATATCCTTCCCTTCAACTAAAAAAAAAAAAAAAAAAAACAAAAAACAAAAAACCAAACAAACCAACAAACAGAAAAACCCACCACAAACACAAGCTGTATTTCTAAATTTCCTGACAACACAATGGCTCTCTCTATATGTATACATGTTTGCTCTAATTTTTAAACTGCTCTTAGGTGAGGTTGAACTAGACTGATGACTTCCAATGACCCTTTCCTAAATTATTCTATGATTACATGTAGAGCATACCCAAACATTACACAGCAATACATTATAGCTCTAATTAGTATTAACTCTTTTTTCCCCATGGCAATTTATTAAGCTCTTCAGGTTCTCCTTAAAAAGTCAAATATAATTTCTTCAAATAGTTAACCCTTTCCTCCACACCCATCAAGAAGGACCTCTACGAATAACAGCACAGTAAACTCAAGAGAGAAAACATGACATTTAAAGCTTTCAAAGTCTGTTACTTTTCATACCACCACATATCTTTGAGTAAGTGGTGGTCAATTGTCCTGCAACAGTCAAATGCAGCAGTACCTCTGACAGGTACCCCAAGAGTTTTGATTTGTTTCCTTCATAAAATAAAAAAAGAGAGAAAAAACAGGCCTACCTTGCTCTGTGGGCAGAAAGCAATTAAGTCTGCCTGCTTTTACCATTGTCCCATAGCTCCCTATTGTCTTTTTCCACCCCACCCATAATATTTTTCCTGCCCCCCACCCATCATAACAACCATCCCAAGTGTTTGGCTGGGCCAGTAGAAGTAGGCTACTGCTGATGGCTCAGAGCTTAGCACATAGACTGCCCAACAGCTGCTCACTTCCTGGAGAGGGGAGAGACTCAATTACGACTGCCTTTTTTGGGTAGGAATATTAATTTGGGTCACTGCCTGTCAAAAGTTTTATAAAAAATTGCCACAGTATAGGTAGTTAATGTCTTTCAGTTGCCATTAACTTTGGTTTCATCATCTGAGTAAAAAGTGATTCAAATGGGAGAAGACAGACAAAGAAAGCAATTGTACAAGCTTTGTGCCCTTAATAAGTCTCACTAAAAATCCACATAAACTGTCCAATGATGAATCCATAAACAACACTGTTTATTATGAAAAGGACTTCCTCACAGACAAAGAAAAACCCAAACCCCAATCTTTGACTGGTATCGTTCTCACTCACAGGGGTTCTGAGAAAAGAAAAAAATTTCTTCAACAATATATCTACCAGAAATAAGTAAAGACAGTTATATAGAAAAAGCCAAGGAAGACAGTATATTTAATACTGGAGAACTGGAAAAGAAATAAAGTCCACTGCTTTCCAGTGACCCCTGCCAGTTGTGACAGGAACAGCATTGTTCAACTCCAAGAGTGCTTCACCCCTCACTGCCTGGTCACTGCCTCTAACGAGGTTGACTGGAATTCTTTAACACACCTATGTCCCCCCCGCTAAAACACACCAATACTGTTTCCTATTTCAAAACCTGCAGGACTTTGATTGCTCCCAGAATTCGCACCAACACCCAGCAGCTGTGGATAGAGCTGGGATAAACTTTTTGAGACAAGCTGAACTAACTCTGCTTTGGGAGAAACCCAGTACTACCAGAATACTTGAAATGCACCATGAAGTTCCCAACAATTACTGACAACTTATCTGCATGTCACATTCCACACAACACAAGAGGAAAAAATGATAGTACATGCATTGAACTAAACCAACTAGGTTTCTGAATTCTTTTTCTGGTGACTCAGGCTCATGTTTTATCCTTTGTAATATTTATACCCAGAATAAAAACATACATTGGCAATAAAACATAGCAACAGAACGTTTAACTGCACAAACATTCCACTTCAAACATGGATTGGGCTCTTAAATACACAAGTTCCAAGCACCGCTCTCTACCTTCACCTTCAGAAATGAAAGTTCCTTGCAAATACTGTACAATGGAGTCCATCAAGGTGATGTGAGTACATACATGCATAAACACCTTACTGGAAGAGAAATAAGACTTCTGAGAAAAGGATTATCCTTTCCAAGGAGTCACAAGCAATGAGGCAAATCAAAGAAGATCACCAAAACTTCAGAGCTACAAAAATAGCCAAATGCATATAGCTATTTATAACCCAGAGATTTATTCGCAGAACACTTTTAGCCTCTTAACCTCAGGGAAGTAGAAAGTCTGATGCCAAGCACTAATGTATGTAACAGAAATACATCCTTCTGCTGCTTACTGACCACTCCAAGTGCAGCTGAAGATATTAGGATTCACTTACTAGGATTAACAGGTTATTTCAAGTGATGCACTTCTCCCTGATAAAACAGATACCACCATCTGTTTAACGTCATCAACAGGAAGATATAAGCAGACAAATTACTGATGACACACCACACATAGTCTCATTCCTATTAGAGAACTTGTGTATCCAAACTGTAAGACGAGCTGTATTTTCTGTAGAAATATTTCATCACAAAGAATTTCAGAACATTAATTAAAGTACTTTCAACAAGTCAGGTTTTCCAATTAATTACTTTTTCCAGTTAATTATATGACAGATGGATAAGACACTGGCACATTTGGAACAAAATGCAAGACTCGGCAGCATTACTTTTCAAATGACCAAAAACATGTAAAAGCAAAAAAAGGCAAAATACCAGGCACAGAGCTTGACACTATGGGGACTCAAAGTTTCAGCGAATCTGAAACATCTGAGCAACCCGCACTCAGAGGTTAGGTACGAGAAACAGAAGTAAAAGTAACAAACACTTGGACAGTTCTACTACTGTGCGATAAATTTTCCCCAGCTCCTTTGTTTCTCACAGAAAAGACAGCAAATAAAACACCAAGAAAATTAATGTGACGGCATAAACTTTGAGTGATGAGAACCTCCCTAACAATTTGATTCCCAAACAGAAAACCAAGGATAAGCTGCAGTCAGGTTACCACTGTTTTAGGGTGAAAAAGGTTTAAAAAAAAAAAAAAAAAGTCAAGAAAAAGAAAACATGAACGCATGTAAAACACAAGAATACAAGAGACGAGGTTAGAAACATGAAGATGCTCAAATTCAGGTCCTTTCAAAGGAAGCAGAAAACACATTCTATCACCTGACACAGGCACTGAGGCAGCTCACGGTACGTTCAAGCAGCTCAGCGGGGAGAAGGTGCCTCACAGCAGAGCCGGAGCGGGCAGGCAGAGCCCCAAGCACGGGAAGGGCCCCGGACTGTACCTGCACCTCTGTCGCCCGCACCGACGCCGGCGGCAGAGGACACGGCAGCCCGGGCACCGACAGCTCCGGGACGGCGCGGTCGCTGCCCAGCGGGACCCAATGCGGGTCCGCGACACTGCGGGCAGGGGCCGCTCGGAGCCTCGCTCGGACCCCCCGCCCCGGCGGCGCCGGCACCGCGCCGGCTCCCGCCGGAGGGAATCGCGGCGCCGCGGAGGCCGCGGGCCGCCCGCCCGTGCCCCGACCGGGATTCCCCCGGGAGGGGGTGAGGGGCGGTAGCCGCCCC
>VZSR01001299.1:7281944-7419575 GCA_013398615.1 Brachypodius melanocephalos | reverse complement strand
GGCGGTTCCCTGAGGCGGAGCGGGAGGGGAGGGCCCGGCTCCCCCTCAGCTGAGCGCGGGCCCCGCGACCGGGGGATGCGCCGGGATCTGCGGTAGGTGACGGGCGACGAGGGGGCCTTCCGCCTCGGGGACCTCCGGCACGGCCGGGGAAGCGGGGCCTGGCGGGACAAGGCCGTGAGGCCGAGGGAGGGGCCGAGTTTGTAAATACAAAGCTGTGTTTAAATGGGGTTTTAAACCGGGCCTACCGCAGTATTTCTTTCGAGGTGTTAAATTACCCATACGATCGGAATAGGCTCTAAAACGGTATTTAATCGAACTGAGGTTTTGTTTAATATGGTTTCACCATAATACGAATCTCGGGACTTATTAGGCGATGTTTAAGGTTTAAATCTAAATGTATAGATTCATGTTATCATTACTACTGAGCTGAGTGTCACATATAAGTTGCCCTCCTCTTTATTTTTTCCTTCTAAACAGGGCAGAATTAGCTATCGTAATATGCTCGTTATGCAGATCATCCCACCAAGGTCAGTGATGTTCCTTGGATAGTTTCTCCTTACTGAAAATTTTCACTCCCTAATTATGTCGGTCCTATAATAGGAGTCAAGAGCTTTTTTATTCTCACACTTTGACATCCCATCAGTGTTCTCACTGAAGAGCCAGTTCAGACCTGTAGCACAGCTGCATCCTTTTCCCAGTGTCACCCATCTTGTTGGGATAGCTGGACTCTAGCAAAGAATCTGCCCATCATCTTTCTTTCAGCATGAGATAATCAAATGCTCCATGTAATCAAACCCTTCATTGTTATGTCAGCTCTATACCCAGCTCTCAGCCTTTAAAATCTGGTAGCTTTCTTTACTTGGACTCTTAAGATCTCAAAAGTACACTTGCATTTTCTCGAGTTTTCATCTAAAAATGCCTCTAAGACTGATTGGAGACTTAAGAGTCCTGCCCAGTCTGGCAGTAATGTCTATTAGGTCAGAGAAAGGCAGCGTAACTTCTTCTCACACTGAATTTTCTGCCTGTTTTTTCCAGTTGTTGCAAAGTCGTTCTTGGCAAACTGAAAGAATTTTCAAGTGAGCATCCTTCAAATTGAGTAGCCCTATGTAATACATCTTCAGTAGCCTTATGTTTCCTCCAGAGACAGGTGATAGTATCTTCTTTGAATACCTGACAACCTGATACTTCTAAGAGTGTTGAATTTCTTTTTTCCTTTCAGACCCAAGTTTCCAGTCTGTTTCTGTTTGGTTTCTGCTTTCTCCAGTTTGCTAATAAGAGTCTCCTTCTTGTAGTGTTTGTAGCATTGATTTCTAGAACTGGTTTTGAAAAATATTCTCATGAAAAGAATGTTGAAACTTCATTTCAGAGCATGAGTCTTCACTTTAGCCACAGACTTGCACTTGAGAATATTTGAAACGTTTTCAAAATACTGTAAATGCTTTAGGCCAGACATAGTAATTGTTCTGTAATCCCCTGCCAGCTGGTTTAGGTTTTTTTCTGTAAGAAGAGGAAAACAATGCTGTCCAAACCTCCTCTGATATTTTTGTCCCCTTAACTCGAGTGCTGCTTCTGAGCTTCACCTCTTCCCTAGGCAAAAGAAGGGTGCAGGTCTTGGTTCCACCCTGTCAGGAACTGGCTTTCACCAGATCCTTTGGTGATCAGAGCAGAACTGAGACTGTGTAAAGCAAAACTACAAAATCCCTCTTTAAACTTCTTTTTTTTGCCTAGTTCAGCTCAGGGAACTGGCCTGCTTTGAACACAAGTGTCAGCCCCAAAAGAAAGAGAGGATGCACTGACTGCAACTCAAATATAGATTATTTTAGGCAAAACTGGAACGAGAAATCCCACTGCTATCCACTAAAACAAATCCATTCAAACTTCAAACCCAGATTGAACACAATAGTAGATCTGTTGAACCGTGTATCAGAAGATGCAGATTTAAACTGTAGGATGATTTTAGCGATGTACAAAATTGTTAACCCCTCACTGTAAGGTAGATCATCTCATAACCAGTTGAGACAGCAACTTTTACTTCCCTCCTACCAGTAGTAAATCTTATCTGAGCACAGAATTTGTTCAACTTCCTAATCTGGCAAAAAACTATCCCAGTTAAAAAGAAAAAGGTGGCAGTAGATTTCTGCTTGTTGGGCAAGTTCAGCAGCCATAATCAGGTGATGTTTTGTGTCATTGGTAATAACACAGAGGAAAGGGAAGCAGCTTCTGGGCACAGGCACTGGGGGCACAGAGGGGAAGCAGCTCTTGTCCTTCCCTCAGCATCTGGTGCTGAGGATTCGATGCTTCAGAACATAACATCACACTTTCAGGGATTCAAATATTTTTGTAGTCTAGAACAGATTAACACTCATTTTCTTATTTCAGGTGAAAGACTATTAGTGTTCTAAAGAGAATTATTAAAAATTTTAACTCAAAATTTTTTAATACTTAAAATACCTATTTCAGCACCATTTCACTGGTAAAAATTACTCATTTTTGTAGCATGAAATCTAGAGGAAGATCACAGTCCTTCACACTTCTGTTTTTTACACTTGCAGTGAAAGGCTTTTGGCAGATGCAGTGGTAAAAACTTTGCAGCTAGGAATATAAAAACTTAACTTTCATGACTGTAGTGGCAGATGCATTTGTCTTGTTTTTCTTTCGTCATGACCACAGAGAAATTTAAACATCCTACCCAGCCAATAAACCTGTCAGCCAGTGTCTGAATACTTGAGATATCTGCCAAAAAGCAAACGTTATCTGCAGCTTTTAGTGATTTCAAGATTGCTGGCTGACAGAAAGCTGGGCAGTGCTCACTGGCTCAGTTTGAGCCCAGGTCACTTCAGCTGCAGCTCTGCAAACTGCAGGATCTCTGCGAGCAGTTTTGTGCACCTTTGTGCTGGTTCACATTTTACGGTGGTTGTTTTGTTAGGGAGAGACAATTGTTTTGTTTTCAAGAGTTAGCTATGAGTGCCTCAGTACTGGTGGAAAATAGATCTAAACATATTCTTAGCATTCAAAAATCCCTAAATGAGTCTTGACAGCATGTTGAGGATCAAAGTACAGTTGGTTTCACAGAACAAATTTAGATTAAGGCAGTTACACAGCTGACTTAAGGCACTCCAAGGGAATGGTGGACTGGAACAAACACTGTTCAGCTGAGCATGGTAGTTATGAAAGTGCTAGGAAGCACTATGTGGGTGAGGTTAGGAGTGGGAGAGCAAGAGCAGGGAATTGGTCTCCTTTATGGAAAATGCCTGATGGTGCTGTAGTGCCATCTTTTGATGCTTTCCCTCCCTGTTTTGTTTTGTTAGGTTGTTGCTGACAGTGAAGGCCTTCCTCTCAAAGCTGTTTAAATGAGAATGTCCCTGGCGCAAAGAGTGCTGCTGACATGGCTTTTTACATTGCTCTTCCTGATCATGCTGGTGCTGAAGTTGGATGAGAAAGCACCCTGGAACTGGTTCCTCATTTTTATTCCGGTGTGGATATTTGACACAATTCTTCTAGTGATGTTAATTGTAAAAATGGCTGGACGGTGCAAGTCTGGCTTTGACCCTCGCAATGGCTCCCAGAACATGAAGAAGAAAGTCTGGTACCTGATTGCAATGCTGCTAAAATTGGCCTTCTGCCTGGCCCTGTGTGCAAAGCTACAGCGATTCACCAACATGAAACTGGCCTATGTGTTCATCCCACTCTGGGTCTTGCTGATCGGGGGCATGGTTGAACTTGGATATAATATCTTCTACGTACGGAGAGACTGAGCTATGCCAAGTGGTTTCCAGTGCCAAGATCAGCACCAAATTACTAGATTATTACCATTTTGCCACAAATTTGATCTTCAAACTAGAAAGTCAAATGAGTCAAGCTGGAGACTTAAGCTAAAGCAGGCTGAAGACTGAAAGTAGACTTGTTTCATTTTTTTATTTTAAAACTCACATATGCTCTTGTAAATAAAAGTATTTGTTCAACATAAGCTGTTCTGATATGATTACTGTTATTTGTTACATGGAATAAGATACAGGTTCTTCACGTGCAGGTAGAAGACCTTGTCAAAGAAACCACAAATGTTCTACCCAGGGTATTCAGCACACTGAGTAATCATAAGAAAGAGGACTAACATTTCCTGCCACTTAGGCTGTAAGTCAAGAAATAAGCCAGTTAACATTAATTTCCAAAAGGAGCTAAATTTGCTTTAAATCAGAAACAATTGACAGCAGCCAAATAAGAGCAAGAAAAGGAATAAAGTAATACACCTTTTTTTTTTTTTTTAATGGACAGTGAGATTACATTACCAGTCTGAAAATAAGCACTGTTTTCTAAGCTGCTGAAACAGTCTAACCAGTATCTTAGGGAACCTTAGGGAGCACAGTTGGTAGCTGAGCTGTGCCAGCAGTCCTGAGGTCCGGAGAAGAGGGAGACAATGGAGATTCCTTTCCAAGTGAGAAATCACCAGTGTTACAAGAGACTGAAAATGCAGGGTGAGTTCACTACTGCATTTGTACCTGCCCAAAGCAGTACTTGAACTCTTGCTCAAGTCTTTAATACCAGAGGATATGAAATTTTGGGCAGTGAAGCCTTGGCTTCATGGAGCACTGGCTAACTCAGATGTGAGGAAATTACCTGTTTCAGGTAACAAGTGAATAGGACTTCAGGAACAAGTGTAGTTTGTGGACTAAAGTGCTGTTTGAGGAGATACAGTAACACCAAATTCAAATGGAGCAGTTACCTGGGACATTATTAACATGCATGCTGAAAGTACTGATCCTTTAACAATTCTAGAGACAAAAGTTAAGTGAATGAAAAAGTTTAGCGTAACAGGATATGCCTAGACCAAAGTGTCTCAGTAATAAAATTTTAATTATGTACATTCAACTGTACTTGTATGTGGAAAAAAAAGTCTTCCTGAAGACTTCGTATTTACTCTTGCAGTTTCATCACCCTGATGTGGGTAAAAATACAGAGGAACCATATTGTGGGAGACTGCTGAAAGAGCTTTATCCAAGAAAACAACATGTTCCATTCTAAGGCAATGAATCTCAATTCATAGTATCAGGTAAGAAATGATCTTTAAAATTAATTTAAGTCATATTTATTTCACAGCAGCTGACTGTACCATCTTGCTGAAAGAAAAGCCAGGAAAGAACAAAGACAAACGAATCCTAAACAGTAGCTGTTGTTAAAAAAAAAAAAAAAAAGTATTTATAAACCCTTTATTTTTATTATAACAACATATCAGCTACCCAGCCCCAAGATACGCACATCAGGTAGTTTATGGGGAGTGCCTAGTAGGAACATTTTTAGGAGGTGTATCTATGTATGCATTATGTAGTTCTGAAAAATACTTAATGGAAAGACCTTGCTCTGTGTTTGAGACTTTCTGCCCATTCATGTGAAGTTTCTCTGGAGAACTGACTTCCTTCAGTCTTGAGTGATTTTTCAAGTAAAACTGGCCCTTGTGATTCGGATGGGCTGTGGGGAGGGGAAGGGTGCATTCATCTCAGAACGTGCTCTTAGACCTGCTGGCAACAGGAGCTGCGAGAGCGAGCACCCAAGTGCCACGGTACCTGTGTGGGGTGGAGAGAACAGGCATCATCTGCTCGTCCCACTTGGTTCTGTTCTGCAAATGGGAGCCTGGGCTACTGAGCCCCTGCCTGGAATGATGCCACTCCATTCCAGGCAATCTAGACCTTTGTGAATTTGTTATGGCTGCTTTCAAAATTTATGAGGAGTATCTAAAGCCCTACCTCCAATTCAGGTAAACTTTGATGACCCACTTCAAAACCAGTGATACACGTGTAACGAGCATTCAAGCACCTCAGACAATTTTATCTGCACATACACACACTTACCTGTGGTAGGTGTGGGACCAAGCATAAAATAATACCCACAGACCTTTCCCATCTATTCTTCCCATGATTCTGGAAGAATAAAATTCTAAACCCCCTTGTTCACAGGATGCCAGAACACCCCCATGCTGCTCAGGAGAGCAGAGCAGCTTTTCTCAGCCGAGCTAATGATGGTGATTGTTACAACAAAAAACAAAAATGGAAGAACTGGCTTCATTGGAACTGGGTGTATTATTAGCAAGATAGGCCATGAATGGTGTATCTGCCCCCTTAATAAACCCCTTCTCTTCCACAGATGTAACAATTATCTGAAAGTTTGGCATCTCTAATTAACTAGAATCACACAGTCCTTACAAATCTCCTTTTAATTGTTGCCTCTAATTCAATAGAAAAAGATAAAAAAAGATTCCGTTTTGGTTGTGGGTTTGGCTTTGTTTGTTTTTTGTTTTGTTTTGGTTTTTTTTGTTTCCAAACCTTGAAATAAATGATTTGGAAAGCTGCTTGCTAGTACCATACAGAAGTCACACATAGCCAGACAGAAGTGCTTAACTTTCCAAGTTCCTTGTCCTTACAGGGAAACTTTGACAAGAGCGTATCTCTTTTGAGAATTTTCTATCACATTTAACTGACCTGAACAGTGCTGAGATCTTTGTGCAGACAGTGTTGCTTCTCTGCCTTACCAAACTTCACTCAGGATTTATAACACAAAGTACACCATAGCCCACTGTGACCTTTCCAGAAACTGCTGCAGGGATTAATTACATCTGTTCATAATTACGCTGTTTTCAAAGGTACTGATCACAGCTTGGAAGTGGAACCAATGCTCCTCACACATTTTCCTAAATTTACCAAGTGACCAACTGATCTTCAGTAACAGGATAAAGTGGGTGAAATCTGCTGAAGGTGGCAGGGGAAAGCAGAGCTCCATGCTGAGATGGCTCACACTGATTTGTGATAAAAAGGCACAAGGATGATGTCTCGGCTCCCTGCAGCAGCTGATGGGGGGCAAAGGAGAGAACTTGGCCTTCAGGAGCTTTGTTTTAAACTGCAATTCCAAAGCTTGTTGAAACCAACTGGAAGTATTTCTCTATACTAATGATATGTATTGGACATGGAGAGATATATTCCACATAATTTCTCCCTTTCCATCACTTATTAGAAGTTTGAACACTTCAGCATGCATTGCAGGCAAGTATCTGCTTTTGTCTGATTACAGAAAATACTTATTGCACATGGGTGAAAGGTCATGAAACTAAAATTTTCAATTGCCAATTCATACTGGTTTTCTTCATTTGTCACAATTTCAGAACAGTATCCAGTTTTGTGGGGTTTTTATACTTGAAAAATGCAGTTATGTGACACATACATCTCTACCTATAACAAAGTCTAACCTAAATGCTCTGAGAACATGTGCAGACACACACAAAATGCACTGCCAGGCACAGAGGGCAATATCAAAGCCTGAACTAGCACAAACAGGAGTACACAACTGTCTGAGAGATGTATTTACCAGTATTATCTTCTGACACATCTGCATCATAGTACAGAAGCAAAGTGTTTGCCTAACTTCATGAAAGTTTTCACATTTCCTCAGTGGAAAAAGTTGGGTGACACAAAGTGGACTTGAAAGTGAAAATTATGAGACCCCAGAAACTCAGAAATTTTAAAATTAGGAGTCCCCTTTTTTAACATCATTATAATTTTGGAAAAAAAAAATTACATGCATTTTCAGTAATAAAGCTCCTGATTAATTCCATTCTCAGAAATTAGTTGTTTGAATTTACCAGCATGGAAAACATAGCACTATCATGTAACACATCATGTTTTTAAATTAGGATTGCAGTAAAACAACTATGCTGAGTTGTGAAAACAACATTTGCACATCCTTGCTATAACTTTACTGTTTTAGAAGATTTTGATGGAGTTCATCTCCCATATGAGCCTTGTAGACCTGAATGGGCCTGGGTACCAACTTGCTGCTGAAAAGCTTCAGGCTTTGAGAACTAAAGCAACTTAAGGAATCTCTGCAGCTGGACCACTGGAGTACTATTCTGTATAAATTCTGCATTTTCTCCTTGGACTTGTACTGAAGTGGGATAAAGAATAGGAAAATCTGTCACTCAGTGATGCCATTCCCTCTGATCTGCCTTTCCTAACAAAACCAATATCCCAAGCAGACAAATACAAGAAAAGTCTCCCTACAGTGCAGAACAGCAAAAGAGCAAGAAACAGGAAAGCAGTAAGAACGTGAGCTTAGTTCATCTGCCTTAATGTTCATCTCAGTGTTCCTTCTGAGGGTCATTAAAAAATCACTGCTTAACAATGGTTTTTTTTCAGTCTAAAAATTCCCATTTCTGTGATTAACTAACACTCTCAATTGCGTCAGTTCACACTGGCAAGTACCTGAGTGTTACTCTTGCATGCTAAGGATAAAGATTTAGCAGCCTTGACTTATGTGTCTCCCACACATCGGTCTAATTCTCAAGATTTTCATCTCCAGACAGCAGGAGCAGCTTTTTCTGCTAACTGCCCCACTGTCTCAACACAACCAGATTAAAAAGCTCCCATAAAAAGCACAGTCCTTAGAACACAGGCCTGAGCTGCACCCAACATGGCACTGTCATTCCAGTGGATGGCAAATTAAATGATAAAACATAGTATCAAAATAGCTATTGAAAAATCAAACTTGATAAAAATAGAAGTTTAAACTGCTGTTTTAATCAATGTTTGTATCAGATAACTGTACACCAAATATTAAAGGACTATTTAGGACTAGCGCCCTCATCAGTAGGCTCATCTATCAGCATGACCAGAACAAGAGAAGATCAATGTTTAGCTGGCACTCAAGTACAGCACGGCTTCAAAGCAGAGATCATATCAGCATCAAAGCACAGAGAAAAACAGTGGTTAGAATATAATACACTAAATTTGCAATGTCAATATCCCTGATGATTTTAACAGAAACAGCAAACTGAATATTGTGAAGTTAATCACTGCTTCTGAACAGAACACAAAATAACTTGCATTTTTAAGAAAAATGAAATGAGTAGCTGATGGGAATCAATTCCCCAAATATTCCCACATATGCTGCAAATTCAGTGGGATCTGCACAAAGTATCAGTAACTTCTATACAATTTTAAAGTGCATTTCATCTGTTTAAGAAAGTAATAAAATATCAGCTGAACACAGTGTCTCATAATCAAATCAAACATTCTTGACAGTCATTCACAGCAAAGCACAAAGCAGTGAAAATGTGTACTTTCCATTTCCAGCTTGGATACATCCTGGTAAGGTACAGGCGCTGTGCTGCCTAAACACAAGGCTCTCTACATACCTGACCACTACAAGAAAATAAATTAAATTACACTTGAGAAGCTCGAGGAGTTGCTTGATCTCTTGATCAGAATCAGTACAGCTTTCTGCCTGGCAGGGTCATGTGGCAGTGTACTATCTCACACCAGTTCATTTTGCCAATGAACAAGGAAAAATCATGGATTTATTTTAGTCAATTCAGCATCTTATTCACATGCAGATATTAGAAAACAGTCATTTTGGTAAATGAATACCAGTCTTGTGTTTCTTGGAAGACTTATTCAATTTTCCAAATCTGTAATGTTCAGATCTCTTACACAGCATTCTACTATTTCAGATTTCCATTTCCTACATCTTTTGAAATTCCAACTTATTTACTGTGCACATGTATATCCACTTAAAAATCAACTTTATTCATTGCCAAGGAATTATTTCACAGAGGAAGAATAAAATCATCACCCTCTAAAATAATATTTTATTTCTAATACTAGATAGAATTAATGTTTCAATTAAAGTAGTACTGAAATATTCACTATAGCAACAAGGAAGGGAAAATCTGCATGCCAGCAGTACCTGTAATGAAAATGTTCTTTCAAAGTCAATTTTCAGGCATTTGAAGGGCTGGGGGTGACACAACACTGAGTAACACTTGTATGTAACACATGAAGTCAGTCGCCAGTGAAATGCAAAAGATCCAGTAATATTAAAAGAAAAAAAAGTAGCTACCCCCTTGAAAACTTTTTTAGCAATTGTAACAATGCAATTGTTACCAAAAATATGTACCAGGATCTAGGAAAATATCTAATTTTCTGCACATCATGTTATTAACTGGAACACCACTGCACGTGCAGGGAGATAGGAATGGCACCAATGGGCTCAGGCAGCTCTCTCCAATCCACACAAGAACAAGGGCCAAGAGAGACAACTAAAACACTGGAGATTTCAGCCAAAATAACAAAGATTTATATACCACTGAAATCCAGAGAAGGGGAAAAAGCAGTAAGGAAGGACTAATTTCAGTACAGCAGAATGCATGAAGATTTATTGCTGAAGCAAAAGTCTGAAGATGAAGTTGTATGCAGCAGGAAGAAAGGCTGTAGCACAGGACTGAAGCAAGGCCTTTGTCAGACTAATGAACAATTTGGGAGGTGAAATTCTCAGAAAAATCACTCCTCTCTTAAAGGACAACCACATTAAAATGAACATAGCACAGGGAGAGGACAACACTTCTTCTAAATCTTTTCTTTAAAAAGCAAGTAAACAGTAATGCAGCCAGTCAGCCCAGACTGCAGATATCCGTAAATGCAGAGGGAGGTCTGGCAGCCATTGATAATTGTATTATGGTTCAAATTCTGTCTGCAAGGAATTCTGCCTAAAGTGAGAATCTAGTCTATCTCAAAAAAACAAAAAACAAAAAAACCCCCATAAAAACTACAAAAAAACCTGCCACTTTAAAAAAAAATCTCTTAAACTTCTGAAAGTGGTAAGAAAAAATGGGTTGAAGATATGGGCACTTCAGAAGCAAAATCCCAGGACTAAGATACCCGAGCAGAAGTTCAAGACCACTGAGCAGGTCTCCAAAATAATATAATGTTCTACTCCTAAGTGTAAAGTTGTATTTGCTAATAATTTTCAAAGATTTATTATTTCTGTCTGGACAGGGCCTATGCTGCAGAAAGTTGGCAGCTGTCCTGGGGGATGTATGTCCACACTTCACCAAAATCTGACAGGTTACCAAAAATTACTTGAACCCAAACAAATGGTTGGCATATGCATGACCAGCACACTGGTAAGATTGTTATTCTGAGTCAGCTAAATAGTTTTGGGAGTTTGTTTTGTGTGGTTTTTATTTTAAAAAGCAACACCTGGCAAGGCTGGTTTTGCTAAAGCTGGAGCCCTCACCTATCCCACCTGCAGAGTTGCGTGCTTGGTGCAAACTACGACCTGCAGCTCTGCTCTGTTGCTGATTTCCCATGGGCAGCAGAGAGATCAGGAATGGAAGGACAAGTAACTGTATCTGGATGTTCATGAAGCCAGAGATTACAGGTGGAAGCATTATTTTCAGAAAACAATTAAAGGAACTGAGACCATATTCCTGCTATAAGGAAGGCTCAAATTCTTACATAACAAATTAATTTTTTCAGATCAGAATCTGCTAAAGCAATAACTTACCACATCACACATGAATCATTTGCTCATGGCAAAGTGGAAAGCAAGATCCCTGAGGCTGAAAAACTGGTAGTAATCTCTTAGCCAGCATTAAAGAAAACAGTAGTAAGACTTAAGGACGTATCAGCCACATCCAAGAGACTCACATTTCTATTGCTTCTCTGATACATAATTATGGCTATGTAGGAGTAATGTTTAGCAATTCAAATATTGATTTAATTAATAGTCCCTTGACAGACCTATTTTGGATTAAACCAATCAGGGCACTCATCTAATAAATAGCTGATTTTAGTGCCACCTGTGAGCATGCAGTAACATTTTAAATTTTAACAGTCTATAAGGAAAAAACATTTACAACAGAAAGATCTCAGGTAGTTGAACTGGACATCGCCAGAGAATCACATTGTTCTACTGCTACAGATGAAGCCAAAGTGACCACTAAGTGCATCAAAGTTTATAAACTGGGTACTTAATGATGTACAACTTCCAAAAATATTATACAGAAAAACCCTAACAAAAATCAGAGATACAGAGGGCTTTGGAAATAATAGGCCTTGGATATGAAGTTTTACATATTTAGCTGAAGGACAGGCTGTAGGGCAGTTTACTGCTGTGTGCAGCTACCCGAGAGAGATCATTTGGCTGTGTTTGAACTATACAGGAGTACACTACACAGGGAATAAAAAAGTTAAATGACAGAGTTACCAGATCAGATGCTAGCTAGCCTCAAAATTCTCTTCTCTCAGAACACAACTTAAAAGAATCCAAGTGTTTCATAGATGGGGAAAGAAAACAATTAACTTGGACACTGCTGTTATTTTCTTAATGAAACACCTCTTGCTTCCAAACTGTAACTCATGAGGAACCTTCCCACTACGCATATTGGCAAGCCTCTTTATTGCCTGGCACCATCAGCACTGGGAGCAATTCAAATCCAGGTATGTCTCTGTGAATTACAGGTCACTGCTAAAGTTGAAGCCTTTTTAGCTTGGTAAGTAACCACTTAAATATTCTTTTCATTGTAGTCAAATAACAGATTTGAGGGAGTGGCTGCTTTTTTGGCTTGTTTTGTGGGTTTGTTGGTTTTTTCATTGGGTGGGGTTTTTTTATGTGAAATGGAACCGTCTGAACTGTGCCCTGAGCAGGGCCAAGAGGCAAAGCCCAGGAGGGAGTTCGCTCCCTTGCACCATCTCCTCTAGAGAGATGCAGGCAGGTACTGGTAGCGCTCCTGGAGCCCAAGCCTTCCAAACAGCCAGTTTGTCTCCCTGTTCAACGTGAGTATCTGACAGCAGGAATTTGGGGTGTGCCTGGAACAAACACCCATAAGGAATTGTATGAAGGGAGGACTGATTCTGCCTTCTGACTAATCTGCATTTACAAAGATGCCTCAGCTCTACCTCAGTTTGCTACAGCTCCTCACCCTCAAGGCGTAAGGGCATCCTATGCATTAGTGGCAGGTAGAAACATAACCACTAAGAGAGGCAGTTGAACTGAATTATTTTTTGCAGACCCAAAAATAAAACCAATCTGTTATTATGAACCTTTATTAAGCGGCTCACATTTCAGTATAAATCACACTAAAAAGATTCTTAAAAAAGATATTTACACTACAGTGCTGACACATTTAAAATGAAAAAATTGGTATAAATAAGCTCTATGGAAAAGCCTGGAATTGTCAAAAAGAATTCTGGCTCATCTTACAAAAAATATATATGTTAAATGTCAGCTCTACTCTAAAACCTACAACTCAAAATTATTTAAAGACTTCTTTATGTTAAACCTGCAGTGTTTACAGTGCATCTGGCCCTAAGTGCTTTGATACTTCACAGTTATGGACAGGCACTGAGGAATGTTACAAAGCTACATAACTATTTTCTGTAACAGATGTGAAGACAAGTCACAAACTTGCCTCACAATTTATGATCTTTACATTATTACATCATTAAGTTTAAAAAGGAATTTAAAACCATATATACAAATTTAGGACAAAAAATCATCCTCTCTTTGTCCATGCAATTTTGGATATGATGAGCTAGGTTGTCTTGTATCATCTGGATATACGTGACCTCCAGAGCACAACTTGCCTTGTAAGTCCTTGTTGCCAGGTTCAAATTTAGAATCCATTTCCAACTTTAGTGATGTCAACTCAACATGATCCAGCCTAGCCTGAACATTCTGTCCCCCAACGTCATTAGGTGTCACTGTCTTTTCAACAAGATCAACATTCATGGGTTCTTCTTTTACTTGGAAAGATGCAAGAGGTTCATGTTTTATCGGCAAAAATTCCTGCTGCAGGTACTTGGTTTGCAAAGCATCTGGAAATTTGGTGTCTTCGGAGGTATCTTTGCTCACGGTACAAATTCTGTCAGTCTGAAGTCCAATGACCGAAGACTTGGGGTCTGCAGAGGTCCCTGCTTCAACCGTACTTGTGTTTTGAGAGAGTTCTTCCTCTGAATGATAGAGCTTGAGCCGGATGTGCCAAGCCAAACTACACACAGCTGAAACTGTTTTGAACTGGTGCACAACATTCCTCGGGATGAAATAAATGTCATTATCGAATAACTGGATTCTGGCATATCGAATGCCTTCCCTTCGCAGCTGATTAAGTTTTGCATCATCAACCCACTGGACACACTGTAGGGAAAAGGTGAGGGAAAGGTGAAAACTCTTGACTTAGTACTTAGAGAACACTGACCATCAGTTCATAGTGTGCTTACCTGTGAGAGTGGAGGCTCATGCAAATCTAACTGCATTCGCTGAACTACCTCCAAGAAGTCCTCAGCATGAAAACAAATTACATCTTTGGTTATACGAGGCTGCTCAGACCTACAGAAGAGTAAGAAGTGCACAGTCAGAGGCTGAAACTACCATGGCGCAGAAAGTAACAAAAGGTCCGCAAGGAAGGATAAAGCACATTTTTTAACATTAAAAACTCAACAACCCTACCACAACCTACATTAAAAAAAAAAGTTGATCAAAACAGTTAATTCTAAAACACAACCTCATTAAACTGGTTAAACAAATTAACTACAGTTTCTTTATAAGTGGAAATAAAGGCAGCAATAAAAGGCCAACAAAACACACTAACTTTCATTGCTATTTTTAACTGGCCTCTTGGCTGCCTAGATGCTGAAAGACAGCTGTCCCAGATACACTGGGCTTACACTGTCAGCACTCCAACACGATGCATCCATCAGGTACCTGAGCACGCAGCAGTCTGACTGGGAGCACTATGGCAACCTCAGCATCTCAGCCTCAAACACTTTGCTCAGAGGTAGGAGTAAAAGCTGAACTTACATTAAGCTGCCACAATGCCAGTAATCAGGCAATACTGGCGTCCTCCACAAAACATCTCTTGAAAATACATCCCTATTTATGCTCACTAGAGAGAGCTGCACAAGAGCAAAGTCTGAATTAGGCTGTCTCCATATTCAAATTGTTAGGAGAAACATCTCTAGTTCCAAAGCATCTCTCCCAAAGAAATGCATACCATTTATACAGTTCCTCTGGAGTCATCATCTAGAATCAGCTCACAAAAGGCAAAAGCTGCTACAATCCTTGTAACTTTCTGATCTAAAGGCCAAACTCTGTTCCTCACTGAAAATATGTAAAAAAAAAAAAGCTCCACATACCTGCTTTTGTGGAATGTTTGCATTTTAAAAGGATTTTTTTATTTACATGCGATGATAGGAAGATTTCACTTATAAAGGACAAAGCTCACACTGGAGTAGCTTTGAAAGGACTGTTTCTCAGTCAGAAAGAACCTGGTTAAAGATTTCTTTCCTTCCTCCTCCAGAGTCCCCCGGGCTGACGGGAGTGCAGCACCTCCTCGGCCTGCAGTGGGGCCATGATCCGCCCGCTGTCTGCCTGCGCCTCCCACCCGCAGGGCCGGGCTGGCACCTGCCCCCCTCCAAAAACGGGGTACAAGTCAGACCTAGGAGGCCTGGGGAGCAGATGACATAGCAGAGCTGAAACATTTCAGAATCTAACAGATGTTCAAGAGCCCTGTTTAAAAAGCAAGATGATCACCTATTTTTATATAAAGATATGTCCCATTATTACTGTTCTAGAAGGCAAGTAATGATGTACACTTCATTCAGCTTTTTAAACACAGGAGACATGTTAATTTTATTTAGGTCATGACCTCAATAAAGCAAAAAATAACCAGTCTGAGGCTATTTTCAGGAGAAAAAAAAAAGTCCCAGATCAACTATTCAAAGTATGCTAGGGAGAATTTTCAGACCACGTATTTTACTTTCTGTTTCACAAAGATTAAAATGTGTCTCTGTATTTTGATCTATATACTCCTGAAGAGGACTTAAACATTGAAAGCAAAAAGCTTCAGAAACACTCCTAATAAGTGGCATTAGAAACATTAACTGTATCAATATACCTTTTATAATGCAGCATTTTTGGGGGTTTTGTTTTTGTTTTTTTTTTTTTAAATACAGATTTGCATTTGGAGCCCCCAGCATATGTAAATGAAGTTAAGATTTTAAATCAATTGAAAGAATATTTCACACACTTAGAGAACTTCAATACAAATCAATGTGTTTTCCCAACAGTGTCTATTCTGGTTTATGCATTGTCATTTGTAGTCTCAGTCCATATATATCTGTCCAAGAGGATGGATCACCACCTCTGTGCTGCAATTCTTTCACAGAACACAACATTTCTTTTGCAAATATCTGAGAAAAAATACCATCAGAATTTTAAATTCTGTATTTGCAGATTTTATCTTTAGCAAAACTTTGAGATAATATTTTGCAAAACCTTTAATTTAGGTATTGTGTGCCTACCCCCAAGCAAAACTGTAGCACAGAAATTTAGTTAACATCCAAAAAGACATTAAATGAAAACAAAAGATAACTTCAGAAAAACCCATTGAAGCCTCTACTAGAGAACTGCTAGAACTGATTTTGGCAGTACTTTTTCCCCTTAACCTCCTTCTTCAAAAGGATTGGATTCCTTTTGCTGTGACTCTTCAAAACAGATTCAAAACCTGAGGTGTTACCATTAATACTTCTGGCCTAATGCATAAAGACTGGCAATATATAACAAATTCCTATGATCATACAGAGAAGCACAACTTCAGTCTCCAAAACACAAACTTGAAAGCTGCTTGCTGAAACAGATTTCATTTTGCTAACGACAATGCTACGCATTGCTTTTTGCTGTCCCTGTAAAAAACCACCCAAATTTCCCACATAAAAATCTTATGAATTTCCATAATTTAAAATTTCACTGGCACGTCAAAAATTCTAAAGCTCACTTGGTATCACCTACGAAAATGGCATTAAGTAAACAGCATGATCACACCTGCATTTATCAGACTTTAGTTCAATCCTTTAAATGTATGCTAGTAATAGTCAGAGTTCTTCTGTAAATTGTAAATACTCAAAACAATAAAAAGAAGATCATAATACAGTAATTTTACAAAATACCTCAAATCAAGATCCTGTCACACTTGGGAAAGGACAAGTTTTTTTTTTTTTTCTTCTTCAAAATACTATGTTTAGCTTCCATGTCTGTCCTCTAGCACCATAACCTGCTTTTTGCTTTTCAACATTTGTCTTCCTGTCTGAAAGACACCATTTATCCCACCTAGCATTAACATTCATCCTTATCAACTAAGAAATAAATCCTACTTTCTTTAAATCTACAGCAAACTCTAAAGCTCTTTTTGCACACTCAATTCACTTTTATGGATTTAGTTCAGGCAGCCCAGGAATTGTTTTATTTTCTCCTCACAGAAAGCATTATTTTTATATACATTATCTCATCACTAGAACGTGTGCATTTTTATTGCCATAGTGCCTTAATCAACCCAGAATATCTCCACCTTTCAGGTTCGTTCAACTACTCAAACAGGTTTAAAACAGAAACAAAACAAAACTGAGCCAAAATAAAAGTTAGGTTTTTCAAAACTTCTCTTCGTATTGTTTCCTTTAAAATGAATCCACCCACAGATTGCAAATTATGGCAAAACTAATACCTGAAATAATTTTAATGTGCTACATTAATCAATGATGCTTCGTCATCATAAACTCTGATTAGTTCTCATCATGTAAGTACACTGAAGTGGCTTCTCAAAATTACACAGAAGTGGAAAGGAAAAGCAGGAACTATAATTTAGGCCAAATCAAGCCTGGAATACATAACTTTTATTGTGTTGCTTGTGTTGTATATTTCACTCCTCTCCATACATCAGTCACAAATTTTTTATTCTGAATTAAAAGATACATTTTCAGTCTTTACACTCAAATGAAATGCTGATATTTCTTTTTTATTCCCCAAACTGGAGGACTTTCAAGTATGCTATAAAGCTATAGGATGAGATTGGGAAGTTCCCAGACACCTAAATTACTATCAATTCAACTTCTGAATTTCCACTAACATCCAAGTTCAGCGAGTGGGGTTTTGTTTGGTTTCTTTACTTCCTTTGCCCGTCTCTTTCTCAAATGTGCCAAGTGTAACTTAAAATACTGAGATCTACAGTTAGCTGAGCTCTTGCCCTGCTACTACAGCTCAGTCTTAATTCACCACAGCACAGTCAGAGCAAGCAGGAAGTTCAAGGCTCCCACTATCATCAACCTGAAGAGGAAGGAAACTGAAAACCTCAGAGCCCAAGAGACAAACACATTATCATCTGAACAATCCAGTTCTTCCCCAATGACAACTATTCTACTTTCTATGTCAATGAACTCATGCACTGTAACACAAATTCACATCACTTTATCCAAAGGGAATTCACTCTTCTAATTTCTAGACAGACACAAAGAGAAAAAGGTCTTTATAGTGTTTACATATGCAAAGGTAACCTCCAAAACTAAAGTCATTCTCCATGGTATAAAGACATTAATAAATGCCTCTTAGATCTGGACCAGGTAGCCCATATGGTTATGGGCTTTTTATTTGGTTAACATGTAAACAAGCTTCAAATGAGGCACACTTCATTTCCTGAATCTCACAAAGGAATTCCAAAGACAGACACCAAAAAATACCACACAACTTCCAACAGGATTCTTCTATGTGAGCTTCCATAAATACACCAGGGTTATAACAGCCATGACTTGGGAAGCAGAAGCGTAAGAATTCTGCTCATCTCCAGACAACACGAAGAACTGCCAGAAGGTCTCCACGGGCACCTCTGCCACAGTAACAGCTCAGTCTCTATGCACCACTTTAAGCAAAATGAAGTGTGAGGTGTTTTTACAACTAACATGACCTCTGTAACAGCAACTCAATCATAGCTATTGAATTGCCACTGCAAGGTACTTTTCTGGTTTCAACCAAACAGCAAAGCCACATGCAATCCAAAGAGGGCAGACAAACATCTAATGCTCAGCCAGGACCCATGAAGTCTTCACTGAGTTTTGAATCCTAGATTAACCTATTCTGCACTCCCTTCCAATTACAAATGGCAACTCAGGCAAACCTTTTTCAGACACCTAGGTGAAGCCAATTAACACCTACCACTCCCCACAGTGCACAGCCTTCAACACTCCCACAGCAGCTGTGGTCTGTCGTTCAAAACCTTGTCCTATGTGATCCGCATGGGCTCGGGTCCGGTCTTCAAATAGCATTTCACGGGGTTCACTGGTTCGAGGTAGGTACTGCAAGTTTTTTATTTCATTGGTAGTTCTGCATAAGAAAAACAGTAACAGTGATACAGAAATTTCTCTGAACGATCTAATTTCCATCACAGCCAACAAGACTGCTCATTTACGCAAAAAAGCTTTTTTTTGTTATTTTAAATGGATTTTCTCCTAATTCAGTTTGTGTCCACTCTCTCTGTTCATGTCACTGGGCACTGCTGAAATAAGTCCTTTTTACAACCTTCTGTGAAGTGCTTAAACACATTGATATGATCCCACTTAGCATTCTTTTCTCAAGAGTAAATCCCAACTCTCCCAGGTCACCAGACATACTCCAGTCTGTCTTAGCCTGGTGAGCCCAGAACTGGGCATGAAACTGCAGATGTGTCTCACCAATGATGAGCAGAAGGGAAGAACCCTGTCCCTCAATCTGCCAGGTTGCTCGTGCTTGAAACGGCAACTTTCCCAGGATGAAGGTGAGACTGACTGGCCTGCAGTTCCCCAGGTTCTGCTTCTTACCCTTCTAAATTAGTGGAGTGGCATTTACTTTCAGGAACCTTTGCCAGTTGCCATGACCTTTCAAAGACAGTAGCCTTGCAAGTGCTCCCACAGCACTTGTAGGATGTGATCCATCCCAGCAGGTCCCACTGGCTTGTGTCTGTCTAATCTGCATGTCTTGTAAGTTTCTTAAGCTGATTTTCCTCCACTGAAGGCAACTAGCCCTTGCTCCAGACACTCTTACTGTCTCCAAGACTGAGCATTCCTGAAAGTAAATCTCACCAGAAAATACACGGGCAAAGAAAGCACTACCTCAGCCTTTTCTGTGTCCTTTGTCCCCCAGGCCCTTTGCCCCATTCAGCAAATGCCTTCCATTTTCCTAGTCTTTCTTCTTCTATTGTCCATACTCCAGTGGAAGTCCCTGCTGCCCTTCACATCCCTTGCCAAAATCAACTCCAGATGGTCTTTGGCTATAACTGCATCCCCTTCTTGGTTGGACAGTGTTTCTATACTCCTCCTGAGGCACCTGCCCCTGCTTCCATTTCTCATACACTCCCTTTTTGTGTCCACATTTTGAAAAGAACTCCCATGACAACTCCTTATGACATACAATATTCAACTTCTGCAGAGGCTGTCCCTACTCGTCAGCTGGTTCTTATAGCCAATACCACAGCAAAGCTTAAAGATTTCATTTCATGTTGGAGTTGTTACCTTCCAGGTGAGAGAAAAGCCTTTGTCCCCAGAGGTCATAACACATCCACTCACAGGTAACAACAGGGATATCAATTCTAGTCTCATGGCACATATCAGTAATTGTGTCTGTGTACACATTTTCCTGAAGCTTTCACCTTATATTTCTACTAAAGCTCCAGGAAGGATCAGCACCTTACTTGGCCAGACAGTAAAAATTAAAGCAAAAAATTCCAGATTCTTACATAACAAAACAAGAAAAAATGGTTTTGAAGCTGAAGATTTACAATAATTTATATTAACATACAATATCAAACAGTAAAAGGCTTGGGATAAGGTGAATTTGTAAAGAAAAAAAATACTAAGCAGACATTTACAAAGTAAAATAATTCAGCTTACCTCTTCCTTTTGAAAGGTGACTTTGGCATGTCAGCCACAGGGATCATTTGTTCTCCCGGACGTACCCACATAATGGGACCATCATCACTGTCTTTACGACTCTCTAATTTTAAACTAGAAAGTGTTCCCCATGGCAGTGTACACTAATGGGAAACACAAGCCACAATTTTCAAGTGAGTTACTTTAAAAAAACTTGTTAAAAGCAGCCTTTATCCCTCATGATGAAAACATTTATTAGAATACTCAATTATCTAAACAAGTATCACATCCTCCCACTTTATTGTTACATCAGCATTACATAGCATGTTGTTCCCCTCCTCCCAATCCACTTCTTTCTGTCCTTACTTTTAAGAAGGGTGATTCTTCCAACATATCAAGGAATTCAGGGAAGTAATCCCCCACTTCCTCATCAACTGCTCCAACCAGGCTGATCTGTCTCATTGGGCCAGCTCTATACGTACCATGAGAGTATGTTCTTTTTACCTACAAGTAGAATATGACGACAAAAGTTATACCAAGTCCTCTACTGTGCAAAATCTACATTCAATGAGCACCTGTAATCTCTACACTTATGCTTTCTGAGATAAAAATAAAGACTTTTTAAAATTCTTCAGTCTCCAGTGTATTTAGGATTATTATGAAGTAAATTACTACACACTCAAAGACAGAAGATTTTATTAAACATCCATGACCATTTGTATTTTATTTTAACACCTGAAGGTAAACTGGAGTAACAATTTATTGCCTTTCAAGAATGTAACATTCCAAACCAGTAACTCTAAAAAGGTATCAATGCATGTTATGCTCAGTAACTAGTCAATAAGGATTCTTACCTGGATTACTCAAACCTAGCTGAATTTCTACCTTTTTTCTTTTAACAGGCAGAACTCTGAGTTACAAGTAATTTAACTCTAAACAGTTCCTCTGCTACTCATCATCTCCAGTACCACCCTCTTTGCAAGCACATTAACTGGAGCAAACTACAACATTTTACACAAGGCTCATAAAGAGTCCTACAAAAAGCAAGAAAATGATTGTCACTCCTTCACTTTTGCTGTGGTGTGCTAGCACATCTTGTGCTCCCTTCAGACTTTTAACAGCTGTAACATTCGCCTCTCATGAGAAATCTTCTACTGTGAAATTTGAACAGAAACACATATTGTTTTAAGGGTTTTTTCCCAACAATCTGATCTGTTCTGTTAGATCACCAAAATACTCAGGCATGAGACTGATGAGGATCATGTCCACTTTAAGATTTTGACTTCCTATTTAGCAGGCTGAAAGAGAAAGACGCAGTGGCATCACGAGATGAAATACAAAGAGATCAGAACAGAGCAAAGAGGAGATGGATTACTGCACACACCAAGTAAGGCTCCTGTATGGCACCACTGGACATTTTGCATCCAAAGCAAGGAAAGTAAAAAAGGGCAAAGAAAACAGTTAATGAAATCCTGCTTAGCTATGCTCCTCACCCAAACAGACCATCAACATTCCTAGTAGTTATGGCAGTCCAGAGGAGAATTACAGTTCCTGAAAAGAAAGTATGGAACAACATTGTGCCCATCTGGGAAACTCAACTAATGTAACCAGATCTTTCCAGAAATGCGGAACCAAACACTGTTCCGATCTCCCTGTCATGTCTCATTCCTCCCAGCAAACAGATTTATGCCTGGAAGTAGGATTTTACAAAATGTCTTAGCTAATGCTACAGCAAGCCATCACAGACACTCTGAAGAGAACAGTACAAAAATAATCCCCTATTCTTCAAATCCTTAGTCATACATTCCTCCAGGGGGTTTTTTGTTTGTTTGTTTTGGTTTTTTTTTGGGGGGGTTGTTTGTTTGTTTGTTGGGTTTTTTGGGTTTTTTTTGCAGAGACAGCTGGTGATTCTGTGATAAAATATCACAAAACATTCATTTCTGCTGAATCTGCATCAGCTCAGTCCTCAGCCACACCTGCACTGGCACAAAGCATCAGGAGCTTGTACAACTACAGCAACGAGCAAGGAAGAAATTTAAAACTACATTCTGAAGCTACAGACATGCACAAATCCGAGACACTTTTAAAAAGCCTAACATGCAAAAGGATGTTTTTTCTACTGAAGTAAGTAGCTTAGTATTCCACCACTCCAGTCCAGGATACTGAGATGCTGTTTTCATCTACATCCCTCATTAAAAAGAACCATTTTTCTGCCTCTTCCCATTCTTCCTTATGCTACCTACTAGCACTCTCCCAAGTAACAAGTGGTAAGACCTGAGAAAATGACCTGAAGTTGTGCCAAGGGAGGTTTAGATTAGATATTGGAAATTTTTTCACCAAAAAGGTTCTCAAGCACTGGAATAAGCTGCCCAGGGAAATGCTGAGCCACCATCCCTGGAGGCATTTAAAAAGACAGACAGATGTGGAATTTAAGGACATGGTTTAGTGATGGACTTGGCAAGACTGGGTTAACAGGTGCACTCTTAAAAAGGTCTACCTGTCTTTTTCATCCTAAATCATTTTATGATTTATACAGAATATGATAAGCTGGTTGTGAAACTATCCAAGTGAAAACTAAAAATTCTCTTAAAAATACTAACTTAAAGCTTGGAAAAGCTGTGAAACTTCCAGCTGGATCAACTCACCCATTTGGCTTATATACCACTAGGTGTTGATAATGAAACATCAAGTCAGCAAAGTATTTGGCTGCAGCATAATGCTTGCAATAAGAAGGATCAATTAAGTAATCCTTCATTTGTTCCCAAAAAGAAGACCATGCCACTAAAAGTTAAAACTGAAAAATGATCACAACTTTTTCAAGCATTGTTTGTCCCAGCTTTCCTGGTCAGCCACCTTGATCACAGGGCAGTATTAATTGCTTCTCGAGATCCAGCTTAGGAGAAGAAATACCAACATGAATGCTTAAATAATGTCAAAGTTACAAACGATGAGTGGTTTCCTTTAAGATCATATTCAGAATCACATTATTGCAAATACAAAATGAAATGTTTGAGTGATCATGAACTCCACAGTGGCTTAACCCCAGGCAGCAGATACTGATCTTACAGCCCCTGCTAACTCAGCTGCTGCAATGGTGAGACATGGGAGAGAACAGGAAAAGCAAGGAAATGTATGGGTCCAGATAAACATAGTTTATTCAGAGAAGAGCAAACTGAAGAAGACAAACCACCAAGGGGTGTTTTCCACCACTCACCAACTCCCACAAACACTGATGCCCAGCAATCCCAAGAAACAGGCACCTTCCAGTCAACCCATCAGTCCTCTCAGGATTTTTTGCTGATCATGATGTTATACAGCACAAAATATCCTTGCAGCCAATTGGGACCAGCTGTCCCAACCATGGCCCCTCCCCGCCCTTTGCCCACCCCAGCCTACTCACCAGGAGTGTCCCGGAAGCCTTGACACTCTGCCAGTGATGCCCAGCAATAGCCAAAACACCAATGCGCTACCAATAGTTTTAGTCACAAACCCAATACACAGTCCACAAAGAAAATTAACTCATCCAGACCCAGTATAAACAAGAAATAAATCCATGTTGATCAACAGGGAAGATTTGCTCTTTCTTCACGCTTCTTTCCTCATAGCATTAGGTCCTCTGAAGATGAACAGTGAGCAAGCCTAGGGAACTGATCTGAATTTAATTAGTTTAATTAGTTCCCTAAAAAAATTCTCTATTTTAGAAAGTGATAAAAAAAATAAACACATAGGTCATAAATACTAATGCCTGGCCAGAAAGAACAAGAGAATTTGAAAGCTAAAGCTGTGGGCAGGTGAAAAGCAACTCCTATCTTATCTCTTCCATGATGGGCTGCAGCATCCTAAACTCTACTCTTAGAGAAGAGGTTAATGCTTGAACTATATTACCTCAGATTAGGCTTAAGATTTAGACAAGCATGTATAAAAAAGTGAGGTAATTCTTAGTGATGAGATAATTTTCACTCACTCCCAACTTCAGACTGCTACTAAGTAATAGTGTGAAAATACCAAAACCTCCTATTGATGTTAGACCAATGACAAACATAAAATTAATCCTAATAAAGACAACAACCAAATAACCTACAGCATATTAGATAACAGCAACATTTTCCCTTCCTTTTACTGCCAGTATCCTTTGGCTGGTTTTTTCATAGAAGAGAAGTAGATTCCTCTATGTATTTCTAAACTTACAAAAACAATATTAGTGTCCTAAAACCCACGCTTACAAAATTCTGTATTAAATTATGCGCTGACCACTAATAAAACATTATATATATATATATATGAAGTATTTTTTAATATATATACACCTGCTATAAAATTATCTTCCCAGATGTAATTTCACAGCTTACAGTGTGACTAGGTTTTTAGAATTTTACATACTTGCTCAAAACTGGAACAAAAAAAATCAAGGACATGCTGCTCTTCTAGCATGTGGTCAGGAATGAATACACACAAATCACCAAGTACATGCAGTATAATACTATGGACAGGTAAAAGAGATAGAAACATAGAAAATAATAAATATGACATCCTAGCTTCTTTCTTCTTGTGTAGCTTACATCTGAAGTATGTCTCCTAAAACACACAAAAGGAGACTGTCATTCTCCTGCATCACAGTAATGTAAAATTGTGACAGTAAAACCACCACTGAACCCACAATTAGTAAAACTTGAGAATTATCTGCTTCTGTAACTCACATGGCCTCGATGGATTTTTTAATGCACTAGCAAATGTTTTGACAGAAATGTCTTGGTGTCTGACAAGAATCTGAGGACTAAATGCAAAAATACGTATTATATATATATAAATATATTTGAGCATTATCATCTGATAAATGGAAACATTTTAGACACTACATGTTAAAGATTTTGTGTTTGCGTAACTCACAAAGTGGAGGGAACAATCCAGAGAAACCATGCATTTCAAGAGAGGAATTTTAAAAATGTAAACTGGGGCAAGTAACAACGGAATTCCTATTTTTAATATAGTAGGGTGTGGGTCGTTGTGGAGTTTAGGTGGAGGAGTTTTTTCTTAAATGAAAGTTTATAATTTTCCTGCTAGAATTTTAAGGTTTAAATTAATTTCAATTTCTCACCTTTAAAACTAAGAAAGTCTGGAAAAACAGTCCTCAGAGAAAAAAAATAACCAACAGCAAACAAACAAAATTATCCACCAACTGAACTCAAAATATTTTTAAGAAACCCATGAAGTACCATCAAAGACCAACAAAAATCCCCAAAAACATTACACCAATTAAGAATATGCAAGGACATTGAGGGAATAGAAGGTTTTACTACAAGCTCACAAGCAAAGCACTTACACGCTGGTAACTAGTGATTTCAAGCAGGATTTCACAAATTAAAAAAGAACTAAACAGCAAAAATCTCTCTGCAAAAGAAATGTTAAAAAGCTAAACAAGGAGGACAGTAAGGAGAAGATTATATTAACAGAGGCTAAAAGTGAAGGGGAATGACAAGCTCTGTGTGAAGAACCTGAAAAAGTGAGGACAACCCCTCACATAAAGTCACACCACAAACATGAACTATGATTACTATCACAGGTCTTACTCTAAAATACTTATTCATTAATATTTGACCATTCAGTGTCCATCACAGCCAACATGGCAACATGAATTTATTCCAAACTGGGAACAAAAGCAACAGAAATTGTTTCTCTGAAGATGCAATTGCCTGTTGTTATGGAATGGGGCTGATTGTGTAGACCCATAGTCATCCTTGAGCTACCTCTGACATGTTTAAACAATACAATTTGCCAATTCATTACTAAAACCAATCCCTAAGGAGTAGTTAAGTAGTTCTGCGGGATTAATGAAACAAACCGAACTTACCACTTCAAGAAGCACCACATCTTGGTGCAAGAACACACAGCTGGGAGGATAGAAGGACTAAGGACATTTTCTTCTACCAGCAGGTATCAGATTGGCTCTGGCCATTTGTCTAATTGCACACTGTATAGTTAGAGTGACTTTTCCTAAAGTGAACAGACTGAATGATGTGCATCCTCTCATACCTACAGCACAAAGGCAGTAAGGTAAAAAAAACCCCAAAGCTTTAATACATCAATGAGAACTCCAAGCTTTGTGGAGCAGTTGACACGATGGGAGAAATGGACGCCATCCAGAGGCTTGAAAGAAGGGCCTTGTGAACCTTATGAAGTTCAACAAGGCCACATGCAAGAAGGTCCTGCATGTGGGTTAGGGCAATCCCAAACATAGCATGGAGAATCAACTGAGAGCTGCCCTGGGGAGAAAGACTGGAAGGTGCTGCTGGATGGGAAGCTTGTTGCAGCCCAGAAAGCCAAATGTATCCTGGCCTACTGCCCCCAGCACTGTGGGCAGCAGGGCAAGGGAGGGGATTCTGCCCCTCTGCTCTGCTGAGACCCCACCTGCAGTGCTGCATCCAGCCCTGGGGTCTCAGCACAGGAAGGACACCAATCTGTTGGAGCAAGTCCAGAGGAAAGCCATGAAGATGATGAGATGGCTGAAACACATCTCCTCAGAACAACCTTCAAGTAGCTAAAGGAGACTACAAGAGAACTGGAGAGGGGCAGTGTACAAGGGCATGTAGTGACAGAACAAGATGGAACGGCTATGAATTGGAAGAGGGCAAGTTTAGCTATTACAAAGAATTTCTTTGCTGCAAGGGTGGTGAGGCACTGGAACAGGTTGCCCAGAAAAGCTATGGATGGCCCATCCCTGGAAGTGTTCAAGGATAGGCTGGATGGAGCTCTGAGCAACCTGTCTAGTAGAAGGTGTCCCTGCCCATGGCAGGTGGTTAGAACTAGATGGTCCTTGGGGTCCCTTCCAACACAAACCATTCCATGATTCTAACTAAAAATCACAAAACAAGTTCTTCAGATCTGGAAGACAGTAACACACCATCTTAAAGAAATAGATGTCAAGAGAAGACAGAGGAGCTAGAGACTACTTAGCCTAATTCCTATTCACAGAAAAAAAACCACTTATCTGGATACAACTATCAACTACCTAGAAAATAAGATAGTAAGAACTAATAAATATGGTCACGTTAAAAAAAAATAACAGAAACAATTGAGTCAAACTAACCTGTCTAACTATGACTGGATAGGCTTGTTCAGAGGACCAGTAGATATCTTGATATTTGACATTTCCATTATATTCTAAAAATTGCTACAGAAACATGGTGTGGTAAGAGCAAACTGTGGGCAGTTTTGTCTGTGCTTATATAACTATCTAATTCTGAGGCAGGCAGCAAGGATCGTTCCTTTGAAGGCAGTATCACAACACTGCAAGTCCATCACAGGAAAGAATCAAAATTAACAAGATCTTGAAACTGGAAAGGGGATCTGAATGCAAATGATATAATTCAGTTTAAACAAAAGCAAGAACTACACTCACATACATATTTAATGAACTGCATAAACCTGAAAAGGGAAGAAACTCAATTAGCAGGAGCTGCTGCTACAGCAGATCACAAACTGCTCTGAGAAAGGAACAAATAGATGTAAGAGCAATAACTTGCAAGACACTTGAAGCACCTTGTCATTGTCTTTGACATCAATAAACCAGGCAGACACTATCGATTTTTAGTATTGTATATTAAGAAAAATAATGGATGACTGAACTGAACATAAGGGGAGAACACAAAGACTAATAAGGGTATAACAATCACAGACTGAAATAACTCAAAATACTTGATCTAGGGAGAGAGAAAAAAGGAGCTGTTAAGCAATCTTCAAACATAGAGGAAACTGAATGAAAAGGATAAATGGTTTGCCTTGTCCACTAAAGAGCAGAATAAAAGGGTAAGAGGTCAAACAAGGAAAAAAATGATTTTACAGATTTCTTTGCAAAGAGTGGAATCACCTTGAGATCTCCTGCAAACACATCAGACAAGGAGCTGTCAAACATGGCTTGAAAATACTCCATCTTGTTTTGCAGCAAAGGAATTGTTTGGTACTGTGGAGCATTTTACTTTATCTGTACTAAGAAGTTCCCTCTGATGCAAGACAGTAAAATCAATGCACTAAGCATTGTTCCCATTAAACATCAAGTGAGAGCTTTGGGGTTTCAGCACAGCAATAAAAACTTATACTGGCCCAGCACGAGGAAAATAATAACAAGTTCAAAATACTAATATTTGTCTCAACAGCACTAAATAGCTTAAGGGAAGTGATGTAAGCTGCAAGTAGGTGGCAAAAAGCTGATTATTTATGTTCTTTAAAATCCTCATAAGAACCTAACGAGATTCATGGCTATCACAGGTAACTGATGCAGCTGTTGCTATGTACACAAATACATGAGCCCAGGGAAGATGGAGCCACAAGTTTTTCACCACCTGAAGGACTGACTTACTGGCTACAAGGATATCCAGACTAATTTCATTTTGCCCGGTTACAGAAACAGTCTGACTAAGCCTTGCAGTCAGTTCAGAAAAAGATGTTCCACCAACGCAAAAAAAATTTAAGGAGTACTCAGGCACAGGCCCAAGCTGGATGATGAAAAACTCCCCAGTTCCTCTTCCTGCAAAATTTAAAACCTAATTCTCATTAGAAAGAGCTGGTTCCAAATTCATCTCTCCTGCACCTGCTGTAAGTGTTCTCACAAATCTGTGTCCCTTATAATCTTCTAACAAGTAAAATTATGTTACTCTTATCTGACATAGGTGTATTGGGAAGCAAGCTGAAAGGAGTTAGTTTTCAACTCTACAATTGTGAAAACTAAGTAAATTACTTGAGAGATGCACACCTTCCAGGTAAACTTAGGAGGACTCCAACTTGACCTCAGCAACAGAATTCAACAGAATTTACTGTGCAGTCTGTCTCTTGTCACAGAATTTGATGACTTAGAAATATGCATTACTTAAAACCAAAAAATCCCAAACCCGCATCTGTCACAAAACAGGAAGTACAAATTGAGTAGTAATAAAAGGATCAACTTGAAAAACAGACATTGATGAAACACTCTATAACACTTTCCATTTCAGGCTTAGCTCAGCCTTTACTCTCCTTTCTATAATACTTTTCTTGATCTTTTTAAGTACTTACATTTGTTAGAGTGATTACACGTGGTACATGAGCTCGGAGAAACCACCAAGGAACATCTTGTACCAAAGTGAGCTTCATTTCAGTGTTTTAGTTAAAATTAGCAAAGGAATACCCAAGTTTCTTAAAGCTGATGAAGTCCAAGATACATACTCAAAGCAGACTTGATAAAATCAACTTCCAACTTAGACCTCTGAAAACAAATCCTTCCTCAACTGAGGCTATACAACAACTGCTAGACATTGCTCAGGCTGCTCAGGACAAGGAACACCACAGCACAAATCTTGGGCAATGTAGGAACAGAAAACTAAACACATTTAAAGTTTCATCAAAATATACTGCAACAAGATATTACAATCTCTTTAAAAGATTCACAAAGAACTTAGGAAGATAGCATAATGTTCTCCACCTGCACAAAATATAACAAGTCAAAAAGGAGAATGCAAAGCTAACAAAACATTTTAACTGTAGCAAACCCCATTAAAAAAATCCAAAACCCAACAAAATAAACAGCCAAAGTAAAACAGAAATAAGAAAATCATAAGGAAACATACTAGATACTGACTTAAATACTCCAGGAAACAGGAATGCTGCACAGATGACAAAGTCTGACATTTGCCTGTACATGTTATTTATACACTATATATCCCTTAGTAAGCAAAAATACAAGGAGCCCAGCATCTTCTGTCAAGCAACCAAACTGAGAAGTGATAAAATGCCATGAAAACTAAGGAAAAAAATTAAGGAACAGAAAGGAAAAGAAGATACCAGAACTAAACCTCCAGCCAAGTAAAATATAGCTTAGACCACGGAGCTGATCAGTTGAATGCTAAAATAATACAGTTTGGCTTCTTTCATCTACCACAGCCGCTCTGTTCCTCCTTCACTTACACAAAAAAAGGGGAATTATGATTTCAACCCCAACAAACACAGGACTGGTTTAACTACAGATGTTGATGTTACCATTGCAATACCAATTTAATCTATCATTTTAGTAAAATAATTTTATTATAATTGACATCAATAAAATTTGGGCTTTTCTTAACTATTTCTTTAGGGCAGGTATTACCACACAGCTATATCTGTGTTAATTCTACCCAAGACAACCAGCTGGATTTAAGGAACATATTCACAAAGACAGATCCAGCTTTTCTTACATAAAATGGCCAAAGATAGAGCAGCTCTGGAGAATTGCCCATCATATGTTCTGTGATTTTTATTATTAATGATTCAGTTGACATACTCAAGAAAAGCAGTGACTGTAGTTCACAGAATATTCATATTCCATGGCAGTAGGTATTTTCTCAGCCAGCACTGCAAATGTTCTCTTGCAGCAACACTTTAGTTTTGCATATCCTTGTGGGTAACACACACCTGAAATTTGTCAATATATGCAACTGTTCTATGCAAATGTTTATGCAGCCAAAGAGGAAAAAAAAAGGCATTTTTAATGAAAAATGACAGTGTAACTTACACTTGAACTCTAACTGTCTCAAAGGTGAAGACTAAAATAGTTTAAAGCTGATACATGCAACATCTAAGTTCACAAATATGGGAGTTAAAGGGTAATTGTATGATAAAGTTGATATAATTAAAAACAGGCCTGAGTTTTTGCATAAATTGTTCCATACTCACTGTAGAGGCTTTTTGCAATAACCTCATCATCAAGGTAGAAATCAGATGGATTTTTTTTTCTTGAAAACCAGTGCCACAAATAATTTTTGTGCAACAGAAATGTATTTTCTACACCAAGTTAATAAACAGCAGAGGTGATGTTTAATCAGTAGCTGTTGTTAAGAGAATATACAGTCATTTCTCTCAAAAAATTTAAAATTAAAAAATATTCAAAAGCTGCCAGTCATTCTACCATTTAACTTAAGAGTTTTCCAGAGAATCCAGCCAAGTGAGGACAAATGCAAATGCTAAGGACCAAAGCAGTAGCCACATTAAACCCCAAGTTCTTCTTTAAGGAAGGATTTAGAAAACCCAAACTACAAATGCAGCTAATTTAACTGTTCCCTACACAGGTTTTTATGCATAACATTGTATTAAAGCATTTCAGTTTCATGACAAAGTTCATACAGGTAAACTACTGTTCAGACACCCAGAAAGACACAACTAAACCATTTTAATCCTTCAAAACTCATGGTTAATCTTCAGCTACAGAAACAAATCCAAAGAAACCTACACACACAAGCATGTAAACACTTGCCCTCCCACCAAAAATCATCTTAACTGATGTCTCAGTTAAGAATTTTGTCTCTTCTCATCTTCAATAATGCAGAACTGACTTATTAAAGAAATCCCTTGTTTCTAGTCTTCTGTGTCATCCACACAGCAGAGCTAATAGCAACTACTCTAAAAACCCGTTCACAGTTGTTTGAAACCATTATATGACTTTAGAAAGTAAAATGCATAACCTCTTACCTGAGCATGAAAATTTGACATAGTCGTTGTCTCTATATCTTTCTTTCCCAAAATCTCCATTTTCACTGGTGAATTGGGAAAATTAAACGAAAAGTAGTCTAAAAAGTCAGGTAAATAAGTAGCTGCCCCATGAACAATACCCATTACATAGTAAGCTGCACAGTTTTCATTTTCACTAAAAACCAGACCCACAAACTCTTCTGCAAATCTCTCCATCTCCACAGGAGACAAGTGGGAGAGTTCATTACTGTAGGCATGGATAACTGATGCACCTCCGTTAGGCTGGTGCTCAATATGAATCAGCTGTTTGAACTCCAATGTGTCCAACCTTTTGAGTTTATTTTGAACCCGTGGCTCCTTTAACGAGACAAATGGAAACTCACTGTTCTCTGGTATCTTGGACTCACAGTCCTTCTTGGGATCCATATTTTTCCCACTGAAATCCTTAAGATGATCATCTATGATGCCTTTGGCTTCCTGATCCTCAATATCAGAAACCAATCCTGAGCAGATGGTCTGAATGGATTTGCTGTACATTTTTGGACGCTTCCTCTTCTCATTCTCTTTATGTTTCTTTTTCTTTTTCTTCTTAACTTTTTTAATCTGTAGCTCTTCTGCATTTGTTTTTGGTTTCTCCTTCCCACCTGTTGAGAATTATAAAAAAGATCTCTTAAGGATATTTTTATACAAAATATGTATTTAAAGACTAGGATTCAAAGTCACCAAAACCCTCACCATGGCACACAAAGACAAGGGATCAAAAGCAAGGGTCACAATGCGTATGTTACCAAAAGTGAGGAGGGTAAGAGACACCTGTCATGGTCACATTGCAACTGATAAATAAGCTGAGACGACAAGGGAAAGACATCACAATAACCCAAGTTTCCCAAGGCTGCTTTCATGATGAGTCACAGTCTATCATTCCCTTTAGCTGGTCGTTAGCAGTTACTATCCCATAAAGTCTAGAGACATCACAGGGCAGCTGTCCAACACTGCCAGACAAGGGGCTGCAAACCATCCACGGATATGAACCCACAGCAGCAAGCTGCCCACAAGATGCCACTGCCAGAACTGACCTGGTCTGATGGGCTTCTTCACGTGGACATTCCTGTACAACTAGGAAGTACTTGTGGGAATATGTAAAAATCTGATCCCACACGTATTATAACACAAATAAAATTAAAACAAAAGGCTCATTAAAGAAAATGCTCACAAAAAAAACCAGCTTCAAGTTCACATAATATACAAGCTGAAGTGAAAAACTGTCCTAAATGTCCAAAATGTCCTAAAGGCAGAAATTACTCATTTGGGGATAACACATTCAAGTGATTCCCAAAGTAAATGTTCTCACTTGTTTCAAACAAGTGAGGGTTTGGGGATTTTTTGCAAGTAATAGAAGTGGTAGCCAAAAAAAACTCTAGCACTACACTGCCCTAAGATCAAGCAGTCAAAATGATTTAGCACATAGGAAAACAAAGTTAGTGGGTATGTTTCAGCACAAAATTATAATCACACCAGGATGTTCAAACACAGAAGCTCTTAAGTTTAAAAATTGCATATTTCATTGCAAGATTAAGTAATATGAAATCTGCAAGAGTTAAGTTAGCCAGTCTCTACTACTACGTTGCAGTACACTATTTTCAGGTTGCCATCCCTCCACCCAAGTAACTTACAAGAGTCCTTAAAAAAAAAAAAAAAAAAAAAAAAAAAAGTGAGACCAGAACTGTTGGTTCATGGAATCACAAATCCTTGCTGATAATTAAGAGGTTTGACATGGGAGATGCAGATACTGGAAAGGAGAAAAAGCAATTAAGACACTTGGGTCTGAGTCTCCTAAGGTTTGTGACAGCAGCTAAATACTTCTGGGATTCCTGAAGTGGAGGCAGATTTAGTTATCTCCCTGGATCCTATTTTCTCACAGAGAGGGGAAGGAGAAGTGCCCTGAGGTCACCTCATTTCTTATTTAGCCCAAACAAGGAAATG
Source organism: Brachypodius melanocephalos (assembly GCA_013398615.1). NCBI lineage: Eukaryota > Metazoa > Chordata > Aves > Passeriformes > Pycnonotidae > Brachypodius > Brachypodius melanocephalos. The sequence goes on along the minus strand of VZSR01001299.1, from coordinate 7,385,637 downwards.
GATTCTAGGATTTTTTAACCTAATCCACACAGTTAATAACTACAAAGACTCCCTTCACTCAGAATCAGATTTAACACAGCACGCTCTCTAAACACAGCTTCACTTTTAGATAACTAAGTTCAACTGCCAAAAGGCAGAGTATCTTCACGGAAGTTTGTCCTTTCTTAGGCTAAATTTAATGTAAACCCAGCATCAAACTTCTGCACTGATTCTTCTGGTAGATGCAATATTCACCACTTCTTCATTAATATCTTCTGTCACCAGAGTCTTTAAGTCTAGTGGGGACAAAAAGACCAGGAAGAGCAGCAGCAGATGTTAAACAACTAATTACCTCAACCTTAGAGGAATCTTGAAAATAGTTCACTCAGGGTGGCAGGGTCCTTGCATGTAATGTCATCACTTGACCAAAATCACCTACTGCTACGTTCTGGGGTATTGCAATGGTGTCATTATGGCACTGGCTCCAGTCAGTGGGAAATAAAAACAAAGAAATGGTTTATGACAGTGGGAAGTATTGCAGGCTTTGAAATCTCAATACAAATTTCAAAATACAGACTCAGACATTTTTCCCTTCCTCCTGACTGCAGGAATACATAACCTGAAAGCATCCATGAGTATAAAGCTATTGCAAACTATTAAAAATGCCTTAACTTTGCATTTTAAAATTGTTTCCCTCTAAACAGGAACACTTTTCGTTATATTGATGGATATCACAAAGAAGTCAAGCATTCTGCAGATATTATATTAGTATGACTATATAAACTACGGAATTATAGCACCAAATGTCAGAGCAAGATGATGCAGGGGGAAGCAGGAGTTACCTGCCAACCCGCTTCACTTCTATTTAAATGGAGCTCAGATTTTTGTTGATACTAGTCACTCAGATATGGGTCATCATGCATGGCAGGGAAAGGACAGCAATTTGTATTTACTGGGGTTCAATCAGAGGAATATAAATGGCAACAAACGTCAAAGCAAGAAGCTATTTGCTGTGGTAAGAGCCAAATTGCTCTCTCCTACTTGAGCATGTTTGTAATCACCAAAGAAAATCCTAAGACAACGGAAGATGAGCATCTGTATGTTCTTGCTGAACATCCAGCTACTAAATTACACTCCATCACTACTAGCTGAAATGAAAAGTACTTATATAATAGACGGGTATGAATCTGTATCTGTGCAAAGCAACAAAACCTATTGACTTCCATTCCTGAACTACAAGAAGGAAAATTACCTGATTTCCCCTTTCAATCTGTCCCATTTCTTTTGATTTGATCTTCTGAGCAGTTTTACTAACAATCAATTTCATTCAACTGCTCCTGTAATATGTGGTGGCAGTTTGTTTAATCCATCATTTAACATATTTCAAGGATGCAGCTATGGGATAAAATTTTTTTAAAAACTAACCAAACAAAAAAATTTCACTACTAAACAACAAAACAGGCTTCCTTAGAGAGGTGGCCAGTGCCTCGAGGCAGTCAGTGTTTAAGAGGCATTTGGACCATGCCCTTAACAACATGGTTTAACTTTTGGTCAGCCCTGAAGCAGTCAGGCAGTTGAACTGGATGATCACTGTAGGCCTCTTCCAATTGAAAGAGTTGATTTTTTCTAATCATCAATGATGAGCACTCAAAAGAGCACAGTCATGATCTTGAAGGAAGTGGTGCCTTTAAGACAGAAACAACATAGATGGAATGTAAATCAGTCTCAAATTATGCAAAATTCATGTGAACAGATCCAAAAAGGTTTGTCTTCAAAACCAGTTGTAAAAGTACTTCTTTTTAAACTTGATATGCATCTATGGAAGCACTTAAAACCTTAGAAGGAATTACACTAAGACATTTCTTAAGGAAGAACATTTATCATTCCCTCTGTTTTCACATCATCTCTACAAAACCTCCAGAAGAGATAAAAGTTTTTAACCAGAGGATAAAAATAATTCTTTTTCAGCTATATAAAAGAATTTTTCCACTAAGCTTTAATTACACTGACTTTAATATAGACTGCTTTTACGTCTGAATACAAGATAAGAGGGTTATGCCATTTACATATATATCAAGTCTTATAATTCATCATCGTACACTTTCTCAAATCACACCAAGTTGCAAAAATGATGCACACAATTTGGAACAAAATAAATATTTGCCCACAACTCCTCACTTCTGTGTGCAACACTCTTCCAAGGAATTTTTTGGCTCTCTCTATATAACAAGGATGGAACTGAGATCAGTTTTAATTCTGAAACACTTGGAAACCAAGAGACCCACAATCACTTAAAGAACATAAGGCTGTATAAGAAATAAAAAAAAAACACCAGAAGATCTATGATGGAAGGTAGCAGGGCCTCTGAACTGCTACTTGCAACTGAAAGAGAGAAAAATGGTGTCTATCCTTGGGAGACAAAATATGAATCCTATCTTCAAGGGTCTGAGCTACTGATGCCACTGAAGTGGAAAAAAGCCTTAAAACACAGAAGATAAAAAGGATTCCAAATGGGCTTTTTTCAAAACATTACTAGAATTAAAGACTTTGAAAAAAATTGCATACCAACAAGGGTAAAACTTAGTTCTCTAAAACCACTTCAAGGAGGAATTAGGTAACACGACTTCAAAAACTGCTTAGTTGTTTTGAGCCTTTTTAAAATTCACACAAGATTTTGCTACTGCATACACAAGTTCTGTCAAAAACTCCATTTCCCCTTTAGCAGCAAATGACATACATATGGAAAATTATTTTTATAGACACTTCATACACCACATTGCAAAGAAAAACATTTTAAAATCAAATTGTATATTGTAAGACTGAAAAAAATGTGACATTCTTAATTATTAGTTCAGCCTTCAAATGGATATGACACAGCTGAGCAATGTATGAGCTCACTGCCAGATGATCCAACCCTCACTCTCCTGTCACTGCTCCTGGCACATAGTCCTGTACCACTGCTGCTACTGACTGATGCTCATCAGTTGCACAACTCAATGGCTCAGCAGAAAACTATTCACTCTGCTGCTAGATCACTGACCAGGTTCACAGCACTGGCAGACAGGAACTGAAGCATACAGACCACTGGGAGCAGGACACAAGGAGTACCAGCACCCAGCCCTCCTGGGGCAGCAAACACCTGGTCTGTTTAGCTACCCTGTCGCCCACACCTTCTCCATCCACCCCAGCACCAAACAAAGCTGAAGTTTTCCAGGTTAAAAGAAATCCCACCACCTCACCCAACAGTGTATTTATGAGACAGGATCAATTTCCTAACAAACCTTAATAAAAATTTTTGCAACCTGAACACTTGGACTTTTAAATTTAACAAAGAAGTTATAAAATTTACCTTTTAAAGGTAACATTTTAGTTCATTTAACTGTAATACGGATCAGACTACAATTTCCTCCATCTATCCTCTTACAATGAGTGTGGGTGGTGCTTGCTCTCCATACTGCTTTGACACCTGCATAAGCCCAATTTTAGAATATTTATGTTCAACTACTTTAGTGTACAGACAGTTCTCCTGAAGAACACAAACACAAAATGAAAAACTGATTTCTAGATGTATGTCTCAGTAAAGCTTGAATAGAATGTGACAAATAGAGAAGAAAGCACATTGTTAGCCTAAGGCTTCTGCTCTGCTGAATTTCAAAGATCCACTCTGAAGTAGATGTTTAAAGCTGCTCAGAAGCTGCAAATACTTAAGAGCAAAAGGAGTTAGCTTGCTGCAATACTGCAATTGCTATCAGCAATGCCCCATAAATACTTTCTTCTTTTTCTTCTTCTGCATTAGCTGTAGAGAGGAGCAGGAGCACACTCATTCAGTCACTCCTCTGCTGCTTATGTCAAAGTAAAATGCACGGCTTCTTCCAAAATCAGTAACACTGCTCTGACACTTCACTAATGGACACCAAAAAAGAAGAGCAGCTTTCCACATCTCTCTAGGGCAGTAACCAAGGTGCTCCAGAGCAGACATACAGAACCTGGTGAAAACATAAATAAGCAATCCAAAAGTTTAAATAAAGATCCCAACACAAGCCTGAGATAATCAAACTATTTTATTTTAAGTCTGATTTGGGAACAGCAGTGCAGTACTTGATGCAAGCTAACTGGATTCACCTCTTACTGCTGAGGCACACACTGGCAACCAAAAACTTTCAAGACAGGTGTTTCAGAGAGTCTTCACCAGCACACACAGTATAAATGTGTACATACATACATGTACATACAACTCTTCCAATCTAATTTAACACATTTTGAAGTGCATGGCATCTGTGTCCTGAAATCCATTTAGACACAACAAGTACTGAACCTATAAACAAAAAGCTTTTTCCACCACATGGTTCAGGAACACAAGACAGAAGTTAACAATTTTCAGTTGTATCGAAAATATTTAATATGATTCACTACCTATGGACACCAAGAATGAGAAATAACAGGGACAAATGGTGGATAGAAAAATGCTCAGCATCCACATTTACAGAAACTTTCCCCTTTGATCTTCTGTTAAAAAGTAGACTGAGTTCACTCTTTACTGGACTAAAAAAAAAAAATAAAGAAGAGCTTCTGCTCTTATTTGGCTCGGCAGTATCTGCACAAGGATAATGTTACAAAATTTGCGCCCTATCAATAAAGAAATCAGAGGAACAGAAGTTATGCTCATTCTATTCATGCATGCACATACTCAGCAGTATCAGAATTAATGCTAAATACCTTTCAGCCATCTTCTAGACACCAAGCCTTAGGTACCATAAATACAAAAATAATTCTCACATGCACAGATCTATAGGAATGGTAGATCTTTCAAGGTAACTCAGTACACCTTATTTTTTGTGGTGCCATAATATCCCTGTCACTGTTAGTGACACGGGACTTACTACTAAGGACTGATACTCAAAATTGTTCCAATTTTAAGATGACACATACTTGTAATTGGAACTGATGCTAGACAGCCTAATCTCTGGTTAATTACAGACACCTTCCAAATGTAAGTTTTTGCAAGAAGTCAGACATTACCTGAAATTTGTGTTTTGTCCATTTGTTGTGCTTGATCATTTGATCTGAAATTTCAAATAAGCAGAGACCATGAAGTCTAATACTTTATTCAGTTGTTTCAACCACAGCAGCTGTTTCTCAACTTTGAGGTCACAGCCAAAACTATTAGAGGGGTACTTTAGACATTTCAAAACAAAAGCCAAAAATTAGTAACACTAAACTCTTTGTTTCCTAGTTTTCTAGATGACAGTCAGTAGCAGGAAGGCACAAACATTTTTAACAGCAGCCAGTAATTAAAATCGGTTTTCCCTTCCTTACTTTAGGAGAACTCAGTCACCAAAATTTAACATTTCCATTTTGATATACCACAAGTCTTTGCTTAAAGCTCCAGATCCCCAGCTCCAGCAGAAAGCTTTCCAGCACAGCTCTCCCTCCAGTTGCCACCTGCTCCATCCCATCTGACATCTATGTTTTACCCTCTACTCATATATTTCATTGGTAAAAGTTGGTAACTCAGTGCATAAGGACTGTGAAGCAAACTCAGTATCACAGACAAATCAGTGTGGTGGACTGTGTGCCCTGCACTCTTCTCAGTCTTACTCACTAAAGTGCATTGCATACAAATACTTGAACATTTTCCCTTAAGATACACAAAAGCTCATGTGTCATGTTCAATATACTGACTTTACAATTACTCATGTAAAAAAGCCATCTCTAAAAATTTTAAGGTTCATAAGAATGTATAAATATTGATTCTTCCAGAAGAATAATTTTAAAAAAGCTTAGGAAAAACATTGTATTTACATATGTTATATACCAGCAAATAAAATATTCTTTTTCAGTTCTTTCCTGGATTTTGGCACCCAATAAACCAAGGCATTTAATCTTGCAGAAACACATACTAAGAATTTCTCTGACTGCAATTTTAGCAGTTGCTGTGCTCAGATATAAATAATCAGAAAAACAAGACTGACTGTTTCTTTCTAAAATGAAAACCAGAAATGGGACTGTTTACAAATAAGGCTATTAATTATCCTCTTTTTTGCAGGACCTCCAGTAACTTTGTCACATTACATTAGTGCAAATAGTTTGCATTAAATGCTCAGTTTCTAGATGGTGACTATTTACAATGCAGATTTTTCTTAAAAATAAGTTTAAATCACTTAGACTTACTCAATTTTTAACAATATGCATGTACCAAGCAACTTTTGTCTGAAAAATTAGCTCTTTCTTCCACATAGCAGATAGAGAAATAGAGGCAATTCTATACCTTTATCTACAGAGAATACATCTTTTAAGTGCAAAAGGTCTACAAGAATACATATTTTAAGTGCAAAAGGATGACGGAAAACCTTTTAATTCTAAGTTCATAAGAAAAGCCATCAGGCTCTCTGAAAGAGCCTCATTTCCTTTAGCAGCCTCAAGCACAGCAGAAAAACCCTTTTTAAGAATCTCCCTTCTCCAACACGGGCAAGTTTGATCACTGCTTTCAGCAGAATGTCAACCCAAGTTTAGGCAGATGAACAGCTCACAACCCAGAGCCTCCAAGTATAAATAAACTCTTCCACATTCAGCTCAGAGCACCAAAATTAGGCTTATGCACCAGCTCTCCCTCAAAAGGCATCAGTCCCTCAGCACTGATCTCTTCTATAACTCATCACCTTTGACCTTGGACAGCCAGTTTAGCTGTCTGAAGTCACGTAGGCTGTTACCTCCACCCCCTCAACCAAAGTCAGTCACAAACAGACGGTCAGAGCAATATTTTACAGTAAGATATGGATCTAATACATAGAAGAAGGAAAGCTGTCTTTAGGTACTGTACTGTTGGTTCTAAATGCACACACTAAAAATAGAAAAAACCACCACAAAAGCAAAAACCTGAAGAAATGGAAAGCAGACTCATTCCAAAACTCTGTTCCAAAGCCCACACAGTAAATCCTGCACTTAAAATAATAGGGCTTTAAGCTTAAGTTTTGTTACACAGGAAGAAGACATTCTTAGATAAAGAGTTAATACTTGAAAAGGTCACAGAGACACTGACCACTGACATATACAAGAAGCTGCATTAAAAAGCACTTCTGCATCTGTTCTCTCTTGCCCAGGATGTACAGCTAGATCAGCAGGACAGCTCAGGAAATGTCATACAAGCCTCACAGCACATACAAGCTCATCCAGTCAGATTTTGGGGACCCACAGCAGACACCAAGCTGCCGTTCTGAACAGGATACAAACCCTGTGGAGATGATCTGTCTGCTCTAAATAACTGTCTGCTCTCCTGACTCACTCCCTTCTTTCCCTCAAATAGGAGTCAATTTTGCAGGATACTGGCAAACGAAACACAGCCTCTACAAAACATGTATCAGCCAACACCGTAAAGAAAACCTAAAATATACTAGAGTGATAAAAAGTCAAATGAAATAGGAGTAAAGCACCCGATCTGTAGCACTGTTTGCTGTGAAAATAAACCATCCTGCTTCTCAGCAGAGGTGTTCCAAGGGAAGCCCTGGGCATATGCACTTTTACATTAACCTGAAAATAAAGCACAATTTTAGGCTCAACATCCCCATTAGGCACCATCTATTAGGTGTAAGACAACTTGCTGTCTTTGCAGATTGCACCTCATCTGCTGAATGGCAACGGAAACAGCACCCAGTTAAAAAAAAGCTGCTATTCAAAGCCTGAAGAACCCACTGTTAAGGCAGTTAAGTGTTGCCCAGTATCTCAGCCACCGACTTCCTTCCATGCTCAGCAAAGACACATGCCCTTTTCACAGGAAGTCACCAGCTTACACAATCCTCAAGTTCAAGGCAATACTTCCAGATCTGATCAACACAGGTTTTAAACTGTCATTGCTCTTAATACAGTTACTTGTGTGTAGTAATGTGATGTAGTAATTACAGGGTTCTGTGCATCTGACCTCATAAGAGCATTGTGAAGTTCAAGATTTGATTTGAGGATTTCAGTTTCTGGTTTGTAAATCAAATATTACAGTATACAGGGTAACAGAAAAACATATCAGGAATTTGTTCCCAACTTCAAAAGCAGAGTCTGAAAATAACAGATTAAAAAAGCATTTGGTCTACTCAAATAAGCAACAGCCTCACAGAAAATCTGATGCAACATGACCTAAGTGAAGAGTAAGATGGTTCAAGTACTGGCTTAACTGCTATGCTCAAAGGGTTTTGAGCAGCAGCACTAATTCCAGCTGGAAACAGTCCAGACCTTAATATCTTGTATTGGTATTGTTCAGCCTGTCCATTAATGGCATCATTAATCTTTACCCTCAGCAAGCTGCAGCTGATCCAAAAGTGGAAGAAGGAGTTGATACACCACAGAATTGCACTGCCAGCAAGAGAGAGCTCGAGAGGCTGCAGAAATGGGCCAACCTGGGGGGCTCATGAGGTTAACAGAGGGTGGACAAAACCCTGCATCTGGAAGGAATAAGCCTGGAAGAAGGCTGATGACCTCCTTCATTCCCTTTCATCAGGTTTTTACACTTACTGATGTGATCCCCCTGGAGCCTCCTCTTCTCTGGGCCTATCAGTCCCAGCAGTCTCTGCCTTTCTTCCATACAAAAAACACAGTCTGTTGGAATGGACCTTTAAAGACCACCTAGTCTAACCTCTCGCAATAAGCAGGAATATCTTCACAACTAGATCTGCTCAGAGCCCAATCCTTGACCTGACCTTGAATGCTGCCAGGGATGGGATATTCGTCACCACTCTGGGCAACCCGTTCCAGTCTCTAACCATCATCATCATAAAAAAATCTTCTGTATGCATAATCTGAATGTAGTTGTCAAGAGGGACTGTTACTTCCATCCTTGGAGATAAACAGTCTGATAATCCTGGGCATCCTGCTCTAGTTGATCATACTTGGAGCAGTTGGACTAGATCCCTTCCAACCTCAACTACTGTACAGTTCTAAGATTCAGTGGACGTACAAGCCACATGAGAATATAACCTTAACAACCTTTCATTACAGAAAACAAAGTTGAAGAAATTAGCCAAAATTAAGACTGCATGTTGCATACAACTGCTTAATATCTGACAAAGCTCCTGAACTGTAAGTCCTTAATTACTTGGTCTTGTACAATTAATATTAGACATAGAATATAACATGCATTCATCTTTCTTCTCCACCATATATAAAAGGATAACCTCCACTTGTTAGCAGTTATTGAAGAATTACTAATATTGTTCCTTGAAGTACTGGTCTTTCCTATTATTACTATTGTATATGTAACACTGTGATGATAGTTTTATTTTTCATTTCCAGTACCTAACACAGTTGACAAAATATTAACACATGTATCAGGTTTTAAGTCGCAACTCTTGTACCAACTAACCAGGAAAAATGGCATAAGTTAAACGAAAAACATAGTGTTAAAACACAGCATCCAATCACAAAGACTTCTAGGACCAGAATGCAAAAGCACTGCATAGTTTGAACCTACCTTTCTGCAGTAATTTGATCTCTCCATTTTCTTTCTTGATTTCATTCATTATTTTGTGCTTCTTCTTTTCTTTTTGCTTCTTTTCCCTTTCTTTAACTTTGTCTTTGATTTGACCTGAAATGCAAATATTTCACAATTAAGCAAGAACAGAAAATTAATTGTCACATACATGTTTCCTATTACTCTTACACAAGCTCTGTTAAGAGGATATAAGGAGTTGTTACAAGAAAATCTCAGTACTTACAATATGAAAAGCTAATATTTATCTGTTGCATAATCCAACATAAGCTTATTTAACTCAGAAAAGTTTTTTTTATTATGTTGTAGCTGTATGCAACAACCCAGCAAGTTAACTGTATAGTCATTTTTGCTTACTCCTGTACCTTCTGCTCTTATTTAGCATCTGCAGTCAGCTCATTTATTGAATTTTGAATTGTATGCATTACATAAGAATTGGGGGGAAAAAAGAGTACAGTTTGCATTTTCTTGGGTGCACATCTCCACTGAAAACCTCATAACTATCTATACATACTCTGAACTTAAAGGCCTTTGCAAATACCTAGGAAAGGTGGCTTAATCTGTCAACTGAAAAATCTTTTATATTTGTCACAGGCTAATGCATTAATAGCAGTCAGATATAATTAATAAAAGCATAAGATGTGCTGTATTCACACAGCAGATTTAATTCACTGGTGCTTCCCCTGCTTACCAACAATCAGCAACAGCATACCTGAGCAGTCTCATTATTCATTTACTTTCTTGTCAAGTCACTCCAGGTTTTTAAATCCCTGACACAGAAAAGCAGAGCCTTTAGGCATTCTTTCTGCATATAAAATACTAGACCTAGAGGAATTCATAATTTCAAGCAGTCATCTTTGCAAGCCAAGTTGAGATTCACTTATGAGGCCGAGCATTAAAGAAGTCAGACTTTACTAGGCTTATATGCACTGCAGCCAGCACTTCATGCCTTATTTCCTGGCCTGAAGCCAGTACCTGCTGCAAGAGCTCACTGGGCTTTTTAACCTCCACAGGGAAAAGAGGAAATCTGATTTCAAGCTTCTACATAATGTTATGCTTCAGTAATACAGCTGAGAGACAGCCCTGATGTTTTATTCATGGTACTTGCATTATAAACCTCAAGTGGAAGCAAAGAAATCCAATTACTCTTCCTTAAGCATTCACATAAAAATAGAAGAAGCAAGTATGTTCACTACTAACAAACCAGAAATATTTCAGAATCAAACGAAAGCAAGCTCTCAATTCTAGAAGGCAATGTATAGTGACCCCTAACCAAACTACTCAGGAAGTATGTTGATAAAGGTGCAAAGAACTGACAATAATCCACATAAATGAATGTTCTAACAGTGATTCTACAGCATTTATATCTTTCCTCTGAGGAGTATTCTAATAAGAATACAGAACTTAAACCCTCAAAATTCTTAGGGTGAAGCAAAGAATATATTTTAGGGAGAGTCTTAAGAAAATAAGTCAACTAAAAACCAAAATAGATGGCAATTGAGATAAGTCTGTTGCCTCTCCACAGATCATGATAAGCAGCGGGGAGAGAACAGAAACTAGACTGGCACAAATATAATAAGGTAGCTGCACTTACGACATGCCTCTAGTTCTAAGTGACTGAAAGAACCATGTCCAAGAACAGCCTCCTCCTTTCACCTCTGTGGAAAGGGATGGATGACAAAGCAGATTTATGTGTACAGCAGACCATGGAAACCAAACAAGCTTTCCTAAGCAACACAAACCTTTCTAGCAATAGGTTAAGCAGACACAAATCTTCCTCTCCAACCTGTTTCTCCCCCAAAAGGAATCTGTAATTTGTAAACCCCCTGCAACTCGGGTATGAAATTGGGTAAATTGTACAAAAGGAGTTAATGTAACACTCTGAAAGCAGACATTCAGCTAGTAGGCAGTAACACCAGGCTTGATTTATAACCTTTGCTGAACGATCAACTCAGCCAGAATTACAATTATCATGGGAAGACCTAGATTTTATCTCAACATTTTTGTATGGTTAAGAGGCACACTTGACTTCTGCTATCACTTACAAATCAAAGCAAGATTGAAGAGCATATACAAATGTTGAGTCTTGCTGAAAGAGGACAAAAGACTGGAAGAATCCTTTACTGCCAGCTCATGAAAAGCATTACAGGCCAATGAATCTTCCAGTTTTGTCAGAAGCAACACATAGACAAAGAACCTTCTAAAGAGCCTCTAGTTTATTTTCACATCTACAAAGCAATTAGAGTCAATGGTGAAACTTTCCCAACAAAAGAAACAATGAATGTGTTCTGTAAAATCCCCCAGCAAGAGCCACAAGTAAATCATACCTTAAGTGACTGCAAATACAATGTAAATGCAGCCGAGAGAAGTTTGGAGAAAACTTCCCCTTCTAGAAATCAAAGTATTGTAACAAAACCAGTGTAGACTGATGCAAATAAAAAAACAGTTGAGAAGCTCAATTTGAATGTACAGATTCTCTGGTTTCCTCCCTGAAGGCTTACAGAATAGCTTAACAATAGCCAGTAGTTCGGTTTAAAAAAAAAAGGCATAAATAAATATTGAATTTTTAAAAAAAAAATCTTTGTACATTTAACAAAAAACTGTGTAGAAATGAGAGTTATTCTATGGATTAACACTTGAACTTAATTCTCAGTTCAAATGTCCTCAGTTTATGAGTATTAATAAGTATTTTCTAGTCTGGCTTGCAGAATTCAAACACAACTCTCAAACAAAATTCTGCAGATTATTCTTCTCAGGACACCCAGAAATAAGAACATTCTTCACAAAACTCCTGCTTTAAAATTAACAACCCCAACATTAAGCAATTTACAACCTACATATCGTAGAATAAACAAGCAGTGAGTGACACTGGCAAGAGAAAACAAGAAAATCTTGTTCTGTTGAAGTTATGAAAACCTGGAATGCTTTTGTATGGCTTGTTTAAAGTTTACCAGTAGAAGCTACTACTGGTCTCCATTTCATTTGTGCGGCAACAAGATCACAAAGTAGTAAAAGGTAGAAGGATGTTTATGATCAGTTTTCCATGTCCACAGAAAGTGGTGCAGTTAGCTTTCACCAGGACTACTCCTAACAAATTAAAAAAGAAAAATGAAAAAGCTTCTTGAGCTGGGGAGGATGAAATGAGCCTCCACAGAAATAGCGCAGCCCAAAAACACAGCCTTCCTAGGCCTTTACATATCTCTAAAGATACTTTACATATATCCAAAGAAAGCCAACAGGTGGAAATAATTTGTATCCTAGGGCAAAAAAGAAAGAAATTTATCTTTTCATTAAGCTTGTCCCTCTTACCAAAACACACACTTTTACTTCATAGGGCTTTGACAAAGAAATACACTGCTCAGGAAATAACTGGTCACAGGGTAAACAGAATCAGCAAATACTCCCAGTTGGGTTAAAAAAATATAAACCCAACTACAGTAGGAATCAGCTATGGAAGTTCAGTAAGAGCTGGGTTCAGTCCTTAGTTTTCAAGCTCTACTGACTGAGGGAAAAAACAAACAAACAAACAAACAAACCCCACCAACTCTATTACTATAAAGTTATTTCTTACTCTTGTGGCAAGACAAGTTTTGACCAAGTCTTGACCCTGGATGGACATTAAGGACCCACCAAAGCCACACCAGGACTCCCCTTCTCAGCTGGACAGAGGAGAGAAAATACAACCAAAGGCTCACAGGTTGAGGTAAGGACAAAGAAAGATCATATGTAGCATCAGTTACATGGGCAAAACAGACTCAACTTGACAAAGATTAATTTACCAAAATCTACCCAAAGCAGAGCACTGTAATGAGGAATAAAAACTTAATGTTAAAAACATCTTCCCCTTGCCCTCCCTTCTTCCCAGGCTTAACTTCATTCACAACTTTCTCTACTTCCCCTGAGTGACACAGGGGGATGGGGATTGTTGTCAGTTCATCATATGTCACCTCTGTCACTCCTCCCTCCTCAAGAGAGGGAGGACTCCTCTCACTCTTCCCCTGCTCCAGAGTAAGGACTCTCCCACAGGAGACAGTATTCCACAAATTTCTCCAATGTGAGCCCTGCCAATGGGCTGCAGCTCTTCACAAACTGCTGCAGCGTGGGTCCTTTTCCATGTGCTGCAGCCCCTATTGCACAGCCTGATCCAGCGTGGTGCCCCATGGGGTCACAGGTCCTGCCAGCAAATCTGCTCCAGCCATGGGCTCCTCTTCCTGCAGGGTCACAGGTCCTGCCAGGAGCCTACTCCAGCAAAGGCTTCCCACGGGGTCACAGCCTCCCTTGGACATCCACCTGCTCCAGGGTGGACTCCTCCAGGAGCTGCAGGTGGATCTCTGCTCCTCCATGGACCTCTCTGGGCTGCAGCAGCTGCTTCATCACGGGCTGCCCCAGGGGCTGCAGAGGAATCTGCTCCTGGAGTACCTCCTGCCCCTCCTTCTGCATTGACTTGGGTGCCTGCAGGCTGTTTCTCTCAGATACTCTCACTCATCTCTCCAGCTGCAACTGGTCCTGTGCAGTAACTTTCTCCCCTCCTAAAACATATAATCCCAGAGATGCTACCACTGTCACTGGCAGCTTCTCACAGAAGCTACCCCTGTATCTCTCCTGCTACCAAACCTTGCCATGCAAACCCAATCCAACTCTACTAAATAAACAAGTGTATACTTTTAAAGATATAGAGCTTTGTAGGAATAAGTATCCCTGTTTAGAGGAAATACAATACCCAAGGAATTACGAGATTTCTACATGTCTCATTCAAGTTCACAGTAAAGACTGTCACCATGAAGTCCATATTCTTTGCTTTGCATGTCACAGGAACAGTATACCCACACACAAAAGAAATGCTGCAACAGCAGTACATTAAAATAAAAGAAGTGCTACATATACACAGAAAGAATTTTATTATAGTATGTGCCATCTCACCTTTCTAAAGGGCATCTGAAAAATATTTTCACTTTACAAGAATTCTACACAATGAGTTGAACTAATTAAGAACTATATGCATACTTCCTCCTCAAATTCCAAAGCTACTTTTTCTGGATGTTAAGTACATAAATAAAAGAAATGGATACACACTGTATTTATACAGTAAATAGTAAATAGCCATTTACAACCAAAGGCTACTGTAAAAGTTCTTAATATCCCAACTCAGGAGATACCTTCTCATAATGACTGCCATGATTTCCTAAGCAGTAAATACAGGAACACAAATTCAGATCACACCATCCTGATTTTAGAAATCTAATCAGATTCACCTCTACTGCAAACCTTCTACAGACAAAAAGGTAAACCAAGAACATAGAAAATGAGTGGGAAGTGAGAAGTGCTCCTTAGTGGCTGGGCCTCGTGCAATGTGGTGGCTGTCACTTGGGAAATTTGCACCATGAAGTCCATGCAGGAGTTCAAACAAGCAAGTCCACTTCAGCACTGAAAGAGGAGAGCTGTACAACCCAGTCAGATGCCAAAAGCTGCAGCTGCTTTGCATCATTTTCCAGATGGTAACTCACATCAGTAGTCAGTCATAGATTATGTTCAAAGTATTCTGCCTCTCTCTCCTCTGATTTAAGGGCTGTCACTGCATATGAGGCAAAATATTTACAGACTACTGCTAAGGGACACCATCAATATGGCTAACACCACCAGCAGTGCAATGAAAAGAAGGGGGAATAAGGAGGGGCATACAAGAACATCAGTTCCCATCCCTTCCATCAACACTCTCCTCACTTTGAACAAACACCCATAAAAATAAAACCTCAAGAAGCCATGTTTAACTGATTATGCAAGTACATGAAATACATTGAACATCACCAGCTTTGACACCTGCACTTACTAAATCCTACAATGTACACTGAAGAGCAAGTTTCTCAACTTAATGAACATGGAAAAACCCATACAGTATTTCCAGGATACAAAAAAAAAAACATTAAAAAAGGGATGTTTCACATCCTAGCAACCAGGAATATATGGCTGACACCTCTTGCAGTAATTTAAGTTTAAAATCCAAGATACAACTAAAGAAACCTCCTTATCAGGCAAGAACATTTCCCTAAGCTCTTCAATGAATGGAAAGGAAGACAGCTCCCTTTCAGAATTAAAACACTTCAAAAAAACTGAAATATGATCTTTACAGCTCCTAGTTCCTTTAAACTTTGCACTTCTAAGGAGACCTTCTACATGCAGAACTGAATGAGCCAAGTTTAAGCTCAAGCATTGGGGCGTTGCATTAGAAATCAGTAACAGAGAATGCAACAGCTGCAAACAAGGCCTCTTCAAGAGGTTTCAGATCAACTGCTTCAGCCTCCTGATCTTGTGTCAACTCAGAAAAATTATCTGGTATTCTAAAATCAGAGTAAGTTTCTGCTGCATAAATTACACACGAAGCTGGATTCTGGGGTACTGGATGGGCATGGTTCTCCAGTTTAGAAAGACTTTGTTCTGCCTAGCAAGCTTCAGGTTATCTTATCAAAAAGGGGCCAGGGTCCCTCAAGCAAAAGATGCACTGCTCAGAATTTATCCCAACATTGCATACTTATATTAACATCACTTCCAGCTCTGAAAACTGAACTGCATGTAAATCTCAAACAGCAACAGAAAGTTGAGAAGTCTCTCTTCCTCCTCAATACCATAATCAAAACCTTCTAGACAGCAGGTACCTAAATATTTAGGTACCCTGCTTACAGCAGGGTATCTAAATAAAAAATATACTGAAGACTTCACAGTGGTCAAAAGGCCTCATAAGCATGAAAATGACTGCTATATTTAAAAAATTCAACAGACAGGAGGGGGAAGTGAGTCAAGTCACATAGTACAAGGAAAAAGAAAAAAATGGAAATATAAGTTAACAGGAGGAGGAAATGTTTAGCAGAAGGAAAAATAAAAGACAACCTAACAAGCAAGATGCATAGCCCCAGTTCTAAAGCAGGGAAAAAGAAGATCCAAAACTTTCTTCTTTCTTCCACTTTGGTAACAGACTACGAAAGGAACATCCCACTGGATGCAGACCAAAATTATTACGACTGAAAAGTGTGGCTTCTTGGAAGCTAAAATCCCAGAAGAGTCACACAACACAAGGTAACAGTTACCAGAAGAATAACTGCTAAATGCTCATCTGAAATCTAATCTTCTCTATCCTTCAAAGACAGCAGGAAAATGAAGTGGTATGGGGAGGGGGAGGCAAAGGAGGGAAAGGTTTTTTTAAAAAATAGACTAATATTGAAAACAAGAGCTACAGCACCATATTCAGTATTCCTGCTCATATGGGGAATCCCCATCTGCAAGGCAAAAGATGTCAATCTCATTTTGCAACTGCCTGCACACTGAGGCAATCTTATCAGCAAAATGGATCACTGAAGAAAAAAAAGGGGGGAGGAGGGAAAGAGAAATTGTGCACAGAAACAGCAAGAAAAGCAAAAAAGATCGATCATGCAACTACATTACACCTTACAGCACACATAGGGACCAAAACCAAAGATTTGGACAGGCATTGTCTAATGAAGTGGGGAGCAGCTGAGCTGAGCTTTGCACTGTTATGAAAACAATTTCAACTATGAACTGCTAGAGCAGAGTATCAGTTAAATGACTAACTGAATCAGCAGAGTCATAGCATGAACAGCAATCACTTCTGTCAGACTGACACTGTGTTTTAAAAACAAAAACATTGCACAACTTGAGTTCCACTATCAGCTTGTACATGGCAAGTGAAATTTAAGCTTATTTTAAACAGCCTAAACCTTCTTATCTGCAGAATAAATCATGCATCCGGCAAAAGGCTCTTTCAGGTTCTCTGCATGGTAGATCATCTCTGAAGGGGTCACTGAACTCCATTCATTTAATGGAATCACAAGCTGTAAGGCCTGCCTATGACTCTGCAACCTAAAAGCCATTTACAATTAATTGAAAGACCAGAGAAGTCTTTAAACAAAGGCTTGAAGAAAATATAAAAATTTTTGAAAAGCTTTAAACACATCATCCATCTTGGCTACTACCAAGCTTAACATCACTTAGGAAATAAGGGTGTCTCAGAAGTAGGCTCCCTTACCTCATAATCACTACTGCAATTGAAGGACACACATCAGCTCCTATCATCAGCTTTTCTGAATGCAAGGTAAAAAAACCTCACTATTTCCTCTTCAGTGTCAACACCCCTATCATCATTATAGTAATTAAACTAAAATTAGGAAAATTCAATTGCTACTATTCTCAAGGCCAGATCTCATATTCATTCACTCCACATCACTGCACACCCTGATCCCCTGTATTATTTTGTCTATACCACAGTCCTAACAATCTCAAGAGACAAATTTTGCCATTCTTCTCCTGATTCCCCTAGTTTTGCTCCTCATTTTCTCTAGTACTAAGATCTGTGCAGGCCCTCAGTCTCTCTCACAAAGGTAAAGCTTTTTCTCCTCATATCCTAAGAGCTCTGTGCAGTAGAGCACACAGCTCACTGACCAGAAACACAATTCATCCTCATTCATAGGTACTGAGAATTCCACTCCATCCCACGTACCCACCTGCAAAGCATCTCCATTTTGGCTGCAAACAGGAGGCTGGATTTCTTCCATTTTCAGAACCTCAAAACAACCAAGAACTCTCACCCATTCCACCTGCTTATTCCTTAGTATTTCTGCCTCTACACCTCTGGTCTCCCCATTGGCATAATTTTCCTAATGACAAGAGTAACACTGGCATGTGTATCAGTTCTGAATGCTAGGAGAGAAAAATGGTCAATACCATCAGTTCCACATTGCTGCTCTTTTTCCACTGCATCAAAAGCAAAAAGGTTGTCTACAGACTGCAGGAACAAGAGGCTGCATGAGGTTGATTTTTAGAATGCAGCGATGACAGCTTCTACAAACTCACCTCATTACACCTAAGGGAGACTATTTTATTTCTACTTCCCCACCCTTCAAATATTCTGCATGTTCAAGCCTTTCAGCTTTTCCGAATTACCTCAAATCATCTAAATTTACCCATATCATATCTGTAGCCTGCCTAAAATTTTCATTCTCCTTCCATCCTACCTTCCTCTAACCTTCCTGGCCTTTCCTACAGCATCTAAGTATAATCTTTTCCCCCAAAGCAAGACCAGATCAGCTCCATACCACTTCTGCCTGCTATTTTCCTTTCCTGTCAGTATTTCAAATTCATTCCACATTCACTCATTACAAGCTGCAACCACAGTCCCTCTGGTATCTTTTTCCAGTCTGTAGCTTCAGTACTCCCAATGTACAAGTCCTGACTATTCCACCCACCCACCTCAATGTCATTCTTAGCTTTCCTCTGTACTTAGGATTCTATGTGCCTGCTCCCCAGCCATTCTTTTCTCCCTGCATCATAACTGCATTTCTCTCTTTCCTCTCTGCAAAGAAAATTATTCACAGGACAGCAGAAACCTGTTCTTTAATCTACAGTCAAATATCGAATCACTTTTGAAAGGCTGGCAGCTCTCAGAAGACTCAGTGCATCCTTCACTTTCTCACAGCCTTCTCTGCAGAAATATACAGTTTAATTAATATAAAGTTCTTCTTTTACACAGGAAATTATTCCACAAAATTATAGCTTTAGAAACTACTTCCTCTAAACAGAAATCTGTAGACTCATGCCAAACCAGTACTGTTTGCCTTTGAAAATTTATTTGCTTCATGTAGATAAGCTTTCAAAGGTAAGGTAAAAAGATCTGTTCTGAACAGTCAGGAAATCAAAAAAAAAAAAAAAAACACAAAGATTTTGTGCCTGTGAGTATATAAGCATTGAGAAAAGTATCTTCCAGATACAAGGTGCAGAATCTCCTCTTTAAAGACAAATCACATTGATTATTCAGTTAACACTATCAGTACCAATTTCTTTTACCAATGTGAAAGAATATTTCATCTTGCTATCATAATACAGTTCCAAGATTTACTAACGTGACTCTTTAACACCGGTAGGACACTACAGCAATCTGAGTAAATATGGTTATTAAATACATAGCTCTGCAAGAAGGGTATTGGGTGAGTTTCTTAGCAGCTGTCCTTGAAGACAAAATTACTTCACCAACGTCGAATGGGTATTGAGCATCATTTCTAAAGGCTTTTTCCTAGTCATCTTTTGGACAGGAACAAAGGGGAGCAAAACCCCTAAAATGGAACACTTGAAAGCGCTGCAATCACATACTCAAAACCCACTTGTACACCACCAATCAAGATCCACGTAAATTAAAAAAACCCTCAACGGTAAGTGAATCATAGACTAAGATACTCATGGAAATTAGTGGAAAATGAAGTAAGACAGCCCAGACAACATAATCAATAGATAAAAAGGCATATTGATATTTCTCTACAAGCTTGGCTGATCCTGTAATTACAGGTATAGGCCACAATCAAAGTAACCTAAATTTACACTACAGTAATTTATCTTGCCTTTAAAAGAAAGGAAGCTTGATTAAACTAGGTAATGGAGTGCATGTTTCAAATTCCTCATATTTCAATGTAAATATAAAAGCATCAACATCTGGTTTAAGGTCACTGGAGGCTGGGAAAGGACACGCTAGAAATAAAAGCGTGTATTCTTGTATTGTCGTCAGATATTCATGTATTGTCTTTTAGTTCCCAAGATTTACTGTTGATCACAGCAGGAATCCAGGCAAGACACTTGCCTGACATCTTGTCCTACCTCGTATGGCCATTTCTGTCCAGCCCCAAAAATGAACTAACCCAGCACTCCTCCCCTTATCTTGAAAACCTCGAGCATCCCTTGGGAGATGTGATCTTCGAGAAATAAAGCAAGCCTGAAGCAGCAACCACATGAGATTTCGAAAGTCTAAGTATCTAAATTTTGCATGCTCTCTAGTACTCAGTGACTTAGCCTGTAAAAATTACTAGCCTAAGAAACGAGAAGGTTCACAATTTAATTTTGAAATTACGGCGATTTTTTGCAACATGTTCTGCGTTTTTGCCCGAATTCAGTTTTGTTCCCACATTGCTAATAAATTACTCGGCAGCCCCATTTCCCTAATAGGTAAGAAAACCTAAGGCCTCTGGCAGCTTCTGGCTGACGCCATCGCTAATTCCACACCCCCTTTTTTGACAGGATTGACGGCGGACTGAGCCGCCGCTGCCTTCCCCACGAACTTACACAACGCCAGCGATGTGTGACCGGGTCCAGCACTGCCTGCAGCCCCCGGCCCGGGTCACGGCCACCTCCCGCTGTCGCTGGGCAGCTCCAGCGAGCCCCCTGCGCTCGCTGCCCCTGCCAGCCCTCCCTTCCCGGCCCCCGCTGCCCCGCCGCTCACCTTTCGGGAACAGCAGCTTCACCTCCCCGTTCTCCTCCCGGCTCAGGGCCCCGCCGCCATCTCCCGCCGCCGCCACCACGGGCAGCGCCCCGTGCTTCCTCCTCTCCTTGTCCCGCTTTTCCTTGGGTCTCTTGGGCTTGGCGCTGCCGCCGCTGCCGACCGCCTCGACCGCCAGCGCCAGGCGGTGCCGATGGTGGCGGTGCTGGTGCTGCGGGTGGGACGAGGAGGGGGAGGCGGACGGCGGCAGCAGCACCGCGGGCGGCAGCAGTTTCCGGGACAGCGGGGAAGGGAACGCAAAGCCCCCCGCGCCCGCCGCCGACGGGCCCGAGGGCAGCGTGGCGAAACCCCATGGCCCGGGGCCGCTGTAGCTGGGCACGACCGCGGGCAGCGGCTGCTTGGCGCTCCCGCCACCGCCGCCCCCTTCACCGTTGACGCGCTTAGCGCCCTTCAGGCTCCGCTCCTCGGCTCCCTTCACCTTCTTGGCTGCCGGCTGGGATCCGCGAGAACCTTTCGCGTCCGGGGCCGTCTTGGCGCCGAGCAGCTCCTGCTCGGGGGGCGCCGCGCCACGACCGAGACCGGGCAACTCCGCCATCTTGGGCTCCGGCGTCTATTTACTCTCAGCTCGCCCCAACCGACAGCGCTGGGGGCGGGGCAGCGCCTCGGCCTCGCCCAATGAGCCGGAGCGGCGCCGGACAGACAGCGAGAACGACCAATCGCAGGGCGGAGAGAGGGGGCGGGCTCTCAGGGGATTGGGGGTGGTGGCTCGGCTGAGTACGCAGGGCGCGCGGGGGCGGGGGCGCTGTCGGGGTGGGCGCGGGAGCTGGTGCGGCGTGATGGGAGCGTAGCGGGGATCCGAGCAGGGCAGAGGCGGCGCTCCTGAGAAAGGCGTTTGGTTGGGAATAAGGAAGGTTTGGACCCCGACGCGTTCGAGTGGTTTCGTTAACACGTCAAGTTGAGGGCTTCTCCGCTCTGCGAGCGGCTGACGGGATCCTTACGGCCTCGCAGCCCCTCGGGCTGTTCCTGGGAAGGGCGTTTATTTGGGAATAAGGAAGGTTTGGACTAGCGCCGTTCCCGGTAGATGTAACCCGGGAGACATGAACATGTCCCTTGGGATGTCCCGGGGCCGGGGGGTTGTTCGTTCGGTGCTCTCTGAACCCTAGTCCTCCACGCTCTCCCGCATCTTGAGAGGGAGTCAGATAAAGCTTGGAAGCTCCAGAGGGCCTGATGGGAGGAAGGCAGAGGCTGCCGAGGTCAGCGGCTGTGCGAAGTGCCGGTGCCAGCCCGCCGGGACAGCCAGGTGTCTGTCACCAGGGGATCATTGACCGCCCTGCCCTCAGGGAAGGGATTTGAGCTCAGTGTCCCAAATAGGAACTCCCCGCTCCTGCCTTTGGCGACTAAAGCTGCCATATCCGCGGTTCAGGAGCAGACTGAAATTCCCCCAAGTTCTGGTGTCAGCAGGAAGCGTTGTGGGAATGCACAGAAGTTTCTTGGAGTGTTCGTATTGCCGGGCTCCTGCCCTGGTCAGTCACACCTCGGGTGTCCTGGTTGGCGCGGGGAGAACAGAGTCGCTGCCACATTAAACCGAACCTGGCAGATGGCAGCCAGATGAAATTGCTCTGAGAAGTTCTGTACACGATGTATCAGCAGGGAAACAAGGTTTTAACTTTAGATTTTTTTGTTTCACAAAGCATTTTCATTTGAGCTGCCACTGATCAGCCTCAGAATAAGCTCCTTAGCAGTTGTGCCATCGCCTCCTTTGTTTCTTTTGAAATTGTAAACCAGGCTGAATGCATTTCAGTTTTCATCTCAACAGCAGCAAAAAGCAGATTTCTTGTATCCAGACAACTCTGCTTTTTCCTCAGATGTTTCAAGTTCCGCTACTGTGAAAGTGTATCCTCAAACCATATTTCTGGTCCTGATGGGGAAAATGGTATCTATGTCCAAGGAAGAACATTTCACAGCATGTATTGCAGCAATAGTCAACTCACATCCAATCCCAGACTGAAATCCAGATACAAATCTACCCATGTGTACATAGGCTGGTAAACTAGAGTGGGCCTATGAGTATGAAGGTCATCTTCAGCTCCCCTCAGAAATGTTTCATTTGTATCAGTGGGTGAGAAACACCTGTGTATTTTAATGGACATCGCTTTTCCAGGTTAAGTGAGGGCAACCTTAGTCCAAATCTGATTTTGTCTCAACTGATGTTAGAGGTGCCACAACATGCACACGAGGCCATGTGTATCCCTATATACCAGTCCCTAATGGAAACTGGACTGTGATGACTCAAGAATGAGTATTTGAGGTACCTCATGGCACTGTCTCGAAGCTTCACAGGCTTTGCAACCAAGTTCATCTTACTTCTATGCCAGTATTGATCCTAAGTCAACAGTATATTAAGTTCACTCAAACATCAGACAAGTCACAATCATATTTTCACCTCTCTCTTTTAGGGGCTTTGAGAAATGGAAGAGCAGTGTTTCTTTGTTCTTTAACTCACGTAAATCCTAGGGCTTGGTTTTGGTTTAAGGAACTTGACAAGAACCTCTGTGATATGCCAGAGTCACCTAGGAGTACAGCACTTTTCTCCATGCAGCAGGCTTAGCAAGATTTATTAGGCTAATGAGTCTGGATAGCTGTATAAATAGCTGAATATCTTGATATGTGCACTTACATCAATGTTAATAATTAAGACAGTTCGTATTTCTGATCTTTGTATTGGACATGCTTGGATGTCTTAAAAATGCATTGAATTATAATGCAACCCAGCAATATGAAAATAGATACAAACATAAAACTGGTGAAAGAACTCATAGCCCAACACTTGATTTAAAAACTGACAAACTTATAAATATGCAGGAAACTTTACCAGCTGACAATATGCCACTAAACTCAGGTCAAGCTGAAGTTGTTTCCTGTGCTTTCTGAAGTAGCATATTGTGCATAAACCAAGATTTTATTAGTGAATTCTTCATAAAAATCAGCTGGAGCAAGATGACAGAGTACCTATTACATGTAATTGTTGCTTGTTGGAAAGCAGTGTGACTAATGTTTGGAGGTTTGCTGCTGCTATCTCATACCCATTTGTCAGCAGAGGAAATTGCAGGGTGCATGAAATTCAGAAGCCGGCTCTGTTTCAGCTCCCGCTGTCGTGCTGCTGTATGGGCATTAGAGGGAGGGGTGTTGTCCTCGTCACTTGTTTTGTCACCAATCACACAGATACCTTAAGGTGTTCCACCATACCTATGGTGAGCACACATTCTAAAGCATTAAAAGTAAATTTCAGTGTGTCTTCCTTACTACTTGTTTTTACTTTAATTACACCTCTGGCCTGCTGGTGCACACGTCCCAGGCAGATGCTCCTGAATGAGACAGACAAGATGAGAAACACCAAAACTGCTTCAGAATAAAGAGTGTCTTTAACAAAAAGGGGGTAAATACAAGCAGGATAGATTGTGTAACATACAGGTTAGAATCAGAAATTTATTCAGATGTTAATTGAAAAGAGTGGAATATATATGAAATGATAAAATCTCAAGAAACACTGTCAAAACACTGCCCCAAACCAAACTACTACACAGAAATACAGCAGTGTCTCATGTCACAAGTCCAGTCCCCTACAAAGAGAGAGAGAGCTGTGTGAACCGGGAGCCTTTGTGGGGATCAGTCCCTGAGGGGTTGGCAGCACCCCACACACAAAGACCAGAGAGCTCATGTCTTTCAGCAGAAGCCTTGAAACTGGCTATGGAAATTATATCAATGTACTTTTGTCTATAGTTTTATATGCACTTAGGGAAATCCATGGAGACTTTCTAAACCATGGAAACCAAAATGAGGCAAAACTATAACAGTAAAAATGTCAGGCACCAAGCAGTCCAGTATCCAACATTAAGAATAAGCTTCCCATGTTATTAACCTGCTTATTGCAAGTGTGTTGCCATTTTAATTAGGATAATTATGAAATACTGATGTAAATGGTTATTAATCAAAGCATTTATTTAAACAAATTAGTGTATATGCTCACCTAAACTTAGAATCATTTCAGACATCCTCTATAAAATAAAAAGCGGAATGTAAATGCTGTACACAGGTTGAGTTACAGTGTTTTGGCTTTATACTCTTAACTGCCTACCAAAGTGATGCTTTGTAGCCTTGCTACAAAGAGGAAAACAGCTTTCTGAAATGTTATTTTATTTTTTTTTATAATTTCAACAACTTGCTCTCCATGTGCTTACTTCCTTGGTTTGGCATCTGCTCAGTTCTTAAGTCAAGCATGGAAATAATTGTGCCAAGTGTAAATTGAAAACATTTGATAACACTTAGATGTCATTAGGCTGGTTTTTGTCTGCAAAATTACCTAACTGTAATTTTTAATGTTATTCATTTTTTCCTCAAACTCATTGAAAGTCAGATAATTCATCTTTGGAAATGGAGGTGAAAACAAGCCTTACGTGCACAGAAATGTACTGACAAAGGTGATCTCATCATGAAAAAGTGCGATTTATTTTAGAAGAGCTTCATTTTCCATAGTCAGGGTTTTCAGAACAATCAGTGGCATATCCAAATACTTCTGCAATTACCACCCAAACAATTGAACTAAGTGAGACACTGGGGATTAACTTGGCTCATAACTGGGAGCTGCTGACAGCATGACAAACCTTGCTGCAGGGGGATAAGAACTGTCCCCTCCTGCCCTTGTCATTCAAAAGGGACAGTGTCCCCACACCTGAGCAATGGGAAGGTGCAGCCTAGCATCTTTGATCAAACCAGTGACCAAGGCAGCAGTCATCCCAAAAAGCCTTTTTTCGCCTCAGAGGCAGCAGATGTCTCTGCTGACTGCTCAGGGTGGTGGGTTAGACATTTGGCAGCGTGGCAGAGCAGACAACTGGGGACACTCGTGGTTTTTATTACACTGTTCATCTGCCAACATTTTACAGAATCCATAAAAAACCACAAAAAGGAGTTTACACTTCAGGGAGGACCTTCATTACTTGTTTCTTGTTTAATGTTTTTTCAAACAGCTAGAGATTACTGCTATACAGTTCTTTAGTCTTTACAACTGGTTTTCTCACTTGTGTTTAACATGTGAAACACCTCAGCTCCAGTATTTCTTTTTTGAAGTGTAATAACAATCACAACAATGGAGCAAATTTGGAAAGTCTTGATATACACAATTTTAAATGATACCTGCTTGCAGTTGAAAAGGTAGTTTGCTTAGCTGTTGTCTTCATAGCACCCAAAAAATTTGACTGTTTGAAAGATCTTTAGAATTTTTCAATACAAAACATACATAATGACTAAAATCAG
Source organism: Brachypodius melanocephalos (assembly GCA_013398615.1). NCBI lineage: Eukaryota > Metazoa > Chordata > Aves > Passeriformes > Pycnonotidae > Brachypodius > Brachypodius melanocephalos. The sequence goes on along the minus strand of VZSR01001299.1, from coordinate 7,359,610 downwards.
TATGGAAGCAAGAGGATGCAAGCCAAGCAAAACTATGTTTCCTTACATATGGAGGAGATGGATCAAAGTCTTATCTATTTTCTTATTTCAGTAACAATTAAGAGATTAATTTTCTTCAAGTGAAGCTTCTGGCTTGCAGCTCTGGATTTTTTACAGATTACAGCCTCCTCACTGCAATTTGAGATACCTGAATTCCCTGCTGCTCTGCACAGATCCATGCAGATACTAAAACAAGTAGTATTTTTTATATTTTCCTTAGAATCTGCTACCATTAGATCCACATTCACTCAAATCCCTCCAGAGTCTGTCCACTTCTGTATTTGTTCACTATATCCTGGCTGCATTTTTAAAAATACAATACAGAGCCTAAACCTTATATGCCAGCTTATCCACCACAGCTGCTACAGCAAGGCTGTGGCTGCTCCTGTCCTTGGGGAAAGGAAGACCATGGGAGAAGAGCTCTTTCTGTGGGCTGTTCCTGGAAATCACCTTCTTTTCTGCTTGTTGATGCTCCAGCTGCAGGCCACCCCAAACATCATGAAGAGAAGGAGCTGCAAGTCTTTGCTTCAGCAGGCACAGGAATCAATATCTATTTGCTATGACAAGGACTTAGACTAGTCTCATTTCCAGTAGAGCTGTGCCTGCCTGGGCTGTAAATAGCCCCATATCCCATCCTTTATTCATATCAGCTTGGAAATTCTATGGAAGTCTTCCAACAGGAGATTCCAAGGGTTTCACAGGTGATTCTGGAACTAGTTTTGTTTTGATTGAGGGCTTTTCTGGTATAAGTTTTGACATAGTTTCTGTTATATATCTTTAAGTTCCCATCCCACCCAAATCATTCCATGATTCCATTAAAGAAAAGGCACAGACTCTCCCAAACTAAACTTTCAAATACTCATCCCTTAACAAGCAGTTCTATGAGGTGTGCATACCTCTTATTGTTACCAAAGAGTTCAAGTCAATTAACTGAAATCCATATGGATTTCCTGATGGCTTTCTTCCCTGCTCTCCCTAAAGGCTTATGGAATGATAAACAGATCAAAGAATGGTGGTGGAATGGTTGGGTTGGAAAGGACCTTAAAGATCATCTCACTCCAACTCCTCTGCCATGTGCAGGGACACTTTTCACTCGACCAGGTTGATCAGAGTCCCATCCAACCTGGCATTAATCTGGAGTACCTTTAGTTCTAGGAAATTCAGGTCTTGTGTTTTAGCTACAGACACTTAATTGCAAAGTAGCAGTTTATATTTGTAAGTGTATATAGAAAAAGAAAACAAACAGCTAATGTAGCAGCTAATCTTTCACTCCTCAGCTTCTTGCTCAGATGAACATCTTAATGGAAAAATCCACAATAAAGAGCTTTCTGTCTACTCACAAATTTCACAGTAGAGGCAGCAGCTCTTCAGATCAGTGGCCACAGTGATTCTGGGAAACAGTTTAAGACAACCTGTTGAAAGTAAAAACGCATTTGCCATAATTTCCTCAGATTTTCTCTGATGTACCAATGTAACTGGAAGATAATTACGCCTGAAATTCCTAGACCATGGTATTAGGAAAGCATCTCACAGTATAAAGTCACCCAAAAATGCTTAAATGTATGTACTGGATAGCAGTTAGGGGCTTTAGAATTCACTAGGATAGACAGAATAACTTCAGTGTAAATCTAACACATTACTATGAGCCTCAGATCAGTCTTGAAATGGAAGATTAGCAGGCTCCTCCCAGCCTGTTCATGTCAAATCACAACTGTACCTTGTTACTTGTACAGTCTTGCTCTGGCTTAGAGGCAGGAATGCTGAGCCTACGTGATGGATACCCCACTTCCAGTAAACGTGCAGGACGGATTTGTCATCTGACCACAGACTCTGGCCCAGAGGCCGCTCCAAGTGAGCTCCCTCATGCTGGTTCCTTCTGATGCTCAGAGTTATAATGGGAAGGGAGAGAAGAAAGCAGATGGGAAAATTCCTCACATATTCTTAACCACTGAAAGAAGAGACACTGAAAAGTGCTTGCTTGATATATCTACAACACATCATTAAGATAAAAATTCTAATAAAAACTCCAGCCAGCTTTCTGAGTTGTGTAACTGAAGTGTGCAGCGAATTTACAAGCAGTGACATAACCTGGTGCCCTCTTTCTGGACCTTACTGTTACACAGATTTTGGTCTCTAGCCCAGTGAGGATTTGTCTCATGGCTTCCAATATAAATTAGATGTGGTCTGTAAGAGCACCTATCCTTTTTTTGATTTATGGGGAGTCCCTAGAGCACATCACATGCTTCAGAAGTGGTGAGGAGAGGAGCCCTGAACTGCTGAAACACAAAGCATCTGGTTTAGTGAAAATGCTGCTCCCTCCCTGTGATCTGAGGACTGCAGACAGGCCCAAGAGCAGAGCTGCCTCTCTTGGAGCCAAATCCCTCCTTGAGACAGGGTTGAACTGAGTCTTGTGGACTAACATGGAAGATCTCTAAGAGAAACCTTTTGGCTCATATAGCCATTCCAACCTAGCACCCAGAGGAGGCTGGCAGGTGCCTGAGGTCCAAAGGAGGCCTGATGTTTTTCCTTCTTTTTGATTTTAAGACTAGACACCCCCTTTCCTATGAATAAGGGAGTCTGAGATCACCCTCCCTGTTGCAGAATAGCTGCCCAAATGAGTGTTCCGTTCTTCTAAACAAAACATGTGAAAGGCAGTCGTGGCAGAGAAGTAAATTCAGGACAACTTTGACCACCACCCAGTATCCAAACTGTAAAGAACTAATTTATCCGTAGAAATATTTTCTAGGGTCTGAAAATTTATTTCCAAAAATAGATAGATTTAAGGGAAAAAATACACTTGAGTGTTCTTTCCAGCATCAATGAACTGGTATGAATTTGCTGTCTGATGACACAAGAAGGGGAAAGAGCTGCTCAGCAAGGATTTTCAGAGCTGTTAGGTGTCTCCCTAGTCCTAATGTATAATTAAAGTTGATTTACATTATAAAAAGAATTACTTGCATTGCTTCCTTCTTACCAGTTATTTACATGTCAACAGGCAGACAAAGATGTATTCATTGCATGGCAATGGTATCACAAAGTGCCCTTATTCAGGTATCACTTTGAGGTCTGAAAATCCCTGACACGACATTGCTTTCTGAATTTAACATTCTTTACATCTCCACCTCTCCCACTCAACTCCAGGATGTTTCAAGGGTCAGTTTACCCTTATTAGGTTATTATCCTTATTTTTCTCCCACCTTGTAGAGTAATCTTTGCCTGGGTCTGATCAGGCAAAATGCAAGAGGCTCATACTCAATTGCAGATTTGTGTAGAAACTCAAACACCACAATTTATTTAAAGAAGCGTCTTCCTCCTCTTCCTCGTACTGCATTCCTGTTACCCAACCACACCTCTCTGCCCATCTGAGGAGCTTACCAAACCGAGAACCTGCTTAACCAGTTCACTTCAGCCTTTTATTACCCACAAGCAAAGACAGTTTCCCCCTTGTACTTGCTACAATTCAGCTCTTCCCACCTCCTCTCCTTTGGCATTATGTGCTCCTTGTTGTTCCCAACCCTGCCAGACTTACTTTTTACCACACACCAAGCAGAGATCACTTAACCAGGCAACTTGCTTCATTTCTGAAGCATTCATAAGCACTTCTCACACATTACTCCACACGAATCTCATGACCTAAGAGTAATTCATTAACTTTTATAAAAATCAGTGTACAAGTGCTTTTTTAGAAAAGCCTGATGGTAGAGGTTGTTCACATCAATGGGAAGGGTAACCCTAGATTCCCTAGTGGAGCTGACAGGGATGGCTATTTTAGCTTTTGATTGTCTCTAATGAAACAGATCAGAAGCTGCTTTACTATTTTTTTAACAAAACTGCCAGCATTTCAATGATGGGTTCAGTTGTATCCAGGTACCATAGTAAAATGTGAAATTAGAATGCACCAGGCCCAACGTTCCTGCACTTACAGCAAAAAGTGTTCAGTGCAGGCAAGACTGAAACCCTAAGAGCAGTGCACTGGGCAGGGCTGATAAAATGTGTAATTGACATTACAAAGTTAAATATTCACCATAAAGCATATACATTTTGGAGATGCAGCAAATAAAAGAACAGCTGCAGCCAACAGACACCAGAGCTAGCATGTTCCCTCACAAGGTTCGTGTCTTCTTCCTGCTAGCTTCTCCTGTCAAGCTTCACTTAAACATTGACTATACCATTTAACATGAAAATAGCAAGAAAGCAAATAAAAATTTGAACAAATGTAGCAAAAGACTTGAAAACACTCAGATTATGAACCTGATGGGGTTTCTTAGTCCATTTAACATTAGACCAGAGATGTAGCAGGTGGAATATATATTGGGATGGAACCACACACCAGGTGTCTTCTGGTGAAGAGTGGAGTCGAGTAAGCAGAAAAGCTCAGCAGTCTTTGATACTTCATGTTTGAAAAATGGGATCATCTTAGATCCAAGTCTGGCTCTTCTTTTGACCTGTCTGTGATCTTTTATCTTAAGGACTGTAACTCTGTGGATCAAAGTTGGAATTGTAGATGTGAAAGACAACTTCCATCTCACTAGCTGAAATCTGTGGAGCTCAGTCACAGTGCCTGAGGCAGAGCTAACCCCGTCCTTATGAGTGCTCCAGAACTGGAAATACAAACCCGCAGCACCCATGGATGAATACCTGCATTGAGCTCACCATGGCTGTTTACATGCACAGGGTATGAAACTTGGCAGGATTTAAGCCAAAATGCAAAACTGATTTCTTACCTTGGATTCACCACAGTAAGTTCTTCATGCAGACACAATACAATTTCAGAGGGAAGAGTCAAGTTTTTAAAGAAATAACTGTTACAACAACTATGACTGAATAGACAAAACAGCAAACAATATTTTGTTTACTCACTGCTTTAAGACTGCAAATACTAAGCTTTTACCCTGTGGTCTTAGAAGCGATGAAGTGAAGCATTTGGTACAGATCTTGAGGATACGATGGCATTGCAGCCAAGAGGAGATATTTTCTTGTTCTGTTTGACCCAACACTTGATAAACCTGTGTTTTGATTAAGTACATGCATTGAAATGGTTAGGAAAAGTCACATCACAGAGCCTGGCTGTTTCTAGGCCTGTTACTAACAACTTCACAGCATTGCTCTTTTAACAGGCTTTAGATACTCAGAGGGCTCCAGAGCAGTCGGTGCGTTGTGCTGGCTTGCCCCAGCTATGCTCAGTCCTAGGTTCATGTGTTCCATGCATTTAACCTTGTTCTTCAGCCCACGCAGGATAACCTCCCTTAGAAGCTGTTTCAGCTTCTCAAGAGCTGAAGAGCATTCTGAGATTGTGAGAAAGGCTCTTCTTTGGCAATGGGCTGTAGGAATTGTGACTTGTTTATTTATACTGCAAAGGTATTACTCCTCCTTCAAGCCTTGAGAAAGTTCTCACAGCCAGAGTTGTGTGCAATTTTATCTGGTTGCTCAGTTCCATTGTCTAAAGTCCTTAACTCTTTGTTGCTCCTCAAAATCCCCTTCTGAAGGCGATATTCATTGCTAGTCTTTCCCCAGTCCAACCCTCTCTTCCTGGGTTTCCTTTCTCTGGCTGCAGGGTTACACTGCAGGCAAGAGTTTTGTATTTGGGTGCTTCCCAACAGTCTGACCTGCAGCTAAAAGCAACTGCTCCAGCAGCACAGGGTTATCACACTGCCCAGTCACTGTGTCACTTGATCTCATTCATTCTTTTAGAGATTTATCTCCAAAGAAACTCAATCCAAGATTCCAATATACAAAAACCCAGAGGTAATTGAGATTTTAATTGTTCTGCCCAGTTCCCAAGTTAGAAACTTCTTTAAGGAAAATTGCGTGTAAATGGAGCAGATAAGAAATAAAAATGCTGGTGTAATGCTCTAATTACTACCAAAATAGAATGTTACCTGCAAAATCAATGCACAACCTGAAATATGCTGAGTTATAGAGATAAGCAATGGTATTAGTAGAGGTCAGCTTTCTTCTGAGTCTTGAAAATTCACATTTCCAAAACATAGAGAACACATTCTTCTTTTGATGTGGTAATTCACTGCATGCTTTAATTCAATATTAATACTTTTAGAAAAAATTAATAAATGGTATATTAGGAAAATACTGAAGGACAAACAAGCCAATGCAGTGGTTATTAATAAAAATAGCTGGGTTAAGTAGCATTACTGCTTCTTTGCTACAGTGGTCAAGTCAATGCCTGAAAAGCGGCACTTCAGAGATGAAAGTTGAGGACTGCTTTTGGAAAAAAATAACATTAAGACTGGAACTAAACAGGATTGATTTCAATATATATACAAAGTGGCTTCAGTGGTAATTTTCAAGCCAATGTAATGCTCTAAACCTTTTTCGATTCCATTTCAAATAAACCACAAGGAAAGGTCTTGGGGTTTTTTGATGAATATGTTAAGACAATAATATTTCAAAGTTATGACGTGCAACTCCCCAAGCACCCAGACCTGCAGTTATCTCTGCACCACCCACAAGGGCAGATACAGAAAGTAAAGGCATTGGGCAGGCTTCACCTTGCTCTTAAAACTGCCAGCTTATCTGAAATACAATAGGTGAAAATATAAAACCCAAAGCAGGGAACAGCGAGCTGTGAATCAGCTCTGTCAAAGAAAGCAGAAATCCATACTGAACAATTGCAGCTTTTGATCACTAAAGCAAAGAAAAGCTGCAACCTTTCTTTGAGTTTTTTTGGTGACAAATTCAGCCTGGAATATGATCCAAATCTGTGCAAAACAAAGGAGGGAAAAAAGATGAACCTGGATGTACTTTAATTAAACATAACCACATGGCCTGTATGTAGTGCACAGATTTGGGTCAGCCTTTGCTGTTGAGTGAAATTCATCTGTGAAAACCAGCAAATCTACTACCTGAACAGATTTGTGTTTTATTGGTTGAAAAATATGGAAGGAATCCTTGAAAAGTACATCCAGAACATATTTGGAAATTTTGCTATTTAACTTTTTTTACTCCCCCCCAAAAGTTACAATGATTTTGGACTGTCCAGGGGTGCTGACAGCCCATCTTGCATTACAAATCCACAGGAGCTCTGTAAGAGTGAAAGTCTGAGCTAATCATCTGCAACACAAGGGAAGGAAGACAAAGTTCAGGCCAACCTTATTCTGCCAACTACAGAACATTCCAGCTGTCTGAACTGTTTACAAGTCAGGAATATAGTTGATATAGGTTATCCCAGATGGCATATATCATTGAATGATTTATTTTTAAATGAGTAACTGCAAACCTACATCCACGGGAAGTATTTATAGTGCACACAGTTCTTTGAAAGAGCTCCCCAGCTTGGCAGTCTGTCACATGTACAAAGCACATGGTGATTAAGTCCAGAGTCAGAGACAGTAATTGCAAGTTATGTACCTTCAGGAGGTTACAACAAAGCTGCTATTGGGGCATTAGCTCTCTTTTAGCACAGACACTAAAGGTGTAAGTAGTAGATCAGACAATGTTTCCAACTGAAGTTCAGATTAATAGAGTTTCACTACCTAAAATGAACATTTTCTTCTAAACATTCTTCTTTGCTTCTCTGGCATTATTGCTAGCCAGAACTTTAAAGTAGTTACTAAAAATAAGGTTCTGAGTGTCAGTGTTCTGTTCAAGTATGAGATCTGTAATCTAAACCAGACTGCTATCCTTCACTCTGTTACACTTTGCTTTTGGACACAGTTTTCTTTCCTAAGAGTAAAACCACCCAGAGTGAGATTTTTACTTTCTTTAATTTAAAGATTGTATTACAGAAAAATTTAAGTAAGGAATCCTTATAAGGATTAATTCTTGACATAATATATTGCCAAGATACAGTGTAGCTGCAAGGGCTCCAGGTGAACCTTCATATAAGTTGCTTTCTTACATACACAGTCGCTGAACAACATAAATTGTATTCCCCATCTGAAAGAGAAGACAGTGGTATTGAAACAGTCCTTTTACCAGTGTGTTCTGGTTTTCCCAAATTAGAAACATGCCATATTAGAACTGTAAAATCCTACTATACAGAAAGGTGATAGAGATGAACTTTCTAAAGATTGCAACTGATGAAACATTAAAATGAAAACTAAGGAGTGTTGATTATGTAAAATGGTTTCTCTTTTACTGGCAGGTCAAATATACTAAGAAACATACAAATATTTTTGATAATCTAATTCCAGATGAACTCAAAACACTGAAGTAACATACACAGGCTAAGAGAATTCAATACTGTTCCAAGGCACTTACTGAATCTCCATGACTAGATGAAAACCAGAACAAATCAGGTCTGACAATTAAACAGTATATAATATAAAAATAACCTTTTGCTTACAATTTACAAAATGCATTACAATCTTTATCTCTGCTAACCTGCAATTCTGGCTGCGTGTGTCCAGCAATTTTTGTAAAAAACCCCAGAAACTATTTTCTAAAACTTCAGGGCAAATAACTTACAAATAAGGTACACAAAAATTTAGATCATGCAGAGATTTCTTACATCTTCTGTTAATATTTTATGATTGCAACTTTATCAAATTATATACTTACTTGCCCTGTACATATACAAAATAATGCATACATGGTAATCAAATGTTAGCAAAAAGTAGTCCATAAACACAATCTGTCAAAAGTATTACTATATTAACATATGTCTACAAGCAGCGTGTAACAGGGTTAAAAGACATTAAGGCAATAATACTTGAAGTTACAAAATAAATCATATGTAATACTTTCTCCTAAGTGTAGTAAGGCAGGTAGATGGCCCAGCAAAAGGTTGTAATACTGGAATCCACTGTTGTGAACCATGTCAGGTTTTGCATGGGATGCACTGCAAGAATGTACCATTGATAGTTAGATCTACACTGCTCTTTGTTAGTTGCCCCCCAGGAAAGTGGAACACTATTTCTCTAGTTCTCCGTGGCACTTGAGTTTTCCAGTATAATTTATCGATTGTGTGTCCATTGGTTCTTGGATCATGTCCATTCTGAGGGTGGCTCTCTTGGTCCTCTGGGCTTTGCACAGCGGTTACCAAAACCTAAGGAAAGAAGTGTATTTAATACTTCTGTCTACAGGGACAACACAGCTCACAAAGGCTGGCAGCAGTCAGAAGATCACTAAGACACAGCTTCAGCTCTTACAGAACAGATTTACTCTCAGGGCTAGAAAACAACTTTGTAATGCAAGGAATTCTGAAGGCACTCTAGTCATAGGAAATACAAATATGAAGAATTTGTATACCATTATAGTTCAGTACTTAAACCTCACTGGAAAGTACTTTTCAATAAATACAGTATTACAGCCTTTGTTAGCTTTTCCCCCCGCCCTTTTCTGCATACCTAAGCAGTTATCAGGTATTACTTCTGGAAGTTCTCGGTGCTTTACAGAAATTATAACCCATTTGACAAATTCAATATTTTATACACTTCATCTTTTTTCAAAGTGAAAAATTATTTAATCATTTATTCTGGGGAAAATTCCTTCAGCACTGCTGAAGAGACTAGGCAAGCTTATTTGTTTGGCTTCTGCATCTCAGTGAGTTGGAGGCAGACAGTAGTAGCAGCTACCCAACTACTGACAGTGAATCCCCTGTTTAAGTCATCTAGTGATTATATTTTGAAAGAATTGTAATTACCAATATCTGTTACTTCTGCAGGAAATTCTGGAATTTGACCTCTTGTATCAGTGGAACCAGAAAAAGAAATCTGAGGTAAAATGTCAGTTGGTGTTTTGTTGCTTCGTTCCGGACAATCTGGAAAACACGCAAACTCCTCACTGTAACATTCACTAGTCAGCACTGTGGCAATGCCACTTGTTATTACAGTCCAGGAAACAACTGGCAGCAAATATTATTTACAAAAATAAAGCTCTGAAAGCAAATTTCTCATTTCCCGAAAGCGATACTTGAAAATCGTTTATGAAGTAGACGTTCAGTGACAGCAACATATTCCTGCTTTCCAAATCTGGATTATTAGTTTGTATTAGTTTGTATGGATAGCTGAAATCCCACATAGCATCTATTTATAGCAAAAGCTCACATGCCATTTAATACATCAACATAAAAGCATCTGTTCATGTTCTTTCTAAACTAAAGGTGCTTAGACATCATAGGGAACAATATATTTAGTATAATTTAAGTGTATTTGACAATATATTTAGATATCTGCAGAGCAAACACCAAGTTCAGGCAAATTTTTGTTCAGAAGGAAAAATGGTTTTTGAAAAAAAAATTAGAAAAGCTTTTCCACTACTTACCAGGTAGTATAGGTGAAGTTGTTTTCAAACCCTGTTAATGAGAGAAAAAGAAAATAATTACACAAACCACTTCCAAAAAACAAAAAGAAAGTCAGAAATTTAAGATTATGAAAACATCACCAAAACCATGTAACATTTATGGAAATACTTACCTGCCTCTACATTTTTGACTTGACTCAACATTGACAAAAAATGCTACAGTAGTTGGTACAAGAATTTACTATTAGAACCTTAGCATTTAATAAAAATTTGAAAACATGACACTGCAACTTAGGTAGGTTAGGTAGGTTAATCCTCACACTACATTTATAATCCCTGAAAATTGACATCTATCTTTTTGTCATATTTTTAGGTGAGATATTGGGGACACATGAAAAAAAGTGACAAACGCAAGAAGGACTTATATGCTTTTAAAGTTTTGCCAGCTGTTCATGCAGAATGACTGTGAGCTGGATGAGTGAAAAGTGAAATCTGATGGGCAAAAACTGTTTCTTTAAAATAAATATGGATATAAGGGAAAAACATTTTCAGGCAGTGGAACAGGTTGCCCATAAGAAGTGTCCATGTCTGAAGGTTTTCAAGGTGCAGCTGGAAAAAGCTCTGGTTAGCCTGGGCTGAGGGCCTGCAGCAGGTTAGATGAGACTGCAGTTCTCTTCCAGTTTGAATTGGCCTAAGATCCATGAAGAGCACACAGCAAGCCCCCTAAATGCAGCAGATTTACACTCTTAAGGCCATAATTTAACAGATTTAGGATTACTCCTTTTAAAAATATTGCTGACATTAGAAAAGCAGATCATTTTCTTGGAAAGAAAACATGCTCTTCACACCAATTCAGCAGCTCAGGCAGAGGAAAAACTGGCCAGTTGTAGATGACCAACAGCTGCAACTTCTCACAAGCATGTATTTTACTTTTTGTTGTAGCTCCCAACCAAACCAGAACTGACTGATTAGTACAGACTTGTCTGCTGCACTTACTGTGGAGGCTGTTTGCTCAGGCAGGTGCTGATCACGCAACACGCTCCACTCCGACTGTGCAATCAGAACCGGCTTCGGCAAGGGTGTGCCTAGGAAGAATTAAATCAACTCAACATACTTCAGCTCTCCTCATGATGAGGCATTAGCACACAGCATTAGCAACATGCTCTAAACATTTCTTTTTTTTTTTTTCCTTAGATTAAATGCCTGTAAAAACATGAAAATCTCTTTCCATGAAAAGTGCTCCAGAAAAGACAAAATGCCACAATACAACTCAAAGCACAAGACTACAGTGCTTGCATTGTGGATGTTTTGTTCCTTTGGGAATTCCTAATCAACAGGGGAATTGGCTTCCTTTTCAAGGACAATTTAGAACTTCTGTTACATCAGCTGGGCAGTAATAGTATGTGTTTTTCAGGTCTCCTAAGTAAACATACAAGTCAAGACAGCCACACCTGTCCTTTACTGACATAGTGCAAAAAGACAAAAAAAATGGAAGTTTTAGTGATTCCAGTCCTGGAGAGAGGTGGGGTTTTTTTGGGTTTTTTTTTTGTTTGTTTTTTTTTTTTTTAGAAAACAGCTTTGTTCCTTGTGTGGTCACAGAAAAGCAACAGGCCCATAATTCTTTCCAAAACAAAGGATCACTTTGACTCTGAACTACCTGTGCTTATGATGCTCAAAGAACACATTTACAAAACTTTAGTGTTTTCATGCAGAAAATATCTAGATTAAATACTTGGTCCAAAATTTTTAAGTTTCAAAATAACACTAAACAAAAGTCTCAGTAAATAAGTACATCATTTTAGGTTTTCTGGAAGCTACCAAGCATCAATCTAATTTATGATTTCATTTCAATTAATCTGTTTTGCATTCTGCCGTTACTAGCTTGATGAATGAATTATGACAATAGGAGCACATCATCTGTAAGTGTCAGCTTTCTCTTGCAGTTACCCTTTCAACACAGTCTAAGAGTAAACTACATTAAACTTGACAAACTGGGCTTGTTCACTACAGGCAGCGCACAATGAAGTGTCATCATCTTTCCTTTGCCCAAGAAAGAGGAATCAGATAAACACTGTTCATGTGCATACCCATTCCCTACCTGGGAGCAGTAGAAAATTAAAATAGTTGGGAAATTCCCTACTGTACTGCATTTCCCCACTGTATCATCTCATTTCCATACCCTTCAGATTAAAACCAGCTCTACTAATATTGAAGTCTCCAATTACTTAAATATCATATTTAGTCAGAAAATGAAAAATAATTTCTCTGGGTTCATGGGGGTGTACAAGTTAAACCTCAAAATAAGCTTCTGCACATGCTAGATCATTCCATTTTACAATTTGATCCAACAGACTAACCAAAAATTGGGGTACCCAAACACAATATTAACATGCTAATTTTATCTCCAGTTACCACCAAACATCAAAAACTCACTCGGTTCACTTGCTAATACAAATGATTCTGGTGTTCTTTCTGGGAGCGGGGGAGAGGAATCTTCACTAGCATCAGCATCTAAATAAAATATGACATTTAGAGAAGTTAAAAAACATAGTTTTTTTTCTCCTAGACTTTTAGATGTTGATCTTCTCATATATGAGATAATCCTAAACTTGGTATAATATGTAGAACAAAAGAAAAATTTGCTCCAAATACTATAAAACATTTTGGTTTACCACACTAACCCTGTGGAGCAACTTCATCTAACAACATTAACTTCACATTAAGGGCATAGGATCAGTTTGTGTGTTATGCAAGCAAGAAAACAAAAACATTTTCAGTCTAAATAATTTGGAGGAAAAAATCCTCAGTAACTTCCATGAATACTTTCTGTTCATTCTTTCACGTCTCAGTTTTGCTCACCAAGTCCATGTTGAGGCCCACTGGCTCCCACACCACTGATATGGTTAAACAGCTTGGTGCAAGGTTTACTAGGCAGAAGGGTAAATGGGAGCCAGAGGAGATGGCTACTGTTGGTGCCAGTACCACATCCTGTCCCCAGTCTGTTCCCTCTCACCTCCCAGGAGTGTACTAACACAAGCTGTTCTGGCAGCAAAAGCCCCTCTCTGACCTGCTAAGAAATTTGGAGTAGTAACTAAAGGTTTAAAACAATTTAAAGTAGCTGCTGCCATAAAAAAATCTCATCTGACAACTGTACTCTGCACAGGATTCAAAAATACAAAGACATTTCAACTAATAAAGCCATGAAGTTTGAGCTGCCAGCATGCCCAGCTGCTGCAGGGACAGAATTCCATCAAGTTCTATCAGCCATCGTCTTCCAAGTGACTTCTGAGACCTGCTCCATCTCAAGTTTACAGCACAAGAACACCTTCATTAACAGAAAGTGCCTCTATAAAACCATCAAATAAAGTCACCATAGATATGCACTAAGTGCAAGTGAGTTTTTAGGGTTTTGTTTTGGTGTTGTTGCTGTTTTATTGTTCTCTTTGTTTGTTTGGGTTTTTTCCCTTTTACCTCAGGATACAACTACTTTTCACTTCATTTGAATGAAAAGGAGGATTTAACTTGTGTGGTAAGATCATGCACACCAGCAGTTATGGTTAGGCAATTAGGGTGCTGGTAAGTTCACAGACAAGTTTCACTGGTGATTGCAGCCACATTCCCAGCTTCAGACAGAACAGTCCTAAGCCAGTATGAAAATGAGAAAGCCACTGTAAACAAGGTTTAGGATCACTGGTGCAAAGCAATCCAACCCTATATTCTTGAGTCCCAGAGGGATTACAAGACCTGCAACCAGAATGTAAATTGGGAAGTGTCCACTATCATACAAACAGGGAAGAGATACACTCTTATTAACAAGAGATAAATGATAAAAAATTAATGCTAGAATTTTAATCAATTCCTGTGAAATCATCAACACACCAGCAGCACAAGGGCTGTACTGTTATTTCAAGACATTTCTGATACAGTCACATGAAACAAATTCTAGAGTGACATTCCTCCAGTTTTTTATCATATTTATGACATATAACTTATTTTATTTGCATGTTCTTATAGCATCTACATAATGAGATGCACAGAGAGGTGATAATTTCCAAACAGAGATAAACAATGATTGCTCTGGGAAAGAAGAAAATAATTCTGGCTAAAAGGAAAAATACAATAGCCTGCAAATCTATAAAACAAATCCAAGGAGAACTGCTTGCAAAGTCGAAATAACTATGACAAAAGGACTTTGCCAGCTCTGCAAAGCATCTTTTAAGTCACTGTTTAAGTCACAGTGTTAAAAATATACCAGTATGTGTGAATATTGTCCTGCGTTTACACAATGTCTCCAAATCTATAGATCCATAAATACAGTTGGCAGTATTTATACATCTATATTAAGATCTACAGAAAGAAATTGTTTTTAAGGCTGTGAAACAGTTCACATCTCTGGATATATGACTTTTGGTGAACATTCAGTTCACAAAGCCAGTATTTTCAATTCTGCTGGTTTTGCATCTTGCATCATACCCTGAGCCCCATTTCACTTCAGAAAGTTGTGAAGTCTGCACAGACTCCTGAGCTGAGGCCATCACTGTAAGCAGCTCCAGGGACAGGAGTCTGAGCTGGATCCAGAAGTTCATGTTCTTCCTTCAGCTCCACAGCCTTACTTCTGGTTTTGCTGAGCTTTGCACAAGCAGTTACCAAGGCCTGTTCACCCCAGCTCTGTTCTCCATCTGCTCTAAGCGTGCCAGCCTAACTGAAATCTGCACCTGCATGTTTCAGGATCCCTTTGCCTTCAATAAATGATTGTTCTAACTTGCAAACTTTTGCAAAAAAAACCCTCAAAAAAAGTTGTAAAAGATAAAAAGCCACTAAATAATTTTCAAAGTGCTATTAAAGTATAACTTGGATTTTCAGATGAACAGTCTGTCACCCCGAGCCATGTACAGAGAGGAAAGTACAGCTAAATATTTACAACACTATTAAAATGCAGGAGCCAAATCACGAGCAACTTCAAAGACCAATGCAGTGACTGAGGTTACATCTACATTTTTAGGAACAGCACATCAATCAATAAGCATGAAATTGTAATGTATTTGCACAAGCCTGTTGAAAATGCTTTGACTAGTCAACCCCCAATTATTATAGATACTTCCATGAAACTGGGCATAAGAGAAAAAATATGTACCAAATAATAACACAAAAACCTATAATTACATACAAACCTACAGGAAGGCATTATAAATAAAGCATTAAACAAATGCTCACAATAAAGCTCACAGTACAGCTTTTGAAGCAGCTAATCATGGTCTGTAGTACCTCATACCAAAAATAGTTCACATGCAAACTGAAAGCTGTCAGAAAAAGAGTTGTGGCCTCTCTGAAGCTGCCATACTGCATTGATTAAATTTACCTTTAGAAAATTGCATTGCAAAGAAATGTACGTTGTCCAACTCTACAGATGCAGCTAGATAAAGAGCAGCACTTCTGAACCTCAGTGAAACCTACCTTTGCCATCTTCAGAACATGTTACAGCTGTTAAGTCTTGCCTAGCAATAGACATTGGCAATACTTTTCTGGCAGAAATGTTTTCAGTATTAGTGGCAGCAGAGACTGTGGCACTTGCGGTTGACACATTGGACGTGCTTTTGCTCATGGCTCTGTCAAAGTCCACCTCATCTGTGTCAGAATCATCTGCATGGAGAGGATTAGTAAAACAGAGGGGTGCCCGAACAGAAAGAGGAGTATGATCAACATTATCACTGGAAGGATGTTCAGCAGGGGTGTTGGATACTAGAGAGAGAGTTTTAACACCGTGACACAAGGTGTCTGAAGACAACTCCTCAGACACGGGCGTACGCAGTGCATTTTCAGGCCCATGTAGTGACCACGTGGCGTGTCCCTTCTCTATCAGAGGCAGACGGTCTGGTCTGGGTTGAGTATCAGACACCTGCTGGCTCTGCAGACTTTCTGGTGAAGATATTAAGGCTGTGTTAGACTGTGGCACGCTGTATTCCATACATGAGTTTTGAGAAGCATCTACAAATGAATCCCCTGAAATCTGTTCCTGTGGCTTAAAGCTCTTTTCAATTACACAGGATGACACAGGCTTAATTTTAATTGCATGTCCCCTGTTCAACAGGGAGTTGCCATCAAAGCTTCGTGGTCCCTCCTGAAGAGGCACCTTCTTGATCTCAAAACTTAAGTTGCGCTCCAGCCTCCTCTCTGTGTGTTCGCTGGGTTCGTTCTTCCCTGAATGATCTGTGGACTTATTGTAATTCTCGTTGAGGTCTGTTGAATGCTCTGATGAAACCATGTGCAAAACTGGCTTTGGATGGTATCTGTCATTGTCCTGCCACACCGTAGTGACTGTTGGATAAGCTGATGGGGGAGATGGTGTGAGGATTGGTGGTACTGGCTGAGGCTCTGGAGGCTGCAAAATTTCTTCTTTAGCATCTCCTTCTACAAGGCAACTGCAAAACAATCAAGACACGATTGTCTAAGTTTTCTGGATTTTGAAAAGATTTTAGATATCTATTCATCTCTCACTGCAGTAATTAATGCTGTAATATCAATACTGAACTTCACACAGAGCTTCCATTGCACACAGACAACGGTTATAGAATGATTAGTGGGGTAGGCAAGAATTAAGTCAACACACTTAAAATGTCTTTCAGAGTATCACAAAGACATTCATTCAGGCCACAGCTAATCCTCACTAATAGTTCAAAGATTGCTCACATCCTTTCCCAGAAGCATTTTGCAAAGACACTGCAAGACAGGCCCTCTTGTGGCAGAATTTCACTACTTTTTCCTTAAGTGCCTCTGAGAAACTTGACATATGGAATTCAAATTTCTATAAAGCCAAGAAAGATTTCTTTAAAAAAAAAATCCTTACAGCCCACTTAACACGGAATATCTTCCCTCAATTTTATTTTTTGTACATGCCCAAGAGGATTGCATTTTTATGTTTGTGTGTTTGATAGTCTCCACTTAGTCGCAAACCAAATTTAGGTGACGTGAGGTATATACAACACAAAAAATATCCCCAGTAGAATTTATTACCCAAATTACAGTGCATACTAGCAAGACCGCAGCACTTGTAACTGCAGTTCATCTCAAGCTACTTAAAAGGAGAAGCATATGCTCAGATTAGATGCAGAGTAGTTGACTACAAACATTTAGCATAACTGATGAATTATGAATTTTTATAATTTCCATTCCTTTAAAAATCCAGGAGGACCTGGACAAGCTCAAGAGGTGGGTCCATGAGACCACCATTGGGTTCAACAAGGCCAAGTGCAAGGTGCTGCACCTGGGTTGGGGCAGTCCCTGGCATCCATACAGACTGGGGATTGAACAGACAGAGCAGCCCTGTGGAGAAGAACCTGGGGGTGCTGGTGGAGGAGAGGCTGGCCATGGCACAGCAGTGTGCAGAGACCAACTCACCACAGTCCAAAAACAAACCATGTCCTGGGCTGCATCCAAAGCAGCATGGCCAGCACATGGAAGGAGAGAATTCTACTCTGCCCCTATACTCTGCTCTCATGAGACCCTCCAGCATAAGAAGGACCACACAATTGCACAAGAACTCTGCCTACAAGATAAAGGCATCAGACAGGCTCTCATAATTTGTCTGCATGCCACATAATGAGCAAAATCAAAGAACTACATCCAAACTATGCCTAAGAAGGACTCAGCAAGTGCAAATTCTTGAGACTACCATAACATACAGGAAAAACACCCAAAACAAAAAAAAACCCCAAGGCCTGTCTCCCAGTTGAGTCTTGTAGAAAACTAAAAGCATACCTGACTTGGGACAGGCTACAGCATATGTTTCACCCTTGTGACTCTGTTAGTACCAAGCTATAGCAGTATGGGTTACAAAACTAAAATCTTTATACAAGGGATTCCATACTAAAGAGAGCCATTTGGATTCTCAGTTTGTGAAAATCCTAACCCTCAAAGTACTGCAAACTTCCCAGCTTCCAAATTATCTCCTACAAGTTCCCATATATTTGTATCTGGAAAACAGATCCCCTTGCAGTCCTGGGTGATCTCTTCCATTCTGTGCCTGACTCCTGCCACGAAGAGTTGGGCCTCAAATTCCTTCTCTTCCTCTCCTCCCTGCACTTGCATATTGCTGTTTTTCTTTAGATTAAAACAGGAGAAATGCAAAGCCTATCAAAGCAGTTTAACAGAAGTAATTTGAGAACTCTTGCCTCTAGATGTTGTTGAAAAATGAATAAGCTTGAGAATAAGTTGTTTGCCTGAATTAGTAAAGATAAGACAGGAAAGGGGGTGGGGGGGAGGTAAGTCTTGCTCCAATTTAATACACACTAAGCACAACAGAATTCCCTCCTCTTGGATTTCTCTCCCCTGTTCCAAATGGGGAAGGGAACAGTGACTGCACTTGCACAAATGTTTACATGCTCCCTTTTACCAGCAGTGATGCTCATCAGTAATCTCCACTAAATCCTCCTACTGAAAATCATGATTTTCCCTTATTGACCTGATTTTCCTGACCCAGGGTTATTTGCAATCAGCAAAACTAATTTCTCATCTGGTACAGACCTAACATTAAGCATTACAATTAGCTAAAGGAGCAAATTAGTATTAAACTAGATATAACAAGGTTATAGGTCGACAATACCAGTCAAAATTCATTAAGTTCTTCACCAATTACTGTTCAATAAAATCACTCTACCCTTTGATCCACTGGTAAACAGAGCTTCGTGTATTCAAACAGTTCCCTCAGAAGAATCCACAGAACTGATGATACAGGAAATGCTGCACAAATCAGCAGCCCAAAAGTTGATTAAACAACTTCCTTCTGCACATCTCAACAGAACTACTACAATGTTCCCCATTACATTTGAAGTTGTCACTCCTTCATTCTTAAATGAAAGATTACAGTGAAGAAATGAAATTACTCACCAAAATCATTCTTTGCCTTATTAATACTGAAGGATATCTGTCCTCAGGAATTGAGACATCCAAAAAGCATTCTAATACATTTTTTCTCTTTAGATAAGGAAATAGATCCCAATAAGTAACATTTTCTCCATTTTATTGACATTTTAATATTACTGTTTCACATATTTTGCATTGCAAATAATGTTTCTGTTTGTTTTCACAGAACACAAATATTAGGATATGAACACATTCAGAAGTTCTGCTTGGCAGTAGTTTTTTCTAAAAGTCTTGTGAATCTTGGGTATTTTGGGCTGCTGCATAATGTTGTCTTTGGGCATGTCCTTCAACAGCTGTGCTCCAGAGACACTTCTACCCCCAGCAGCAAAAAAATTATCTGAAAATTAACTACTAATACTGTGGAAAACAACAGGAGACAGTAAGACCAGATTGATTTAAAATACCAGGAAACTAACAGAAAGCTCATGAAAGAGGATATTGAGATAAAAAAGAGTCAGTGAACCAAAGAAAGCCATGCCATTCAAGTAAGAGAAGTAAGTTTCCCTGTATTATACCTTTAAATAAACACATATGGTTGCAAAATCTCACTATGTGATAAAAAAATAGAGAGCTTTGTCATGACTCAGCCTTCAAGTGCCTCTTCAGACACAATTGCTTCTGATTCTCTTGGAATGCCACTACTTGGGCACTTCCTCATTTAAAGCTGGATATGGAATTTCCCTGGGTGGTTGAGGCAGCTTTTTCATACACCTTTATTGCCACAGTCTGAGCAGCTGATGCAGTGCCCTATTGCCAGTGGCTTCTCAAGTGTCAGGTAAACCATGATTTAGGCAATAAAAACTTTTAAAAATTATTTGTCATTGTAACAATTACACACAATTTGTCAAAAGTACTCTAATTTGTCGAAAGAAAAAAAAAGCCTTCCCACAGCTTTCAACCAAAAATGTATACATGAAAAAAGCCATTAATTGCTTTCTCTGCAATACATTATAAATTTTTAGAATGTTTTAAAATCTACTTCATTCTACTCCTAATGGAAAAGAGTTGTATTACTAAAACCGTGCACAATGGGTTGAGATTTAAATGAAACTTGGCCAGTGTTCAAAAGAAAAAAAGCCTTAAATAATCCATGGTTATTCTATGGAGCATACTGTAGGATGTTTCAAATAAAAGAGAGTGATGCCAAGGTCATGGAATGCAGCTGCTATGAACAACCAAAAATAGATACCAAGCTCTACATCCTCCCTCATAATTAAAATAGGAAAATTAAACTCAACATAAGCAGGCTGAAGTTAGACAACCACATTAGTCTACTTTAGCATTAAATCACTGCCATCCACGTTAAAGAAAAGCTGCAGTCCAGTGAGTGAAGCTGTTGCGAATGTGCTACAAATAATTTATATAAATGTACAATGAATTAATAAAAATAACCAGCTGGTGAATTTATCTCTTAAAATTTACTTACCAAGGCTTTTTGTTTTTTTTAATTGTGGCATAGAAATTAGAGACAGTTAACTAAGAAGGAACACCCATCAATGAGTTTTATCTTAGCTTTGCAGGAGATAGAAAGAGATGGTTTGCAGGGCTTGAAATGAAACAGAATAACACACAATCCTGGAAACGTATTTACTATCATTAGACTGAAGTCCAAACAGAATCTGATGAGAAGTTAAACTGCTACAGTATTTCACCGTTTCTCCTTCAGACAGCAGCACACAGCTCTTCATTACATTGCATACAAAAAAGCTGTTGAACCATCTTTGCTTTTTATGAGTTTATTCTAAGTTTATGCTTTGATTTCAAACTGCATTTGAACTTGAAAATAAAGAACTTTCTGTAACCAAAATAAAGCCTGACTAAAACAAACCACCTCTTTTCCCAAATACTTTCAAATCAACTACTAAGCACACGAATATTTCAAGGACTAATACTTAAAGGTATTAATGTGCTCCCTCTGAATTCTGACACATTAGTTACATAAAATCAAGCACAGTCCTAAACCATAAACTTAAAACTTAAGTTTTTTGCAGTCTTATATCTAACAAACCTTACTTATGCTCTCTTCTTAACTAAAACATGTCTAACAAAGACTTTCCATCCCCTCAAGTCCTCTAAAGAAAGGTGACTTTCACAAGAAGTGATCATGAACTGCCAAGCCAAGCAATTTCTAGGATAAGGTGCTGATGTATACATTAATGAGTTGTTCTTGTTTACCTCTGTAATAATCCAGGAGTATTATTAGAATTTTTTAATGTTGACATCAAATGGAGAGAGACATTAAGCTAAATGACTACACTCACATATTGTACAGCAAGTTTAATTACATTACAGCATTACAAGGTGATAAAAGATGGGAAGGCAATACAATTCCAAAACCTCTGCAAAACAAGTACAGCTAGATGCTTCATGGCGACCTAAGTAAATAAAATACCAATATAATAACAATATCCTAGAGATACTTGTAACTTCTATGCAGACATAAAAGCGGCCTAGCAAGTATCACTCCTTCCCCAATACATGCCCAGGCCAAAGCAAGTATTAAAAGGATCAATTATACCTCTCTGATTAAGCTTCCTACCTTGCATGATAAAAGTCTTTAGTGCATGTCTTTAGCACAGACGGAGTTTACATGCTATTAGCTGCACTTTCAGAAGAAGAGATCCTAAAGTCTAAAGAAGATACTGAGCTGATTTCATTATAATATTACAAACAGAACAAGAGAGAGTGAGAGAAAGGTCAGAAACAGAAAAATTCTGCCATGTCCTGAGTGGTCAGCCAGTGGAAAGGGCTGCAGAGAGATGTCACCATCTCATCCAGCAGACATGGGGCTGTCAGAAATCACCTAATAGGTATCACAGACTTTGTCTAAGCAAAGACAGCTTAGTCTGGTAACAATATAGAAAACAGGCATCCTGAGGTGAAGAAAAGCATCCCAGCATTTCTCCTGCTTACTCAGGATAATCTCAGGTAAGTTCACCTGAAAACCAAGCTGGCCCAAAGTACTCTGCACTATCAGTCCCCTATAGCCCTTTTTGCTTTAGAAAACAAAGCAAATGTTAAACCTTCCCTTAAAAAATGCAGCTTGCTTTACTAACTATACATTATAAAGCCATTTACAACATAGATTATAAAGAATGTAAAAATCTTGTTTCTTTTCAAAAACAGCAGCTTTAGCAACTTGCTCATAAGTTCTTCAGAGACAGTGCATGTAAAACTCAAGTACACATTTGGCTGGCAACCTAAAATGTTTCCTTGTGCATATGGGGATTAAATCAGAATGTTTCACTGATTCTGCTCTCCCATCCTCCCCAGGAAAACGATGTTAATCTATGCCAAAACATCCACAATACACAAAACCTGGCTCTATGTCCTGAATGAATCAGGCTTTAGAATTGAAATAATTACCCCCCCACATCAAGAAAAAAACATGCTCATTAGTGGATATTTTGAGCAGATGTGACTAATAGCAAATAAAGTCTTTCCTCAGAAACATCTTCCAGAAGTGGTTTAATTAATTGTTTTTCAAAAATAATCTCCATTTTAGAAAGACAACAGCTTTGCTAAAAGCTTCCATTTATTCACCTCTAAGAAACCAATCTGCCTGCCCCTGCTGGCAGATGGGAAAGTATGATTTTATGGAAACAGGCCCAAAAAAACCTCAGGCTTTAAGGAGAGATTAAAAGATTTTAACTTAATACAACAAGTAAAGAAGAATGCAATGCAGATAAGACAGATGTGTGCTTAAACATGAATTATGTGAACTATATGTATGTTAATATTACATGAATATATAAAAATTATACAAACCAAGGTACACCTAAGATTATCGCAAGGAACACTAGTAAGGAAATCATCTATTGGATAGAAATCATATTTCTAATCTCAGTGATGAAGTTTCAAGAGCTTGGAACTCATCATGAACACAGGTCAACTGACTCCTCTGTCATCATCTTAATCTACATAATTGAATAAAATCACATTACCATCAATCCAAGTAAGGCAAAAAGAATATACTGCCTACATAGCAACAAGCATGTAATTTGTAAAAACTTACAAATTACTTCCATCTCTTTATTTTAAAGAAATTATACTTTACTTATGCCTAAATGTTCTGCAAGAATATCAACTGGCTGGTGGTTTCTTACATCATTGGATAACTTTAGGAAATCCAAGTGCTCATCTTGTATTTAACTACAGGCAATGGAACATAGGCAGGATCACCTGCCAAAGGCCACTACAAGCTCTCCACAAAGCAGCTGGAGGAATTGGACACCCGGTTCAGGAGAGCTGCTTCTTTAGCTCTCTTAACACCTGGGTTGGGTACTCATTTTAGGCTGATGAATCTGTTGGTTCAGATTTACTTTTGGCTTCTGTAAAGCTATGTCAAAGCATTGTAGGAGCTAGAGAAGAGTTTCCTCTGCTGAATGAAAGGATTGGTGAGACCAATTCTTCTCAATAATAACAGCATTTGGTTGCCATACTCTAGTCAAAAACAGTACTTGTCTGAGATTTTTCTGGAATAAATGGGTATGTTTCATTATGGTTTTGTCTCCAAAAACGAGGGTTCAGAGATTATTTGAGGCTATTTTATTTTACTACTATCACCTAGCAGAATTAAAACACAAGTAGATCTAACATATCTGACTACTAAATTTGTCTACTCACAGATAATAATTGCAAGGTTGGTATATTTAAACATACTTTCCAAAGATATTGTAGCTTATATTTAGAGTCAATTACAAGACTTCTATTTGCGTTATGTATATTTTTATTTATAAACACAACATATTCATCTTAAGTCTTTATAGTATCAGTACCTTTATTCATCTTTCAGCTTAAAATAGCATAGGAACACAGTTAACTACCTGCGGGTCCGTGGAGGCTTTGGTGGAGGAGAATCCTGTTTCTCAGCATCTGAAGAACTGACAGCATTTTCTGTGTTATTTTCATCCTGATTTAAAAAAAGGAAGGTATTTTTACTTATGGCTGTAAAGCTGATACACACAATATTTGACCTGTGAGGTCCAAAGATCTGTAATGACACTTGGCAGTAATATATAACAATATGACCTATTTTTGGCTATAATTTAGAGATCACTTTAAAAACTCTATTGCAAATGCACAAAATTATTTTTTATCTTGTGTATCCAGCTTCAGATTTTTCTGACTGAAGATTCTGGTCTGCTTGCCATTCAACAATCCACTAGAGAAAATATTCAAAAGCTGATCTTTCTTTAGTAGTGAGCAAGCTCTTGTACACCCTCCCAAGAATTCACATTGAATAATTAAATGAATAATTGGATAATAAAGCATTTATTTTCCAGTCAGTCTAATTATTTTCACTTGTACAATCGCTCCAATCAATATAAGAATAATCTACAGTGTTGTAAGAAAATGAGAATGATCTTACTACTTGTCTCCTAATGCATTGATCTAAACCACTTTCGAATAATCTCCCATTTGCGTACAAGAAAGTTTAATTTACTCAGTAAAGCATGAAGATTTTAATTTCCCTTTAGAGCCATAAATATAAGAGACATCTTTTATATATGCATGTATTTATAAATCCATACACACTTACATGTATATACATGTAAAATACTGTTGTGGGTTAACCCTGGCAGGCAGCCAAGCCCCACACAACCACTCTCACTCTCATTTCTCCACTCCACCCCTGGAGGCGAAAAGGAACTGCAGGAAAACTTGTGGGTCAAGACAAAACTGTTTAGCAGGCAAAAGAGAAGTGAGAGAAGATAAAAAGAAATCAAACAAGCAATGCAAAAGCAATCACTCATAAGCTTCCACAGATGGGCCTTTGCCAGTTCCTGACTGTGCAAACATTGTTCAGCAATAGCTGCAGCATTAGCTACAAACAACCTTCAGCACTGTTTTCACCACAGATCTAAAACACAGTGCCCCAAGAGTGACTATCAACACTGTTTCAACCCAGCCACTAAGCAAAAATAAGGAAAAAGCCATATATGATTAAAAGTCAAAGCAGAACATGAAATAGTCTAAAGCTGATATACCATTTCCAAACATGTGCCACAGCCAAAGACTCAACAAAACCAAGGAGGACCTTAATGTCATCTTAACTTCAATGCTTATTTTACCTAATGGCTTTTCTTGCAGGAGTTCTCTTTTGAAAAGCAATCTTCAAAAAGAACAACAAACATCCCAAATCGGTGTAATACATTTCAAAGCACAATACCACATTCAGGCAATAGGGTCTGCTATCTGCCAGCCTGCCTGCTGAGACTGGTGACAGATTGACCTTCAGTCTTACAGAACAAAAGGGAATTCCCTGTTAAATTTCTGCTTCAGATATGATAGTTGCATCTGAATTCAGTGAGCAATTTTTGCTTTGGAAGGTATGCTACATGTTGCCTCAACAGTTAACTAACTTCACTTAAATTTAGATTAGATAGTTTTGTGGTTTTAATTTCTATTACTTGTCTTAGAAGTTACCATACCGCTGTTGGCTACTGTGAGAGTCCATTATCAAATTCTATTCCTCAGTGTACTAAGTCGAGCTTTACTTGCAAAGAAAAAAAATTAACTATTTTGATCTTTCTTACTGTTTCTCCCTAACTGCCTCCATTAACTTGCTGTCATATAATATTGCACAAGTACTTCAGCAGAAATACCCTATTGTTCCTTAATGAATGGATTGTGTTAGCCCTTTCAGGGAAATTGCACAGGGAGTTCATTGTCCTGTTGACCACTAGCTATAACTACCAGGGGTTTTTTGGAGTAAGTTTCAATTAGCAGATAAAAGCCACTCACATTTATATGAACACAACTGAAGCTCCCACTGCAGTCAATCGAAGTTGTTTGGTTTTCATAGAATCATAGAACAGTTTGTGTAGGAAGGGACCTTCAAAGACCATTTAATCCACATCTCCCTGCAATGAGCAGGGATATCCTTAAAAAGATCAAGTTACTCAGAGCCCTGTCCAAGCTGGCCTTGGCTGTTGTCAGGAATGCCAGGATGGGGCATCTACAGCCTCTCTGGGCAACTTGTTCCAGTGTTTCATCACCCTCATCATAAAACATTTCTTCTTTTCATCTAGCCTGAATGTCTTTGAATTTAAGACCATTACACTTTGTCCTACTGCAACAGGCCCTGCTAAAAAGTCTGTCCTCATCTTTCTTATAAGCCCCCTTGAAGTACTGCAAGGCCACAATAAGGTCTCCCCAGAGCCTTCTTTTCTCCAGGCTGAACAACCACAACTCTCTCAATCTGTCTTCTTAGCAGACCTGTTCATCCCTCTGTTCATCTGTGTCCCTCCTCTGGACTCACTCCAACAGATCCTTCCTGTGTTGGAGACCCCAGTGCTGGATGCAGTACCCAAGGTGGGATCTCACAGGCATGGAGTAGAGGGGCAGAATCACCCTCCTGTTTGCATCTAGATTTGGGGTACCCAGCACTGGAAACACTACCACGGGGCATGAACATCCAACCCCTCTTACCAGCTCCTCTCAAAAAAGTAAAAAAGCAATTTCCTACTTTTTGACATCAAGGAAGGAGTGAGGATCATAAGGATCATCTTGCCTTTAACAAATATGGACATTAATTTTATTGCCTCATTCAGGCAGGGGACCATGCTGAAGCTTGGTGCCAAAGATGCTGAGGCTCCCAGTATTCAACAATAAACTCCATTTCCTGCTCAGTGGTTATGTCATGTTCCTCCCCACTTCCCCCAGTGGTGCACTGCAAACTCTGAATCTCTCCCTTGTGTATTGGTCACTATGGATAGCACTAAGTGCACTGGTATTGTACAAAAAAGGCTGCTCCCCTTGCTCATAAGTACTAACAACCAAAGCTAGAGATGAACAGATCCTAAACAACTGCACCCTGAGAACAGAGCAGGCTGCTGGCCTTGCTTCAGCACCACAGCACATCCCAGTTTCACAAGGCAGAAGGATACCAGAAAGAGTGAGACTCCACAAGAGTTCCTCCCCTTCACCACCAACTTCTCCATCCTACAGCAGATCAGAAAAGTCTCCCAGTTCAGTTCCACTAGCACAGAAGCTTTCAGGAACACATTTCTTATTTATGCACTCAGTCTTCTAAAGGGTATTGGCAAGGGAAAGGGTGTGCCTGTTGGCTCTAGACTAACTTGTCCAGAAAACAAACCAGCAGCTGCATCCCTGTCCTTCTATGTTTGTAAAGTGAAGTGTTTGTGAACAGAATGTTTCCTGAGATATGCTTTTCTCACAGGCAGAAGAAAAAGCTTATTAAAGAAGCTAACATATGTCAAAGCTTTTTAAAACTCCACATACACAGTAAGAAGCTGTTCCTAGTTGAGACAGGCAGAAGTAGCTGAAAAGGCACTGCCATTTTTGCTACTGGTAACAAAACATATGTATAAGCCTTACAAAAATGTACATAAACTCAAATGTCCAAAGCAGATATACAACAACAGTGTTTACAAAAATAATTCCTTGAAAAAAACTTTGGGGAGTTAGTCCCCAAACAAACAAAACTCAACAAGAAAACCCACATGCACATGCACAAACCCACATGCACAAAACGGTACTTTCAAATTTAATACCAGAACCAGAAACAGTGGTTATCCCAGTTTTGTAAATAGGGAGGGCTTCAGGCAGAGAGGTGTTCAAAACTTTCACTTGTGCATTAGGTTAAACTCCAGATCCATTCACTGTTTTAGTTACATTCAATGAGAGCAAGAATGATTACAGGAATTACGGTCACCAAAAAGAGAGGTACTCTGCTATTTTCCTTAATTAGCTCAATGGATTGATGTTTCTGAGAAGTTTTCACTTACTTTTAGAGAAGTCATTCCCTGTTGTTCTCAGCTCTGTGTTACAAGAAATAGGGAATACCCAGTATTTTGAGTATTGATCACCCTTGAGTGACACCAACTCACAGATTTCCTTGTCATGTATCAAACTAAGTGAATAAGGAAACATGCAGAAAAACTAGCACAGAGCAGAAATGAGGAAGCTCAGCTCTGAAAGACAATATAGAGTATCTCACTGGGAGGACTGCATCTGCTGAGAAGAGCAGATGGTGGTATTAAGAAAAAGCCTTCCACAGCCTTCCTAAGCACAGCTTATCAACATCAGTCAACACTCCCTTGCTTCTCTAGACAGATGTTGCATTCTCGGACAGAGCACAATTTCTAAAAGTATCAGCTTAGACAAACCAGGACAACATCTGTAGCTCACAGGAGTCATCATACAGAATAATGTTTTAAAAATGGATTAACAAATGTGCAATTCACAAAGTGTTCAGTGCAGCACCCTGCTTTCTCACAGAAGACAACTATCCTACTGTGGCAGGCTTCTCACTGCAACATGAGTAAACAAAAGAAAAGGATCTTTCCCCAACCTTTTTGTCTATATACATCAAATGCTCAACAGTTCAAGAGTTCCCTTGGAACTGCTCCCCTGAGGGAATAGCTACTGAGATCAAGTGAAACTGCTCATAGTTAGGAATTTCTAGGTATTCTGTTAGAGTGCACATATATAGACATGTGCATACCTACCTATGAAAGACTACATTAACAAATGACCAGACCATAAACTCAAATACTTTGTGTAGGTTGCCCCATGTCTACTAAAATGCAGAGTAACTTATGTTCCTGTAGTAATGCAGAGAAACAAGGAATTCTCACGGCAGATGCAGTGTCTGAATTCAGCTGGCTAAGGTAACCCAAACTGTGCTATCACCTCCCAAGGGAGGGCATCTGTGTGTGTGTGTGTGTGTGTGTGTGTGTGTGTCTTTCCTCCACCTGCTTCCTCCACAGGCTCAATCACCCAAGAGTGCTGTCACTAACTCCAGGCAAATGCAGGATCATAGTCTTAGACTGAGATTTCACACACACTGCCTACAATTCAAAACCTTTTGCCCAGGAATTGCAATGTATCATTTTCTTTTGGAACTCACAGTGGAAATATTTAATGTCATTCAGAAGCTTTCTGTACTGGTAAAATACTGGCAAATTTACTGCAAAGACTCCTCCAGAAGTAATCTCATGTTTTCCCTTAAAAGGAATTGAGGCATTCCTTTTGCTCTTTTCATAAAGCAGCATGGGAATCACTGAGCATCAGTAGATAAAAAGAGAAATATTTCAGATTGAAATGATACACTCAAGTGACTCAGATTAAACAAAACATTCCAACAGAGGCAATCAGATAAATGTCTCTGAAGAAATACATGATTTTTTAGAATGCTGCAATAACAAAAAATATCCTTCCAAGCTGCTAAACAGCAAAGAGACTATGAAGAGCAGTCTGTTCACTTACAGTTTCTAAACCATTAATGTTTAAAATAACAACATTCTTCTTACAGCAGCTGATTCCTCCATGACTTCTAAGAGTGCAGTCAACCGCAGCAACAGATCTCTGTCGCTTTTACAGCATGAAATGCAAGAGACACTGGAGACTACCAGCACTGCCAGGTTTTGGAGAAAATGTTTATTAACACAAGCTTCTACTCATGGATAAGGGCAAAACAAGGACTTGCAGTACCGTAACATGCTTGGTACTGTCAAGAGAAAAATTCAATGAGAAACATTTTTGAATTGAGAGTGAGCTTGGTTGTGTCTTTTTAACCAATTTTCTTTTTCTGATTTCTAAGCAGAACATCCAACTTGATTAAATTCCATATGATTCAGACTTTCCAAGACAGCTACAGTTCACTTCAGCTCATGAAGAGCCTTCTCACATAACTCATAAAATATTTTACTGATACAAATCTGACTGATACTTGATCAGATGACCAAGACTAACGATATCACATATATTTCAAAGCTTCCAAACACAACACCAAGTGTAATATTTTCACAGCAGTACTAACAAAGCCAATGACGGTGAGAAGCACAGCTACTGACTTGAAATACATGACAATATGATCAAGAATTTCAGTGGGAAGGGCTTCAGTCCAAGACTCTGTTCCAATTTAATTGTTTGGTAACTTGAAAGTACTACTAAGTGGGAGCGGGGAATAATTTTGATTATCAAATTTAGCATCTGAATTCTTTTCTTATCACAAAAAAATGGCTCCTGAGCAGCAATTCTTCACCCTGAAATTTGGCTGCTTTGAGGTACTGTTGAAAGTACTGGTATCCGAGCAGAGCTTTCCTTATTTCATTCCATTTAAATACTTAGTGTTATGTTAAACATTTGTAGTTCTACACATTCACAATGGGTATAACTATATGGTAAGAATATACGTTTACTACATTGAAGCACATCATATATTTTCTACATAGTT
This sequence comes from Brachypodius melanocephalos, assembly GCA_013398615.1. Taxonomy (NCBI): domain Eukaryota; kingdom Metazoa; phylum Chordata; class Aves; order Passeriformes; family Pycnonotidae; genus Brachypodius; species Brachypodius melanocephalos. Next base: position 7,329,246 of record VZSR01001299.1, on the reverse strand, counting down.
TCAAATCTATCAAATTCTAATGGAAATTCTAACCCTATCATAAGTCTATTTTCAAACACTGCATGCTTTGCTGCTTGTTACAGTATTGTTTGCAGCAGGGCAAAGCTGGCAAGTTCACAGGAACACACGTTTGGGATTGTGTCTGAGCTACTTCCCCGTGAATATTCCCCTCACTGCCAATCAGATTAACCTTTTACTGGGATGTTACTGGCAAGCCCTGCTTTCAGAGCCTCTGGAACTCAACCCATTTCAAACGCTGCTTGAAATGAGAACAGCAACAGGGAAACAAAACCATGAACAACCCTACAGAGCACTCCAGCTCTTCACAGTATTATCAAAAGAGAATAAATGATATATTTCCTCTTCAGCCTAGTAGCATCTCCTACTTAACTACTAGTAATATATCCAAAATAGCACAGGAATTTTTACAAGGAATTGTTTTCACTGGACATAATTAAAATGGTTTGCATATTGAAGATTTCATAGTTGCTGTAGCATCTGCAAAAAGAGTAACATACATGAAGGAGCCTTAAAATACTACATTGTATTTAATAAAGTTACTCGAAAACTTCCTGCCTCAGAATTAGTTTTTTAACCAAGACACATCCCAGAATGCTTGTTTGTTTTTTAAAAGAAAGCAAACCAGAAAATTTCTGGGGAAAATCAGATATTATATACAACAGATACTACATAACATCCCTGGACGTAAAAAAGGAGCTTTGTCAGAATATGAAAGTCATGTCTTAAGCGAGCTTTAAAGTTTTGAGAATCAGGTTAAAATTACAAGAAACATTTAACTGGATATGTGATGTTTCCCTTATAAAACCAGAACAGAAGCTAAGCTTATACCAGTTAATTCCTTGAAAGCAAATTTTCTAACAAATGAACAGTGGCAAATTTAAGTACCAAACTTTTAGATGCAGAAATTCTTCACCCATGAGAGTTCTTTTCCCCTCAACCTTTCTGCAGTTATTCAAGTAACAGTAGGAAGAAGCATCATTTCCCAACACAAAAAAGGCTATGCCTAGTCAGACAAATTTATTTTGCCTGCTTCCATCAGTGACCAAAAGGGAACTTCCAGGGAAGAATAAGATCAGAGCAGGCATACAGGGATCCTTCCCTAGAATGGTTTCCAACAGATTGTAATTCTGGAATTTCATAGGTCAGAGGTTAGTGAAACTCATGGAAGAAGATTCCAAGATGGTGAGATATTCACCCCAAAGATACAGCTTTCAGCTTCATGAAGCTCTGCAGTTTCATGTTGCATTTTTTATACTAATGTCACTTTTTATTAAGTCTTTCAGGTCTCACTGGTAGCCCTCAGAAAAAGTTAATAGTAATCTGCTTTCTGTTGTTACTCAGCCTCTGTTGTATCTAACCTCAGCCATTTTTTCTTTACTTCAGTCTGACTGTTCTTTAGACTGAGCCTTCCAACAGCTTTGATCCTTGTCCAGTTGTTTAATGTTCAAATTCTGTAACATGTTTTTGAGATAAGCAGACCTGGCACACAGTCAGTAGTCAAACTGCAAGGTACTCACACAAGGACATTACATTCTGTGCTCTTACTAGTTTCCAACTAACTGCTAAAATTCAATTTCCTTTACAACTTGTTGATCATAAACCAAGATCATATCCAAGTAAAACTCAGAACTCACACTCCATCACTGCCTTTTTAGAGCTGGGATTTATCCCTCTCTCACCCCCATGTACATTATCTATCCATTTTCCATTTGGTCTTGTCTTATTAGTCAGCAAATCTCTCAAGCTGTGCTGAAGACAGCACTTGCCTTTGTTACAGAGGATTACCATATTGTGCCACAGCTTTACTCATTTCTGGAATATGTAAGTCATTTAGTATATATAGTAATAGGAATAAGTAAATAAGAGACATTTTTTGATTCTATATAAGAGCACACACACAGGTCAGATTTAAGTCAAATAACCAGAAGATACAGTAGACTGATCTACCTATTATTTTATAATCAAAACTCAAGTACTTAGAAATTACTTTTGTACAAAGCTAATCAATCTGCATATTCCAAACCATGCCATGCTCATTTCTCAGGAAAAAAAAAAAAAAAAAAAAGGAAGAATCACACATCAGCTTAACCAAACCTGTAACAAATAAAAGCGGCCAGCCCTATCCATATTGCATTTAGTCAACAAGATCTTGTCATGACTAAAGACTTCCTAAATACTGCATGAACTGATATAAATTCTTAGGAATTAGCAGAAGGGTGAATGCCTTTAATCCAAGAATTGAAAACATTCTAGACTTCCTAGAAAGCACAGCAGAGGACAGCTAAATCCCTAAAATAAATGGGATGCTTATTAATAAAAGGACATTTAGAATTGCTTCCAGATATTTCAAAGAGTCCTGAAGATATCACTCATACTCCCTCTAGAGAGTTATGGAATCTACACCAATTAGGGACAGAAAATCACTGAATAAACAAAACACAATCCAGGGACAAAGGGTGGTACAGAGTTCTGGACTGTGGGAGAGAAAGAATATAATCATCCAAAAAGCCACATTTCACATAGTGCCCAGCAACAGCCAAGAAAACATATCTAAACATAAAAAAAAGAATAAACCTATAGGGAACATGAAATTTAAAGGGGAAGGCCACAAAGACAGAAAAATCCTCAAATGCTTGAATACCAACAAAGAATATTTTCCACTTCCTTCTCCTTTCTTAAAAGGGTAGAGCATGAAGCTCCCTGACAAAAGCATTTTAAACTTGTTTTTCTCTCCCCTAATCTATTTCAATGCAAGCAGTACTTAAAAAAACATGAGAACTTAATAAGATCACACCATTGAACACTTTAAAAACAACTTCACAGGAGAATTTTCATCAGAAGCTAACAACTACATATGGGAAAGACACCTACCACTCCATCTGCAATCTTCCAGTCTGCACAACTTTCATATTTTTGCAGTTGCTTTTCAAACAGTTGTGCTATGGCTCGATGGACAAGTTCATACTGCTCCTAAAATAAGGTACCAGATAAAAATTAATGCAGAATATATTTTTAAAGCATAGTGATATATTATCACGTTCATTTTAAAACAAAGTTTACCTTTGTTTGCACTGCAGAATGCCTCTGTGTTCTCATTTCCTGTATTAAATTAAATACATTGAATTCTTCAGGTATTTTCTGAAATACAGAAGCAAGTTAGTTACAGTGACATAACTGTCAGAACAACAATAGAAAAGCTGTTAAACATGAAAAAAGTGTAACTTTTATAGGTAAAATTAATCTGTTCTCTCCACACTGCAACTATTTAATTTTTTTCAAAGCAACTCCAAAGTGACATTTAATTTAGACCAGATGAGAGCATTTCAAGCATTTTTGAAATGAGATGTCATTAATATGACATTTCAATGTTAACAATGCTTCATAATCTAAAAATCCCAAAATGAAGTTAACCCTTTATATTTGAACTGCATGATAAATCAGAAAGACTGATTTAATTGAAAACATTCTAGACATTTTGAAGCTTGAATTCAAAAACCAATTTATATTGAAATTTATTTTTTAAAAATTAGAATTTATAGTGACCTTTTTAGATAAAAACTTGCTGTCTAAGAAAGTAAGTTCATACTAAAGCACAAATGCAATGAAACTAAACATTGAACTGGTCAAGAGAGTTCCAGAATGTTTTAAATATTTCACTATTTTTGAACACTTGGAAGTTCAATCAATCACCGTTACAAAATTAGAGAATGTCATAAAACTTTTTAGGATTCCTTACCCCAGCCTTAAGCAAATTCCATGTATAATCTATGGCACAGATGGCTCCTGTTCTTCCACACCCTGCACTATGAACAGGAATAGAGAGGTGTTAGATACCGATTAAAAAAAATTATAAGCCTTATATTTCATAAGTCCGTGTCAAAAATTATCTAAATCCCTCAATTATCATTTTAATTTCACGTCTGACACTACAGTGTCTTAAAAATAAAATCAGCAGCGCAAAATGTAGCATTGAATCTTTTAATGCAAGTTTTCATAGCCATTTGGAACTGAAGTCATGAAAGATGATTCAATGCTGACAATTTTATTGCCTCTTTCTTTTGTCACACTATTCCCAGGTACTCCTGCTTCATCAGATGTGGTCTTCTCCAAGTTTAATGATAAAATGGCAGAACAGAGTACATTTAAAGACTTGCCACATTTTTCTGATTTAGTATTGCATCTATATTTTCTGCTTTTTAGGTATTTTTCTTCATTGTATGAATTCCTCTGCTTTACACATGCAGATCTATAATTAATGCATAATTATTACATTATAATGACACTGTTGTAACGAATCAACATTCAGAGTCATACTGACATTCAAAAAGAACAGGATGAAGTGAACACATTTCAGTGCTAGGTCAGTTTATGGTTTTAGACCTCACTTAAGAGTGACAACTCAAAAAAAAAAAAGCAGCCCTTGAAGAGAATAATTAAGTTCTAAAGAGTTAACAGGTCCCATGAATTTATTACGTCATGGCTTATAAATCTGTATTCAATTTTTCCTGAAATAAAACATGAACTTTTGTTGCTTTAAAAAGCACTAAAAACAATAGGCAAGATTTCCAGACAAATTGTCAGAAAGTGTCAATTCAGCAAAATATTTTCACAGCAATTCAGTCGCAACTGTTCTTCTATTAGCCAAATTTCCGGTCAAGGATGAAACTGTTGTTCACAAAGATTTCCTAATGGGAATCTACAGTCTGCTCATTAAAGATCTTTTTTGTCATATTAGATCACAGACTGACAGAGTGATGCATGTGCTATGTAGTCTCTCCTATTGAGAGTGGAGCCTTTACTCCCAAGCTGATTATCAGTGATCTCCAAAGTCTGTTTTGTCCTCACGAGGATTTACATCTTAAGAACCTCAATACAGGTCCCCTTTCAAAGGCTCATTCTTTTCTGACTGATACTCTGTCTAAAACTGAAGCAAAAAAAAAAAAAAAACCTGTTGCATCAGTTTTGAGAAAATGAAGCCTGTATGATTTTGAATTAAATTTTGACATGAGTCTTTTTTTCCCCAACTAAAATAAATAAATAATTACTTAGAATCACAACTAGTGTATCTCTTAACAAAAGCCTGGACATCAAAAAATGAAAATGTTTAAAAACAAAAAGATAAATACAGTTGATACCTGCAGTGTATGCAAATAGGAACATCTTCATGTTCCTGGTATTCTCTCATCAAGCTGATCATGTCCAGAATAGAATCAAAAGATGAAGGGACATCGTGGTCAGGCCAGTTAACATAATGAAATTGATAGACACTACGAGTCTCCTAGGGAGAGGCAGGGAGAAAGGTGTTAATGATAACACATATTTGAGTTTGTACCAAAGTAGTAGTTCTATGAACCTTTGCTTTGACAAGCAAAGTCATTTACTGGATTAAAAAACCCTACAGCTTATACCACTTCAAAAAATAGAAGAAATTCTGAAGTCATATTGGAAGTGCTGCTAAAGCATAAGAAGATGCCCTATGGGACAGTTCAGAAGCCCCTCTCTATTATATGGGTAAAGGACCAACAATGCTGCACCACATGAAAAAGTTTGATGTCCTTACAGCTGTAACTTGGAAATAGAGAAAGAATCTTTCATGCTTTTTCTATTTGTACCTTGGTAACTTATATTGAGGAAAAAAACTGGGGGAAAGGATGTTGTTTTGTCACACTACAAAATAAAGTGTGTGCACATGTGCACAGGTTCACAGAGGGAAATTAAGAAAGCAACAGAAATAATCGAGACCATACCTAAACATGGATCACACTTGCAACAACAATAGGTACATTTTTATTCTAGGAACAGGAGCTACAATACTACTAAAGACAAGGTAAGAAGCAGGCTTTAGACCAGCTTAGTTACTCAGCTACCTGAATCCCTGGAAATCCTCTCTTTCATCACTATCCAAAGCCTCTGCAACCACCAGCAGAACCAGCAGCTAGTTCTACTGCACCATTCCATGCTTGTGTCACACCTCTGGTTTCCAGTACACCCCTCAAAATAATGTCCTGGAGAGCTCGAAGCTTTTGATCCACATAAGTCTACAAGTTTCAGTTTAGTTATGTGAGAAGCAACACAACAGGCCTCTTGAGCATGGAAATTTATCTATTTTTAATTCTTGACTTTTCCCAGCTCTATGGAAACACCGTAGCTAGTTAGAACAAGAAAAAATACACCCTAAGAAAGCACAAATTAAAAATCTAGATGATTATGTAAAATCAAGGTCACCAGTAAAAAGGAGGAGTTATAGCTATCTATTAAGCTCCACTAAGAAAATTCACTTAATTACTTTGTTAAAGACCAGTGATCTTTTTAATTAGCAGAATGGTCAAGGAAAAAAAAAGGACTTGTTTTTTATATGAAAATCAGAAATTTAGAAGAACCTTTATAGTCCTTTTTTCCTACTGCCACTTATGAATTAAACAACCAAAGTTCTTTCTTGAAAATAATCAAGTTTCACTCAAACTGGTTTTCCTTCTAGAAATTGGAATAACTTTGTAGATTTATGGAAATTTTAAATCCTTTTGCATAGTTTTTTTTGTGTATGATAATCCACTGCAAATGCTACAGAAGTGACAAAACATAATTATTCTGGAAAACCTGAAAGCAAACTTTTAAAAAATATATTACTTTATACCACAAATACACTTTTCGTCCCCAGTGCAAGGCTACGCATAGAATTCCTCAAAGAAAGACGAAAAGTCTGTAGTTAATTTTACAGGAATCCTCAAGCAAATCTGCTACATAAATCTGAAGAAAAACCACTTTATCAGATGCACATATCAAATATCAATACATCTTGTTAACCCTTTCAGTTAAAATGCTCCTCACAGGAACAAACTTCTGTTTCTTTGCTAAGATAAAAGCTCAGCACAAAGTGCAGCTTTTTTGCTGCTTAGTTTTTAAGCAGTACATGGGCTTCTAACTGGGACAGAAGCCCCCAAAGTCAACAGCCAAACATCGTTTGCATGTATAGTATAGGCAAGCAAAATATACCTCAGCTACAGTTTCTGGTGTACCTAGTTTGTACAATACTCAGGTATTAAAAGGAAGGCAGGTTCTGCTTTGAGATTTTTGGTATGCAGCTCTGTTTCAAAGTGCACCATTTCAAAAAATGTCACAAACCCCAATTACCACGCAGACTTTGTTATCTAAGCTGTCTGCCAGCCCAGTCAGTTATTGGCACTAATAGAAACAAATTGATTCAGTTCATGCATTCCTAGCAAATACAGCAGACAAAAATTATTCCCCAAAATTACTCCCCTCATGATTAAGCAGTTTTCATAACTGCTGTAGTATCCATTGTTGAACTGGAGCAAAGCTTTGCTAAGGAAAACAACCACAAATGAGACTAACCTGTAATAAATCATTTATTAATGCAAATTGATGATTAAAATGACAGGTATTCTGTAAATAGACTGTCATGCTTTGTGTTTTTACAGGAGGGCTCTATAGTTTTTTTTTTTTACTGGTAGCTGCTTTTCAGTCAAAAGAAGTCTGACATTTGACATCTGACATTTCAGTGTAAGTTTATAAGAAAAGCCATTTGGGAAAACAAGAACATAGATAAAAGGCAAAGAGTTTCACTTTTCCTCCTTTACATACTAAGATTTTTAACATCACTTCCAAACTTTTTACATACATAACCAGTATCTAAAAAAGTGAAGATATTTTCATGAGTTTCTGACATTGTATCATTTTGGAAACTTTTGAGTAACCATTGAAGGCGAGACCAGAAGTGACTGTGTACTTACATTTTGAAATTCAAGTAATAACGTTCTAATGAAGTAATCTGTTCTTGCTTGCTCAGCTTCCTAAACATAAGAAAACAATAATGCCTTGGAAAAAATATGAAAAATCAATATGCAACACACAGGACATAACTAAAGCTCAAACTTTAAACTCAGGGGTATTTTTAATTTATAGGTTTTGTATTTTTGATTTCCTCAAGAGAGGAACAATCAAAACATTGATTAATGCACCAGCAAGTTAGCTTGCTGCACAAGATGTGCAAACCACATTATTTTTACTTAAAAGTGTGAATTTTGAAACTAAAGTCTCTTCTGTTCCAAAGTCATCAATAACCCACTTAAGAATATTCCTAAGCACCTCTTTTATTTTTTCATACTTTTAATTTACAGATTGCCTTTCACAGCCATCCCTCTGTAACACCTCTGCTGTATAAACTTCAGCCTCTTGTCTCTCTATCCTGCGATGTCTCCTTTTATTCTTTCGTTATCCATTACTTTCAATTAAAAGAATCTAAAAGAATCTCTAATTATCTTGGTCGTGGACAAAAAAACCTAGCTTCTAGCAAACAGACTTTTCAAATCTTCCTTTGGAATATCAAGGCACGTTTACAGTGCAGAAATCAAACAATATTATTGTACTTTAAATATCAGTAACATCAGAATTTGAAGATGCCGTTAATAACTTGGCATTTCAGCTTTCCACAGAGAATTTAGGAGACTGCATATATGCTTTAATGTGTTTCTGTCTCCTCCTGGGAATTTACCATTTCCCATCAACAGTTACAACACTTTGCAGGTTTTAAAGCAATGCAGCCCACATTCACTGGGGCACCTAAAGGTAACAGATTCTAAGCTGTAGCTACAAAATCAATTACAACCAACACACAAACCACTTACCCCAGTATCACAAGGAACAGGGCACAAAGCAGCCAAATTTGAGTCGACTTACCATAGGAAAAGGTAACTTAATCTTTATAGACTAACATTTGCAAGTATGTATTTTCCTGACAAGATAAACAGGCATGTAAACTCTTTCTGAACACCTTAAAACACTTCATGCTAATTAACATAATAAAAATAATCGATTCCAGTGTTACTTTCAGTTCACTCAGTATGCACAAGTCATGACAAACAAAACAACTGCACAAGAATCTGGTTTCTTGAGCATGGTACAGACGTTCAAGCAGCATATATAGCTCAAGAAATAATACATAAAAAGATACAAGACCAAGGGACACAGGTTCCCTTCTTTAAAAAAATAAAACAACCATGGAGGATTCAAAAAACCACACATCTTAGATGTGCACATTCCTTTGAGAGTCCTTGTATAAAATTTAGTATCGAACACTAAAAAGCCCATTACAAACAGTTAATTGAACATTTAAGTTACAAACCCACTAAATACTTGAAAATTAATTTATAAAGCTTTATACTTACACAAGAAACACGAAATGGTCCAAAAGTTACAGCTGCTTCTCCACACAGAGGCCAGTAACGCTCACATTTTTTCTGTTAAAGTAAAGAATCCTAATTTAATTCATGCATGGTACTGAAAGATGATTAACAGAAGCACACCAGAAAAAATCACAACCCTGAATGCCTTATTTTGGACTTCTTTTAAGATAGTAAAATAACTTTTCTTTTGGATAACAAGAGAGAAACAATACCAAGACTTCAAACAAGCAACAAAAATACAGGCAAAAGACGCTTTGCATATTAGGATGCAAACTTCGTGTCTGCCTGTACCATATGCATAAGCATCATGCAGAGGGGAGCAAAGAAAGCTTAACTTTTGTGAAAGCTGGGAATTCACAATTCTGCATTTCCTTTTAAGGTCATAAGAAAAAACAAGAGTTTTTTTTTTTTTAAATTGTTTTTGCAGCTGTACCAATTGACAGGAAATTCTGAAGGACTCACTCAGAACTTTCATAGTTGGCCTACATCCCACAAAGTGCAAGACACTTTCCACAGTGACACAACCAGAAGCAAACCCTTTGTACAGTTCTGTACATAAACACATGTTCCAGTGAGATGACACCTAAATAATAATGTAACCCTACAAATGGGGCAAAGAAATGCAGTCTCATGAACTACTTTCTATGTACAGAAATGTAAGGATAAGCATTCTCACTTCATCTGGCATATTATTATCACAGTTACAGATCTGGCATATGAAGCTTCACAGCTATTGCCCCAAACGTGCAAAGCTCGTTTATTTATGTATTTAGGACACATACCCTTCCCATTTCAAATTCTCGACAGGCCATTACAATTATCTGAAAAGAAAAAAAGAGGCTCCAAGTTAGATGTTTTTGGATCATGTAACTTAAACCTACACTTCACCACTTGCTTCTGTCAGGCAGATACTGATACACTTTAAGTGGTTACTATGGAAGAGACTAATTAATTATATTTTCTTTCCTGCATACACATGCTCTTCTAATTCTAAAAGAGTAACCAAGTTTCATTCTTCAAAAAATCTACATCATTAATACAACATTTCAAGGCTACTTAATTCAAATTCACTGTAATCTTGTACAAATACTATACTCATTCAGTCTGACTGTAAAGTCTAAACTTATGAAAATATAGAACCATTTGCCAACTGGAAGAAACATAGCTAAGTTTGCTTAAAGTGACATAGAATGCATAAAACGTGAACAACCACCCAAAAAATACCCTGACCATCAAATTTCTTAGGTGAAGCTGTTCCAGAAAGCATGAGTAGCACAGTAAAAATGCACCAACAGGTAAGCTACTTGTTACCGTAAGTAACCATGACTTAAGCATCAAACAACTCCTCCCCCAAATATTTCACAAATAATTTGTCAAACCTATCCAATTTCCACAAGTATTTAAAAGTTAATTCCTGACAAAAGCTGTTTAAACAGATGTAGAGAAATTAGTAACCCAAAATTAGCATTAAAAGAAAGGTAAGTGGTTTGGGTTTCTTCATTTGCTTGTTTGTTTCACATGCTGGTTCTGTGTTTAATTTTGTCTGTCTATTGTAAGGTCTCCTACCTTACAGATGTAACCAAGCAAGAACCTATTCGTAAACATGAAGGATTTAACATTCATTCAACAAAATTATTACTTTGAATTTACATTATTAACCTGAATAAATAATATTAATGCTATTTAACTACAAAAAGCAAGATTTGGGAAGCAAATAATCTAAATCACTGTCAATATTTTGATAATAATAGCCAGCTCAGGCAAAAAAAACCCCACACAATCACAGTGCCACGAAATGAAGTAAGACTGAATTTTTCTGTAGCTACTTACAGCAACGTTGTATTCCCATATCATCCTCCAGAAGTCTATGACTGTATTGGCTAAAGGACCCTGGGTAGCAACATATGCTTTTGGCCCATGTACTCCCTGGGATTGCAGAAAGGAACAATTAATGTTTATAAAGAACATTTATCTGCACTGAATTAAAAAAGGTTTTGGGTTATAATGGTGTAAAATTAGAATATCCTTTATATATATATATATATATATATATATATATAACAGGAAGGGTGAATATGAAACATGACTCCTTATTACATTAGTAGGAATTCTTCTGCTAATCTCAAGGGAGCCCAAGATCACAACAGCTACAGCACTGCTAGAGACTGTCACAGGAAATAAGTATGTTCAGATACTGAAGATTCCATTTAAGTCTGCATTTTCCTTGTTACTCAAACATTCAGTGATGAAAAACTGAAAATCTTTCTGCAAAAAAGGATCCTCTTGAAGAAATTTAAGTTCCTCCCTCCCTGTAATACATTTCAAAAATAGAAAATTCTAGAATTTGTCTTATATAAGTTTTCAGTACATTGATGTTCAGCTTTTCAAGCTGAACATTCATGCAGGAAGATTTATAGGAACACCTGTTTCTGAAAAATAAATACTGTCTAGAAGCAGCATCAGAATAAAGCTAAAAAGCTCAAGCTATTCATACATTGAAACAAAACTGTAACAGGCTTTTCCTCAAATTCTGGCTTCTCTATAAGAAAGTTAGTTTAATCCCATTGCCATTGTTAGATTAAGAATGTTAGAATGTTCATTCCATTGCCACACTTCTTCCGTGAACAGAGCAAAATGTACATTAACATACACTATTTGTCAAACACCTCATTTATGGTCTCTAAAAATGTCACCTGTTAAAACAACAGCATCTGAATTTTCCTATGGTATAATTCATTTTCCTGCCACCTTAAAATGAAGTATTTTCATTATATTTCCACTTAGGAGTAAAATCAAAGCTTTAAAGATTGTGTTATAAATGACGTCATGTTTGCAAATTTATTCAAGTCCTAATAAGATAACATCTTCCTTCACAGCTTTAAAGTCTTATGTTAGACTATAATATTAAAACTGTACTGACAAGAAAAAAAAAGCTTAAAAAGAATAGAAGAACTTTTAAACTGGTACCACATACCTTAATAAAGTTTGCATTGATGTAGTCTGAATCTTGTGGGGGAGTTTTTAAGGTCAGTTTAACTCGGCTGTGATCAACTAAAAAGACAGACCAAAATATTTTTTTGAACAAAGAATACAACACATCAATACAGAATAGTAAATATATATATATATATATATATATATATATATATATATATATATATATATATATATATAAATAAATAAATAGTACATTAAAGAACATTTTCCAAAGCTAAGTCACACAAGCAAGTCAATACACTTGATTTATGGGTAAACCAACTCAGGCAGCGAGTGATAAGCAGAGTCACTGCTACTGCTACGTGCTTCTGATGCTCAAGTTCACAGGGTACCATCTCCTGGAATTCCAAGAGCAATTCATTACAAAGAGGCAGAACACAATTAATCAGAAGCTGTCAAAACTGCAGTTACACAACACTAACACAGACCATGGTGGTCAGAATTAAGACACACTTAGGGAAAGCAGAAAGGACAAAATACCAGTGCACAGTTAAAGCAGCTGGCAGCTCTCAAAGTCTCTGCCAAGGAGACTCCACCAGGTATCACAACAGGCAAGAGGCACCAAGATTTACTGCTCACGCACAGACTGACCCCTAGCCCCCAAACACTGAGCTAGGCTCTTTGCCGGAGCACTTCTGAACTAGAAAGCAGCAGATTGCTCCATTTAGGGGGTTTTGGACATGGCAAGTTTCTGCCTCAAACATTTCTGCCTCAAACTGACTGTCTCAGAGAAAGCTTCTGATAATACCAGCAGATCTTTGGAGACCAAAATCTTCAGCAATATAAAAATAGCCTTATTATTTGTTGACAGAATAAACAAAATGTTTTGTTATTCTTTTTGGCCTTAAAAAATTTGCATCTTTAATACAACAACTTGATTGTTACTAAAATGGTGTAGGTGGTTGGCAGGTTTGCTAGTCCTTCCAGCTCTTGTTGATAGCAACACTTACTAGCTATCATATAAAAATTGTTCAAACTATCTCTACAATAGAGGCTCTTTTCGTTTGAAATCCATATCAAAAAAGAAATTATCTTTAAACAGGTCAGCAGAAGTATCTGCAGAAACGGCAGCTGCCCCAGCAATTTGTTACTTTCTGCTCCCAGGGTCAATTCCTCAACCACAGAACAGCTGCCAAACCTTTGATTAGATCCAAATTCAAGAAAAAGACAAAGAACAAATAAATTTCAAAAGAGAAAATATGGTTAGTTGGATTTTTTTGTTTTGTCAAAACATCACCGATAATAAAACAGGGAACCATGCCCAGAAGAAGTAAATGCTAAGAGTTATTTCTATACAGAAAGCTCCCCCCAAAAGCTTGCAAAATAGTGAATTTTTTCTGCCAGAGTCCTCTTAACATGCAAAAAACTTTGGGTCACCATGTAATGCTTCTTAAAAATACACAAGTGTAAATTACAAAATTTTTACATCACAAATCCAAAGACAACACACTCATAGAAAGACCTACAAAAACACTTAAAACACTTTGCACTATGTTACATGCTGATATATAGATTGTAAAAAGCAAGAACATTCTCTAAGCATGAAATGGTGTTATGGACTTTACATTAAAAACTGCTTTTAATTGGGAGAACAGACTAATTAAAGTAGCAGGCTAACGAGGGATCCTATCTTCTCAGCACAGTAGATCCAAAATTCTAGAGCAGTGTCCAAACGTCAACATTGCCATCCTGTCTGTGTGCCACAGCTCATCTCTTACAGATTTTAAGGTCTGCAATAGAATTCTCCCCAAAAATCCACTGCAGTTCTCAGCTTCTGAAGATTAAGTTGCATATTATTATGTAATTTAAAGGTTCAGTTCACACTAATTGGTTCTTCAGGTGACCAGTGAACACCATGCTGCACTTAACTACCATTTAGGATGGCTTAGTAAACTGTAATGGGAACATGCATCTTTTACTCTGAAGCCAATGTTGAGTTAGTGCTGAGGTACCAATCTCTCTGGTAGCAGTAACAATTTCTGATAAATACAGCACTAATCTTTGATTAAGTCACAAATGTACATTATTTCCTGGATTTATGAGAGACAGACAAGGATACTTTCTCCTGCTTCTCATTTCAAGCTGGTCTCCCATCACTTAATTGCTGGAGACTTTGGTGACTTTGAATGTTTGACACCTTCAATTTTCCTCAATGTCAGCTTTGAAGTGTGCTCATTTCCCCACTGTGAGCTTCATTCCCTTCCAGATCCCAGTGACTCAGGTTTTATTTCCATGCAGATGACACATGTGCTCATCTACTGCTGCAGATGCAGCCATGCACTGCTACAGTGCTACTGTCTCACCAATTCAGCCTGGCTGCTACCAAGATTTCACTATATTGTTCACCATCTACCAAAATGCCAGGGCACTGTTAATAAAATGACAATAACGAGGTCCTCTCTCTTTATTATTCTACCTATTAAACATTTCCTCCCAACTAATAAGCAGAGTAAAATGTACCTGTTGCTGACCTTCTGGGACAAGAGAAGTGGCATTTTTCAAAAGACTACCCTTTAATCTCACTGTCAGCTGTTCAGATCAAGAAGCACAGTAAGAGCTTCTGAAACACGTGGCCTCAGGAGCTACACTAAGTGAGCATGTAACAGACAGTCTTGTAATTTCAGACCACTGATCTGTAATATCCACATGTTGGTGGGTTTAAAATCTAAATTGTGCTCTGACTCTTGCCTTCTATGTCCAAACATTAAAAAGAATTTCATTTAGACTCTAGCAAAATAGAAATCAAAGCTAATGTAGCACTGAAAGGTTTTCAACATCATTTGCAGGGTACAAACAGGCAAAAAATATGTATTTTACATCAAAACGGGTTCCTTAAGCCTCCTTAGAATTTCACCTAGAGTATATGCTGACATTTGTTTGTTTTCTACCAGGAATAACATGCTCCTAAGGAAATAATACATTTAAGCATCTAGTAAAGTTCTCAACTATTCTGAGCTAAAATGAAAGTGTCGGCTCAATACTGCTTCAGAACTGGAACACATTTATCCTTGGGTGACACTTCTCCTGATAAAATATAAGAACATTCAGCCACTTTGCCCTCCAAGCTAAAAATAAAAATTTTAAGAATGTCATCTTTCAGCAAATTATCTCCGATTTTGCCTTTCAGTAATAACTAAAAAGTAAAATTCAAAATACATGGAGAATAACAAGCCCTTTCCTTTGTCTTCTATTAACATGTGAATCAGACTTACATGGCAATATATCCTTGTATCTATTCTTTTTAACATTTTCTTCTTTTTCTCCAGTGGCTGTTGGGTAGATCTTCTCTGTTCTGTATTTTGTTGATAATCTTCTTAACCTCTGGAATAAAAGATTTATGTTATATTTTCAATCCTCAAGATAAACATTACAAGGTATTAGTTTCATCAATGAAGATGATCACTCAGAAAAAAACCTCTCTTCTCTCCTTTTATGATATTCATTATGATGAAGTTTAAATACCTCATTATCCAGTACTTTTAGCACATCAACAGGTTATACCCAAGCTGATACCCAAGCCAGCTCTATGCACCATGAGACATGGAATTTTGGAAAAGCCAGTACAGCACCAGCATGAACTATGGCCATACTTTACTTTGATAATACATGGCCCTGTTATGGAGTAACAACTGCATTACGAATACCTGTGAGAAACATCTCAGGGTACCTGGAGGAAGGGCACAGCACGGGCTGGCTTAGGAACAGCTGGTACTCGGCTCTGAGGCACAAAGCTTCCAAAACTGACAACTGAACAGAAACCAAAAATCTCACATTTAACTGGTGCCAACTCCTAATGCCCAACTCCTGTTGAGTTTCAAGCTCAAAGAAAGGAGGTCCCTGTCTCTCAGGCACAAGCTATTCACAATTAAGATGAGTGACAGGAGGTCTGCTGTACTCACAACAATACATCACTATTCCCCCTCCATCTATTTCAAATCCTAGAAATGTGAGAGAGTCAAAACCTCTAATAACAAAACCCAGCCCCTGCCTTCCAGTAACCTAGGAAATAAAAACAGCAATACAGCTTTTATCATTCCAAACAAGTTAGGCCTTTGCAACCTCAAAACTGAGGACTAAAAGTTCTCATTGAAAAAAATAAATACAAAAGGAGCCAGCAGTGCTTGTTATTTTAAACTGTGTAGACACCTAGATTTAAAAAGGAACACCAACGAACTAAAAAATTTAACTCTGGTGGTTGCAAACCCAGCCATTCTAGCAACACTGACATGGTGGTGGTGCATAAGACTATCAAGAGGAAAACTGAAAGAAGCTTCAAAAAAGTTTAACATCCCCAGTGGAGGAGAGTTCTGCACAGGTAGAAAGACATTCTTCATGTTTGCTTCTGTCTACCTTCAATTCATCATCATACACTTGAAGACTCAAAACATTCATGATTTGTGTTCTTTTGGGGAAGGCAGACAATGGGAGAGGGTTTTTTACCAGTTACAAATGTAAATCTTGTTTGTCACTGACTATGCAACAACATACAGACAGAGAGGTATGATAATGAGGATGATCTGTTTAGAAAGCCAGTTGTAGCAGTGTTAGAAGAATTCAAGAAGAAAAACTTGGGGCATTCACTACACACTTTAATTTAAAGAATGTTTTGGCAACTTGAGCCTTCCAATAATTCCTCCTAATTTATTATGCAATTGAGGTGACTAATTATGCATATTAGGTCCAAAATTGTTCTAGTCCCACCCTCCACTTTAAGAATAAAATCCCATAAAACTTAGCATCTCTCTTACATAGAGAAAAACTTTTTCATGACATTTATATGGATATAGCAAAAAAAATCAAATTACCTATATAAATGTGGATAAAACTTGTAATTAATTTAATTGAGTAATACATATCTAATAAACCAGAAAAGTGACATTTGCAGAGCAAAACCAAATGACAAGGTAAAAAAAAGGCAAATCGAGAAGCACCAGTTTTCAATTTTTTTCCTTTTCTGCAAGGACTACATCACAGATTTCATCACTGAATGCTAAATAGAGCAACAGAACCAGCCTGCAACTATTTTTTTTTCTTAAAATGAATTTTCTCAAAAAATCTGCAATATCATTCAAAGAAGAAAAACAATAAATATCTGGAGGTGTGGTAGTAAGTGTCTGACCAGTGATCAAGCTGCTAAATATTTAACCTGAAAGCATTGTGAGAGTGAGGGAACAGGAAGATTCAATTCTTAAAAAGACACAAACAGTTACTGGAAGCCCCCATGTAGACTACACTCATCTTTGCAACACTGAAAACAAATTCACAGCACAACCTGAACACACAGCAGGCAGAGAAACCTGGTTTATCACACAGCACAGACAAAGAACACCACTGCACGTAGGAGACTTTGTCCTACTTAACACTGACCTTTCCTAGAGTCAAAAAATATCACTTGTGCTACGACTGAACACAGCCAGGAGTCTAGAAAAAGCCAAATGAATGCACATAATTTGGCTAAATCAGCTATGAACTTCAAGGCTGATAAATACTCTAAAATAGGCTATAAACCTTCAAATAAGAGGGGGAAAAAAGCAAAGACAACAATGATACCTTCCAAGCACAGACATTAATATGGTTGTGAGTCTTAAAGGGTTTTTCCCTCCATCTTACTGATTTTTATATGCCAAATGTCATGACTCTGCTTAAACGAAGTTTAGAGAAAAGCTACTTCTACAAACCATGACTAGAAGCAACTGTTATTTTACAAGAGAAAGAACATAATCAATGAAATCAGGTTGGGTATCAAAAAAAGTAGGAAGAGAACTCTTTTTGCATAAGGCCATTTTAAAGGCATGCAAGAAATAACACTTTCACCAACAAAATCTGGACGAATTGTAAGCCTAAAAGGCTCGAGTAACTAGTATCAACTTTCATTTTCTAGAAAACAATGCTATGAGAATCCAGCATAGTCTTCTTCCCTACATGATTCAATCTTCCCTGCTCTGCAGTCTGCTAAACAGACCAGAAAGTAGGATTAGCTTAGCCCAGCAGCAAGGCAAAGCCTGGAAATGAAATACAGGTTGATTTTAGCATACATCTGTTCCCAAAACACTTCAGGATCTGTGCTTTTAATGTATATTTGCCAGCTGCTCTGTGACATGGGTAATAGAAGATACCTAAACACAGTCCTGAGAGCAATCAAAATGAGTAAGAAGCAGTCTTTACAATTTATAGTAGTATGTGCTACATAGAATAATATCTATTTCATGCTTTGGAAGAGGAAGAATTGACTAAAGAGTAAGGAAAGCATTTTTAAAACTGAGCTTTGAACAGAGTACCATAAGAATGGAAAAGTGCCAGATCCAGCAGAAGATTCCGCCCTACACGCAATAGAAAATCTCTGCAGAAGGCTTTTGCAGAGTGTGCTCACAGCCTGCTGTGGGATGCAAGGGATCCAGTGCTTCCTAGGTTACAGCCCAGAGTGACCACGGGAGGAGAATGTACTCAATAGCAGAACAGGGGTAATGACAGGGCAGAAGAGAAAAGAATTCTGTTCAGACTACATTAAGCTGACAAGACAACCAGTGAAATCCATCTCAGCCCTGTTTCAAGCTAATTCTTAATAAACAACTGTCCAGAGTACAAAGCAGCACTCATTTGGGTTAAGTCAGTCAATTGCCAAAATGTTTCCCTGAAGATACTCAGGCACCAGCAGCAAGGACATGGGAGGTCCAGCCTGGTGCCTCTGCAGATAACACTGGGTGCTTCTGTGACGCTCGCCTGTTCAGTATACCAGAATAGAATTCTGGTACCACCAAATCTTCACTGGTATGTTCTTTTAAGAACAAACAAAACGGTCAAAAAGCAAGCATGATGAGCCATAAATACACACTTTAAGAACTACATTCACAAGGCCTTTAGTTCCAGTCATTAGAAAAGCTCAATTTTAATTCTGCTTATTCATTGTGTGACAGAAGTGGTTTGTGTGGTGGTGACAAACACCACATGTGACAGTGGGGAGATGAGTCTTTGAAACAATTTAAGTTTCATAAACATACTTCCAACTTCCACAGTGGTTTTACAATCTGTACTACAATCTACTTCAGAGTTTTTGTAAAAAGACAAACTAGCTTTTCAAACCCAACTTGTGGAATTCTACCATACTAAGAAGAACCTTGTCCAATCAGTTCAGGAAATACAGATCTTTGACTTTCATTTATCTACTTATTTAACACTTTAGAAAGCCTTTAAAGACACAATGCTTAATATCATAGAAGTGCTGTTTGTGGATTAAGGAAAGCATTTATATAGCCTGCTGAAATGTAAAGAACTCACTCCAAAAGCATAAACTTTATTTAAGACATAAAAGTTCCTTTGACTCCTTTCCAGGCTTCTTTTCAAGGAGAACAAGACAAATATTTCACTAGAGGTTCTGTTATCTCAAGTCCTCAAACTGCCTCCTAGCCTTGTCTGACATTTCTAATTGGCAAAACAAGAGATAATACAACAGAGATGTTCTCTTGACTCTCCTTTCTGACCGTTCCTGAGGAGCAGGACATACCAGAGTGTCAGATGCCAGCTGCTACAGTGTTCCATGACACCCCTATGCCATGTGACAACAGGCCATAGAACCAGGCTCAGGAAGCTCTACATGGGCAGCTCTGGCAGTCATCTCTTGACATTGTGCCAATCACACAGGAACATATTTTGTTCTGCAAGATTTGCCAAAGTGCATTAAGAAATACTCAAAGAAACAAGCAATTAAAGAAAAGCTTCCATAAAAGTTACTTTAAAAATCAGAATATACAAGATGCTAGGAAACACTTTCAAAATGTTGTATTAATGCACTTATTTCATGAAATAAGACAGCTATTTCTATCATAAGGTGGAAATTCCATTTTTCTTACTAACAAGAAGGGAAGAAAAAAACAATTATGTCCAACTCTGGTCTCATTCAAATAATTTAGATAAAGTTTATTAGGGCAGAATACATTCCCTAGTACTTACACAGTGAGAAAAATGTACCTGAATGGAGCAATGTGAAATAAATTACCACAAAAATCTCAAACTTACTATCTTCTGGTTATCTCTAGTCAGAAAACCCAGGTTTCAGGTTCTGTACCTATGAATGAAGAAATGCCAGAGATGCCTTTGACAACAGACAGTTCAATGCAGACGTTGGCATCAGTGCTCAAATGAGGCTCCGACTTCCTAAAACTGCTTTGATTCCAGAAGTAATTTAACTTCAAGGCCTTGCAAATCCAACTAAAGTTTTCCTTTACCACTTTCTCATCACTGAGGTCTCTGGGAAACACCAAGACCAGTTGATGGTAGTGAACTCAGGTGGAGAGTAGACTATTCAGGAGTGCATGTGCAGCTCCAGGTTGCAATAGATGAACACAGTGAACACCACTTTGTCTTAGCGGTGTTTGTAAAATAGCATACACTTGGTGATCCATGTCAATATTTTGCCCTTGATTCCTGTCAGCTTTCAAACAGCAATTGTTTGCAAGAATTCCTAGCCCTCATGAAGGAGGAGAAAAGCCTTCCCAAACACTAGTCAAACATAAACAATGAAAGGAGAATGACTCAGTTTTGTAAAACTTCACTCTATCTCAACATTCGCAGATGGTTTTGGCTGCAAAAAAACAGGCTAGCAATCTGCACTGGACCTATCTCTCTGAAACAAAACCCTGAAAAGACATTGCAGGCTAAACTGATAGAAGGAGGAGTTTTCATTGCCTTGGCATCCTCTTCTGGCAACACCTACTAATCCTGGAGCTCTAGGTGGGTGCTCCAAGTGAATCTCTGCTGAAGTGATTAATAGACAGTCCTGGTAACTACACTCCCTTGGGAGCTCTGTCTTCAGCATTTCATACCAAGACAGTGGTGAGTCCAACAAACCCCACTGCATTTCAGGAAGCTTGTGCGAACCACATAGAAGAAAAATCCCTCCAAACAACTGAAACAACCCCTCAGACAACTGAAAACAGCATTATTTCAGTATTAGATTGTATGGCATGTTCTGTACAGGAGTTGGATTTCAATGATCCTTGTGGGTCCCTTCCAACTCAGGACATGTTATGATTTTACATCATCTTAACTCTGATATTTTCTCAGGAGTGAATTCATGTTACTGCCCTAATTGGAGATTTCTGTCTCATAAAGAAGTATGAGCCAATGAAGACAATGCTGGTACATCCTCATGTAGAGAAGGCAAAATGATAATACTGCAAGCAGCCTTTTAAGGGTTACATCCTACTTTCTTCAGTATCACATTAAAACTAGAATCAGGTAAAAAACTCAAACCAGCAGCTTACTCTCCAGAATTAAGTACTATCAGAGTAAGACCAACATTTTCCATCTTTCCAAATCTATATTTTCCATAAGAAAAAAGTTAGAATCAGACACATCTCCCACACTGCTAATAACTAAAAACAGTTTTACATAGACACTATTAAAATGTGGGCTGACTGCTTCAAAAGTCTCCTTTCCTCTCCCTCATTTCTAAAATTATTTTTATACTATCTGCATGTTAATTCTAGTCTAAACTAGCAGTACTATCAATTACAGTCAATTAATGTTCAGCATTATAGTTAAGCCCTATACCTACTGCCAGTTTTACAAGGTTGGAGAGGACTAAGTAGATCTGTGCTTTGGCAACAAGCAGGGAAATAATCCAGCAAAGCAGAGCACTAAATTACCAAAGTATAATCTGGTTTTAGCTAGTAGGTTACTAATGTATGTTCTGAGATATTTTAGAAAGTCCTGCAGCACACTTATTAAGAATTGGGATTATAACTTTCCATCTCTGAAGCATACTGTTTCCTCAGCACACTCACACTATTGCAGTGCCTACTGTGAACAAGAAGTGAAAAAATGCTGGATAATGAAATAGTAACAGTTCTTTATAGACTGTGAGTGAAGAACATGAAAATTTGTATTACTATGAAAGCACATAATTAGAAAAGTTGACTGCTTTGGACTCAAGTCTAGGAAGCACCTTGATGCAAAACCAGAAAAGGTTAACATTAGCACACACTACAAATAGCAGGCTTCTTAACATTATTAGAGTAATTCCAGAACAATTGTTGGTAATTCAAAACAGAAATAAGCCTCAAAATTTTTGCAACAAGATGACTTTCTGTCTTCACAATATAAACCCAAACAGCATATGGAAGTAAAGCAGTTAGAGAAACAAAGAAATACAACTCTTAAACCAAGGAACCTCCTTGTTTAAAACCATGATTTCCAAATTACTAGATTCATTACTGTCCTCTTATTCCTTCAGTATTAGGCTTTATGCATGCTGACAGTACAGGTATATTAAAAGCATCACATTTAATCTTTATTTAAAACAAAAAATGGTTATAGGTCTAGGTAAACCTCTTTTCAAGAGCCACTCTGAGTTACTCGGGAGAGGTGACTACACTACAGTCCACTCCATCTTGACAGTCTATCCCAGACTCTGCCTCTGAAGTAAATCAAATTCTGGCATCCTGGGTGTGACATTAACACTGTCAGTGCAACATTTGAGTGAAAAATTCGACAGACCATGTCCTTCATCCAAAACAGAGACGAAGTAGATATTTGTCCTCATCTCCGTTGCACACACAACCAGATTTACTTCAAAACCCAACAGCTCTGGTATACCAGGAACAGATATCAAAGTAACAATGTCCCCAGGATCACCTCTTGGAAACAGAAGAAAGTATCTAAAGACAAGTTGAGACTTTTTTTCCACAAAGAAACACCCCAAAGGAAAGAGGTTTTATCCCAGGTCAATCAGGCAGCTAAATGGAACACAAGCCATATTTTTTCATGGCCACAGGAGGGGCTGGACCAGTCACTGTTTGTGACAGCTCTGTGGCTCTTCAGCTTCAGTGCTTGTGTCTCAACAAACATAACATCCTAAAACACTCAGAAGCATCCTGTGACAAGCATTTACAAGGAAACCTGCACAGCAAATACATGTGAGGTACAATACATGAGGTACAAACAGCATGAGGATCTAATGTACTAGCCTTTATCCTTAAAGAATATAGAGGTTTTTTTAACCATATCAATTCTCCCTGAAATATTTCATCATCTATCAACACCTATTACTCCCCACAGTCTTTACCATTCCCTTGCCTGCGACCTCACAGTAGGTGGCATGAACCATTAACATCCATGGAGAATGTATCTTTTCTTTGTTTCTGCTCAGCACGAAAGAAAAGGGGGGAAACCAACTCATATTCTCCTCCCTCTTCCTTCACAAGATGCAAAACCCTTCCTCTTTTCCCACGCCTTGGAACACATTTCCTTGAGGTCAGTGTTTGTTTTCCAAGCAATTCATACAAGGTGTGGGGGGGGGAGGGCACCATGACTGAAATAGGAAACACTGAGCTTTCACTCCAACAGAATTAAACTAGAATTTCCTACCTGCTAGTCCCCTACTACCAAAGCTGCCATAAACAAAGGCAAGGCACAGGAGAATAGTCTTAAAGCCTTATTAAAACCCCATTTAAGCCTTTTAATAAATCTACACACACTCCCTCAAAAAAGGTGTGCCATAGCTGTTATGTCCTGCCTTCCCAAAAGGGTTTTAACAGCCATGTCTTGCCAATTTATCTGAAACACAGATCCTGCCTGCCCTGTAGGACTTTCACTGAGAATGACTTTAAGGTGAAAAGCTGGAGCCTAACAACTGCTCTGGGTAAAATGCAGAGCTGTTTGTGCACTCAAGGAACACTGTAATTGCCATCTAGTTTTGAGTCCAAATGATCTTACTGAAACATCTCTAGAGCTCAGAGGTGCTGCTCCTTTCAGTGACATCCTTTGGCAAACAGTCGAATTGCTGCTATTCAATGGCACGTGTTTAGTGTTTTATATACTATTCCAATAAAAAAATGCCAATTTTGTCTTTCACTAGATTAATTTTTTAAGCAAGTTTGAACCTTGTAGAGAAACACAGTATCTTTACAGACCTTCAGCAGTTTAGATCCCCCACTATGCAGCAGGTAAAACTAGGATACTGATAATATAGTTATGTCAGTTCATGATTGGCAAGTAAAACTCCCACTATTTAATATATAAAAATAAGAAAACTTTTGACAAACACTGAATCAGCACTTCCATGCAGCAACTCACATAGGAATATATAAGGGATTGTAATAAGATAACATAGCAAATAGAAAATATATTTCTACTATTTTCTGGAGAAAACACGCTTACAATTTTTTTCACCCTTTCTTTGAGACTGTGTTTGGAAGCCAAGGAATGTGCTAGTTATAAAGAGGCCATTTATGATAGAGTTTGATAGCATTTTAAGAGCTAGAAAGAAGTAGCCTTATTAAAGTCACAAACTTGTAATAAGATTTCAACTGTAATAACCCTAGCTAATAATCAGCACAATATTTACAAAGAGACAAATGAATTTTGTGTGTGGATCATTTATATTTGCAGTATCTGTCTATTTTTGCCTAACAAATTTAGAACAGAAATTTAGTTTTCCCAACAATTCAGAAGCACACACCTTCCAAGCATAATTTTGGTTTCAAAAAGAGACAGGACAAAAAAAAGAGAGACAGGGAATCCAATGGGCAACAAAATTCTCGTAATTCTGGCAGAAAGAGTATAAAGCAGCTATTGAAATGAAACCAAAGCAGTAATGGCTAGTACAGAAACAATAAATTCAGACAACCAGTTATTTACATGCATGACTTTAGATTATTTCTCTCCATTAAAGTTCTTGCTTTAATGGCCGAACATTCAAGTAGAACTGCTAAATGCTTGAACAATATGAACTTTGCCATTTAATTTGTTTCTGCTGAATTCAAGAAAAGGTCCTTAAATCCTCTCCATTCATGCTATATTGTATGAAATTGTCTCCTACATAAAGAATACAGGCATCTACACAGTATTACCATTAAGAGTACATACTATAGTATTAATATAGTATTACCACTCAAGGAGAATATTTCTTACTTGCCTCATATTTTGTTCAATAAGCACTTCAAGAAAAGGCTGTGGTGCTTCTCCAACATAACCACTTATTGTTTGACACACCATTAACACTCTGAATTCCATGGTAACCTTAATCCCAGCTACTCTCAGGCCATGCCAATCCAAAAGTGGCTACAAAGAAGTCTGTATCTTGACAAGATACAAAGACAAGAATCTTTGCCAGGCCTGTATCTTGACAAGATATAAAGACAAGAATACTACAGTGAAGTTACTAGAAAGTAAATGAAAATACTGTTTAAATCAAACAGTTTGAAGTTTAACCTTTTTAAAATCATGAACAGTTTTGAAGAAATTTTTAATTCTGAAGAGTCACAAAAGCTTGTGCCCAAAAGGGTCAAGTCATTGCACATCCTCTTAAAACCAGTGTTGAAAACCTATATCATTATACTCCTCATACTTCTTCAATAAAGCCTTTATATCAATTTGATTCTGTACATCAAAACCACAGTTCAAATTTTAAAACACTTTCCAAATAGTTGTAGGATGCTTTTACATTTATAATGCAATCATATCTGTAATTTTTATATTTTGAAAAGCAAAGAAAAAATTACCTCATATGAAGTATATGCTCAATCACCTAAAGGTTTTTAAGCACTCCACAACAAATTTGCTACACAGCTAATGAGCAAAATACAGTCCTTCTACAGTGCCAAATTTCAACAAATAGAAAGGTCCTCAAGTCAACTGGCAGAACGAATCCGGTTCAGACAAGGGCCTTGTCAATCAAGCTGCAGATAAATTTAAAATAAACCTCAGCTGCCATTGCTTTAAAAAGATTAATATTTACAATCCAGAATGTACAAGTGGATAGTTTGTTTGGTAAACAATAGCACGGGAGGGATTTTATCTGATACACAAACAACTTTATTCAACACCTCCGGGTTCTGGATGAGAGATTTACTTCCAGGTATTCCAGAAACACACGGGAACAACTTCAGATCTCACCTCAAGATCTTTATCTATAATTCTCATCTATGTGGAATATGTGACTCCACTTCCTTTCTTGGAAAAGGAAACTGTTCCAATCTGAGCTTCAAATAAGTACTTGACATGGTGCCAATTCGAAAGAAGAGTATGTGAATTTCTACAGGAATTCAGTTGAGACTAGTCTCTTTAGTTTGTTTTTACAAGGCAATTTTTTTTTTAAGATCATCTGACTGAAGGGATTTCACAAGCAAAGTTTCTCAGAAAAATTTCCCAGATCAAGTAGGCATTTTCCTTCATGACCTCTCCAGTAAAGCAGTGCACATTAACAAACATTTGATGGCAAACCAGAAGACAGTAACAGATTAAGATGGGAATATATTATTAAAACAGAGAACCAACTTTCGGGGTAAAAGAAAAAAGAATAAACCTCCAAAATGCCAAATAAAGCTGTAGGCTAGAAGTTAAAATGATAGAAACACAAATGCATATCACAAATAACTAAGTGGCAACTCAAGAGTTATAAAAGCCACCAAGGAAAAGAAGACACAGAATAGTTACTGAGAACCTATATTCAGTAGTTAGTCTACTATGCTGGTAAGCTACAGATGAGACAATATAAATTCTCAACAGAGCAAAGAAAAACATAGTTTTTCATCTTAATTAACATAATAGGTTAGTTACAGCTATGATCTTTCTGTTTTGATGGACTATGTTTTTAATTTACTTTGTGGTCTGAAACTAGTAAAACTAATTCAACTTGAAATTAATGAAATTTTCCTCTTAGGACAGAAACACTCATATTCTACTATTGCTTGCATTGCCTAAACACACACAAAGTGTTCATAGCTTTTACGTTCATTTCCTGGTACTTCAGGTCAAACATGAATTCTTTTTTATGGCAGTGGTTTTGGTTGTAATAGCCTGGTTTTATTTGGGGATGCTTTCAAAGTAACCAAAGAATGCTAGTAAGTATTAGCATCTTTCAGAAAAAAAAAATCAATGTTTTCTCTGGAAAAGGAAGCAATATTTTCCTTTTAAAAACAGTCCCTAAACATTTAAGCCTAACACGCTCATCCTAAGCAGTGTCAGTCTATACTTTCTATGACTCCTGCACCATTAAAGGGACCTAAAAGGCTTTTCTTTAAGTCCTAATTTAAGTTCCTTGAAATTGTCTCATTCTAACCACATTTATAAAGTTACCAGATGGTCAACAAATCCAAACCCAGTACATTATTGTTTAATGAGTACTAGTGCAGAATAGTTTAAACACTTGAGAGATCAAACAATACTCTGCAGCAATACTTAAAGCATGGCATCTCCTGCTGCCTAAAGCTTTAGGCAGTGTTTATTTTCTCTGATAAAGAAATGTGGATTTTATTACTTCAGAAACAAAATGTCTATTTTTGTCCTTAAAGAAATACTAACATTTTGACAAATATTTTCAAAAAGTTTGATTTCTAAGCACTGTTCTCTGCTTAGGAACATTCCTGGAAAATCTGTGGCTTTCCTAAAGCTTCTCCTGCTCTTTGGTTCCCAGTTAAACTAACACGTCCAGGATGAGCTGCAAGGCAGCTGTTAGGCAATTATTAGGCTCCAAGTTTCATAGAAAGAAGAGGAACAGAACTGAAGAGAACTTAGAGGCACTGTCTGTCTTGGAAGTGAGAAGCTGGAACACCTGCTGAGAGTTGTGGTTGTTTAGCCTGAAGAAGAGAAGGCTCCAAGGAGACCTTAGAGCAGCCAACAACAGAGATGGACTTTCCAAGGACATGTAGCCACGGGATATGGGCAATGGCTTCAAACTGAAAGAGGGCAGGTTTAGCTAAGATATTAGGAAGAAATGCTTTACTGTGAGGGTGGTGAGACACTGGAACAGGTTGCCTATAAAAGCTGTGGGTGCCCCATCCTTTAAAATGTTCAGCACCAGGCTGGGTGGGGTATTGAGCAAGATGTCCCTGTCCATGGCAGGGCCATTGAAATTAGATGATCTTTAAGCTCCCTTCCAATCCAAATCACACAACGATTTTATGATCTGCCTCCTGCTGTGCTCCACAGGTAACTTATGTTCTTCACAGGCTGGGAGGACAACTGCCAATGCCCTAACTTGAATCATTTTATTACAAACAACTGAGGCTCATATGCAGGTGACTTGAAGGAACAAAAAAGAACCCCTAAACCCAATAACAACAAAACACAACTACTTTGACTGCACAGACTTCCTTCTTTAAACTCTAGAAATCACATAAAAATTGACTGGGCTCTTTTTTTTTTCCCTTTTTCCTTACAACCCCAAGGATCTAAATGAAAGAAAAATTAGGTAAATGTTTAGAAGAAAGATGGCCACTAAGCAGCAGTTCTCTTGCCTTGTGTCAGTGGAACCCATCCACTAGATGTCAGTGTCCTCTTGGGCAGAGGAAAACCCTGGCTCCCAATGGAAATAGGGCAGTAGGCAGTCCTTGGTTGTCAGGCCAACCGTACAGGAGAAAATTCTTAAAAAGCATCCCTGGGCCGCAACAGAAGCAGCCAGTAACAGCAGCATTTGTGGGTAACAGACATAGAACAAATATAGCCCTAGACACAAAGCTCAGCCAATAGAGTTGAGAACCTCATGGTTGAGAAATCCTTCGTGAAACATTACTGACATTTTTCAGGATGCTGAACATGGGTGGTAAAAAGACCTGAGAGATAAAGAAGATAAAGGTATTTCTGTTTCCTACTCCCTGAAATACCCAAAAACACCAACCAATGCTTTTGGGGAAAAAAACCAAACAAACAAACAAAAAAAAAAACAACACCACAAGAGTGGGTTCTACCTCTACTAAAATATAAGTCAGGCTTAAAGAGGCTTAAATTTGGAAGCAGTAATATAAAGAATTACACTACAGTGTAAAATCCTCTGTGATAGACATGAAACACCACACCCTAAATAAAGGGCAGATCCAAAGTCAAAGTTCAAGCACATTAAGTGACTGCTGTCAGAAGAAATAGGCAGATGTTTCTATTCACCTGCACTACATCTAGACATTAAGGCAA
This sequence comes from Brachypodius melanocephalos, assembly GCA_013398615.1. NCBI lineage: Eukaryota > Metazoa > Chordata > Aves > Passeriformes > Pycnonotidae > Brachypodius > Brachypodius melanocephalos. Next base: position 7,300,120 of record VZSR01001299.1, on the reverse strand, counting down.
ACTAAGTTTTGAATAAAATATTTTAGTTGGAAGAGACCTAAAATTATCATCTAGTCCAGGTGCCTGACCTCTTCAAGGGTGTCTAAATTTAAGTCTAAAAGGAGAATACTGATATAAAAGGAATCTTAAAGTTGACTGCAGAACCATACTTGTAAATTAATGACATGTCTACAAATCATGTTGGGTTCATGGGCAAGGGCATGCCAGAGGGGAAGCAGCATCATGCATTACAAAAGAAGACAGACTAACAAGGAAGGTGAGAAAAAGCAAGCCAAATTTTTACACTATATTTTAATGCACCCAGGATTGTAAGAAACCTATACAATCAAGGAAATTATCACTGTAGTGGTAGCACATACAAGAAATCTCTTGGTTCTTGTGGAGGAGACTGGGAAGGCTATGAAGTTGAAAACAAATAAATTAATTATTTCAGAGGGTTATGAAGCACAGTATTTCTTTCTTTTTGAAGATATTGGATCAGTTTGCCAGAGAATCTTTTGATCACCCAGCAAGAAAAACACCTTGAAGCTAATTTGAACAAGCACACGACCTGGCTAAAGACACATTCTGAAGAGCCACTTATAGTTACTGCATGCTTACATCTGTTATTCTTGCCAAAAAGGAAAAGGCTAAAAAAAAATTTCACCACAACTTTTTCTCTTAGAAATAGGCATTAAAAAAAAAAAAAAAGGGAAGAAAATAAGGGAAGTTGAATGATAGGAAATCATAGAGAACTAAAAAAGTAAAACACTTGCAAGCAGTCCAGGGCCTGTTGAAACATGCCGGGTAGCAGTACCTGCCACTGTCCTGATCAGGGACAGGCTCTGGTGTCCCATGCTTATCAACCTGCTGCTACTGTGGACACATTCTGAGCTTCTACTCAGAATCTGCCATTGAGAAAGACTGGGAGGATGGCTCCACTTCATTCCTGACATTCTCACAGTATCCTACAGTCACAGTAAAGTATTAGACTAGGTGCACATTTGATTTGGCCCATTACATTTTCTTAATACTCTGAAGAACCTAAAAAGTATCATATGATCCTAAAATTTATCTCCTTATCTTCCTCCCCCATTACTTATATATCTATTGCACTATTACATCAGACTGTATTGCACTGCCTGGAAAGGATTTAAAAAAAAAAAAAACAAAAAAAACACGCATTCACGTTATTATTTTCTCCCAACCACCACAACTGCAATTATGATCACTTGAACTGGTCATTTTTTAATAACTAAGTTATTTTTAAGGGACTGTCTTCTACTCAGATCCTATTTGCTCATGCAAGTCTAAGGCAGTTTTACTCTTTTGCTCTTATGCTGCAAATTCAAACAAATCTCAAGAAAATTGCCCTCAATACAGAAATAACTGCAGGTTTTATTTCCCATGTGCATATGTGCCCTACAATAACACTGTGCTTGCTGGTCCATCTCTTTCCAAGATAATTGTTTTGATAATTTCAATGAACAAGCAGTTCTTGAGAACAGCAAAAAAGGCAACAAGGGGAATATCCTGGCCAAATTCCAACTCTTCAGCATTTCCTGTAGCCTTATTTAGATCACATCTTCATCCACCTTGCTAACACTACTGGTTGGTCGCATACAGTGATCTGTAGATTCATCTACTCATCTTCTTTCCCAATTATGAATATACCTACTGGACCATGTGTAGCAGATTCTAATTTCAACAACACTAAAAAAACCCACACACACCACAGTTCCCCCCAAAACACTCTAAAAAAGTTTATAACATTTTGAGATCCTTTCCAGGCAGCATAAGGCAATCACATCCATATTATTCTACTGTACCAAACACCACAACTATTAATATTCAACTAATTTAGTGTGTTTGAGTAACAAACTCATCACCTCAGCACACAAGTAGCCTTTACAAAGCAATACTCCTCTCATGGTTTATTGATTCTGATTTCAATATTATTAATTATGTACCTGAATGTTTAGATACAACCCAAACCCTCTAAATTACACATGCTAAAGGGTTAGTGAGATTGAATGGAAATCACAGGTTTCTTATTTTAAGAAATCCTAAAATTAAAAAAAAGGAAAAAGCAGCTAAAGTAGATTCTAGGCTTTTCTACCTTGTAGAAAATGGCAAGTTACCACCCTGGATACAATTCTAAGGCGTACTTCAGATTTTAAAGAAGCTTCCCTCTAGCTAAAACCATAAATATATAAACCACTATTTATCTGCTTCCTTCCATGATATATTGGAGAAGTTAACAAATGGAATACAGGAAAGACAGGTTTTGATGATCTACATGATTATAAGATAAGATAGATGGGTTTCTTTCTTTATAACTTTGGGATTCTTTAAGTTTGGTATCAGCTATGCTTCATTAATGCAAGACTGTTCAGTTTCTGCTATAATGAACTAACAGGACAGAGTTGCATTCCCACCTCACAGACAAGGGTCAGGTGGTTTGTTTTTCCTGTACCAGAGGCATTAGTTAACATCAATGACAACAGCTAATTATATATTGAGATTTTCCTCTAACTGTTGCATCAAGTTTTAATAATATTTCACCTCTTAGTTTTTACTCCAATTCTGTCACTTTAATCTTATTTCCTAAAACACTAATCTCCTTTATTGTCATTCCTTCCTCATCTCAGAGCAAATGCTGTCTATACAGAAACTTGCTAGGGACACTGGCTGCAGCTCACACTTGGCCATCTAGGAACAGGAAAGCTGCTCAGCACTCAGTCAAGGATTCCTCTTTTCTCTGCTTACACATACATTAAAAAAAAAAATCTGAGCTGTGGTCAAATTCACATTCTAATTCTGGAAAACCAGAACCTATTTCAGCAAAGCCACAGAATTAACAACGTGACTTGGTGAGACACTGTCAGTGGATGCTCTGCATGGCATCACAAAGCCCCACTGCTTGCAGAGACCAGAGTCAGGTCTTGTTCAAATGCAAAATACTGGTGACAGCTCCTGGCACAAGCAGAATTTCCCTCACATTTTTACTGTCCTTTCAACATTGCTCAACATACATTAATCATGGAGAAAGCAGCAGGCTGCCAACCTGCACACAAATGAACACCTTTCCTCCTTTAGATCACTAAAATGCAGTGCAGTCTCCACAAACTCCTCAACAGCGTCCTCCCAACCTTTCCTCTTCTCTGCTGCCTTCTCCATCAAAATATTTTACCTTTCTCAAGAATCATACACATTATAGCATTTTACTGAACTTATATTTCCATTACTTGAAAGTGTAATTAGGTGTCATTTCTCCAATTTTAAATCTCCCAATTCGTGAAACTGCTAATCACAGCTCTTCAGAATGACAAAACAAGTAGATAATATACATGAAATGAGGAAAAGTTATTTCCTCCGATCTAGATCAAAGCCATTTGCAGGAAAAGTTAGATAAGGAAGAATGGAAATCAAAATTTCACAAAGATAGCGAATACTAAACCAAAGTGTGAGTTGCTTTTTAATGAAAACTATGTCACTTGCTCTTCAGTGTGGAAAAGATATGCCTTTAGTCAGAAAAACCCTAAACTTCTAAACTCCTACAGATGCTGAGAACTGCCTACTGCAGTGTTCTAACTAGAAAATAGGCTACAGACATTGCATGAAATTTGGACTGGGGAGAAACAATGACACTTTCCAAACATCAGAAATCCCTACACTTCCTACCAGGAGAATTATTTAAGCACAATTAAACAGGACTCAAAGTTTCTTGATTATATTTTCCTTTAATGGAAGTGGCAGCATTCCAAACCAAACCCATACCTTTAAAAGACCTCATTAATTTTCAACATGTCAGTTAAATTCAATCACAACTTCTCTATCTGCTGCTGCAGTTTGATTTTAAAGAACAGTAGCATTTTTCCAAAGCAACACCCTCTTTAATCCTTCCATTGTGACCTCCCTTAAAGGCTACCTTCTTCTCATTCCCAGTTTCTAGCATTGTGCATCAGTATTCCACTGAGCAACCAGAACAGCTATTAATGCTAATAAGCCCAGACAGGAATACACATTTGTTCTAAAGAGACAGTAACTGCATGACAAGTAATAGGATGAGACATACAGGATTGCTAAGTCCTGGCTTTAAAATGCAAAGTACAGAAACACATACTCTACAGCCAAAGCAAATTAATTCACAGGAGCAGTGAAGTATCACAATGTCTTATCAGGATGCAAGTGCTTCTTATAGATGCATTATGGTGAATAGCACAGGATGAGAGCATGCTCAAGCACACCACTTACTAGAAGATTGCATCCTGGACCCAGTGCAAGTCTCACTGCTATTCCCTCTGAATACTGACTGCATTTCTTGTAGCTGTCAGGACTCAATATTTATTTCTGAATACTCAAATTAGGCTTTGGGAGCCATGAATCTCTGTAATAACCAAAGTTAGACAACAGCTCAACACTACAGTGGCTCTTTGGAGGAAAGTGATCCATAAGCAATATTACCTGGTACAATAAAACTCTGAAATATTATTCCTCATGAAATGAACAAACCACAACAGGAAAATTCATAAGGGATACTGCATGAAGATTCTTACAAAGACCATTTAAACCAGTCTGGTTAAATCTCATTGTCCATTGACTATCAGAGCCAGGTAACACGTATAAGTGTAACTTTCTCTTTAAGAGGATAACATCGTCAATAAAATGTGTGGCTAAGCTGTTCTGAATTTAAAACCAACATCCAAATAGACCAGCCAGTTCTACTTTGACCATTGAACTAAGAAAAAAAGACAAAACACCCACAGATATACTTTCTTATAATCCAACAACCAATCATACAATACTCACACAGCTCAAAAGAGTCCCAAACAATACCACAGATAATAATTTACCTCCAATTCATCAAATCCATCACAACCTGTATGAAGATAATGCTTGTTATGAATAGCTTCTAGTCTAGAAGTGAGGCAAAGTTGAAGAAATGTATGGAACTTATTCACATAGTTTTCCACTCATCATGCAATGGCTTCTGTCATCCAAAGCCAGTAAAAAACAAAGGTTTTTTAAAAAATAAGGAAATCATTTTAGCAGCCCAGGGATAATGTAGCACAAACAAATGAAAAAAAAAAAACAGTAAAATCCAATCACAACATGAAGAGAGGGGCAAAATTCCTCTCATTCAAGGAAAACATTCTAAGACAGATCAGAGCTGATATGGCTCAAAAATACATGTTGCAATTTGCATAAGATCTGACAGAAGTACTATGCCCAGTGGAAAACTACACACTTCATAGCATGATTCAACAACTAGCTGACATAAATACAGAATTCCTGAAGGATATTTTGTTTATATAACATCCAGAAGCTAGATCCAATAAGCTGAAGACAAGTCAAAGACAAGAGTATGAACAAGAGGAAGCTCACATGAGCAAGCACTTCTGTCTTTTCTTCCATTAAAAAACGTTCCCCCCACGACCTTCAAAATAACCACCAGAAGCAAGTTGGATAACTTTGGTTATGCAAGACATATTGTGAATTTTAAGGGTTTCTCAAGCTGGTAAATTAAAAGATTTTTTGTACCTAACTTTTCATACAATATTACAATCATATACCCACTAACCTACCAACCACAGGAAGGAGAGAAGGTTGGAATCTCCATCCAAACAGATCTGCAGCTCTCGCATATCTGAAGTTGGCAAGCTGCTGTAGTGGATTGTCCCTGGCTGGTACCAGGTGCCCACCAAAGCCACTCTACCCCTCTCCTCTGCAACTGGACAGGGGAGAAAGAAATTTAATGAAAGGCTCACGAGTTAAGAACAGAGAGAGATCACTCACTGACAGCCAACATGGGCAAAACAGATTTGACTTTGGGATATTAACTGATTTTATTATCAACAAATAATGAGAAGTAAAACAAATATTAAAAACAAACAAACCAAAACACCCTTCCTCCATCCCTCTCTCCTTCCCAGGTTCTACGTCCTCTTGCCAAGCAGAGCAGAGAGGTGGGGAATGGGAGTGACAGTTAGTTCATCACCTGTTTTTCTTTTGCCGCTGCTCAGGGAGAGGCGTCCTTCCCCTGCTCCAACATGGGATCCCTCCCACAGGAGACAGTTCCCCAGAAACTTCTTCAGTGTGAGCCCTTCCCACAAGCTACAGTTCATCAACTGTTCCAGTGTGGTGCAGTCCTCCAGGAACAGACCGCTCCAACCCACACAGGGTCACAAGTCCTACTAGGAAACCAGCATGGGCTTCTCCCTGTTAGGAGTCCGTTCCAGGGTGAGCTTTCTATAGGGTCACAGCCCTCTTTCAACCATTGACCTGCTCCAGGGTGGACCCTCCAGGAGCTGCAGGTGGATCTCTGCTCCCCCATGGACCTCCCTGGGTTTCAGGGGCACAGCTGCCTCATCATGGGCTGCCCCTCCTGCCCCTCCTTCTGCACTCACCTGGGTGTTTGCAGGGCTGTTTCTCTCAGATATTTTCACTCTGCTCTTCTCTGGTTGCAATTACTTCTGCGCAATAACTTTTTCTGGGTTTTCTTCTTAAATATGTTATCCCAGAGGTGCTGCCACCATCACTGATGGGCTTGGCCTTGGCCAGCAATGGGTCCCTCTTGGAACTGCTGGCATTGGCTCTGTTGGATGTGGGGGTTGCTTCTCAAAAACGCCACTCATGTAACCCCCACCCACTACCAAAATCAGGCCATGCAAAACCAATACAGCCACATTCCCATAAGAACAACATTCCACCCTCTCAGCTGTCACCAATATACACAATAAACTGTCCAGTATAACACTAAAAAGAATCTGTTAGCACAGGAAGGAGAGGGGAAAAAAAACCCCAAGATAACAAGTGAATATTGTCTGCTTTGTTATCATTTATCTTATTCAGGTGTTCCATGCAAATTATTCCACCTACACCATCAGTATACAATTTGAGAAACTCCTGACTTCAGCATCAAGTTCTGGGGGTGTTAAAGTGGTAAGTAATACAACAGTCCAACAAAAATAAACCACATGGCGCTCAAAGAATAGAAGAAACTCATTTTTGCATTTATTTACAAAAGCCAGTTCCAGTGCCTCCCTGACATGCCCTACAAGATCCTCTGCCTAGCAAAAAATCACAGCAATTTTTAGTTTGAAAAGTAGTCTCTAGAAATAAATTAGTTCTTTACCTACTTATATCCCTTCACTGAATTCCCTTGTTACCTCATTGCTGCTTTTCTCACTTCTAAACATATCCTGACCTCACATACACTTAATATATCTGGAAGTTATCTTTCTCCGTAAGAGCCACAGACATCATCATTGAGATTTTCATATCCACATAGTTTCACTGGATGATCATATTGTCTTACTGTACCAGACACGGAATATTTTTTCTATGAATACAGGAAGGGAAGCCCATTATGTATGCTGTAAGGCTGGAGAAACAGGATGCTGGCTTCATTTTCACACGATCACCAATTTAAACAGTGCTAATGCTTTTTAAATTGCCATGCCAGAAAAGACATGTTGCTATAGTTTTGCACCAAAAGTACTACACTGTTTAATCACATATAGGGTACTAAAGGCAAGCTCACATTCAGGCTATTCTGTATTAGAATTAGTTATGGAATTAGCTACCATTTTAGAAAGAAATCATCTTTCTCTTTAGGAAATCACACTGATTTATGGCAACAGCTTACTGACTTTGGGATACACACGTTTTTTCAGTGTTATTGGTCTCTCACTTTAAATAATCTATCAACAGGCTATAGATTTCTGTAATTTGTAAAAAATACAACTAAGCTTCTCAGCCACAGTTTCACCTGCTCTTTTCAGAACAACAAAAATAGGAAGTTGACATCTCAGACAATTTGCAAGCTGCATTTTCACCACAAAAGGGAAAAGAAATGAAACACTTCTTTTTGACATTTCTGATAACATTTCATCATCTTAGTCAAAATACTGAGAAAATAGATGGTACCAGTTGAAGAAGCAACTGTTAGCAGTGTTACTACACAATGCCAGGGCAATTTCCACAGCAGTTCAGTGGAATAGCCTCTGGAAAAGTTCTTCTGTTTATAAGGAAAATATAAAAGGTTGTGATAGGGCTTAATCTGCAGCTTAATAACTTATTTCAGAGCATTCAGTTTGAAAAGCATACTTACGTCCAAAGCTTTAAGTGCCTGTGTAGCACTTAATGCAACTCTGTAGCAAAGAGCTATTAAAGGAAACAACACACATTTCTCCCTTCTGGGCCCTGTCTTCATGGAGTAGAAATAACAGAAAAAATAAAGCATCTATAAAACACCATATTTCTCTACTAAAGTAAATTCCAGTGTGTGCCTGTAGTACTTTCCAAGTCTTTTCTACCTGCCTAAAATCAGTCATTTTTCTCCATTAACATTTACATATAGTTCCCTATATGTCCATTATCATCACAGTTCTGTTTATGCAATGTCAAAGAAAAGGAGTTAAAATTAATTTTACAGTCTAATTTAGTCATAATAAAAATCCACACAGTTCTGTGTAACCATCTAAACTACTAAAATTGAAATCTTAGAAGTAACTGTTGAATACTTAGAGCTATCTGGGGACATTCACAGTATCTAAGAGATTATTTCCTTCCTTTAGCAGTTTGTGCAATAAGAGTGCTGCTCTATAGGCAGTTTATAATTAATTCAACTCTGCAGGAGTTCTCAGTTTCTTGAAGCAGTTCAACTAACCTACATATGCCCTTCCCTCCAGAGCACTGTTTCATTTTCCAGCTTTATTTTGAGGTAAATGTTTCCCCTGAGTATTCCTACTGGACAACTGTATTCATTTCAATTAACAATTACCTATTTGCTAAAATTATCAGAATATACATGCAGGAGTAAGTAATAAAGAAAGTATTCCAGTCGTAATCCTGCTTCCCATGCATGAAGGTAAAGATTCAAGTAGAAAATAAGGAAAAAATAAGACTTATGTGTAAAAACAGTAAAAAAATAGCTGTGTGCTGCAAATATGCAGAACATGATACATTTACCACTGAGACATCTCCATGATTAATTTTACTCACTCACAGAGCAGCCAGTCATCAACTTCCAATGCAGCCTATGCACATCTAAGAGCAGTGCACTAGTTCCATCACTTGTTCTTTGTCTGTTCTGCTTTTTATATTAATTGATCTCTCTGTTTTGTGCAGTGAAACAACTGGACAACTAATCTAATAAGAACATTTGTCTAAGTAGGAAGCTATACCCAAGTACCACACGTGCTACCCACAAATTTGAGGAAAAAAAAGACACTGTTCCATCACAGGGTTATGCATTACAGAGTCAAACACAGCCAAATAAGAAGTGAAACATTTAGGACAGACTAGAACACCATTCAGCCTTCCCAGGAGCAGTGCAGTTCCCACAGCAATCAGTCATTTAAACAGGATGCATAATCTACACTTGCAAGTCCTCTGAATACTTAGACAGGAAACCCATGAAACATCCTTTCGGTTTGGAATCGAGTTGTTCAAAGATAGCTGTGTCCTCCAGCAACTACCAGAAGAATAAAAATAATGCCATACTATCATAATGGAAGACAAAATATACTTAAAGATGTAATTAACAATGGAAAACAATATGAAAATTCTGGAACAGGCCCCTGAAACTCTCAATTGTGACAAGTAGCCAGAAATCGTGCCAGTAAGTTCAGGAAAAATGTGCATGAACCAGAACCTAGAACTAGTCTAGCTCAGCACAAGAAACTAATTCCTCATCCATAATATCGACCTTAAAGCAAATAAGAAAGATAGCGAGGACAGCAACAATAGCAGAGCTGCTGACTGCCCAACCTCAATAAAAGCAGGAACACAAGACATCACTCATGTACCACATTCCTTTCAGCCTCTCTGACTGTATTAGCTGGCCAGAGGAACAAGTCTTGGCCCCTGGTTCCCACCGCAGCCCAGCTGCACAGCTGGAAGATGGTCATTTACCTCTCCAGACCCCCAAAAACCTCACTCTCCCACTCATCCACATAGAAGCTGTTGTTCCCATGATCACAGAGTACAAACCATCTGTGTGTTTTAAGAGGAAAAACAAAAAGCAGATGTCATCCACATGAATGATGACACGAAGCAGCAAGAATGACAAGACAGCAGGACAAATGCAGCAAGATGTAAAGTTGTTCAAGAGGACACCACTGAACTCTGACCTTAGAAAAACAAACCCAGCTACATCTTACAGGTCTACATAGAAAGGAAGTTAATGTAAAAAATTGTTTAAAAATTACAAGTTCAGTGTCATAACTAAATGAAAGAGATTAAAGTAGTATATGCATTCTTTAAAGCAATATGGTTTTAACTAAGCTAACTTACCCTTAGAGACTGATGCCCTCCAACCCATGACTTTAGACACCAAAAATCATAGCAAAGATCAGGCAATTAAAGCTAGTGAATTTCAGTAATGTTTAGGAATTAAGGCCTGCTCTCCAACATGTAAAACATGAAGTGTATAGTCCTTCTGCCAAAAAGGAAGGAACACAAGTTATATGGATACCCTTAACAACTGTGTTAAGATTTCCTCCAAATCACAGCAAATTAAAGACATAACCATCCAACCAATCCATACAGCACTTAAACCTTTCAGTCTACTTATGTAATTGCCCTTGCCACATTCCTACCACTAGATAATTCAATTTTTTCTGCAGAACTAAGGGAGCTCAGAAGTAAAACTAATATAGAAAATTAACTGTTAGAAGGATTATGGCAGGATTTCCTTCAAAAATATTGATGCTTTCTTCCAGAAAGCTGAATGAATGAAACACGTTTATTTATTTGCTTTTGTTCCTCATGACATGTGCAGCCCATGAGGCATCATCATTCATAGCTTCAGTCATCTTGTAATAGTCAGATATTTTCCACCATTGAAGTAACTGCCTTACTACTTTTTAGAGCTGATAATTCAATTCTTCTAGGTTTTACTTTCATAAGACTTCCATTAGGACAATACTGCCTTTAAGTCTTCCCATAAATTAACACCAATAATATTGCCTTTCAAAGAAATTAAAAGTACTGGCTTGTAAGAGGACAGATAAGAGCAAAAATTAGGTCAACTCAACTAGGTCATCCATTTATACCTCTATTTATGTGGTACCTTTTGGGAAACATTCTTCTCTACTTGATCTTTCTAGCTATGTAAGAACTTTTTTATTCTAAAGCTGATAACAAAAGGGTAGCTAGAACAAGGCCCTCAGGGACACAGCAGTAACTTTCCTATGCAAAGCTCAGTGACTCAAACATCCTGACACCAGTATTCAGAGATACTTGAAAACAACAGTTCCCGACCCAGAATGACAGTCCTAAAGCCTGATAGACAGAACTGCGCTCTTCTGCTCTTACAACTCTTTCCTTACCTTGCTGCACTCTCAGCTTCCCTAGCAGAGCTACTGGCTCTGCACTATATTGTCTCCTCAATATTGGGTCTAAACACAATCTGGTTTCTCGAACATGCAGTGGGACTCCAGACACAGCCCCAACAATACAGCTGCTCTCTGGAGCTCCAGGTTCCAGATCCAAACTCCACAGCCACACCAGAGTGCTCTCCTTTCATAAACACATTCTGATTGATCAAATCTGAATAAATAATTCACAAGTGTGTATTAGTAAGTTTTTCCTGTCAGACGAAGCAGGAAAATAAAGAGCTTAATCTCTCTGCAACATTCATGTGCTAGTTAAAAGTAACAGAAATGCATGTCCATGCTTCATTTAGGGTAAACACACATAGCTGAGTTATCCAATCCTGTGCTGGCATAACCATAGCAATTATGGAGTACAACAGCTTGAGGAAAACACCAGGATGCAAACACTGCACTTCCTAATGGCACAGAGCTCCTGCTCTACCTAATTCACTTGTGCTTTACTCAGTTCCTTATCTAACCTTTAATACTGATGCCTCTCCCTAACAGAAGGCTGTTTTATAATACCAAGAAAAAAATCTTCTACCATCTAATTTCAGTTCTAGAAATGCATGCCCAAGGTACTCCTACGGTTTCAGGTTTTCTCAACACTAAGAAATGGATTACTATTTTCCCTATGCCAAGAAGTCCTTAGTACTAAGCATACTATAGTCAAACTGTAGCAGTACACAATGGAAAATCCACAGGTCTTAAATAGTAACAATGAAGAAGATAAAACATAGTTTCTGTTTATTACAAACCAGTGGCTTTAAGAGATTAATGTAGAAGCCTCAGACTTTTGGTGCACTCATGATCTAAATATCTGCTTAACCTTCTTCCCCTGCTTGCAGAGCTGATGATTTACATTTAGCTATAACAGCATCAAGGAAAACAAATCTGAAAATACTGCAATTTTAAAGTAAATTACATGCAATCCAAACCAAGAAATTCATACTATAGTGTATATGACACGTATGCAGAGTACTACACAGAATACAACCCTGCATATACAAATACACACACATGTACATGGAACTACAGAACTATAGATTAGGGTCTAAGGTTGATGAATTAATGGTCACATGAGACACAACCATATATGGATATCTACTCATATGTATCTATCTATATACATATATAACTAAACACAGCAAAAGGTGCTGTAGAATTGAGGTAAGAATAAAAACAAAGCATGTATTTGACATGCTCTTTGAATTATTTGGAGTGCACAACCCTTTATCCATGGGAACAGTATACTTACACACTGCTGTCTTTGGAAAGTGAGCAAACAGAACTTATTACCACACAACCTATTTGACACAACCCAGAGCATTGCCTAACTGACTTGGTCTAGTTTCATGTGCTGAAAAAACAGCCATTTTAGGCAGAGTTTGCAAGTTCTTATCCCCAGGGTCACTACAGCAGCTTTGTGGCTGTATTCAACTGCCCCTATGAAAATTCAGAACGGCATCTTAGAAGCAACAGAAACAGCACTCATTTCCTCAGAAAGGAACAAAGAAGCTGAATATTTAAACTGAATGATTGTTCATATAAAATTGTATTTTCATATAACATTGAATGAACAGTATTTCACAAAATTTCAGAAGCCTCTAAAGTTTGGGTTTACTGAAATGACATTCAGTGACACTGCTCCAAGCAGATTTGGTCCATGTAAAAGAAGCTTTATGAATGGCCTCAATGACTATAACCACACACAATGAAATAAGGTGCTAGGGTGTGCCCCCACATGCAAATTAACAGCATCTGGCTGAAATACAATTAATGGAAACAAAACTTTAAAAATATGTTTACATGCAAATTTAAGCATAGTATGAAAGGTGACTACTAGCAGATCCATTATTTAACCCTGAAATGATAAAATGCACAAGGCATACCTAAAGTGACAGTTGCCTATGACCTATGCCTATGACTCATTGCTAAGAGCAGAGTTTCTTATAATTGATCAACTGTACAACACAACTTACGGGTCATTTTCTCCAAGGCAATTACTCCTTCTGTCACACTTTAGGGAAAATAAGTGCTCCAAACAGTTGATGTTTTTTCAAAAGAACCTAAGAATTCCACACAAACCTCTGCTTATACCAATTAAATCTTGGATCTGAAGTTTCAACAAACAGTTTACCATCTACTTGATTCTACCAAAGCATTTTTCCCAGTTTAACCTTTACAGATAAAATTATCTCTTGAAAAGACAGCATGCAATTTATAGCACATATGACAAAGCATTAGTGTTTGTAACAATGTATTATGAGCACGAAACTCATTAAATAGATTCTAGAAAACATCACTTTCAAAAATGTCTATACAGTGAGATCTTAGAAGAAATGCAGCAATAGTAAAAAATTATAAATATTTTATATGTTTCCAGATTATATGCCTGCCTTATAAATTTGAAAGACATCTTCACAGATACTCAAGAGGTGCACTAATAGTATCTGAATCAGAAAGGCTTATGCAAATGCACATTAATACACAGACAAGCTTTTAAGAGGGACATTTCTGAAGTGCTACAATTGGAATACGTATTTCTGGTATCCTTAATGCTATTCCAGAACCAGAACAAAATCTATGTCATGACTGGCATCAGTATGTGAACTTTCACTATGTATCTTAGTAGTTTTAATCAGTGATTTAGTATAGTGTAGCCTGTTCATTCATTTTAAGCAGCCTTTAGGTACTTTAGAAACTGTGCCTTTTCCTGAAAAAAAAAAAAACAAAAACAAAAAAAACCACCAAAAAACAAAACAAAGACAAAAGCCTCAAAAAACACACAAAGTTTTATAACATGTGGTATAGCACTTCCTATGTTCACGCTATATTTTTACTAGCCAAGCACATTCCATCTCCCATTTTTTTAAAATAGCATTTTCACAAAACAATCAGTCAGAAGTGCTTAAATATAAAAATGTCAAAACCAAAACCAACCAGAAGTAAAAAGCATAGAAACAATTTTTTACCTGTTTCAAACCATTCAAATTCCCTCTCATACTTCAGAAAACAGCACCTTGAGTACTCTACTGTTTCCAAACCTAAAAGTTTTAGCTTAGACAGATTGAGCAGAGCACAGACACACAATATTCAGTTGAGTTAGTTACTTGTGCCCTCTTGAATGAAAGGTATAAATAGATCTGTGACTATGTATAACTAAGCTGTTTTTAAAAAATCATTATTATTTAGACTGATGATCTAAGACAAGATCATTTTGACACCACTACCTCCATACAGCAGCTGAGGGTCCCCTACACAGTATTCATCACAAAAAACCCCATTCTCAGCCATACACAGTGTTCCACTACAACAGATTAGCCAGATATATAACTCAAAAGATGAAGCAAGACTGTTGTAAACCACAAAATAATTGAAACATATGATTTTTGAAGATAAAACTTCACACTATTCATATTTCAGTTCTCCTATAACAATGGCAACCTACATCAAACATGAGAAATAAGAGTGTCAGAATGCTTTTGTCATGACTGTAATGTAAGAAAACAAAAATGCGTTAATTGTGGGTAAATTAAAATTTAAAAAGAAATCAGAAAATATTTATCAAGGTTTTTCTAAATTCTAGAATAACTATTTTCTTTTCCTCCATATGGAACTCTGACTTCCAATCCTTGTTTTACATAAGACATGTTCATTACAAAAAAGTCAGAACCTAGACCACACTGGTTGTATTCATACAGCATGAAACATCAAGAGGATGTAATTTATACTTATTTCCTTCTACTCAAATAGCAATGTCAGCAAAAACACAGGAAAAAGTATACTCCTGGATGTACTGCAACCGTAGTAGCAAAATCCTAACCTGTATTATTTTAGGAAAAAGCCCACTTGCCCCACATCCACATATACATGATTACTGGCAAGGCTTACAGACATATTTGTCCTGTTTTCAAACTATCCACTTCATTTAATCCTAACTGTGCACACCCAGAATACTGAAGTGATCTACTAATAAGTCCTGCTTATTTCCTAGTGCAAATTAATTAAATACATTTGATTTCCAGTAACAAACTTGCTGCTGGTGCCCAGATGATAGAATTTATCTTGTTATCAGGGGCAGGAGGGGAGGCAGTGGTGGAGTGGGTAATAATCAACTTTCCACCTTCCAAGCGGAAGTTGTTTCCAGGTATGTCCATGGCATTATTAAATTGCAGTCTTAGTCATCTACACTCTGGACTTTCAATAGCAATCAGCCAGGCTTATCAGCTTACCTGTGCACACCTCTAGCTTCTCTACCCTCTCCTCCAGCACTCCTTGGCATCCAGCACGTACTTTTAGTTCATTCACTCAGGTCTATATACAACTCTCTAAGCCTATTACTCAACACATTCAAAGACAATAAAGACCTAAAGGTAAAGAATTGTTTTCATGTGCATTCATCCACTATGTCATTCAGGCTTTAGATTCCATTTTGACTTGGAAATGAAGCAATGAGTAACAGCAATTCCTATTCCACAAACTTGCCACTATTTAACAGCCACAGAAGATCTTGCACTTAAATGAGAAAACATAACTTCCTCCCTCGTCACCCCTCAAAAAATATCTACTAATTCTTTAACTGAACAGAATACTGAAACTCATATTCCCTTTACCTCTCTTTCCTTCTTCCTTTTCAATAATTTCAAATAGGACCTAAGCATGGCTTAGTTAGGACAGTCAAAAACACCCTAAAACACATACTCCAAAAATCCCAAAATACCTCAATACATTCATAATGAAAAAAAAATTTACAATCAGCGATTAGGATTCTTGTCATCACACTAATCTGTGTCTGCTTTACTACATAAATATGAATATTAGAGCTGAAGATCCTAATTTCCTGGTTTTCCTTTAATTTCTGATTCAAAAATCAAACATGGAAGTTTGAAATACAAAGTGTTAAGAGGACAAAAGTAATTTTCAACACAATTCTCTCCAAAACATTTAACACTCTTTCAGGTAATACATCTTTCTCCTGAAGTGTCTTGCCTATTAGTTCCTGTTTTCCCATTTTTACCTATATTCTGTTTTCTTGCTGCTACAGGAAAGCAATGGGAAAACTCACTGCCTATATTGTTGAAAGCTACAGAAACAACATACTGTCAAATAGAGAAATTGAAACAAAAGCTGTTTTTCCATACAGAGATGCCATTGCTTCAAAGAAAGGATGATAAAAATATGTATTGTACATCATTTTACTACAACAAAGCTAAACATCAGGATAACTGTCAGATATGAAATGGTAGAGGTGGATTAGGAGATCTAGAACAAAGTATTTAACAAAGATTATTAAAAATGTCTCACATTTTGCACTAGTCTAGGCCAGCTTTTCTGTAAAGTATATATAATTTACACGCACAAGACGGACTCCTCAGTACGAGGCAAGCTGTCAATTTGTGTTAAATAGCAATTATATTACTACAACTATGACTTAATGAAAAGCTTCTATCAAATTCTGTAACCTTTAAGCTCTCATGTGAAGATTTAGAAGGGTCCTATCGCTCCAATGCCGTTCTTCATTTCACACGTTTCTCTCTTCCTTTCCCACACGCTCAGATGTTTCAGCAGCATACTTTTAGTATTTGCAAAATCCTGCCCAAAGAGCGTGGCCGATTTCCCACGGGCTCCCTCCCCACCCTGGATGAACTCGTTACTTCCCAAAGTCCACTTCCTCTTCCACCCCTGGACCTGCCAGCGCTCCCAACGCCCCTCCGCCTTGCGCAACATCCGCGGCCTCCTCCCCACATTTCGGACAATCTCCAGTGCGACACTTATATTGAGTTGTGTTTGGTTTTGGGTTTTTTTTGTTTTTTTTTTTTTTTTTTTTGTTCCCAGACCACTAGCACTAACTGACAGCTTAAAGGGCTAACGATGCGCTTTTAATCCCAAAGACCGACGCATAATGAAACGAGCTACAAAGACATAAAGGGAGGGCACTAACCCCCTCTCCTTCAGCTCTTCTGTGGGTCAAACTGCATTTTGATATTAAATTACAATTTAAATTCTATTGAAAAGCGCCAGCAACATCTGCCCAATCAAAATTACTGTTCACAGCTCAGACGACCGGTTCAAAAGATAAAACTCCCGAGATATTGTAAGAGCCCGATTAAACAGCTAAAATAAACCAGGAAAAGCACTAATTCTCCAATAAATTTTTCCCCGAGCGCACATGTTAACCAAACGCTGACGGTGAACTGATCTGGAAGGAAGAAAGGACGAGGGATACAGGCAGGGCTGCGATGGGGGATGGGAGATGTTAGCGAAAGGAAGATGAATATTCCTCCAAGGACTATCAATACATTTAACACATCTCCTCGGAAAGGAGAGAAATCTCAAGGAGGCAGCTACAGGGGCAGATAAAAGGGGAAGGAGAGAAGGAGTGCCCGATTATCCCCAGCTGATATCATAGACGGCAACTCTGCAGAAAAGGGGCTGCAAGGGCGAGGAAGGGCTCGCAGCCCCCCCGCCCCGCCTCTGTCCCCTTTATGTGCTCAGGGAAGCAGCGGGGCTGGTGGACGACGAGCCTCCCAGTTAATTTTGCAAGAGCCGATGACCACCACCTCCCCAGGAGTGGGGAAGGGCCGGGGCCGCGGTGACAAACCTCCGGGGCTGGGGGGCAGGAAGGAGGCTGAATCCAGGCGGACACTCTCCCTCCCCCAGCGAGCTCCGAAGTGGTGGTGGGCACAGGGAGCCGCCGAGCCCTGGGGCACACAATAGCAGGTCATCCTCAGGGATGCGACGCCCGCCCGCCCCGACACCCCCTGGCTGGCGGGGGGATGAGGAAGGGGCTGCGGGTCAACCCCCCCCGCC
>VZSR01001299.1:7016392-7277090 GCA_013398615.1 Brachypodius melanocephalos | reverse complement strand
ATTACATTTAGTTAAAGATTATTGACTCAGGTATCTCTTCGATTTTTGTGAGTGGAAAAAAATGTTTCAGAATACAATCAAGATTTTTCTGCAAGTTTTTAACAGTATTAAATAAATAGTATATGGGTTTCAAATTAATTGCTCTGTCCCCTTTTGATAGTTGCTGTTCAATAGCCTCACTGTAAACCCATCCCTGAGAGGCCCAATGACTGTTATTCATACATGTCACTATTAGTGCAGTAGGAGACCTGCTTTGTGCTATTGGATCAGGAAAATCAGGAGCCATTTTCCATCTGTACCCTTTGAGCTTATTAAAACTGGACACAGAATTTCTGCGCTCTGTCTTGTGTCCGGGCAGTGCCTCTGACCCAGGGTGCCGGGGTGTGGGCTGCTGCGGGCCAGCTGCACACTGCGATGCGCTGCTCCGGGGAACCTCATTTGCCTCCCCGTGACAAAGCTTTCCTCCAGGGTATTCCCCGGGCACAGCCGCAGCACATCTGAAATGGAAATAGCAGCAGCAGAAGGTGAGCCTATTCACAGGCCACGCTAGGGATCTGTGCTCTCGAACCTTTCCTGCGAGTATCAGAAAGAGCATCGTTAAAAAAAACGGCGTGTTTAAAAGACACCAGGGAAGAATCCAGATGTTCTAATGGGAGGCACTCATTCAAAATGTGATTTTGAAGCAGGTAATTGAATGGAAATGAAGTTTGCAGTATCACTTGGAAAAAAGTAATCTTAGTATGAAATTTTGCATTGATGAATCCAAAAGATTACTAAAAACTGAATGAGCTTTGCTTAATTTATGTTGCTCAGTTATTGTGAATCAGCCTCAAGAACAAAAGAATTAACCAGTTCTATTTCAGGGTTCTTATCCATTAGCATAGCAATATTTGTATCATCCTTAAACAAATCTTAGATTTGTTTGTCTCTAGTTTTACATTCATCAGTACACATTAAAATATTCCCACTTCTCTAAAATTTATCTGTACTGAAAATAAAACAAAAAAATTGCTAGACAGAATCAGAGCCAAAATTATTAAACACTGCTTTTTTACCTGGCATGAACATTCTCTGGATGCACATACTATTCTATTTTATTCTGAAAATCCTATTAAAATAATAACAAAGATAGTGACTGCTAATGCATTAGATGGACTGGTGAAACTGAGCTCCCTAAGTGTCCCTCCTGTGAAATGCCTGCTGTTACGACCATTAGTAGTCATAATGGCCAGTTCAGATTCTCCACTATTTTGTAAGTTCTAAAAAAATATTTTTAATAGTCTCTTAAGGGAAATAGTAAGCTTTATAGTTTGAGAAACAAAACCAGATGGGAATGAGAAAAAAAAAATTACAACTAAACACACCCCTCCCCCTCAAGCCCACAAAAATTATACTATAGGGAGCCACCCTATATATGACCAGATCTGTTTATATATTAACTTCAAACCAACATGGGTACACTTCCGACTTTATTATCTAGTGTGAGTTTTCTTCCCACACTTCAGTGAAAGCTTTGCTGTTATATCTGTGCACTATAGCAAAGGGACATAAGCCCAACATATACTGTGTCCAACAATATTCATATTTCACTATCAGAGAGCACAACAATAGTTCCATTGTGTAGGGCAGCTCTCCTTGGAGGTGGAAGGAAGGCTGCACACAAGCTTCCAGAGTGGTCCAGAAATATGATGGTGACACCAGACTGGTTCATGTAAACAGGAAATCAAACCAGGATGTAAACTGGACTGCTTCCATATTCAGTAATATTTAGCTAAAAATAAACAGTTTGAATAGAGGTAGGAAAGCCAATTCTCTCTGTAAACTCATTTTTCAACTTAAATTTTTCAAGACCTGATAGAAAAATTCAAATAAAATGAGTGTTAATGTTGCTCTATCAATATGTCTGTTATGAGATTGCAGTAACTTCCAGATGACTTATTAGTGTGAAAAGGGCAATGGAAAGTCTCTTTCCAGTGAATAATAAGAACTTTGAGATGAAGATTGAAAAGGGATACAACTGATCCATAAGTATATCAATGGATTAAAAAAAATCAAGGAGAAAGAATTTCTACTTAAGCTAAAAGACAATGTAATCATAAGAATAAATAAATAAACACTGTGAAATCTAGAACCGATGAGCCATCTCATTCTGACAAGAATAAGGGGTGCTCAATCAGCCCACACAGAGTGAGGAGGAAGCTGGTGAGTTTTTGTAAGAGTATTATCTAATTCTACTGCTGTCTTCAAGACCATCATGTGGAGTTCACCTGGGAGTTCCTCTGCAATCTGAAGTTCCTTATGAATTCTCTGGTTGCTGAAATTATGCCAAACTGCTCTCCAACTCTAGGAATAAGTGAATATAGGGTAAGAACTGGAAAAGAACAGTAAAAGTCACCAAGTCCAAGCTCCTGCCATTACATGTAAACCTGAATATAATCCAATTAATAACACTGTCAAGCTTCATCTCCAAATAAATCACATTATTTGCCTCCACTGGCCACAAAAGAAGACTATTCCAAACCTCAGTGCTTTAACTCTGGGAGGTTTTTCTTATTCTCAGCCTCAGTTTTTCAAGGATATTCTTTCCAGCCCAAAATATCTCTTCATCACAATCATATTTGTTTTACCATATTAGAAAAGTTATGCTTTTGCTCTACTCTTATGCCATAGGCTGCTTATCATTTAAAACAATATATTCTTAATAGCTGGAGAGTCAAATTAATTCTTTAAGATGAATCAATCTTTCTTAGATGGGGAAGATTAGGTATGTGACAAGTTCCAGATTATTGAAACCTTCCCTAACATCTGCATCTGCTTGCAGAGGATGAAGGCTAAGAGACACAGCGAGTAAATGTAACTCTGAAGGAAAATAAGGAAACAAGGAGGAAGCTTTTTGGTTAGAGTTTCACTGCTGGTAAGCAAGAGTTGTATGTCACTTCCCAGGGCTATGCTTGAGAACAGCAGCAAGGAGTGGCCAAAGGTTCTCTACTGAGTGGCTGTCATTATTCCCACCTGGAGTACTGCATCCAGCTCTGGGCTCCTCAGCACAAGAAAGACATGGACCTGTTGGAGTGAGTCCAGAAGAGGGCCACCAAGATGGTTAGAGGGATGGAGGACCTCTTGTACAAGAAAAGGCTTAGAGAATTGGGTTTATTCAACCCAGAGAAGAGAAGGCTTTGAAGTGATCTAGTTGTGGTCTTTCAGTACCTGAAGGCAGCCTACAAGAAAGATGGAGAAAGACTTTTCACAAGTCCAGGTAGTGACAGGGTATGGGGGAATGGATTCACACTGAAAGACAGTATGTTTAGATTAGATATTAGAAGGACATTCTTTGCTATGAGGATGGTGAGACACTGGACCACGTTGCCCAGAGAAGTTGTGGATGCCCCATCTCTGAGGCAGGCCAAGATGGATGGAGCTCTGAGCAACCTGATCTACTGAAAAATGTCCCTGTCCCTGGCAGGTGGATTGGAACAGGATGATCTTTAATTTCCATTCCAACCCAAATCATTCATAGCACATTCCATTAACAGCTAATCAAGGCTTTGGCATTGCCGCAGGCTACATGACACTGGAATAGGATCCAGAAAGCAAGTAAACAAACTGATCTAGCCTCCAAGGAGGGCTCTTTCTTGAGAAAACAGTCCATATGATCCAATCTTGTCACCTCAGACCCACTGGAAATGTTGGATAAAATAAAGTGCCCAAATGTTTCTCCCCCTGAATTTAGAACTTCCCTAGAAACCTGGAGGTTGTGGAAGGAAAAAAGCACGGACAGACTTGGCTGTGAGCCAAACATCTTGCTTCAGGAGTCAGTTGTGACCTGGAGACACACAAAGGATATCCTGGATGGCAGAGGTAGAATTTATGTGACTGACATTAGAAAGAGGAATCACATATAGTAGAGGTTGTGCATGTTCTCATTCATGTGCAAGCTTTGAGGGGAAAGGATTTATACACCATCTAGAAGCTGATGAGAAGGTATAAACGCAAACTCTGTGACAAAGCCTGTCAGTGAACTGCCCTCCAGTGCAATGGATTTTACTCAAACCTCCAGCCTGTTCCTAGCCCTCAGGTCCCCAAGGATTGCCTTTCTTCCTTCCTTAGCCTTCTGCCATCAAAAAATTCATTAGCATATTCTTATTTTGATCATTAATGAAGGTGATGAATAGTACCATTAAATGATTCTCCGCTCATGACTGAATTCTGAGAAATTCCATTTGCAAAACAAACAAATCCAGAAAACTAAAAATACTAGCATGTGATTTCCAATAGTTAAAACTGTTTCATTTTCATAGTACAGACTTCGGGCTTCTTAGCTTCATAGCAAACTAAAGTGGATGATAAAATCTGTAAATATGAACTAAAATAGAAAGAGGAAGACAAGAATGATTCAGTTGTGATAAAAGGAAATCTGCACAAAGAATGAGGGTACAATGCAGCTGTTACATTTCAGCATCACTTACTGAAGAAAATTAATATCAAGCTCTTTTAAAATTATCCTTTTTCCTCCTTTTATTTAGCTCTTATGTACAAAAATACAGTAATTGCTTGAATAAATGAGTGATAAAACTATTTTGCACATGTATTTAATTATAATTTTCAAGCATGCACTCTTGAAAGTGCTAAGACCTCAGCATTAGCATAACTTGCTGGCAGTATTGATTGTATGTATGTTTGCTGGTTAATTATCTAACTTTGAAACTGCTCACTGTTTTATTGTTCCTGATTGTTCTACCAATTTATATTTCTGGCAAGCATCAATTTCAACTCATCACAGAAGAAACTCTACTTGATTAGAGTCAGAAACCATTCTGTTTTGTTATATTTTCTAAGTGCAACATGTTCTCTGTACATGGAATAAATTATATACCTGCTACATTGCCAGATGCATAGTCAGTAGGCAATCTTCTGCAAACATGGAGGGGGGTTGTTGTTTTTACATCAATATTAACCATCTCAATCAAAATGCAAAATTCACACTCACTGCCATCTGGATGGTTGTAAACACAAAGTCCCCGGACAGTATTGTCCAGGGACTTTGTGTTTACAAATGGAGAATGGCTTTCCCTCCTTTACCGATGTAACTTCAGAAACAAAATTAGCAAGATAAAAATCACCATAAGGTATTATAGCATATACTAAGCATTCTCAAAGTATTTGTGTCAAAGAATATAACAGGATGTAAATTATTAATATCAAGGAAACAATGGCATAAGCAAGTGAGCAGAGCAACAAAGATAAAAGTTGTGCCTTTCATTACAAAGAGTATGTATGATGGAGAACACACTTGAGTATTTCTAATATACGACTGCAATAATCACAGGCAATGTACAAAAATAAAAGAGGCAAATTTCTTTCACTAATATTTTTTGAAGTTACAGACCTGTGAAAGACACACTGCCTGGACTGTTAGTATTTTTTACAAATTAGTGTGGTGTCAGTGGGCTGGAAGGATTTATCTGCTAAAAGTCAGGAAGTCTGAATAGGATATATAATTGACAAACATTTAATAGAACAAATCTGCTATATATGCATACAGGCTGTCTTATTGGAAATACCTTAAGAATCCATTAGCAACTCTCTGGATTACCAAACAACCAAGAACCAAGGAGCCTTTAACATAGTAAAGCACTTATAATTTTTTTCCATAATCTATCTGGCAGTCAATGAGTAGGTAATAGCATGTCTGAATGCTTTGAATACTAAATACAAAAGTAGAGAAAGCCAAAATATTCTCAGGTCCACACACAACTACTGAAGTGGAACACTCACAAAGTTATCTGTACTCATAGTTTAAATCTGCTTTAAATTTTGGGCTTTACTTGCATTATACAAATCCAGTCAAGTCGACAGTCAAATTCCGTAAAACTGGTATAACCAAATAAACAGCCTTTTAATATGCTCAGCAAAATTCACCATTCCTGAAAAGCCTGATCTCTGGTTAAGTGCAAATCTACATGTTGCCTGAGTAGTTTTTTGGTTTTGCTTTGTTTCATTCTTAATGAAACATGAATGGTTGTCTTCTATGTTGCTCACAGAAATGGAGATCCACAGGAGAGAAAACACTCAGCAGGATTTTTACTAAGAGGCTTCTTAAATGCAGTGATCCCAGCAGCACTGCTTGGCCCAGGCCAGAGCACTGGCACGGCATCTGGGGGTTGTCTCCTGCTTGTACTTCAAAGGCAGGGATCCACTGCCTAATTGTGTATCCATTTAATTCATCTCCCTTAGACAAAGCCCAGAGAAGCCATTGCTGAACTTATTGCTCACTGTCCTGATACCAGTTTCTCAACAGGACTGCAAGGCAGACCTTCAGTACTCTGAACTAACACCCTGTACTGACTCAGACAGAAGAAACAATATTAAGCAACAGAATTGGTAGACGTGATAAATAGATTGACAAATAGATAGACCAATAGATAAATTGGTAGATAGGATAAATATGGTGCAATGAGGAAGAGTCAGCATGGCTTTTGTAAAAAGAAGTTGTTCTTCACTTATCTACCAAAGTCCTCTGACATGTCAATGAAACGTTGGCAGCACAGATCTGTTTGATGCCATCTGTCTGGATTTCCAGAAGGCACTTAAAAAGTTGCCTCCCTTGAGGCTCTTGAGGAAGCTGATCAGACATGAAGAAATGTTCAGAATATGGGAAGAAATGAGGTAAAGTATTAGTTGCTTCTCACAGTAGAAAGAGATCACACACGGAATTCCACATGGCTTTGTGCTGAAGTCCACACTGCTCAGCACAGATGGCAAGGGATCAGAACACAGTGTCAAAAAGGGATGAAAATATTTGCTGACAGCACTGAATTAGTCAGTGATACAGACTATGGCTGATTGCAGACTCACATAAGAACTTCCTACCATTTAATGACTAGGCAACAAAAATTCACTGTAGAGGAATGTGAAATGAGGACAAACACCGCTAGAAATCACTACAAAAGGAATCAAGATTATAAAATATTTTTTTTCTGTCATATAAATAGATGATGTATCCACATCTTCAGCAGTGTTTATAGTTATATGTCCATCTGAAGACACATATAGAAGTCCTGTAAAAGATACAGATAAGTGCAACAGGTATGATTAAAAATATGGAGTGATTACAGGATGAAGAACAATAAAATAGATTAAGGGGTTTTGTTTGCAAAAAGAAAACATATAATAGAGAACAGCAAAATCAGGAGTGGCCTGAAAAAGGTGAGTAGGAAATAACTGTTTCTTTCAGCCCCAAATCTGGAAGACAGTAAATTAAGCCAGAAGATGCCAGTCTCCAGGCAAACAAAAGGACTTATATCTTCACTCATAATATTATTAATCAATAGAACTTGTGCCAGGACATTGTGGATGCTTAAAATGTACCCAAATTCAAAATAAGATTTGGATAAATTAATGGAACAAAAAGACACCTAAGACCATTCAATACAAACCCACATCAAACAGTTTAGGAAGTCACAGAATCATTCATCAGTAGACACTCAAAACGTATTTTGGGAAGGGCTTCTAGAGTGCCCTTATAACATTCTCAGGAAGCTTACTTGGTAGTTACTATTGGAAACAAGGTGCAGAGCTAGATGACACTGCTCTTACCCATATGCAATTATTCAAGTTAGAATTGGAGGTATGCACTGTCAGTGTTGAGTCACTGTGCAGAGAAATAATCTGTGCTTCACCTGCAGGATGAAACTGGAATTTCTGGGCTGTGCCATCAAACTGTGCACATACAGCTGCACCTCTTGGAGAAACATCAAGCTGCTGTACATGTGGAGCCACATTCTCCAATGTGTTATAAATGTCCAGGCTTTCTAACATATGTCAAGCCTCTCCTCACGACTGCGCATGCTCACTGTCATTGCACAACTATCAGATTTCCCAGGAAAAGGGTTGCTGCATACCTCCAAATCTTAGATAAATACACAGCTTCTCTATATTGTGCCAGACAATTTCTAAGTGAGAAATAATTTGTGTTCATGAGAAAACACAAAGACGATAATTCTGTTTGGAATATCTTATTTTATCTGGAGTGAATGTGGCTTCTCAGACTTGAACCACAATTTTCATATCATTTGGTGGTTCTTGCTTTTATTGTCTGCAAATGAGTGGCCTCATCGTCTCTGCTTGCTGGTCGGACCTAAAGGTTTGCTAGACAGTTTAATTTCCTTACCCTCACCATTTTTGTTGTCACAGTTTACAGTCCTACAATGAGAGGTGCTTCAGTTCATGAGAACACCCTCAAATTTCTTTTTGCCAAAGTGATCTTCCTAGACTGTACTGTACACGTGACTGAGGCTCTTGAGTACAGAAGTGTGGTTTTGTAGTGAAGCAAACCAAGACAGTGTCTTAATCATGTTCATTTCCCTTAGTGTTTGCTTTGCTGTTTCAACATAGTTTTCCAAGTCCATTGACCTCCAAATAATAAAGGCTGCAAGTGCATCTATGAGATCTCCATACCTTTCAAATATCTGAAATTCCCGAGATATTTAATGTGTTCTGTTATATGAAACAACTTTATCATAAATGCTGCTGTTTAATGCTATCCTGTTGTTATTAATTGCCTTACTGATTACTGAATTATTTAGCTGAATTTCATTAATAAAACTTCCCTCTGTATCTGAGGGATTATTTGTAGGTTATGCTAAGTGTATTGTGCTGTGCCTTGGTCTTATGTTTTACACTCTGAAACAGAGTAAGTGAGACCTGTTTGACAAAAAGTAAGGTAAGCCTCCAGTTTTACATTCAATTACAAGCTATATTTTCCCATCTTTTTTTCTCACAGAGAAAGATTTTTCTCACAGAAAAGCTGGCAGCAGGGATGTCAAACCTTGTTTAAGAATATTTTCTATGAATTGTTTAAAAAAATTTCTTCTCCAGAGCTTGTCCAGATGGTTTTCCTTGCTGTCCTATCATTGTGTCTCACTTCAAAAGCTCTTATAGACACATTATGATTTTCATGAACTGCACAAATAGATGTGGAAAGTTTTCTTACTGTTACTAATGTGACTTTCATCTGGGGGGTGGGGAGGCTGGTGCTTTTGGCTGTTTCTGAAAGGACACAGATAAACTTTCTGACATCTAATGACAACATGAAATAATTCCTTCTCTGCTTGAGCATAAGTTTGCTCCCTCAGTTAAGTGTTTTTCATTTGCTTCATTCCTGCCACAAGGCTGCTCCAAGGGCTGCTGGCGAAGGAGCTTAGAAACCTGTTTCACACATGTTAATGAATTATCAGACTTTCCAGCTCACACTCCGCTTTCAGTAGCCAGCTCAGCAGAAACAGTCACCAAAAAGCTGGAGTCTTCATTGATTTCAACTGCTTGGCTTTTCTAAAGGGAAATATATGGGGATATAGATATTTATTATCGATTCCTCTCACTTCGTCTCCTAAAAGCTTAAGCAATTAATCAATAATGAACAATCTCCTTTATATTTTACAGTCACATTTTAAGTTGAAAAATAGCCTGAATGACAACACGTGTTGATTGCAGACATCCCCAGTAGCAGCAGCAATCCAGCTTCTGTGGGAGATTCTTCTGCAGCCAACACCAGGACAGGGGACAGTGCGGGAGCAGATGTTTGTGGCTCTGTGTCCTGTACAGGGTTTCTGCCACAGATCAGCCCTTGTTGTCCCACCAGCCCTGTGAGGAGGAATGGGGGTAGCCAACATGAACACTCATTTGGATCCACCACCAGAAAAAGGGGTGCACGGAATTACTGTACTCCTTTTAACAAATAACTAATTATTCAGGATAGTCTTGCTGGAGTGTAGGTGGTCCTCACTTTGGGTGTTGTTTATTTAGAGCGTACTGAGAGCTGCTGAATTCAGAATGTCTTCTTTGTAGCACAGCCACAAGAAGTGTAGGCTTAGGACTTAAGCTTAAGAACATTAATATTAGGGGATTCTGATATGCAGTTTTATTCTGTCATTACCAATAATTTGCAAAGGCAGGAACAAAATCAATTTCGTAAATAACATAATCTGTCTTGGCAGAAAATGCACATAGAGGTATTAACATTTTAAAATACTTCCAGCTTCTGCATGAAAAACTGTGAAGCATCTGTCTCAAAAAAAAAGCGAGGAGGGATTTAGATAGTTTTCTGGAGGTCAGATAATTTTTTTACATTTATTACCTCATAATTTAGTCGGAGGCAGATTGTGGCCTGTGAACACCAAATACTTGATCTTCTCACTCCTTTTGTTGATATTTTTGTGCATGTTGCTCATCATACACTTCTCTAATGCAAACTTCTTCCTTTTGACCTAACAATGATCTCAATAGTTTTTCTCAGAAGAACCCACTTTTCAGCAATGTTTATGACAAAATATTTTCAACTATTATTTTGTTGCTGCTTTTTGATTTTATCATTCACAATGGGTTAAGGTTGGTGATTACTAAATGTAGATTTCTACTCACTAATTTTTCCTAAAACTGAATTTTAAAAGTTTCATTACTCAAGTCTTAAAAAGCCAGATTTTTAAAAAATCTTTCTAGATTTTAAAATAACAAGAGATGGAGAGAACATTTTAACATTTATTTTGCTGTCAGAACAAAGATATCAACAAAACTGGAATTCTTCCAACAATACCAGTTGAAATATGATAAAATCATAAGAGTTAGAAATTAAGTGTAATAAGTATAGGTCTGATGCATGAACCTGAGATATTAATGTACATCCAATAGCAGCATACACTAAAACCCTTCCCCATTTCCTTTTTTCCTCAAATGCAATATGGGCACTTTATAGGTAATGTTCTCTCACCATAATGGCAGGTTAAAGACTACTCAGTAATAGTCACTAAAAGGCTTAATATCAAAAATTTGACTGTTTCCGCACCTTTTTTTTTTTTTTTGTGTGTGTGTGTGTGTGTGTGTGTGTGCTGGTAATCTGTGTTCACAGAGGTCAAAGAGTGAATTTCAATGAACTTTTTGTGCTTCTTTCCAAAATTTCAACGAAAGAAGTATTACAACATTTTTTGGTCATGACAGGCCAGGTCACAGTCCAGCTGGCTCCATGTCCCCCATTAACCTGTCTCTAAAGTGGCCAGTAGTGGATGTTAAGGGAACAAATGCGAGAGATGAGACAGATCCATAGCCAGGTCATCCACAGGCACTGGCATCTCGCAGCTAAGGACGTCCTTACCTGGAGTTTATACATTGACATCCTGTGCTACAGTTACCAAACAGTATCTGCGAGTGTTGCAGATACTGTATACTTGACATGATACATTTCAAGTCCAAAACATTCTATGGTATCTAGTTCTGTAGCATAATTGTATGTTACCTGGAAAAGTACATCCTTTTGTTAATTTTAAATTTGTTGCCCAACAGGATTTCATTTGATTCCTCCTAAACCCTCGTATCATCAGAAAGTGATGGCTAACACCCATTGTATTCACAAGTTCAAAGTTCTCTCTCAAATCTCTCCTTAAATTTTCTTCTGCAAGCCAGTCAGTCCAAAACTATTTCGAGTTTCTTCATACAGAACTATTACATCTGCTCAATGTTTGGAATTTTCAGCTGTCATCTTTAAACTGGACTATCCTGAATAATTTGTTACCATTCCCAAACTAACCTCTACATATCCAAGATTGTTTATGGACAGTTAATTGAGTAGTGTACATCTCAGTAGAGATACTTTCAGAGACTCTGTATAACACCCTTCATTGTGAAGACAAGAACTCTGAAGTGAACCTTTTCTTCCATTATATGATACCTCCATTTCTTTCAAACACTTTGGTGAGGAACTTAAACTTGAAAAAAATCTGAAAACATCAGTATACTTACCATAAACACTTCGGTGACCCTTACTCATTGATCTCTAGCATCTCCAGTAACTTTGTGAAACACCACATCAGGTATAGAGGTTTTGTTGATTTTTCTCCAACACATCAATCTGAACGTAGTGATTACTTTTTAAAAATTATTTTATATAGGTTCCAGCAATATATTCATATGTACTTTCTTCTCATATGCCCTGTCTGCATTTTTCATACTCTATGCACAACAAGCCAAAGGAACCTTAATGAAAAATTAATACAACACATTTGCAGAGCTTCAAGGGCAAGTTTAACTGTAGAGAGAGGCTTGAAGGGCTTTTGGAAATAATTAAAAGCCCACTGAGTCTTTTTGCAGCTGCAAAGATTTCCAATGCATTTAGATGACTTGGTCACTGTGTGTTTGATGCAAGAAAAATTTCTGCCAAGGCTCTGCTGCAGAATAGGCTTCTGACTGGTTATAAAGTTCCCCATGAGGCTGATGCTGTTCTGCAGACTTCCAAGACTTCCTACTGACTTCAGTGAGCACAGAATAAAGCAACATCATCCCACTGCTGCTTTGGGAAGCAAATTCCATTTCAAGCAGAAGGAATTATTCCATGAAGAAGAATCCTATGTCATGTTTTGAGAGAACCAAATCTCAAACTCTTTCCTCTGGAAAACTTTCACCTGAAGTAACAGCTTACAGAAATTCTGCCCTAGATAATAAGTGTCTAATTATTAAAAATGCTGCATCAAGGTAAGGAAAGAAAAAGCTAGTCTGGCATTTATTGAACTTTTTCATTTGTAAAATTTGTAAATGAGCAGCAACAAAAATGTCAGTACTAGCATTTTATCTACCCTTCCTCCTTTTCTCACATATTTTACACTTCCAAATAACTCCTTATCAGCTCATTTTTGAAAAAAAGACACTTTATGTCTATTTTCCCAATGTTTTGATGCAAAACTTTTGTGCATGCACCCTAATTTGCACATTAAAAGCCCATTAACAATGCAAAATTTCATGTTAATTTTTTATATGCAATTCAAATTTCCAGAACAATGGCACATACACTAAAAAATACTGCATCTTGAAAATATAATCTTATGTAGACAATAGATTTATATTATATGCAATTCAAATTTCCAGAACAATGGCACATACATTAAAAAATACTGCATCTTGAAAATATAATCTTATACAGACAATAGATTGCTATTGCACCTACAAAAGAATATCATAAAACAATGAAACAAGTCTCACAAGTCACAGCAAAAAACACATTAGCACTCTAAGCAGTAGTTTGTTTACATTAAAATTAGCTCTGAGAAGGTTTACTGGGAAATCGAGCGCTTGGATTTTCCATTAGAGTACTGAGTGCAAGATGTAAAGCTGCTTCCATTTTTGTGCGGATTCTGTTCTTCTAATCCACATCCATTTACTTTGAATTTTCTGTAAAACTCTAAATGAATTTCAACTGGAGACTTAGGGTTGCATGAAACCAATAAAAAAGACTGTGCTGGCTGCATGCCTTTGGGGAAGCAGTCATTAATTCACACTCAGAAATATGGTGCTGGATCTCACCAGGCATGTTTAGAGCTACAGAAAGGCTAAGGGAATCACAATTTCACATCTGGCCCAGTCACTTCTCATTTAATACCAGGGGATGATTTGTACAATCGTCAAGAGTAGAATCTAGCCAGCATTTAACTAGCTGGATGAGAAGGAAGTGTTATAAAGGTGTTATTGTCATCTAAAAATGACCTATAGAACTGCTAAAATATTAACACTTTGGAGTTCTCTGGTATCTCTGCAATTTAGATAAGATAGTGCAGCATCAGTTCTGCATCCCAGATGTCACATTGGAGATTTTTCTGTTACCATGAGCTAAAAAAAAATCCCTTCTTGTTAATGATTCCTGAAATTTTGGACAGTTGGTAGCCCAAATTCTGAATTTGTTGATAGGCCCCATAAATGCCTCTTTAAACATCACAGATCCACTGTACAGTCTGTTCATGTGATAATCCTGTTTCAAAGCATGAGGGGGGCCAGAAGAAAAGGGATCTGCTAAAATGTACTTGTTATTTCTTGGGGTTAATTTTTTTCTGCTGAGTTTCTCGTGACCTTTTACTATCCTAGTCTTTCTACTATCCCCATTTACCACGTTTGCACATAGATCTCTCTACACAGCAATAAATAAGAGCAGGATGACCACATCCACTTTGTAGAACTACAGTCAATAACTTAAACTGAGATCAAATGTTGCTTACTGGGGTAAATGCTTTTTTTTATTTTCAGCTAGGGAAACTAATGTTTATCATTTATACAGCATTCTACGTTTCTGAAATACTGAAAACATTTTAAATTGATTAATCCTGTCTGTCATACACATTGAGGTCAAATTCGCTTTTATGGGCAGCAGTATTACTCAGGATTAATTGAAGAGAATTCAGCTTCTTCAGCATTACATGATAGTAAAATTTGGCTTTTAGTAATTACAAATATTTTAAAGAGGTTAAAACATTGAATGAAATGTTGTCCTGATCTGCAAAGCTATTGCTGTGGTCTACAGGATTCCACAGTTTTAGGCAATGGCAGGATTTGTTCATTTTGAGGTTACACTTGGGTAAGGGGTAAAATTTATGCCTGAGAAAAATTCACTGAACACAGGTTTTTGCCAACACCACAAGCACTTGCCATATTTTCACTACAAGTGCAAAAAATTCAGAGTAGGGAAGATGTTACTGAGTCTCCACCTGGCTGCACCAGTGCAAATATAGGCCAAAGGGAGGGTTTCTTTACTGCTAAGGGACAGTGGCAGGCTGGCACAGAGAAAGGACATGAGCACACAACACTAATTAGGTCCAACGCAGCAAATCCTCACCCTTCCACTATTACTGCACTTTATCATATTGAATATATATTTAAATAACTGTAGGTTAAAAAAAAATGAAACAGTCTCTCCTTAAAAGAAGAACAAGTAGTTAATTCCTACTCATGGCCACAAAAGGAAAACCGAGGAATAACTAGGTTATTTTATAGCTTGGGAGGTTTAGCATAGACATTAGGAATATGCTTTCCAACCTAAAGGATTGTTAAACACCAAAATAGGTTAGCTTGGAAGGCCATAGGCTAGAAAGGCTTTAGGAAATGGGAAGTTTTAAGAGCACTTAAGCATACTTGCATTCAGGATGGTCTAGGATACAGCTGATCAGCTCGGTGTAGGGGATGGACCACCAATATTCTGAATTTCCATAGAGCTTCTCAGTACCATGATTCCATAGGGGTACAGCTGCTCTT
Source organism: Brachypodius melanocephalos (assembly GCA_013398615.1). Taxonomy (NCBI): domain Eukaryota; kingdom Metazoa; phylum Chordata; class Aves; order Passeriformes; family Pycnonotidae; genus Brachypodius; species Brachypodius melanocephalos. Next base: position 7,262,030 of record VZSR01001299.1, on the reverse strand, counting down.
AGTCAGGCACAATACAAACAATCCTGAAAGCAAATGACCAACCTGAAACAATTGTACTGCTGACTAAATTAACGAGAAAGGAATTGTCTTCACAATCTTCTTACTACTCTTTATCCCAAAGTTATGTATTATATTGGGCCAGACAAGAAGACAAACACCATATTCTGATGCAATCCAGTCCTGCCTGTTTTGCCCACACCACTGTTTCTTTTTTCCTATCTTGATTACAGATCAGAGTAGTCCAGGCTTAAAATTGTAGTTGTTGGAACAAGAGGTCACTTGAGTCATTGCAATTTCCAGAAATGTGGCTTATGCCCTCAGATATTTCTCTGGCAATGTTTTATTGTAAATGAAACATATTCCATATCACTCTATCTTTGCAAAACTTTAGAAGACTTGACAAAGTGGGATAGAATGGCTGAAGGGTTTCTGCTTGGGTTTTTTTGACTTCATAAACATTAGAACAATACTTTCCTGGTTTGGTCACTTTTTATGGCTGACTGCCTGCACTTCTGGTAAAGAAATAGTTTAAATGAACCACACTGTAAACTGACGGTCAGTCATGGTGTCTGCATCACTCCATTAGAGAGGGCAAATAATTTTAAGTGGCCAGATCTCAGCCTCAGAACCAAATATTCACTGCTCTTTTGATATGGGTAAACCAGATTTTTGCTTTCTTTAGTTTTTGCAAATTGCAGCTTGAGTTTTCACATGTATTTTTTATGGTAAAAATTACATTTGTCTGTAAAAATACAAACCCAGATATGAATGCAGTCTTGGTCACTAATACTGTAAAATTAGAAACTGAAAGCTGAAATGACACATTCAAAAATATATAGTCATTCTGATTCATATTAGAGAAAAAAAAAATCATGAGATAGAATTGGCTAATTTTTCCCTTAAATCCCAATTTTACTTCCACAGTAAGCTTACTAGCTAGTAAGTTTAGCTATTGTCTAGAAAACTAATTTTCAAGTGTGCACCAATACTTTGCCCATAAGTATAATCTGTAAAGATGCACGTGGAATACAAATGTTAAAAACATTACATCAAATTCTGGTCCAAACCAAAACCAAATTATGTTCCAATTTTGTACTAGTAAATCCCCAGCACAGGTCAAAAGACACAACCAGCACCCAACAGAATAAAAGCTGAGCACTGAGAAAAAGCTTTACTGGATCAACCACACTGAAGCAGGAATTAAAAATAGCACTAAAACCAGTAGAAAGTAAGCTACATTTATTCTCTAAATAGCAGGGGGGAAAGGCCATAGTGTTTGTGGTTCTCAAATGCTTCAGAAGATTGCAGAGTATTTAGTAGAAATCTTTCAAAATTGCCAACTAAACTGATGGACATCTTGTTTGTACATGTTACATTACCAAAATTGGGCATTACTATATTTAAATGAGATTTTGTGGAAGTTTTTCAGGTCTTACCAGTTTCAGACTAAACCAAACAGCAGTTCATTGAAATTGAAACATTTTCCAGTCAGTCTGGCCTAAAGACAAGCCTTAAGTGACTTTAATTCTGGAATTGTTTAAATTAAAAAAAAAAAAAAAGTTTAAAGATGCTACGCTACTTATATTAATTTGGTTTCGCCGCACAGAATTTTTTCCCAGGTTTTATATTTACTAGTTATATTTCCAAGATTTTAATATCTGCCTCTAATTCTTTTTCCTTTATTTTGTATTCTAGATGGGTTGTGAGGGGTGTAGTCCAGGTGGCACATCTTCATGGGCTAACAGCAGCTGATATATGAATTTAGCACCTGGGACAGTCTGACACAAATAAGCCAGTTAATTTACAACAAGATTCTCTTTTCTGTTTAATAAAAAAAAAACAAAAAACCAAAGCAAAAAACCCCCATCATAACCAACCAAAATTTACTGTCCTCACACACCCTGACATATCTACTTCTTACTGTTCAAAGACAGACCATTTTAAGCAAAAATGATGCATGCCTCATGTGAATACAGTTGTCCTAAAATCTGCAGCTTTATCTTTCAGGTCCAGCAGTAATTCCTGTGTTTTCCTGCTTCTGCAACCTTTATACATCCATGTAGGCCAATCCCAACAAACCTGTAAGAAAAAAAGCCACAGATTTCCTCATTTTATGAACACAATTCACCCTCCCAGACTATTAAGCCTAATCAAGTTCACTAGCAGGCCCAGCTGGTGGCTGTAATAATTTTGCTCTTTGAGTTCATTCTTTTTACACATTCCTTCCTTTGTACGACTTTGTATTTGCAGTTACAAAGCACCTTGAGGTGGTGGAGTGGAGGGCAGACAGATCACTCTTGCCCATCTTCCTCCACTCACTAAATAGTTGCACAAGTTTTGGTTCTTAGGTAACTCTCTAAAAGACTTGGAGGTTTTCCTTCGTCTTGTTTTGAAATTCTGTATCCCCCATGGGAGAAGACCAAGCCTTCCACCTCACACTCATCCTCTTCAATGAGGGGGATGACTGGTACTTCATTGATTGAAGGAGTCACATAATTTCTTCCAATTTTATGTACCCAGGACTCCTAAGTGAATCCATGGCATTTCTGCTCTGATCAAACTGGTCTTCCAGGAACAACAGTGTCAGATTACCCTCTTTTCTGACTTAGAGATGGGGCTCCTGAGAGGTGTTTTAAAGACTTTTATTCTATTTTCAGTCTCATGTGAAGTGTGAGATGGTACAGATGTTACAATTCATGTCATCAAAATCAGAAGCTAAACTATTTTTTAATTACAATACATTTTAAGTGGTTTTTGGTGAACACTCAGCTTCTCTTGGTAGTGACAGCTCCTACAGAAAGGATGGTGAGAGGGCAGTCATCACAGTAGGATTGCAGGCCTGAGCAAATTGAAAGCTGGTCTTAGGGCATTTGCAGTCCCCTGAAACAAATGTACTTGCATGGGCCATTTGAAAGTGAGAATTGTACTGTGCACGCCCAGTGAGCCCATCAGATGTGCTGGAGAAGTGGTGGCTTTACAGAATGGCACAGCTGAAAATGAAGAACCAAGAGAAGATTACAAATTACTGCTCTGTGCTTTTCACAGTTTAAGGGAGGTGACATCTTGGGGATCCCATCTTTAGATAAAAAGACATAAGATAAAAGGCTGAAGTAAATTACTCATGATCATTAACTTCTTAGTCATGGGAGAACTACAAAAAGCACCCACAACTGGTTAGATTTGCATGTTGTGCATTCATCCTGTGTCCTCAGTGAGTTTCTCAGTGGAAGGAACAGAGCTGGAAATGCAACTCTGCAGGATGCTACCTGCCCTCCTCAGTGATTCTGATGATTACTTCATTAAGCTGTTTTATGAAGCAAATTTTCTACCTCCACCTAGATTTTAAGCAAGATTGCTCTTTTTCTAACTTTCCATACATTCACCACTTTCAAACCCTTCCAGAAATGACAAAAAGCAGAGCAGCAGCAGGCTGTATTACTTTCAACTGACTTCACTGCCTTTAGGTCAGGCAAGCTGAGTTGTCCTGATATTTAAAGTGACCTAGGAAGTTGATTTTTACATTAAAAACCAAAAATATTATTTCAGGATTTTGAGAAAAAGAAACTAATATTGATACAGATTATGTACCAGTAATTAAAATGTAGAATAAAAAGTAAGACTGTGGTAGTAAAAAAAAAAAAAGGTGAGGATTTTTACAGTAAAATATCAAGGTGTCCTTAAGGTATCTAAACAACCGTAACCTCACTTCAGAGAGAAGTCACACAAAAATCAGACAATCAGAATTAAGGTATTTGGTGCACTTAGCTTTTAAGTAATTAAAACTGGTTTTTAAAGATGTATTTACATTTTTATGTAATTTTTTCCCAGCCTGAGAATACCACTCAAGGCTATTATCCATGGAGTTCTTAAAACAAAACTGTGTAGAAATATTCACTCTGCACAATACGGCACATACAACTCATTAGCTAACCTCATTAGGCTCTCAGTCCACAAAACAGTATAGAGTATTTAATTTGAGGTCTTTAAGCAATTTAGAGCATGAAAACTAAGCAAGCTTCTTGTTCCCATAACCAAGAGCCACAGTCCCACTGTTGGTGTGCCCAGCACCACCCTGCACATTTCCCTACCCACAGTCCCCACTAGGAATGTGTGAACATGTAAAACCTACTGCAACCGCAAAGCATTGCTGTTTTCTGTGGCCACTCTCTTCCTACTGGGCAAGGAGCAGGTAAGAAAATGGATTTGGCAAGTAGTGAACACAGAATCAATCCTAGCATGATCTGTGTCAGAAAGCACCCTAAAGATCATTTAGTCCAATCCTCTGCCATGGTCAGGGACATCTTTTCCTGCCATGGGCAGGGAGGTTGTGCAAAGTCCCATCCAAATCTGAATATTTCCAGGCATGGGGTATCCACAACTTCACTTGGGCAACCTATTCCTGTGTCTGACCCAACCCTCATCATAAAACATTTCTTCCTTATATGCAAGCTAATCTACTCCCTCACAGTTTAAAACCATTGGCCTCTCTCCTATCACCACAGGCCTCAGTAAAAAGTCATTCTCCATCTTTCATATTAGCCACCAGGCCACAGAAAGGTCTTCCTGGAGTCCTCTCTTCTCCGGGCTGGGCAACTCCAACTCTCTCAGCCTATCCTCATAAGAGAGGCGCTCCAGCCCTCCGATAATTTTTGTGACCCTCTTCTGACACTGCTCCAACAGGTCTGTTTCTTTGCCGTGCAGAAGACACCAGACCTGGATGCAGAAGTCCAGATGGGGTCTATTGTAGCCCTGGTCTGTGGCCTGAGACATGTTTTGGAGTTTGAAATTCCTTTCCCAGGCAATTTTCTGTAAACAGGATAAATGTTTACATATGCTGCATTCTTTTCTCGAGGAGGGACCTCCTCTTGATGTCCCTCTGGTCTGACCAATGTGATTGAAAGAGTTTGCCTTTGTTTCACCAATCAGTTGGTCTGTGTAAAATAGCATAAAAGGGGAGATTCTGCTGAAATAAACTGGAGTCAGATATCCAACTTTCTCATGAACATGGTGTTGTTTGTGTTGTCCAAGAGTGACCGTCTGTGAGAACAAGAGGGGCAGAATCCCCTCCCTCTCCCTGCTGCCTGCACTGCTGTGGAGGCAGTCCAGGACACACCTGGCTTTCTGGACAGGGAGTGCACATTGCCAGGTCATGTCCAGCTCTCATCCACCAGCATCCCTCAGTCCTTCTCATCAGGGTTGCTCTCAATCTCCTCATCCACCAGCCTGTAGTGATACTGGGGATTGTCCCAGTCCAGGTGGAGGACCTTGCTCTTGGCCTTGTTGAACCTCATGGGTTCATCTTGATCTCCTGAAATCTTCCAAAGGATGTTGCCAAGTACAGACTGTTTCTATAGCAGTTTAACTGTCTCCACCAGTCTGCTGTCCTGGAGAGCTGCTTCCTACCCGAGGGCCAAAGCTAAAAGCAATGTGTGAGCTAAAACTGAAAATTAACATTAGATGGCTTTTGTGCCTGTGGAAAGCAAACCACTCATTTACACGCCTTCAAAAAGATATTTACAGAAAATAAAGTATAAAATGGAAATGAAAAGGTCTAGGTGAGAATTTGACAAGCAAATAGTCACTGATGCAAGAAAAATTAATGGGAACTTTATTACAATATTAAAGATGCAAATTATGGATCAATGGCACTCCCAAGAAAATAAAAACAAAAATTACAAAGAAAGAAGCCTCTGTATGCCTTTCAAAAACGAGTCTCAGAAAAACACAAACAAGTGTAATAAGGATGATAAGAAGTAGGGCATAGATTTTACATGAAAGGATATTAAATACACTCCTCACCTTGGAATAAAAAAATGTGATAAATGTATATAAAATCCTGAGTGGAGAATGATTATGCACTATTTTTCTTAAATGAAAAACTACAGTACATCACACAAAATTATCAGGCAGGAGAATTAAATAGACAGATGTACATTTCTCCATTTATTAAATCATTAAACTACTTATCATAGGATTTTCTGGATGCTAAAAAAATAAATTAGTATATTCCAGATTTTCTTGGTTCCTTAATTTTATAATCTGGAAGAGTTGCAAGAGAAGGAAAAAAAAACCTTTAATGTTTTTATATATGCTTTCTCTTAGCATCTATTACTGGCTACTGTCAGAGGCAAGATGTTATTTAGACAGACCTTTGATCCAACTGGCTTAGTTAATCTGAAGATTTATGCAAAACAAATAATCACCCCTGTTTACCTTTTTTTTTTTTTCCAGCAGAGAACATCAATTACAACAATATTTTTCTTGTAATAAAAATACAAAAACAGCAAAAGGATTACAGAGGAAATAACATAGCTGTTATAAACTGATAAATTTAGAATAAAACACAGGCAGGATACATCCAACACTCTAAGAATGAGAAAGTTCATAGGCTAACATACAAACAAATCATCTAACTACCTACTAGAATTTTACGTCAGTCACATGCATATATATCACAAAAATACGGCTAAATATGGCTCAAAAAGATTTCTACGAATTATAAGATAAGAATCTTTATCACTAGGTCAAGTGGTTGACAGTCTCTAATGACAGACTTATGAAAGGCCTAACCATGATTATGATAGGCCAAACACTTCTGCCCATGCAAAGGAAAACCACACTCCAGGGTGTCCTGACAAAACGGAAAAACAAGTGCATATACGTTACTTCTGGGTTTTAAAGAAGGTTTTTCAAAGAATGTGTTCAGGAAAAGCTACAAGAATGATCCAGAGCATAGAAAGCAACTTCTCCAAAGAAAAATTTAAAAGATTAATCGTGATTGACTTAGGAAAGAGCGCAGAAGACTAAAAAGTGCTATAGGAAAGATGGAGCAGGAGTTTGAAATTAATTCAAAGCAATTAAATGATGGCAGTTTCTTAAATAATTCTCTTACTTCTTTCTTACTTCTCATGTACCCTGTAGTTAGACTGTGGATAAAAAAGGTCATTGAGCCTAAAACTTAAAAAAGAATTAAACATTTTTATGGATTTTGAGAATATGTATCGTTCTAATTAATCTGATTACTCTATTATATTAAATATTAAATGTTACCCTTTGAGGATAAATCTGTCTGTAACTATCAGAGAGCAGAATAAAATCTAACATCCACAGCAGGTGCACAGTATCATTATTTGGCAACCACAGGGCTACTTGCCTTTTTCTCAGAAGCATTTGGAACTGACCATTTCTGAAGATACAACAATGCAATTATAAGTAAATTTTTGGTTTCTGTACTCCTGCTGTGACAAGAACAATTAATAGTGCTGTGGGAAGAGGTAGAATCAAGCCCATATTTGGACTGATGTAATTTGTAGTGGAATGAGGAGTCAGTGGCCCAAAATGGGAGGAAGAGGAAAGCAAAAGGTGCCTTTTGGTTAGAGCCCAAGGCAGACTGTGCTGCAAACAAGTCAGATATGATAATTGCAATGTTTGTGTTTGCTGGCTGGGGTTAAAAGAGAGGAGTGTGCAGAGGAAAAGATGGAAGAGGAGGCTGGCCAGTATGTGCTTGTGGGGAACTTGGCAGAGACCTCTATGGCAGCCTGTCGTGTAGGGAATGGAGGAAGGCTGGAGATGTTAGGAAAAAAGAAATGACTAGGCAAGAAGACTGCTGCTTGTAGGACATTAGAGTCAATGAGTATTAAACATGAGAGCTACAGGAAGGAGCTGTAATGGATAAAAGTGCTGCACCCAGATCTAAGAGTAGTGTTTATCCACATGGAGCCTTCATACAAATGATAAACAAGTAAATCCCTTTGTAGATACTGTTTGCAAGTACTGACCAAGGCAATAAGAAATGTCTTGGGGTCCAGTAGCAGAACTGTCTCCTGATGTCAGTAATGGAATAGTCAGGGCAGACATGATCTGCTTTCCACCACGTCTTTGACTGACCCTGGGAGGAATAGAAGCTGTGTCTCAGCTTCCAACATGGTTGAGAAAAGACAATTCCTTTCTGCCTATATCCCTGCTGTTTGTGGTTCTTCAGAAGCATGGAAAGATGTACATGTCTCCAGGACTGGGCTGGTGGAATGAGGTTAATTGGCAATACAAACAGATAAAGTCAAATGCTAATAAATGTGCAACAGTGCTGATTGGAAGGAATTAATTCAAATACTCATAAGGATAATAGATTTCATCTCTACTGTAGCCACTCAAGAAAAAGGCCTAGGCATCATAGGAGACAGTTGACTGGAGATACCTGTTCATTGCATGCTTGTATTCAAATGAACAAAATACAGGACCTACAGAAGACCACCACATAATATACTGATGATTCACTATTTAATAAATAGTGTCTCACCATGTCTCACCTAAAATATAGGAAAATAAAAATAAGTCATTCAAATGTGAATGAAAAAACACTGAGGACTTATAAAAGCACCTAAAAATTTTGACTTATCCACTTTAAAGTGAGAAGATACAAAAGTAAAGAGATGTGTAACATAATACGTGTTGTAAAGAAGACAAAGCAAATATCCATAACTACAATCTTTATAACTGGAAGAGTCATTAGATTGGATATTAGGGAAGAGTCAGTTAAATATGCTATTAAGAAAAATTTCTTCACTTAAAAAGGTAGTCAGGCATTGGAAAAAGGGAAGGGGTGGAATCATCATCCCTGGAACTGTCCAAAAACTGCATGAATGTGGAACTTGAGGATATGGTTTAGAAGTGAACACAGTGGTGTTGGATTCATGAACCATGTGTGGATTCACAGTGGTTGGACTCAATGATTTTAGATGTTTTTGTCAATCTTAATGATGCTATGATTCTGGGATTCTAAACAAATGGAAACATAATAGACTGCTAAAAGTAATTCTTTTTGATATAGACAATACATCTTGTTACCCAGACCCACTAATGACAATATATTAGCTTCCAAAATGTATCATCCTGCATCATAATGAAAAAAGGAAAATTATTAGGAAAATCAACACTAGTTAGAGGCGTTTTTAGAAAAAAGAGAAAAAATACAGAAAAAAAGATTGCCATTGTCATACTGTGCTAGTGTAATTACCTAACACTGCAATAATATTCTATTTCAAAAGTTATACCTTCCTGAGAAAAAAAAATCAATTACTTTTAGTAATAATTCTTATGACTGAGAAATCCAGCAACTGCTTTCTTCTAAAAATATATGTACTGTCTTCCAAAATGAGAATTTAATGCTTTCATTCACAGCTGTACACACCTAATGCAATAACACTCAGTTTATTGTTGTAATACTGAATGCAGAACTTAGCTGCATATTTCCCCCTTATTTTTGTACTTATAACATTGCAAAAATAACACATGCATCTCAGGAATTGATTCTGTGATAATTTACCATGTCCCACTGAGCTGGGAACCAAGCCTGCAAAATCATACTCATGAGAATACACTCCCCAAGTCAGGTCAGCGAATAAAAGCTCCTCACATGAGTAAGGCTACAAGAATAGACTACAGGAGGTCAAGGTCAGTGGTGAGTTTTGGCTGAGTCAGGGTTGGAGGATAAGGCCCTTATGAATCCTATAAATAGCTCATTGTTGAAAGAGGTCAGACCTAATTCTGGAAGTATTTTGGAAGAAGAAACCACTCCATGACTGATGACGTACACCTACCCAAGCCTCTTTGCTTATTAATGTGACATTTGTTTGGAACCAACATACAATAAATAAAAGATATTTTTAGGATGTGCCAGGGAAATGTATTCAGATTTTCAGAGAATAATTTGAGTATATTAAAAGTGTTGCATAGTAGCAAAGAAATGGTTGTTAGAGTATACAAATAAGGCATTAAAAACCAGTGGTTTCCATTGATCCTGATGGAAACAGAGAAGCAGGCCAAGGAGGCTAAAAGTAGGTTTTACTCACCTGACTTCAATCAGCTTAAAGCTCATACCTAGACTCCTTTTACTTTAAGTCAAGGGAAGCAGGTGCCTCTACTACTATCAACCCCATCTTAAGGCTGTAGTTTGGCAGAAACTTACAGTGACCTAAGTGAGCACCAACATCAGAAAAGCAGTTTCCCCAAGGTCTTGTGCCCAGAATGAGTGGTTTATTCCCAGTTCTGTAGAGTAACTTAATATTTGTTGACATAAGGGTATAGTAACTTTGATAGATAGCTGATATACTGAAACCATCCTCTTCCACCTCCTTCTTTCTCCCCTGAAGGCTACTTTTCAGTTGGATCATTCTCTGGTCTGGAAACTATACCAGCAGTGGTTGGGCAATGGGTCAGAGCAATGCCGGGCAAAAATGACTGCTTCTGTGAACTTGAATGTCAGAGGAAGGCATTTCACAAAGGGTCTGAATGAGCCATGTGGGTCTAACACTTCACTGCCACCAGTACAGGGAGATCTTCTATTCTGTTCCACTCTCTGCTGCCAGGGCAACACAACCACCACTTCTCTTTGCAATGGCTGCAGACTTGTGAAAGCCTTCTGTGACTGGAGACACCTTCAGAAGCTGGTAGAAAATTCAACCATTGAAAAAAAATAAATAGATTTTAGTGTGTTAGCCAGTACAGCTGGATCAGAGGAGTTAGGAGAGCTGGCAAATGAAGAAAGAGGCTGAGTGACCTGGGGTTGAGGAAGGGAGAAGAAAACAAGAAGGGAATGAAGTCTGGGTCCATCCTTTCAACAGTCATGAGCTGTTAGATCAGCTGCTCATCAAACTGCACCCTCAGGGCTCCCTTCCATACAACATAGGATATGATCTAATTGGAGGCAGACACGGGAAGGGACAGTGCCACTTTCCTCCAGGCCTTCAGCTGCACATTCCCAATAGGCATGGGAGCAGAAGTGAGGGGACAGGAGAACCAGCATCCACACTCAGGCAAAATGCACCTAAAATTAACTGCTAAAACCAGGCAATATCAGCTACTCTCTGGAGTTATTATATTTCATCACTAACTACAAGGAGCCTAGACAAAAAACCTCACACTAGAATCCTATTTTCAAAGTGCCTGAAGCTCAGTGAAAAAAAAGATTGATGAGTTCATCCTGTGCTATCCCTGTCTATAGTCTGCATTCTACAGTGCTGCGACCTTACATTTTGAAGAAACGCATTTGTGCTCAACATTTCTTTCATTTTACAATAAAAATTATAATGGACAGACACCCAGAAAGTGAAAGAAATTGGAACCGATCTGCTGATATATGCATTATTATACCAATTCCCAAGAGAGCTGCAACTCTGTTGCAAAGTATTGACACTGTCCTCTTGCAATTCGAAATTAAGTCAAAACTGAAAGATCACAAAGGAAAAAAGACCAAGTTTCTAAACCCTACTGATGAATCCCAGTCAGGCTGGAGCTGGAAGAACAAACATAGATCCAAGAGCTCCTCCAACAGCTGTTGAGACAGTGTGTGCTCACAGGGCTTTCATCAGCGCTAGCAGGGGTTGGGCTCCGGAAAGAACAAAGGAGCCTCTGAGCCTGGGCCATTGAGGGAAAAGCAGCGGAAACAAAAAGGCCACTTGGATGACAGTCAGAGACTTCCCTAAGTCCCATTCTCTTCCCCCACCACCCCACCACCCCCCCCCCGCCACCCGCCTCACTTGGAGGAATACCTTAATTGTTTCGGGAGCCTCCTTCAGTCATGTTACTGGCTTGAGCATGTTACTGACTTCAATGAAGCCATTTAAAAGAAGGTGCTGTTCAACATGAGCATGAACAGCAAGATGATTTTTTTAGTAGTAGTTGAAAGACTATTTCCTATGATGAATTATTAAACAAAGCATACAAAAGCACCTCCGTGAAGCATTGTCTTCCCTAACAGATGCTGACTGATTTTAGTGAAATAACTCCGATCTGTGTTGATATGCAGTGATTAAAGAGACCAGAAAAAGGTAATTTCACACACTGAAATAAAGGTATTTTATTCTACTAACTCTGAATCACCCACTTTACTACTAAAATATTGATTTCAAAATGCATCTTATTTATGTTGCCAAGAGGATTTAGTAAACATATTAAACACCAACTTCAGGAAGAAAATTTATGTGTATTTTTTGTGTTTGGCTGGATGAAAACATTCAAGGAAACAACTGTCTAGACATGATGACAATAAACCCTCTATTACTGGAATGGCGGGAAGAGGTTGCCCTCAGTAAGCAGTATTTCCCAAAAAGTCATGAACTGTTTGCCAGGCTGTCATGTGCTTAAATAATTATTTCAGATATTCATTCGTCATAAGAAGTCTTATGTGTAATTTCCCAATGTGGAACACATCGATAGTTTATGGATCTGTAAGTTTTTGTCCACGAACAAAGCTTTGTTCTGTTGAGAGCTGAAAGGTGCCTTATACCCATCATGTCAGGAGGCAATGCTTCATCAGACCCACATTCGTGTCATGGTATAATTTTGTAATTCTTGCCATATGAACTGTGTGAAAAGGGATCATAGGCACACAGGAAGTTAGCAGAAAAATTGTTATTAGCAGTAAAATAATGCTGGTGATGGTTACATTGCAATCAGTAGGACCATTACTGCTCTCTAAAGATTTCTCTGTGGTCAAGACTCAATCCCAACAAAAAATTGAGGGAGACCTCCTGTTACTAAGGTGGGATCAGATTTCTGATTAAAAAAGAAAATAGAGAAATTTAATTTGTCTTTTTTTAATGGGAGCTTTAATTTCACATCCCACTCCTGGAAGTTGCTCCACTGGGATCAGCTCCTATGCCTGCACAGGTTCAGACTGGAAGTAAAAACCAAAGTTAGGTGAGTCAGATAATCAGAAAAGGAAACTGAGCATAAATTGAGAGCAAAATTCACAATTTGGTTTCATGATGCAAGGAAAAGTGACAAATGGGTTATAACATTAATGTCACCTGACAGAGATAAGAAATTGGGTTGTTTCTTTAAACCAAGAGTTTCCTTCTCCATCTAGCAAAGTTGGGAGATGTTATCAAACATAGATTAGGCTCTGTCTTAATCCAAAGACTGCTGAACCTTTTTTTTAGACGCTTATGGCTTTTTCACCAACTGTTTAATTTTATGTATCAGGTTTAAGGTGGCCTGATACACTAAACTGAGTTATTATTTGAAGAACTCTGAATGAGTCAGCTTTGTGGTTTCTGAAGGAATGTGTTGTGCTTCTAGGAATTCAGCTGGAGCTCTGGGCCTGTAGATATGGCCTCTGATGTGCATAGCCAGACTGACGGCTCAAGGAATACAGAGTTTTACATAATAAGCATGAACTCTAGATCTGGGTACAGGAGACTTTCTCCATGTGAAAATCTCCCCTTTTACACATGCTTACAGAATCAGTCATTTCATTGGATTTGTTTCCCTCCTGTGCTTGTCTCTCCAGTTGTGTCATTTCCAGTTGTATCATTCTCATACCCATGAATTAGCCCCATCTTTTCTCTCAAAAAATGCATCCATTTGGGACCTCTTTTCTGTTTTCTACTTTTGTGTCTGAAATAAATACTCCAGTCGCATTTTCAAGCTTTGTTTCACAACTGAAAATATAAGCTGAAATTCTTGCACAACAACTTGATCTAAGGAGCTTTAAGAAAAATGGTGAATACAAAACTTGTGGTAAAATTGTAAAAGTTGGCAATATGGAAATTGAGAAGAGCATGTTTGCTCAGCATTTTGATTATCAACCTGCCTTTCATCCACATTTTGCAGACATACCTGATTCTGATCTGGACCTTTTTATAGCTCCAGATCTTAGCAGTGATGGGGAAAAACTTGGTACAGAGATTAGCTTTTAGAACAGGCTGAAGCTGTTCTGTATTTGGGTACATTGAGCTCGGTGTGCCCTCACAGCCCCTCATAGCCATGGAGTAGCACCTTATCAGTGCTACAAATATTTTCAACAGCTAAAATAACCACAACCCCCACTAAGATTACATGAAGTTTTACCTCCTCTGCAGATGAAAAGCTTGAACAGACCAGGCCGAGTCTGAGAGGACATCCCAAGCTTTGCCAGCAGTTTACAGACAGAGACTCCATTTATTCAACAAGCAATTTCAGAGTGCAGTCTCAGGGATGCTACTCGAAGTTCTGGAAAACATCTAATGCTTCCTGGGGGGGATCACAAGCAGGGCCTCTTGGTTTGTGAACACCAGGTGACTAAAGCTCAGCTCCAGGCCTCACTAACAGGCTGCTGTCTGAGGCACTTGGAGTCACTCCCTGGGGAAGCTTCCAAAAAGATTGCCCTTTCTTCTCTCTGGTGACCAGGGACAGGAGGGAATGGCCTGGAGCTGTGCCAGGGGAACTATAGGTTGGATTTTAGAAAAAGGTTCTTCACCCAGAGGATGGATAAACACTGGAACAGGCTCTCCAGGGAAGCGGTCACAGCACCAAGACAGGTTTGCATAACGCTCTCAGGCACATGGTGTGATTCTTGAGGCTGACCTGCTCAGGCCAAGGAGCTGGACTTTGATGATGTTTGTGGGTCCCTTCCAACTCAGAATATTTTGTGAATCTGTGATTCTCCCAGGAGGCCTGAGGAGGAGTCTGGGCTCACTCCATGGTGAAAAACGAGAGCCTTCGAGTCCCGCGGGGCAAGCAGCAGAACGGAGCGGCCCCGAGGCGGGAGGCTCGGAGGCGCAGGGCCGCCAACGCCGTGCCCGGTAGGAAGCGGAAGGGCCGGCGGCGGCGGGAGCGGGCCGGGAACCGCCGGAACAGCCGAGGGCCGCCCCTCAGCAAGGGGCGGGCTGAGGGCAGCCGAGCCGGAGCGGCGCCGGGCCGGGGCTATGCTGCTGCGCCTGGTGTCCGAGTTCGAGCTGCGGAGGGACGTGGTGCCCTGGCTGACGGAGCGGGGCTGCGCCGCGGCTCTAGGTAACGCTCCGGGAGGCCGGGGAGAGCCCCATCCCTCCGGCCGGCCATCCCTCCCTCTCTCCGGCCGCCTCCGTGCCCGCCCGACCGCGGAGGAGCCCGGGCTGCGGCGAGGCCCCCGAGTGCGGATCCCCGAGAGACCCCGGGCAGGTTCCCAGGGGGAGCTCCAGCCCCTGGGCCGGGGGATGGCGGCGGGGGAGCGGCCCCCGGGCCCCCTTCGGCAGGGGCTCGAGGGGAGCGACCCTCGGCTACTGGGGGACTTGAGGTGGGCAAGTTTGCTGTCCTCAAGGAATTGCTGACATGCCGAAAACACTTCTACACATCTGCTACACTCCACAGCTTGTTTCTTCTTCCTGCTTCTTCACACGTTTGGGGCTTTCTCTTTTTTTTTTTTTTTTTTTTTTTTTCCCCTCTCCTCCCCCCTCACTCCGCCATCGCTCCCCCACGCGAAAAAAAAAAAAATGTGCGTTAGCATTACTCCCTCTCCCACGCTACTCCCCTTTCTGAGAGGAAAAGAAACACACAGCCTGAACACTTTGGTGTGTCTGGTAAACGCGTGCTAGTTTAAAATTAGATGCAGCGTCAGCTGTCACAGCATCGTGCGATCGCCAGCATAGCGAGCGCTCGGGGTAGTGGTTGGAAAAAAGTGACCTACCGTATTCTTGGCACTGTGGCTTTTTGCTTGTTATTCATCTGCAGAGCAGCTGGCTTAGTTCTGCTTTTCAGAATCTGATGAAAACCTTATTCTAATAAAATAATAATACTGTGATAGTTATTGCTTCAGTAGAAATACCATCGATATGCAAGCGTGATGAACTCGAAACGACGTCAGTTACTTTTACTTTATTTAAAATACTTGACTTGCTTCCCGCATTGACGGGCTGTTATCAAATAGGCTCATAAGATTTTGTTTGGTGACAAACCAGAAAGTA
The DNA here is from genome assembly GCA_013398615.1 of Brachypodius melanocephalos. Classification (NCBI taxonomy): domain Eukaryota; kingdom Metazoa; phylum Chordata; class Aves; order Passeriformes; family Pycnonotidae; genus Brachypodius; species Brachypodius melanocephalos. The sequence continues at coordinate 7,246,332 of VZSR01001299.1, read as the reverse complement.
TCAGCTTGGAGAATAAAAGAATTATTTACCAAGCTATCATTTAAAGAATCTGTTAAAAAATACTTCACATTTTCTACATTTCTGAACAATTATTGAAGGGATCTGAGGTAAAATTCTGAAATTCTCCATGCATAATTGGTTAATCTATGAATGTATCAGTTCAGCAGTGATGAATTCAAAGATAAATCAGTGTATATGTTAATGGCATAAGGGTCTCAAAATGGCACTGACTTGTGTTTGAGATGGAGAAAGTTTTACTGGGTCTTTAAAAATGTGATAGAGTCTTCATTCAGTAATGTCCCTGGTAATGCAGAATCGTAAGAGTCTAGTTTGGAGGGTGCATCTGATCAAATACTAGCACTGCTATATTGCATTTTAACTTATCTGTGTATAGTGATTTCTTTCCTCGCATGCAATGCTGTCACATTAGGAATGTGGGAAGGTGGGAGGTAGGGATTTGAAATGATTAATTTAAACGTCAAAGAAATATCTAATCACAGAAAGCAAGTAATTTTTAGGAGTCATGGTACTTTTGTGTCAGTGTTTTCAGATGTTACTTATTCATATTTATTATTTTCTTTCCTAAGGACTTGAAAGCACTTGATAGCATGTGAGAACTGCTAATTGCATGAGAGCTGGGAGTATCTGTGATGATAGGAAGGGAGCAGCAGGCAAAGTGAACCAGCCTTGCTCTCTTTATTCTACTTAATTTGGTATAAGCTGAATAAATTTGTTTTTAGGAAATCGAACTCTGCATTCTCCTGATTATGTTGGTAATATCTGTGTGCTGGGCAGGCAGGCTGGCTTGGTTCTTTTGCAGCCCTTCATCTGCTGGTCTCCGCTGTGGAAATGAGGAAGAAGTTGTAATTCTATGTGCAGGGTTTTACTGCAGGACTCTCCAAGTGCAGAGATCATTGCCACTTCTTTGCCTCCATATTCCCACTGACTGTTCTCCTCAGAAGAGAAACTCTCTTTTGACAGAGAACTTTTAAGATGTCTGTGTCAGGTGATAGGTAAATTCATTGACATGAAGATTGCTCATGGACCTTCTTCTCTACCAAAATTCTGTGCTGAGGAAGTATTGCATGAGAAAATGTGGAGACTGTATTACTCATCTTGAAAGTTTGAGGTGGTTATTAAGTTCCAGGAAACTTCAGATTAAAAAAAAAAAAAGAGAATATATTGTTACATTAGACTCTTCCAGTTGTCACCATCTAGCCCTAATGTGGTATTGTAGTGTACTTCGAGTGATCTAAAACCAATAGAAAGTGATGTGTTGCTCAATGTAGGAAAGGTTTTCATTGTCCTCCCACAACAAAATGGAAAATTTACCTTCTTCTGATAATACTTGAAAACAGTTTTTCTTTTCTTGTTGCTGCAGGCTGTACAAGCCAGTTTATAGTATCAGGCTTGTTAAACTAAGTTTTACTAAGTGTCTTCCTTCTATCAACACTTTGTGATAACTGCCAAGTAAATAGTGTCAGACTTGACTAAATGCTTGCAGAGAGTTGTGGAGAGTTCTTTATGTTGATGCTTACTGAACTGCAGGCCAACTTTGTTATAAAATTGAGACCAATCATACAGATTCAACCTTACTAATGGAAAAATTTCCACTTCTAGTAAAAATCCCATCGGAGATAAACACATTTTTGATGGCTGTTGTGATTGGAAAACATAAAAGCAGCATCAGGAAAGCATGCATTTTTCTCACTTTGAGTACAATACTTTATTCTTTTTTTCTGGTGGTTTTCTTTTTAATTTGTACTGCTTTGTCTAGATATGATCTTCTCTTTCTGTGTCCATCTTAGCTTCCTGCTCATTTGTTTCCATTTGAACTGTATTATTTTGTTCACATCCCATATAATTCCATGTCCTGGATTGTTTAGTTCCCTGTACTTGTAGGCAGGTTGCATATCTCCCTATATGGTATTTAGTCTTGTGGTTCTTTGGATTTTGGTGGGTTTTTTTCTTTATTTATTTCTTTTTGGAGTAGGAGGAGGGGCTAAGAATGACACAGGAGTGGTAGTGTTGGTGTTGTAGAACTAAAGATGTTGTTTAATTTCAGGCTTTCCTTTGAGATGCTGAAGGGGCAGGTGTGAGCAAATGATATTTTCTTCAGGCTAATTCTCTCTTCCTGCAATGTCTGGAGGACTGGAGTATGGCTTAACTCTTTGAACCCTGTGTTGTGTATAGTGAATAAATACAAGGGGGTAATTTTGGTTTTTTGTTTTTTTTTTTCTTTGAAAAAGCACGTTCCATTTTCATATCAAAAGGTAGTAGTCATTAGAATCATAACTATAATGAAGAGGTAGAAGTTTACAAAAATAACTTTTTTCTTGCATGTTTTGAAGTCTCTTAACTATCTGTGTTGAAGTTTATCCAATTTAAATCATGATGTTAGACATACTCTCTCTTTTTCCAGAAGGGAGTAATTTTTGCATATGCAAATAAGTATTTACAAGTAAAAATGTATTTAGCATATTGCTTAAAGTGTGCATAAATTATAGGATGAACCAGCTGAAATGAAAATCCTGTGCCTTTTTGTACTTCTTATTTCAGACACTTCTGAGAATTCATCAGCACTCTACATTGTAAATGTTGAAAGAAATGGAAAAATTATTTATACCTGGAAGGTAAGTCCATCTTGGAATTTAATAAAGATAGAGTTGAGAATAGTGCTGTAGGTGAATCTAATTAAGTTCTTTTAGTTTAATTTTTTTTGCAGTAAGTGTTAGAACAGGGAAACATGACTGATTACAACCTGGGGGGGTTGGGCAGTGGGAAAAAAAAAAAAAACCCATCTCCACTTCAGACAAAGTTTAAGAATGATGAAATGGAGAGTAAAGTACTCACCTGATTAAATCCATAGGGATTTTGCCTTTGATTTTTTGCTGGCCCAGAGTCTCCCCATAAATGAACAGCAATTTCTTTAAAACACTTCATAAGCAGCACATAATTTCACCCTCAATTTCTTAGTGAAGCCTAGCTATTAAATTCATTTGCAGTGCTTTAGTTGAATGTTTTCTCCTACTAAAATGTCTTAAGATGCCATTTATCTAACACTATTTCTGCATATACCTTTCTTTAAGATTCATCCATAACACTTTATTACAAGTAGTGTGAAGTAACCCCTGTTTATTTGATGTCTTTAAGTATCTAGAGCTGGCTTCTTAACATAGGATTCTGCTCTCCATGGTATATGTTTTTAGTTTTACTTCCAAGTGGGTTTTCTAATGGTTTTAGAAAGTGAAACTTTGTCTTCTTCTCATTGTTCCTTTGATGAGATAAGCTGTATTTCTTGACTGTGCAGCTCAGAGGAGTCTGTACATCCAGCTGGATCCTGGAGGATATTGATTCTTGAGGAGTACAGATATGAGATGAACTCCAGTAGAGTAGGGGTGTCTTTCTTTCCCCTCTGACTCAACAATGCTAAAACTCTCCAGCTTCCCTAGGGTTAAGGGAAGAGGTGAGGCCTTCATCAAGGCTTTAACTTTAATATGCTTTCACTGTGGGTGGATGTTTCCTTTAGTACAAGCTTAGAGAGGGGAGTCTGTACAAGACAACAATAACCATAAAAACAATTCTAGAGAGTGTGTCGAATTTGGGGTTTTTTTTCCATTGCTTAAGACTCTAGGAGACATAATGCAAGTAACCATGTAGCTCAGCAGGAGATCTGGTACTCTGTGTGTTGCTGGTGTTGCTGCTTTCTAGTACCTGTGGAATCTCACACTAAGCTTTTTTGGGCTTCTGAGTCTAACTGCCTTGTGTGCTCTTCAGGCTCTTGCAGCTGGCACAAGGAATGAGTTGTAGCTCAAGATTCAAACATCTAAATGGAGGTGTCTGCCTGCATGCTGGGTGTCTAAGCTCCTGCTTAGTCTGTAGGGATCTGGTCTAAACAGTTGGTGAAGCTTGGGGGACTGGCCACTTGTACCCTGTTCTTTGGGACAGGTGTGGAGGATGTAAACTAGACTGTGCTGGTCTGGCTTGTTTCCCAATAGATACAAACAGAAAACAACCTTTGTCTTCTAAGTGAAAGACAGGCAAGTGTATTCTGTAGTGAAACCAGGGGAAGATGGACGCTGAATTTTATTTTCAAGCTTATTTTAGAGTATTATGTTGTACTGTGGTTTTTACAGTGCCTATATTTTGTGACATTAATAGTTAGTGTAAAGGAAAATATTTTTAAGAGAGGTGAATTTTATTTGCAAGGTAATACAGGAATCTTCAGAGTGCACATGCAAGCAAGTGTCCTATTTTATGCATAGTCATGGGCATTGATGTAGTTCTGTTACCAGTCTTGTAAAATGTTGTTAATGTTTCAGACACACTTGAAAAAAATAGTTATTTGTGAAAGCACTTGCTTAATCTTAAATTAGGAGGCCTGGAGCATGGGTCTTAATATAAAGACATTTTGTTTTCCTTGTTTAAATCAGAAGTCAAAGACTTTTGTCATTGCCACAACAATAATGAGACACTTAGAAATAGACCCCTTAGGAAGCGAATACTCGGGCTTTTGTTTCAGCTTCACAAAGCAAGATGCCATAAATTTGTAAATAACCACAGCTCTCTCCCCTCTCCCCCTAAGCAGTTGTTAAAAACAATGAAGCTCACTGTGGAAGTAGAAGCCTGTGTGGCTGGATTTAATTTCAGTAGTTTAGTGATTTAGTGCCTATACCCAGAGTACATTAATACACATCAGTTTGATTTGCTATCCAGTATATGCTGCAAAGCAGAATTTTCTTTTTTAATATATTTGAAAAATTGAAAGCATGGTAAAAAGAAGTAGTCGAGTTTTAATTTGAAATCTCAAACTTTTTAAGTGCCCCCCAAAAAATCATCGTATATTAATTATGAATAAGCTAGAAAGGATAAATATTATGTTATTCTTCAAAGGCAGAAAGCTAATGGTGAGCTTATAAAATAACTAGCCTTCAAACAATCACTTCCTAAGGCAGACCTGAAATCCTTTTTCCAAACTAGAGCCAAATCACTGCAAGCTGATTGTTGGTGATGTTTGATGTTTGTGTGCTCCCTTTTGGAGCAATGACCCACCAGGCTGGTGAGATTCAGAATACAAACCTTAAATCTCCAGGGGCCAGAGTACCCCTATTGATTCTTGTACAGACATCTCTCTTCCTGGCCCTATTGCCTGTAACTAAAACCAGTTTAGAAGCAAAGTGAGAGAGAGGCATTTGGTTTATGCAATGGCTTGTGGGCTGTGGATTGGCCACATTTCAGCTTTATCCCATGTGTTAGTTCTAAAAGGAAAAAATAAATCTTTGTTCTCTTGGAATTAGAATTTGCTTTCTTGGAATTAGATAATTAGCTGCCTGTTTATATATAAGACAGGGAAGTGTGTGAGGATGTGTGTCCAGGGGCAGGCAGAACAGAGAGGTAGGAAACAAAAAAGAGCAGTGTGTAACTTTGTGTACATTTATATTACTAGTGCTAATTTGTTTCCATCCATAGGGAAATCAGGGAAACACTCACATTGGATTGTACGATCTTCAAACTAAACAAAACGAGGTGAGAGCAACACCAGGTTTCCCTCTGGTGATGATGGTGCTGTAGTGTTTCAGATTTTTATGTTTTGCAACACAGTATGCTATGTCCTTAAGGAGTGGATCCTTGATGGAAACAGAGAAGATACTGGAAAAGGTATTGGAAAGATTCTCAGTAGCATTAAAATGCACCACATTGCAGAACATCTGAAAGGCTTGAGAATAATAAAGCATCATGTTTGTAATCTTTATTTCTAAACAACCTTTTAAACAATGAGTCCTTTCCACTCCTCTTCACATTGCACAAGAAGTAAATGTTGGGAATTTTCTTTATATGTGCATTCTTGGTCTGTTTGGTGATACCATTTTAAGAGATTATTTTGTTCTAAAACTGAACATACTGCAATTCAGTAACTAAAATAATGATAACAGGTATTTGAAGGTGTCCCCATAATAATATGAAAATAGTGAAATTTTGTATTTACATAAAAGTCTGCTATGCTGCTCTAGTGGCAACATAGAGCTCAAGAGAACCAGTAAAAATCAAAAAAATGAGAAAAAGGAGAACTGTTACAACTGAAGCTTGAAATGTGGTTCTTATGGGCATGAAAAGATATGGCTTAAAGATAAAAACCGTGGGACAGCCATGTTTTCCTAAGGAGAAGTAATTAGATGTTTCCTTTATGGAGTTTGAAAAAGCACAGTTATCCACATTACTGTGTTTCTCTGTAGCACCTCTATATGTTTGAGAAGAATCTGCATATAATCAGCTGTTCGATCAACAATGAAAGGACCTTATTGGGTAAGTATATGCTTTATCATTAAATTTTCTTGATAAAGATTTAGTTTAGTAGGATGATACATTTGGGTTTAGAATTACTTAAATCTATTTTGACCTATGTGTTGCCCACAGCAGTTTATGACTTTCAGTGGATCTGTCATCAGATAATGTAGTCAACAACATAAAGACACAGCTGTGACAGTATTGCTGTTTTATTAAAACATCTAAGACACACTGACCCTTTGTTCACTTCCTCCTCCTGCATTTGTGCATACCTGCTACATTTAGAAAAGCTTCTGATGTTCCTTTAACACATATGTTTTTGGTAAAAGAATTGTGATGCTCATTCTTCAAGGATGTTTGATAAGATTAATGTCAAATATGCACACTCACTGTGGTTGTGTTGGTGTTTTCTCCCCCCACAGCTGTCAGCTTCTGTCAATATACAGAGGAAGAAGGAGCAAGTCAGCTCTTACAGTCAGGTACAGCAAGTGGATTTTTTGATACTGTTTGAAATATTGCACCTTTTGGCTTTTTTTCTCATGTAATTTCTGTTTAGAAAACAAACTTGTGTACATAAAAGAATGCTATATAAAACATGTTCTCTTTGCAGTATCCAAGTATTTAACCTTGCTAATCGAAATTCATCCCATTAATAATGTGAGAGTCCTAAAGGCTGTGGATAGCAGTGTTCGAGTACAGGTAAAGCATTCAACTAATCTAAAGATAAGCATTTTTAATCTGCTATGCTAGAAAGAAAACATGGTTTAGTGCACAAATATCTCATGTTATCTTGCAATTGTTACAGAGGTAATGTACCCTGTTTCTTCAGAGAAATAAAAAATGAAACTTCATAAAATATTCGGTATAGAGTATTTATCCAACATGAGAGTTGCTTTTGTATTTTTCTTCAGTCTTCCAAAGTTTGAAATTATAGTGATTGGTGATTATTAGTATGGAATAATAGCTATTTTTATTAATTAAATATCATTAGTGTGTCCGATTTAATTTAAAAATACATAAATATCCAGCTTAAAAAAAAAACCAAACATTTCAGATAAATGTTCTAAACTACTTTGGTTTTTTACTTACTTTTGTGAAATTTTCTGTATAGTTTCTTTATCCAGTTGAAGGCAGAAATGCTTCTAGAGAAAGTCGTCTCTTGCTAGTTTCAGAAGATAAATGTGAGTTAATATTTTCAAAGTACATTGTCCTTCTTTTACTTCAAAGTGATTGTTATAGATTGTATTTTTGGTAGACTCTTATTGGGGAAAAAAAAACCCAGGAAAAAGAGGGGTGTGAGTTATTCTAGATATTCCAAAGGTCTTTCAAAAACCGTATCATTTACCAGATTTTTTTTCAATGTTGAAAGAATAGCCACCTTTGTATACAATTAGTTGCTTAGCTCTTGCATTCATCAGTTTTCTTTATTTCTAAAAAAGCTAAAATAGATTCCTTATAGCTGCCTACATAAATTCAGAGCAAATCAATTGATGGAAAGATGTCATTTAACGTGGGAAATGGGACAAGAATAGAGTAATAGTTCCTTGGATTCAGCTAACATTGCATGTTCAGCCTAATCTAATGGAAGGGAAAGGATAAAGATGGACACTTGGAAAAGACTGGGTTTTTCCTTCTTGTTATAGAGTGAGATCTGTTTTCCCATCCTCTTGGAGAGGCCCATCTTTCCTGAGCTAGACACCAACCTTGGGTAGGTGGCCTTAGGTGGACAGAGCAAAACACAGCATCTGCTGGGTGAACGTTGCACTTCTCATGCAGGCCAGCTGTGGATAACTGTCAGCAGTTTTGTGTGGGAAAGGACTGTGAGGAGGATTCATGTTAGGAAGTGAAACAGGTCAGGGATGGTCTTGGACATGGGCATGCAGATCCTCAGACTCTTTCTTCCCATGGGTGCTCCTTGGCTTAGTTGGGCACATTCCAGTCCTTCAAGCCTCTGCTGTGCTGTGCTGATGTGGACAGGGAGCAGTGTCCATGAGGTGAATGGCTCAGGCCACCCTCAGCTCAGGAAAGGAGGAGACTCCAGGGCTCTGTGTAGGCATCTGTGCTCATGTGTCACAGATTCCCTCTTGCATTGAGTTGAACTTTCCTGGCCCTAAAATGTTCTTGCAGAATTCTAAGACATGAGCTTGTTTAATAAGCTGTATAAAAGCATTTAAAATATTTTTAATTTTTTCTTTTTTTATATTTTAAAGATATTGAACAATTTGACATTCGTGTTGTTGCAGAAGAGGAACACAAAGTGGTAAGATTGAAAAGTCTTTGGGTTGGAGGTTTTTTAACTTAATTAATTTAGCTGAAAGTTTTGAAAGTTCTTTAGTTTTATACTTGGCAACAGAGAGTTTATTAAAGAAAGCATTGATTAATATGGCAACTTATGCAGGCGACCACAAAGCTGATTGAGAAACTTTACACCTTGAAATCTATGAGGAAAATTATTTATTTTACGGAGTTTGTGTTGCTGTATTTATTTATTACTGGGTTTGTGTTGCTGAATGATTCTCTGTGTTACAGGTTTGGAGTAAAAATAGTGTTTATTCATTTAAAAATGGTTTAAAATATTTGCAACCATTTAAAATATTTTCAGAGTTGCCTTCCTAACCTTGTCTATTGTGAGTCTGTGTGAATGCAGTAGAGGATTCACTTAAAAAAAAGATGAACAAAAGGTGTAAAACTTAGATACAGTCTGAGTACAGTGAATGTTCCAATCTCGGTTTCCCCTCATCTCTTTTCCTATTTTTAACATAAATTTGTCATCAGCAAATTGTGGATTTTCTGCTTGAAAGACTTATTATTGATGAGCATTTGTCTAATACAGTAAATAATTGTGTCATGAAAGCCAATGTTTTGTGTTATGGAGGTGAATGCAGGCTTTGAAGGAAAAGTTAAGGACCTGATTCTTGTCCCTTTGCAATCTTTCATAGTTTCCTCAGTTCATCATGACCCTTCAAGCAGATGGGCTATATATGCTAGACTACAGTGATGGAGTAAATGCTTCAGTACAATCAGAAAACAGATTGATCTGATGTCCTTCTGATGAACAGATTTGTTTTGGTTGACATGAAATTTCCCTACATCATTCAAGTGTGCATGTGTACAATCCCAACAGTTTTCCACAATTGTAGCCTTTTCCCTACTCCAGCCCTCTCTCTCACATGAAACTTTGCATAGAAATCTCTTTTGGAGCTGACACATCTCCCTTCAGTAGTTCATGTAGCTGATTCTGAACTGACTTTGGTATTTCCCTCCTTTCTGAGGAAGGGTGCCTCTGCTACCCTTTGTTCACTTTGAGCAGTTTAAGTGGTGAATTTCTTGCACACAAGAAAGACTGAAAGAAAAGATTTGTCAGTAGGTGTACCCTGAAAACTTTGCTTCTGATCTCTTTAAACTGAGCACCTTGCACACAACAAAGGTGGACTTCATGCTGAGCCTGTTCCTTCCAAGCTCCTTACTGTTTGTGGCTCTTCTCTCACTGCTTTTCTATTTAAAGCACAGACTGTGCATGACTGTTGCAAAACCTTTTTTGATGGCTTCTGATGTTTTTATTCTTTCCCTGTAGGTGATTGAAAAGTCAGGTCAGCTTCCAAGATCCAAAGTTGTAGATGACCTCGTTTGGGCACAGTGGGATATGATGGAGCAAAGACTCTTCTACATTGTTCCAAAGGTGAGCTGAAAGTCATTCTTGCAGTTTTCTTCCTGCCTGTCCAGTGACAATGAAGTTTTAAGTGTGGGGGGTAGCAAGTTTATTTCATTGGGATGGTCTTCCTTGTTCTTGCCTCAAATAATCTAGAGCAGAAGCCAAACTTGCCTTAGCTGCTGTTGTGCTTAGTAAATTGCCAGAAGACTGGTGGTCTTCGTGCTTTCTATAAAAAAGATGGGCTTGTTAAGTTTTTTTTTTTTTTTAGAAAGGTCTTTTACTCAAAAGTACCTAAATCTATCCAAAACTGTTGTGAGTATAATGCCTCTCTTATATAGAATTCACATGTAGAAAGTATTTTGTGTGCAGATTTACTGAGAGACCAAATAAGGACAGGTTCTTGGCAAGAAGCTCTGAAACTCTTAGGGGTTGGAGTTTTTTTATTTTGCCTGAGGGACTATTTGCACTTGATGCATTCTCTGTAAATAAAAAAGGATTTTTCTTTACTCTTCTTAGCCACGAAAAGAGTGAATGCTAGGAAATAACAAGAAGTGAACTGTGATGGAGAAATCTATTTGTGTTTTTGTTTCTGAGATACTCTTTTTGAACTGACCAATGTAAGATACAATTCTTTTTGCCATATAGGTAGATATGGAAAACATTTTTTTTAACTTTCTAAAAGGTGTGAGACGTGCATTGCTGTGCTTAAGTGAGAGCCCACGCAATTCTATATGATTGGCAGATAATGATCTGGGACAGGAAGGAAGCTGTCATAGTGCTATTGTGAGGGGTTATTGTGTGTGGTTTTAAAATTCTTTTGTCCCCTAACTTCTGCATATCTGTTAGCAAAGCAGATTGAGTGTGAAGAATGGTGCTGAGTATCCAATCACTTCTCAGTCTATATAATATGCTTTCTTACTTACAAAACACATCTTTTTTAATTCCAGGAATCAAAGAGTACTTTAAGGTGTGTCCAGTTTTATCCTGATGAAAATTTTAACTCAATAGTAAGTTATGTATATTTTATTATATAATGGCTTTTAGTGGGATATAATTATGTTTTCCAGGTACTAGTACAGAGATCTGTTTGTCTTTTTCATTGTTGAAACTTTTTCAGAGGAAAATTGGAATTTGGTTTTCCATTTGTTTTTTGGGTTTTTTTGCATTATTTTCTTGTCAAGAATATATTCAGTCAGATTCAGATTTTGCCACAGTAATGGAATTACACTTTTTTTGACCTAGAAGGCAGTAAGTGACATTCATGACACTATACTGATCTTACGCTCAGTTATTGAAAAAGCAGGCTTTTTAGGTGCACTAGACAAAGAAACCATGTACTGATTTTGCATCAGTTTTAAGCAAGACAGGAATGTTTGTTGCAGCCAAAATACAAAAAGTAGAACATAAAAGTTACAACATGTAATTGTTACTAGACCTTTGTCCCAGTGGCTGAAAATTTATGCACTGCAGCAATTTATTTTCTCTTTCTAAAAAAGAATCTGTTTTATGGGGGTTTTTGAAGTGACTGTAAGGATTAGAAGAGGATAGATAAACTTCTTAAAATGTTGAACCTGGTGAAATGTGGCTATGACACATTTTACTGATCTGAAATGCTAAGCATAGTGTGTTGACCTCTATAAAGAACAGGTTTGTTTTCTTTTTTAACAGCTGGAATCACACCTGGATATTGCTGTAAATGACACAGAATTAAAGTAAGTTGTTTGTTTTTTTAATGTTCTGATTTGCTTTCCTTTTAATAGACATGGTAACATTTTACAAACCCAAGTAAAATTCGTCCAAACCACAATATCTTTGTTTGCAGTTGCCTACATGGTACTGGAACATGAGAATAACATGAAAACTGTGTCCAGACCTCCAGTTCTAATTCTCATCAGGGTCAACTGTAAAAAGTAAATTAATCCTTGACTGCTTCTTAGTGCCATTTAAAAAAATATTTGTCTGAAGACCTAGCTATAAGTTAAACCTTCTGGGAATGCTGAACCTATTTAAATTAATTTGCTTTAACCTTGGGCGTGTTGTAATAGCGGTGTCAAAATTTCTGTCAAAGGAAGCTCTGCATTTTTAATTGCTGTTGCAAGTTTTATTGGGCTGTTAAGCAAACCAGTAGCACCTTTTATAGCCTGTGAAGACACTGTCTGTGCTCTGTTCTCCTCCAGCATGCTCTTTCCAGCAGCCTGCACTTTCAAAGACGAAGGTTTGTCTGATTCTGTGTCTGCCATGCACATGACTGCATCTGAGCTTGTCTCCTGAGGGCTCCCTTTCAACTGAAGGAAAAATCTAGTCAGGATGGTTTAACTGTGTCATAATCCTCATCTATCTTTGTGTTCCAAAAGGGCCCATTTATTTTTGTGAGTAAAAAGGGAGGTCAGAGCTATTAGGCCAGGTATCAGTATCTGAAGGTAGTTGAGTTCCACCCTGCCCAAGCTGTGGCTCTCGAAATGTCTCAGTGCTGTGCATGAGGCTCAGTGTGGTGCTGCTGCATGTGCAGGTTGTCCTATAAAAGGACACTGTATCCTCTTACAGTTGGTGCTGGAAGAACACAGCTCTTGAAGAACTTCAATGCTGTATTTTACTTTATTTTATTTTATTTTCAAAATTACTGCAGAAGACCAAGGAGAAAATCCCTACAGGATCAAAATACTTTCTTGGAAAAAATACAACCAAACAGAAAAACCACCCAGCAACAAAAAAACTCAAAGCAGTTTGACTACAGACTTCTGCTGCATGTTTTTCAGGGTGAAAACAGGCCTTGTACATTCAAAGATATGCAAAACTATTAAAGCACAGCCAGCATGAGGCTGAAAATGTCTTAGTATAACAAGTTCCAGTGTGATTTTGTGCTTTTCTTTTCAAGTATTTCCACTGAAAGTAGTGTCCCTATTGCAGATGAAAATGTAGCTTTATAGACATGGATGGTAGAGTTAGTCTGCAACACCTTTGAGTTATTAGGTGTCACAAGTATTTGGATTTCCAGTATGTCATGAGGACTTACTTTCACTTCAAAGTATAGAAATGGTTGGACAATGCAGTAAGTGAATATGAAGTTGTCAGACATGTTCAAAATTGTTGGATAACAGTGTGCAGTCTTGTGATTCTTGTTTCTAACAGCATTGAGCAAATTGGTTAAAGCCTAATTTACCTTTCATTACAGAACATTTGATTATAATTTAATTAGTATATTTTGGTTACATACTGACTGTTCTGGTGATCCTTTTGTTGTGATAAATCTCTGTAGATGAAGTGATTTACTTAGTGATGTTTATTTGCTCATAGACTTGTGAATTTTGGATATGATTACGGTCAAGATCAAGATGTTGCATCTAAATCTTTGAACCTTCAGGTTTTCACAAGTAAAGCAGGTAATGAATAAATACAAGTATGGTCAAAATTACCTCCACTAGTAATTATCATGCAGTATAATCCTAACTGATTACTGAATTTCTTCATAAAATATTGAATACCACACAAAAATATAAACATAATGTGAGTGTGAGATTTGTATTCCTTTAGAGCATACTTGGCAGGTAACTGTGAGGAGAGGGAGAAGGCAACTGTGTTTTACTTGTCTTAATAACTTTTTTACCCTCTGAAATCTGCAGTGAAGTTGAGCTGAAATGCCCAGGGTTTTATATATCAACACCAACAACAAAACAGTCACCCAGAAACTTTTTGGTACCCCAGCTTCCAAGAACTGGTACCATGCTCTCCTCTAGTGAAATCTCTCTCTTTAAGAACACCTTAGCATTTTCCTGTCACCTTCAGAACCCAGGAGGTACCAAAGTGTGGCTGTGTGTTACATTAAACAATCTAATGTTAAAGCTGACCAAAATTATGTTAGAAAGTAAATTCAAGGAAGGTTTTGTCTGGGTTTCTGATCTAGTATATATTTGTGTTATAGAGTGGACATATGTACACAGAGCACATGCAATGCAGGCTTTAAGAGCTTCATATTGCTGTTAGTTTGTGGTGTTTAGAAGGTCCAAGTATGTGATACAAAACATGGTATATGCTACTCAAGTGTATATATGATTCCTTAAACTTAAACCTAAAATGTTTCTTTAGGATTTTGGAGTCTTCCTCCATCCTAATGTATGCCATGAGCTTTTTTGGATTAAAAACTGATCTCTAAAGGTATCTGTTCATCACAGCTGTTTTCAGCTTCTGAATTAGACCACACAGGCAGGCAGAGATGGTGTCTGTTTAACATTTGAATCATCAGCAGAGTTGTACAGGGAAGTGTTGCAGGAGAGGTTTTGCATGTCACTCCCGAGGCCTGCTGTGCACTCCACTGAACTGCTGAGCTGTCTGCCACTTGCACTGAAATGACCATTAGTGCAAATCAAGTGAAATACAGCTTCCTTACATGGATTTTTTTCTTACCAAGGCAAACTGCATGCTTATAAAGATTAGAGGGAAGGAATTAGAAGTAAGAGAAAGCCAAGTTTCTATCTTTCAAATGTAGATTAGGCTTTTTCTTTGTTAACAAGACAATTTCTTATATAAACAGCCAGTCCAATAATGGAAAATATTATTGATTTGTAGATATGGGTTTTTTTAAACCTATACTCCTCTGGGGTTTATTCAGATTGAAGCACCTCCTTGAGTTTAGGATGAAATTCAGTCATCCTCCAACAAGACTTTTGTTTAGTTACTATGAAATAAATTTTTATTTTCTATCTGGTGACACAATATTTAAAGTCTGTGTGGAACATTTTACAGGTGCTTTTCATTGCACTTACTGTAAAACAGATAATTTGACAATTGCAGTTACTAAATGAGATTACTGTATGTGGCTTTTCCTTGAATGTTGTTTAAAACTGAGGATTACCTTGCACAACCCATTTCAGATAACTAAGTTTGGAGCACGTTATTTTGGTGCTAAAATCATATCCAGTTGTTGAAGAACACTCTGAGTGATCACACTAAAGGTTCCCTCTTGTTCCTTAGTGGTGATTTGCAAAACTGGATTGTGAGTTCTTTGTGGTGCAGACTGTGCCTGCTGTGGGACTCCTAACACACCTCTGATATTAATGCTAGTATCCCTGCTTGTACCATTCAGACATCCCTGGCAAAACTTCAAACTGGAATATTCCATGCAATTTCCCATTTAATAAAACTGTTATTGGCTCCTGCCAATCTGAAGTCTGAGTGAAATCACTTATCCTTTCTCAGACTTCTGCATCACAAAAGTAGCTCTGTTCCTTACGTTCAGCACAGACAAAATCTCTCCAGATATAAACCCCCATGTAATTCTTGAATAGCTGAGATCAAGCAGTTCCAGTCTCAGAATTTGCTTTGCATGTCCAGAATTCAGTGGTTATTAGATAAACATTGCACTGTTATGTTTTCCCATAGTGCTTTAGAAATATTTTTCAATTAAATTTGCTCAGTGTCAAAAAAATGGAGGCAGTAAGAGGTCATAGACACTAGATTACCATCATCTATCTGCCTGGAATTTAGGTTTCTGGACTATGTTTCTAGAGAGAAATAGGCATCTCCAGGGGATGATTCAATCCATATTTCTTTGTTTGCAGAATAGGTGTCTAGATGAGAGGTGTTTGAATGGCTGAAGTGAGGCAAGTCCCTCTCAAGTCACTACAGCTAGACAAAATGCCCTGGTGCAATTTTGTATTTGAGTTGTGACATTTGGATGTTGAGATGCTGTAACAGCCTCATGTCTTGAATTTTTGCTTGAACAGAAATGAGAAATTTGTAGTTAAAATTTCCTAGGGAAAACTTAATGTCTGCATATCATAGGTGACTATTACAGTCTCAGTAGGGTGACTTTGTTGAGTGTCAGAGCTGTAACTGCTGTTTCCTGAATAGGAATAGGACTTTGGACTTGACTTTTAAATTCTTCCTTCTTTTCTCTTTTGTTTGGTTTGGTTTTTTTTAAACCTTTGTGGTCAAGATCTTTTTGCCCTTTTATTTCTAGAAAGATAAGTGTCCACCCAAGTATATCCTCACTTCGAGACATTCAGCTACAGCTTTTACTGTTGGCAAATTATTTTGAAATGGGTAGTGTGGAAGACCTGGCTCTGCACACAGGTGCAATAGGCTAACAAGCTTTCCCTGCAGCAGCACAACCCAGCTCTAGTTTGCAGAGGGCACTCCTAAGGGTAGGAAAGGAGTCTGTGGTGGATTCTCAGACTCAGGCTGCTCTATTGGGGTTGCCAGGACTGTGTCAGATGTAACATTGCTTGGGCACCTGCTGTCTGAGGCTGCCATGTTTCTGTCTCTATTAACAAAGCACCATTTGTTATTTCCGGCTGTTTGTAGTTCAGTTTGTTGACGCATGGGCCAATATTGTTGAGTTGAAAGATGCACATCCTATTTACAGTCTCCCATAGCTGCCGTTTCTGTGGTCAACTTGCACATTGCCCACTGACACTTCAGTCTGAATATGCTTGTGCAATTTACAGAGCAGTGTACACAGAAGGCTCCAGCATACAAGAAAGAAACTTGCAGTGCTGGAAGGGAGCTGTTGATAATAAAACAGCAATCCAGTGGGTTGCTGGAACTTTTCCAGTCTTCCTCATGAGTCCTGATGCTGCTACTTTAAAAATTATACATGTTCTGGAAGAAGCCAAGTGCTCTGGCAAAATGCCTTGTCTGTTGTCTGAATGACTCAAATATCAAGCAAAACTGTATCAAACCATATTCAGTCAGCTAAGAATAAGTAGAAAGGAAAATTGAATCTTACCCAAGGAAAAAGCAATTACCTTCTTCAGAAGACAGAAGTGTGAAGTGTCTCAGCCATATCTCTCACAGCTATGGTACAGCCTCGTGGTGTGAAATACCGAGGCATTTAATCAAATAAAGTAACTGGATAGCTGTTCTTTTTTTGTACTTGTGCTTTTTCCATACAGTGCCATTTTCTGCATAACTTATATACACAGCCTTTGTTTTTTACAGAACTGTACCTGTATTAGTATTACCTTCCTTTCTTCTTTTAAATTATAAACTTTCAATAAAGGCAAAAGGTGAATGGTCATATTTGTAGATGAGCTTTCCCAACCATATTTGGATAATGTAATTTGGAAGCTGTTTCTAACATAAATGCCAAAGCACCAGAGTAAGGGGATTTAAGTTTTTATAAAAGATGAAAGCAAGGTTACCATCCAGTGGAGTCAAAACAGAATCAGTCTGATGAGAATTGTTCCGGGAGTGGGAAACCTTCCTTTATGTAGTACCCTGGCTGAAATAAACTTGTCCCATGGACTGACCTACCTCCTAAAAAAAGTATTAGTGGCTCTTCGGGCTGGAAAGTAGAGACGTGTCTATCACCTCCAGTGTGAGAAAGCTCTGATAGTGTATTCATGCTGCTGCCAATGTGAGATTACTTGAAAAGCGAAGCAATAGTGTTTTACTGTTGTTGAGCATATCTGACAGCTCCTGAACACAAAATATCTGGATTGAGGCAGTCTGTGGAGAGAAAGGTTTGATCAGTTTTCTGGCTGCAAAAATGATTTCTCCTGGGAAGGGCTAAAATGTACTTACCCTAAAAGGAGGAAATGGCCATGACAGGACCCAGGTTTCCATTGTGCCAGATTGCCTCCTCTGTCCTTTCTTGATTTTGTTTCTTTGATGATTAGAGTCAATAATAGATATTCCTGTAATCTTTGACTTTTATGAGAGATTATTTTTAGTTTCTAATTTGAAATGGTCTTGATTTGGTTTTGTGCAGTATAAAGATGTCTAGATATTCAGCTGGACAAGTGAATTTTCTTTCCCTACTTTGTCTTTTTAGGGGGCTTGTGTGTGTGTTGTAGTCTAATCTCTGATACTCCTTATGAGATCACATACTCCATACATTTTTTACATAAAGGTAAGACTAACTCATTAACTTACTGTACTTTATTTTGGAGAATGTCAGTGGGCTGAAAGAGTCACAGAACGCCTTTCAAAACAAATAACTACCAAAGTCTGCAGACAATAAACTACTGTGGCTGGTGTTTAAAGACAGCAGCTGCCTTTAGCTGCAGAGTTGATTTTCCTGCTGTAGACTTCCTGCCTGATGCTGAGTGAGTAGCTTCAAACCAGTGGCCTTGTAAATGGTTATTAATTTGGTCCCTTATTTCTAGCCAGACTTTCCGGCGTGCTGAGCACAGACATCAATGAAATCTGTGGGAGCTTGCAGGTGTGTTGTACTTATGCCATAAGGCATTTGTATGGGAAATAGAGCCAACAGCTCTTAGCTTGAATGTCTGTTTAGAATTCTAGTTCAACATGTCATTTTCACAGCAAGAGATGCAACACCCACTGATTCTAAGAATAGTTTCTGTGTAAGTGGTGCTCCTAGCTCTTAAAGTTAAGACCTTTGTTCTTGTTTCAAAATAATAAAGGACGTTTTTATTCCAATCAGAATAAAAATTCTCATTATCAATATTTTCTTATTTGATACATGGACAGAGAGGCAAATTATTTTTCAACTGAGAAGCTGCATAGTATGGAGTAACTGTGTTCAAGTGCACAATATGTCTCAGTTCTACCTTAACTGTTTGTTTTCTTGTGTCAGAATGCTTCTCATATATGAGAACTGCACATACATGTTGCTTTGCTGCTGAAATATTGTGATATTGAGTGAACTGCCATTTTGTGTTCTTGAAGGCATTAACAAGTTGGAAAAAGTCCTTTTTGGGTGTGGAACACTGTGCATTGCACTGCTGTGAAGGGCTGGTTTCCCCAGACACACCTGACGTGTAGCCAAAGGGTTGTTGGGTTGCTTGGAGCCAACCATGGCCCTTGTACATCCAGATCTGTACTAGGAAGAAACTGAGCATAAATATCGTGACATTGACTAGCTAAGTCTGAGATGACCTCTGTGGAATGGTGTTGTTTGGTGCAAAGCTCTTTGTGGGTTCATGTTAAGATTCGTCAGTCATACAAGAGAATTTTATTAATGGTCCTGCAGTGACCTACAGAAGCAGTGGTATATTGGGTCCATAACTCACATTTTGGAGTCCATAAGCCATATTTCGGAGACATTTAAGGAGTTCAGTTTGTTCAGCAGCCTCTGTAATCTTGGCTGGAAGCTTCCCACCCCTGTTAAAACAGTCACTGCAGTATAAACAGAGAAGTCATGATGTTGCAGTTGAATTCTGAAGTGCTGGTTTTAGCTTGCATGTGCTCATGCTGGCAAGTGACAAAGTGGTGATGGTGAATGTACTGACTCATTGCAAGCTAACTTCAGTCAGTATTTTGTATGAAAAACTATCTTTTGACACCTCTGCCTCTGTAGTGTTGCTGGTGGTGACTTCTTCTCTTGATGGTCCTGTAAACTGTGCATCTTATATTGAATTTCCATGCATTATTATGTAGCATCTTGATCATGACACCATTAGTTACTATAATCTTCAGCTTTTCTCAGAGACAGAGGAAATTTGAGGGTGTTGTGTCATTCTTGTTGAGTGCCAGAAGTGTGGTACAATTCTAGATTAAAACAACAGCTGTGCTGATGCAAACCTCATGCAAACACAGCAAGTCTGAAATTGGCCTTTGTATAAACTGAGCTGAACTAAATTAAAGCAATAGGGCATGCAGATAAACAAAGTGGAAATTCTTTAAAGCAGTTGAAAGATCACCAAAATGTGAAACACAGCTATATAAAGGATTTGTGTTTGGGTTTTTCTGGGGGAAATGTATTTTTACATAAGCTTGCTCTGAGATGGAGTGCTTCTTTAAACACAAACATAGGCTGTGCAGTGCTTGGCTAGTTTTCACACATTAAAGAAGTGCATTGTGTAGGGGCCAGTCTACTAAGTGTGCAGGAACTCTGTTTAGGATGGATTAAATCTGTCTGTGCACACAGCTGCATAAAACAGTCCAAAATATCCCCATTTGGATCTGTGGGCACTGCTGAAGTTTCTATCTATACAGTCATAGGTGGATTGTAACAAATGGTGTTTATTGTTTGAGGTTTTTAAAGTATTTTTATTTTTTCCCAGGTTACAACAAAACTTTTACAGTTTCTCTAGAAAGAACAGAATCTCATCAATTGAAGGAAGTGGCTTTTATGAATCTTGGTAGGTTACTTGTGTTACTTTCCTGTGTGATTGCCATTCTCTGTGTTGTAGGGAGGCAAATGGCTGACTCTTCTGTGGAAGGAAAGGATTTTTTTTTCCTTTACTTTAGGTAGCAGTGTTATTTTGCTGCTTTTTTTGTGCTTGCGTTTTGTATTTGGCATTTGATATTGCAATGCCTCACTATTAGTAAGCAGCTTCCTTAGAAATTGCCTCAGAATCTGTGCTGGACACCAACTACTGAGTTCTTGAGTATCTCGAGTTTCTTGAATCCTCTCCTGGAAACTCAAATGTACTGCTAGTGTTTCCTGTGTTAATACAACAGCAGCTTTAAATTAACTCCTTTTATATTTCCTAGATATAATCAATTCCTCACAGAGAAGTGGGCCAAGTTGAGAATCGTGTGAAAGAGGCTCTTAAAGCAAATAAGTGATCAAATGCTAAATGACGACTGTTGTTTCTTTAAATAGACTATTATGTGGCTGCTTATTTGCCTGGCCAGTTCCTGCACCTCCTGAACATTCAACATCCTGACCTGCTGTGCTATAGTTTATTTCTGACAGGTATAGTAAACCTGCTCTAAGTAATTTCATTGTTGTTGTGGAAACTTGTTCATATCTCTTTACCTGAAAATTGTATTTCTCAATGTTTCCTTATTGCACGGTGTTCTGACAATGGAAGGATACTGAAAAAATAAGAATGACATTTTTGCTACTTTCCATTTTAGAAAGAGAAGCTGAACTGGCATTTCATACTTTATGTATTTCATGCTTCTTGCTTGTTATGAAATAGAAGAAGACCTTTCACTGAATTTGAAATTCTCTGCCTTGGTTTCATAGTTTCCCTTCCCCCAATTTTGCCCATGGTTCTTGGTCTTCCACTGCTTTCAAATTTCACATGAGATGTAAATTTGATTTTACATTTCCTTCCTCCAATTGAGTTGCTCTAAATGTGTGTGTTTGGAGGGTGTGGGGAAAGGAAATCTGTGTTTCCTTCACCTGATCAGGCTGATGCAATTTAATTTAGAGTCTCATCTGAGATGCGTGTTACTTGATTTCCAACAAACACGTCTTTGTGGGAAGTGGTTTATTTTTGGAAGTGGAGTGCCTTTGTTTGAAAGCAGAAATCTGTTGTTCTGATTGGGTGAAGGAGACATAAATTGTGGAAACTGGTGCATGGGCATCATCACATGAAGCTAAGACCTGTTTCATATGTGTAATACTGTCCTGCTAAAGATGAGTGGAAAGCACCACCACTGCTGGATGGTGGGCCTGCTTTCTCTGATGCAAAGGGTTTGAAATACAGTACCTGTATGGTACTATGGTGGTAAACACTAGTACTAGCATAAATAAAATGATTTTGGTCTGATGCTTCCATGAATAATTGTAGAGAAGAACCTTCCTGTTCTGGCCATTGGAATTGATGGCAAGAGATCCATCAATAGGAGTTTGTATCATGACTCTGCATGGGAGCAGTTCTGACCTGCACAAGCTGTACCAATAGATGCTAATTCTAGTGTTGAACTTGTGCTACTGTCCTTGTGCTCTGCTCTGTCCATCACGTGTGCTCTGATTTGGCTTGGAACAGCACTGTGGCCTTGAATCTCTACACCTTCTCTGTGTCAGCAATAGGGAAGGAGAGACCTGAGTATGGACTGTGCTCCTTTTCTGCTTTCTTTATGTAGCCAACACCATTCCTACTCCTCTTCAGCATAGTATCAGGGCAAGTAGTGCAAGACACAGACTCTTTCTTACTGCTGGGGGCCTGGGAGTCTTAAGAGAAATGCTGGTAGCAGGCAAATTTTATGTTCTTACTCTTTCTTGTTCTCAAACCAATGTTCTTCAGGTGAGGATGCAAGAATTGACACACTACAGAACTGTTCCATCCGGTCCCCGTGGGTGTCAGCAGTCCTGGATTGCACTGCAGGAAGTCTGCACAACGTGAGCCTCAGTGATAGTGCCTTGCTGCAGTTCCTACAGAAGAGCAAACGAGACTGTGAGAGACTGGCAGCTCTGCATTGTGCCCTGCTCTACTTCCAACATACAGAAGACTTGGAAATGCAGGTGGGAAAAGAACCTCCTCTAAATTTTTTTCCAATGACTAATATTTTATACACAGCAGGAGCAGGGTATGAATGATATCAGCCACAGAGAAGTCTCGATTCACCTGGCAGTACCAAGAGACTCATCAGCTGGGCTGCCCTAAACCCCTTTATCAGTCTAGGCTGTCCTGAAAACATTTGTGTCTCTATCACTACCGCATGCAAAGTGTTACTACCAAACCCAAATTTTCTATAGTCACTTACAACACTTGCTTAAACAGAGAGATGTGACAGCTCCCTGTTCTCATTCTGGCAGATTATTCGGTGGATTTCTGAGAACCTGTCAACATGTCATTCTTTTGACCCCATTCAAGAATTTATCATTGGTAGGTATTTCTTTTCCTGCATAGTGAGTTTTCCTGCATACTCCAGTTGATACTGAAGGAGAGGCCATGGCAGTACAAACTGACTCTTATTTCTGAACTTTTTGGTTATGATTTGTGTTAACTAACCTGCATTTTGTGGCATTAAGAGACAGTAGTTTAGAAGACACATGGACATCTCAAAATCAGATTAGCAGTAAAACTTTTCAAATGTATTCTTCTGTCCAATGGAACAAATAGATTTATCATTATTTTAGGTCTCTGGAGATTGATTCCTCAGCTCCATTCTCCTCTAGCTCTAGCCCAAACCATTTTTTTCAAAAGGATTTGGCTTATAATGCTACTCTCTTCTAATAGCTGGTTTCTCAGTCTAGCCAGTCCAGAGTGTTTGTACAAAGGACCCCTGCAGTGCTGAGCTGTAGCCAAGCAGCTGACCCGGCCCTGCAGCCATCTGGACTTCTCTTCCTCCTTTTGTGCACAGAATGGGACCAGTTCCACCATGGAGGAAGCTGTTTCAGAGACAGCAGCAGGATTGTCCCTAAAAAAGTGTCAGATAAGGAACAGTGAAGCATACTGTTGTTAACTGATAGTTTATACAATCTTGCCTTTATAAATCTTTTTACATTACATTCAGCCTCCCTGTACTGCAGAATGTGTCCAGAAACTCAGAACCTGGATAAACTTCTGCCCTACACATCACTGCATGACTGGATTGGGGTAAGATAACAGCTGGTACTTTAATTAATAGCTAGAGGGTCTGGTTTTTTATCCCTTAGTACAGCACACAGCTTGTGTGTCTTACCTTTTCATAGATATGTTCCAAATTGATAGCTTTATGCCTGTTTTAGTTTGCCAATTCTTACCCTTTGTGGTGTTTTCCATGAGTCAAATTATTTTGTCAACAAATAAAAGCATTTGCAAAACCAAGAACAGTTATTATAATTGAGTGGATGGTTATATATCTCACTTTTCATAATGAAGTATTAATTTATTCCTTATCATATGAGGTTTATAATGAGCAAAATCGTACAGTTATTTCCAGGACAAGCAGAATCAGTGGAGTTAAGATTTACAAGTAAGCTTGCAGAAGTAAAATGACTTCAAGCATGACTTTACAGTTAGAGCAAATAGTGTCTTAATTCTCTGCTGTGACACTGTTCTGATATGTTGGTTTTTTAAAAATAAAGGCATAGTTTTGGCTAGCTAGCTAGTTTCAAGGAGGAAGTGGATGATGGAGATTCATTTAAATGCCCCATGTTCTATACTAAATTATAAAACTATATATAATTTGTCTGTATTTATAGGTTATCCCTGGAGTGATATGTGCCACAGACATTATTCCTCTACCTGTGTTAGAGGTAAGTCCCAGTACAGAATCACATTTGTATTTGCAGATCAGTAGCTGCTTTTTTTGTGGGTTGGGGGTGTCCTAAATATTAATGCAGCAGTGTCCCCACAGCCCTATCCAAAAATGGATGTGAACAGAAAATTGCCCTGTTGGAAATGATTTATGCATTTACTAAAATATCAGTTAAACAGGTTCAATGATGTTTTTTCCCTTTCTGAAGACACCTCTATTCTAGGGAGGATTATCCACAAATTAATTCTTGTCAATCAGATTGATACCACTTTGCTTTATGACTTTGGAAGCTGAAGGCAGAGGTGGCATAACAGACAAGTGGGATTTCTACATGTGTCTACATATGCCCACTTTGAGGGCTGTTTCATTGTGTTGCCATTGGTGTGGATGGTTCGTGACCCTCTCTCCTGAGCATCCTGTGACTTCACTTATGTCAGGGCTTTGGCTACTGAATCTAGACAAATTCCTGCACAGCCTGGAAAGGGCAGTGGGCTGTATGGGGAAAGCTCATGTTTGGGTAGGAAACTCTACTTTCCATAAAACAACATGAATGATTTGTTCTGTCTTTCCACTCCTCCAACTCCAGTTTAGAGAAATTCTTGAAATTTTCCTACAAAATCTGAAAGAGAATTTTAATAAGCAGTTTGTTGCGGAGAACTAATGGGAAGAATGAGGACTTTAGACACACCGGCAACACATAGGATTAGACTGGATACATAACAATGTTTTTCCATGTAGCTCTTTAAAGACGTGCTTATAATTAGCCATAAAGCATCACTGTTCACAAAACCTTTTAAAAATCAGTGAAATTGCCCACTGCTCTTTCACTCTGCAGCAGTGCATCCCAGCTGTGCTACACAGATTGATAGTGTTGCTGTCAGGGAATTGGGCTTTGCATGTTTTGCTTGGAAAGGCTGCCCTGAGAATTGGGACACCTGGGAAAATCAGATCTTGAGAAAATTTGTGTGCAGATAATCCCTGTAATTCACTGAGGTCAAAGTTAGCAGGACTTTAATTTGTCTGAGATTGAACCTCAAGCCCCTGGGGGCGCATGCCTTTAGCAGCTATACTTCCTGATTGTGGAACTCATTTCCTATTTCTGTCTGAGACCTAAACAGATTGAAAAGGTCAGAGTTGAACTAAAGACAAATATTTCCTGCTACTTTTGATGGCAAATTGCCCTGACTCTTGCATAAGGACAAAGATGCTAATGCACAGGGTAAGGTTTAATGCTCTAAAACCACACCAGTGCCACAAACCTACCACAGCTTAAGTGGTCTGTTGGTGTTTCAGTTGGTGTATGCTGTTGACATCAGGAGTCAGACGCTGGCAACAGATCTGGTTCTACATGTAGTGTTTCTGTTGCAGAGATTTTATGGCAATTCAGAGAAACAATGGTTAATTGTTACTCTGAGAACTTTTTGGTGTTCTCAAGCATATGGATTGTAGAGAGCTTTTGGGGGGGCTCTGTCCATATTCACATTAAAAATGTGGTGTTTGGGTATCAGGTGTTTTTATTACTAAATTCTTGTTTATCAAGATATACTGAGAAAGGAGGAACAGTTAGTCCAGTTGTCCAGAAGCTCTACATAAGGATTGCAATTAATAAGTTTAATTTCCTCCCTCCTTTTTAAGCACAAAACAAACTTGCAGGGGTGCAAATAAGTCCAATCAGAAAAGGAGAATGCAGGAGGAAGAAGGGAGATAAAGAAATTAGGAGGAGGTCCAGGGGAAAAGTGAAAATATATAGTGCAAGAAATTGTCAGAGCACCAGAAAAGAGTTTCTCCCTTGTGCTGTGCTGAGCCCCTGGGGTGCAGAGTGATGTTTTACAATACTTTCTGAATGCCATTACTGCTGAGGAGACACAGCACTACAGTCCAGAGAGACATGGGCCTCTCAAAGGCAATTGCCATCTCACATCTTTTCTAAGGGGTGTAGCAGAGAGCTCTCTCTCTTCGGTTAAAACCCCACTGCTTGGGAAAGGCTTCATGGGAGCTTTTGGTAGATTGCAAACTGATACGGCCTTGCTTTGACTTCTGGTGATACAATGTCTTTTAGGTGTCATGCTTAGGTGTTAACTCTTGACTCTCTAGAAATGTCTCCCAAATAAACACCTAAGGTGAATAAGCCTTCTCTTTCTAGTCCTTGCCCTCATGATCCTCAGGGAAGAATAGATCCTTTACTTTATAAAGTTTTGACTTTTTAATGAGATCTAATACAATGCATCTTTTTGGTATTAAAAGCAAACATTCAAGTCTACCACTTCCTGTTAGAGATTTCATATATGAAAGAAAATTGCTGTCTTGCTTCCCCTGCCACATATCCAAGTCCAGTGTGGCCTGAACACAGTTTTGCAGTGGTATTGCTGTTGCATGGATTGGTCACTAGATGATACCCTTATGCTATATTTAATATTTCTCTGGTTTCATATTGGTAACATTTAGGCAACATTCTGCAGTAGTAGGTTGTAGAGCTTATGAGTTAGGTCTAACAGAATGAACATATGGTGCCATATGTGATCCTAGTTTGCAGCTGCTAAATATAACTAATATGAAGCAAAACCCAAGATTTATTTTCTCTGCTGCAGCTACAATAATAAAGTGACAATAGGCACTGGCAGCAAGAGGAAAGTGGCTGGCAGGATTGAGTCTTTGAAATTTATTTTCTTTGACAAATTATAGTTTATAGTAGGAAGTGGTTTCTTCCTTTTGAGGTTTTCTTTTAAGGCTATTGTTATTGTAGGATAGTTGAGAGAAGAGAGCAAAATCCGGTATGTTAGTGCAAGTGGAGGAATATTATGAACTCAAAGCTCTCTTTATTCAAATATTTTTGCTGTAGTGTCTGTGTTGGAGATAATGCTTATTAAGAGGGGCAAGAACAGCTGGTACCATCTCTTGTTTTTTGACAAAACTGTCAAAAATAATTGCCTTAATCTCATCTCTTCCTCAGCAATGATTGTGCCTTGCTCCCCCTTATAAACAATTTTTATACCCAGACCAAGAACTAGCTCAGGAAACTGGTATGGTTTTGTTTAGATTTTGTTCCTCCTGTCTGTTCACAGCTGAGTTTAAATTAATTTTAGCATTAGAGTCAAATGCTTTAGAATTGCTGTGGATTTTTTTGGATTTTGTTTCTTTTCTGGGATGAAGCACTGTTACTTGAGGTTGGTAAATGGATGTTTGCAATCTAAGTATTAATGCAGCTTGAAAATAGTGGCATTCTGCAGCTGTCGTGGCCATGATGGTATTCCTCTGTTTGGAACTACTAGAAACCTGAAATGGGATTTAGTTGACCAAATGTAAACATTTACATCTAAGTTAGTAGCCTAAGGCTCTTTACAGTCAGAGGAAGTCTAGACAATATGGCCAGTGTAGTCTGTGGTGCAGTTCCTCCCATCTCAAACATGAAAATAGGTCGGATGAATTGTGACCCAGAAGTATTTGTTTCTTTCCAGGCACCAAATCTTGACCTCAAGTCAAATAAGTGCTACCACTGCCATTCCATCAATAGAAATTAGTTTTGGTGCTTTGGTTTAACTTTTTTCACTTAGATTGTTTTTACATTAATCAAATATCTTTGCAGTCACTTAGTTGGAGGGTGATGAGGTATTTCTTTAAGAGGCCAGCCTGTATTCATGCTTTCTCTGCAACACTTTTCAGTTCCAAAGCTCTAAAGGCTTCTGGGAGAAACTCAACTCAAACTTGGAGAGTGTGAAGTATGCAGAGCCCCACTTACACTACCACAGTAACATGCTCAGGAGGGAATGGCATAGCCTTTCAGAAGAGGTGAGTGAGAGGCACTGGAACTGAAACACTGGAACTCTCCAGAGCTGCCTCTGAAATGGGTGTTTTAAAGTCAAGCATGGATGAGTTGGCTTTTTTATTTTGAAGATAAATAAATGGGAATCTGATTATCAGTAGTGCAAAGACTTGCAGCCATTTCACCTAAGGTGGTTGCTTGTAAGTTTTGTTCTCTTAAAGTAATGCAAGGAATTAAAGAAAAGCAGAGCTTGCACTGTATTGTCGTGAGATTTATGTGTGTGTGACTGCCTATGAGCATGGACACTTGGAAGATGGTATGAGGCCCCACTGTGTTTTATTTTCATTCAAAGAGAAAACTAAATTAATTTCTCATCTCATTCTGTCAGGGAGTAATTAATTTGGTCTTCTGTTTTGTTCATTTTGGGATTTTTGTTTGTTTGCAAACCAGAGAGAGGAGAGAAGAACCACAGCATATTTGAGGAATATTTTTGAAAATGCCAAAAAGTACGTACTGGTTTCTATTATATTTTCCTCTTCTTATTTTATATTTACCTCTTCTGTATTTAATGTGCCATTTTATTAGTTGATTAGGTATCTGATTAGATATCTTTAAAGAAGATTATCCTGGTGAAAATCAGTTATTGGAATCCTTGTAATCACTACAGCATGATCTGAAATACAGCCCTCTAGAGCTAGGGAATTTATGGTAGATGTGAAGTTATTCTCATGCAATCTAGACAGAGAGAATTCTTTTAATACTATCTAGTATTTTCACTACATTTAGTCACATGGGCTGTTCTCAGATTTCTTTAGCCATTTTTGAAAGATCAAAGGCTTATTTGAGTTTTTAATGATGTTATGAAAACCTTTAGAGTATTGCATATGAAACAGACTGATTTTTGTTTCAAACCCCAGGGTGCTTTCTCATCTGGACACTTGGGACTCTGGTAAGTAAAACCTTTCTTGATGTAGGCCTTAGCTGTAAGACTTAGGTTTATTAGAATATTTCCACCCAGCTGTTGTTTGCTAAAAATCAGTTGCTATGTGTGTTTTCAGCACAGAAGAATTTGAGGATTTAAGATGACAAGAAAACTTTCATGTACTGACTAGGAAATGCTTGAAAATAAAGTCCCTAGTTCAGGATCTAACAACATAAGCAGTGAAAATTGGTCTGGTTAAAGATATCTTCTTCAGGATTTGTCTTGTGGAGCAGAGTATCAATGACTCCATGTTACTGTTGAGTCTTGTCCACTTATAGCTTCCTTTGCAACATTAGAACTTGTGCAGGAGATTAGGGCTGGTGAAAAAAAAATGGTGTAGAGAGAGGAGGTGTAATGAATTTCCTTAGGCCAGAAACACTTGAGTTTTTTTTGATGCTCAGTTCCTCTGTCACAAATAAGTAAAACCGAATTTAGTAGTGTATTATGTTCCTGCTGTTCACACATTAGTGCCTGCTATGTGCCCTGCCACTGTGTGCTGTGACATGATGTTGATCTAAGCGCTGCTTGGTCCCTTTATTACCGAGAATTTTCCGTGCACTCATTTCCAGCCCCTAACAGCAGTCATCTGTGTCACTGCTAGTTATTGCAATGGGCTCTGACCTCGAGAGACTTTGTATTAACTTTGTGAACCTCAGCTTTGTGTTTTCAAAGGTGCTTATTGATAAAAAAGTCAGATGTTTAACTGTTACTAGATAATTTCTAAATAGCTGCCAACCAGTAACAAGCATCAATGTAGTATTTCCCTGTAGATTTGTCCTTGAGTCCTTTACAATTAAGCAGCACAAGTCTTTGTGCTGCTAAGTGCTGGTGTAAATATATTTGAAGGTGAGCAAAAATAGGTGAAAATTTTGTAAGAGTTCAACACTTGTTCTATAAAATCTTGAGGTGATTTTATCTATATCATGAAATAGAAGATTGATTTTCTTCCTTTGTTTTAGTAGACAGGAAGCACTGATTAGGAAATGCAGGTTATTAACTTCAGTAGACACTGTAATCTCCTTCCATTTAGTTAAAGAAGTGTTCTTTTCATAGTGGTCTGCAAATCTGAGTAACAGAAGCAGGCAGACCATGGGAGAGAATCAGTGGGAGGTGATTCTCTGGACTATTTACTTTCTGTCTAGCCATTTCCCTGGAACACCCATGCAGCTGCTAGAGTTTGTTTGTAAATGACAAGATCTAAGTACCCCATTACCACTGGTGTTACCAGAAGATTCTCTCTGCCTCTTTGCTCTCTTGAGTCACCACACTGTGATAACTCTTACTTAAGTATCAAAGAGAAGTGGATGGCAAATAAAGGGTTATTTTCCATTTTTTCAGTTCTCTTATTCAGTCTATGGCTCTTCAGTGTCTTAGTTCTGTAGCTGAGTAGATCAAACCACAGCTTCTGTTTGCTTGTCTGTTCCTAAGTGCTTTTGAAGCTGGTTGAATTCTTGTGATATTTCTGTAGTGCCATGTCCTTGAATGATTGTTGCTCTGTTTGTTTTAGAGGCGAGGCTGGTACCTCTCTTTGAAGAGGAGGATTATCAGCAGCAGTTGCTCATGGGACTGGTATGTGCTTTTGTCAGTGTGCACTAGAGGACGCACAGGCTCCACAGATATGTGAAGAGTGACCTTTCAAGTTCCAGTGCTGAGTGGAAGTTCGTTCAGGGTAGCTATGGGGCAAACACGGCATTTCCTAAGTTTTAGAGTTCTTCATCACAATATTGTCTTAGCAGATTATTGTAAGGCATAGGGGAAAAATAGGAATAGAAAGTTAATTTGTCAAAATGCTTCTTCCCAGTATAACTTTGGCCAGAAACCAGATGGTCATCTTAATCTGTTTGTTATTTTTGGACTGCTTTCGGCTTTTAAAACATATATAAGTGAGTTCCTCCCTCCACCAGCTCCTATCAATTTGATGAGCAGAGATCTTCTTGCTTCTCAGTTTAACACCTTTTTTACTGTTTCTTTTTCCTTCTACCTCACTTCCGAGACTGGTATGGCCATTCGGAGGTCCTTTCTTCTTCTTTTGCACTGTTTGTGCCAGTGATCTCCCTAAAGAATCTACCATCTATATGCTTCTGGGCAATAAATCCTGTCTCAAATCCCCACCTGTCCTCCCTCTGTCTAAATACACATCTTGGCTTATCTCTTGTTCTCTTAAAATCAACTAACCCTTCAGCATGCACTAGAAGGTCTCAGCAGTGAAGAGCAGATCAACACTGTCCTGTCCGTCCACATCTGAGGCAAATTTTCCTTCTTTGCAGTCGTCTCCCTGTTTCCAAGTTTTGCCTCTCATTCCCTGAAGCTTCTCTACAGTCTTTCCCCTCTGTTTATTCAGACAGATCCAAAAAGCAGGTCACTTTGTCTATGCTTTACTCATACCTGTATTGCTGTCTTGACACACTGACTTTAATCAACATATAACTTCCTTGAGACAGATGTTTATTTCCTCCAGTTTCACTCTGAGCTTCTTAGTAATTCTCAGAAAAGAGCCAGCATGGACTTGAGTTGCAATCTGAAGCTACGTGAGGTCAGCAAGTATTTCAGAAAGGGGAGTAGGGAGTGGCATGGGCTGTATGCTAACAAACACCCAACTTTAATGATTTCGCAATTAATGTTTAACCTGGAATTGCCATTAATCACTCTGATTCTCAGGTTCTTGACAGCTACCACAAATTGTACTTGTGCTAGTTTTCTCTATCAGAAAATCTCTCAGGTTTATTTGTTTGTAATATGTACTTATATTCTTAGGATTCAATGTTCATATTTAAATCCTTTCACCCTGTTCCCTTGCCTTTACACAGAGAGGTATGAGAACTGTAAGCTTTTTCTTTTCAGTATCATTGAAAGTTCAATTTAGTATTCATTTTGCTGAATCTGCACCAAGTAACCATTTTGAATATTTACATCTGCTGCTGAGTTTACCAAGGTTGTACAGTACCTTGGAATCTCACTCTGAACTGGAGTTTTGTAATGGGGAAACGTTTTGTTGAGCCAATGCCTATTGATCAGGCTCTGCACCTGCTGCAGCTTTTGTGTCTCTCTGAAGATGCCCAATGACAACAGATTGTTGGATTTTTTCCCCCTAGATGGTTGCCCAGCTGAAGGATCACCTTATGAGACATCTACAATATGTTGGAAAAAAGAAGATTGACCAAATAGTTTTGGATTACGTTGCAAACCTGGTTAGTTTGATTTCATAGTCACTATTGTGAGCAAGTGTGTATTTGTTGGATTGTAGGTCCTTGGCTGTGCATCTGTTGTGTATAGCATATATTTGGTGGGAAAGAAATGGTTTTAAGATATTTGAACCTATTTTTCAGCCTAATATTGTATAAATTCATAAAGAAAATTAATATTATTTAAATATTATTAAAAGAGTTGTACCAGTCACTCAAAATACAGAAGAAACCGTTCTATTTACAGCTTGTTCAAATATGTTCTACTCCCAGAAATAAAATGGGAACACATCCTGAATGTTTAAAGCCATTAGATCCATTTGGTTTCCTATAGAACACATTGCTGCAGGTCTTGAATAATGGAAGTGCCACCAGGGGAAATAAAAAATGAACAAAAAGAGATGTCACTACAATCTGACATGTGGGTAAATCACCTCCACTCCTACTCAGTACCTTTGGTGGGCTGTGTGTGTGACAGGAGACAGTTTTGCATTAAGAAATCTTTGTAAACTACTGTGGAAATTTGCTTTCCAAATTCTTATTCTTCTGTCTTTCGTCCTCTTAAGAGACCTTTAAAAAGAAAAAAGCTACAAAACCCATTAACTGTTGTGCACAGAAGTTATGTACTTGTTTTTTTTTGTCTGAAGATCATGTCCTTTAAGTGCAGAATGCAGTGTCCTCAAAAGCTTGCATGGCAACTGTAAATTCTGTTCTTTGTGACATCCCTGCCCCAGTATTCAGTAGAAACTCCCCACAGGGCTGTTTTCTAGCGATGAAAACCTTGGGAAACTTCCTTGAGGCTACTGATGCCTGCATCTCCTCCAAAGTCCTGTGTGAGTCAGTTGCTATGTCAATGTCACAGTGTTCTCTGAACCACTGCAGCCTCACTGCCATTCTTGACTTTTCAGGCCTCACTTTGACAACTTCACAGGTTGTGTCACTGGTAATTGGCAGACTTTTATGTATCTGTGTAGGAAAGAAACTAAAACCAGTGGCTGATTAAAATAGGAACAGTACAACATGAACCAAAGATTTGTACCTGAAAATGGTACTGAAAAAAGCCCAAGTGGAACATTTGTTTTCTTTTTATTCAATTTCTAATAACAATTTGTTCGCATTTATTAAAAACTAAGATAAAAAATGTGAAAACATCTATTCAACCTCGATCTACAAGGCTAAATTATTGTAGACTAAATCTTGCAAAACAAATCTCAGCCCTTCCCACAAGCAAACTCTCAGGACTAATTCTCTCAACTCAATTGACAGGCTTATTCTTAGAAAAGCTACTATAAACAAAGATAATGTGCCTCTAAAATTGCTTCTGCTTTCTGCTGATGCATCTTAGATACTGTATGGAAATCTTTAGAAATTATTTCATTTTTAAACTTGCATTTCCCCTCATCCTAATTAGAAACTCTTATGTCTCAAACCTTTCCATGTCCTAAATGTTTCAGAGTTCTTTAGGGAAATGAACTGGTTTGAGTCTTACTGCATTCTCCGTAGCATCAGCAGTGAGTGGCAGAGCTATTGGAACTAATGAAAAAGGAAGAGACTCGAAATTTGTCTGTTTGCTTTCATAAAATGTTTTGCATTACATTCAGGAACCCAGGAGTGGCTGAGATTAGGCTCTGTGGTGAGTATTCACTGTGTAAATAAATGGCAGCAGAAGTTGGAGAAGCCAAAACTTGGGAGCACTGAGAGTTTCTTATGAAACAACAGGCAAAGGCTGGTTGCTGTCAGAGAACTGTGTGTTCTTGTATACAAAGAAGTAACATGGGGAAGTGTGAATGACACCTCGTTGGGAGTTCCTTGTTTGCTGAGGAGCTCTGCAGAGCTGGAGTGTGCCTGGTTCCCACTCCATGTGCCACCTCTCCTGCAGTGGTTGTTGTGTGTCCATAGGCTCTCTCTCCTCTGCAATCACTTTATCTTAGCTTTGCTCCATATCTGTTTCTCTTACTCTTTTCATTTCAGTGAGGCAGGAAAGGAGAGAAATAACTCACAGAAGCAGTGTGACATCTGCTGCCCTAACAGCAAGTGGAAGGGGAGGCAGGGTGAGCAGGCAGACCTGAATAAACTGCTGAAATTTCTCTGCAAGTGGCTGCAGTAGCTGCACATTTTCCTCTGATGTCTGTGGCCAGCTGTCATCTGATGTAGGCTCAGCTGCAGAGGAACAGAAGACAGACACCATTTGGATTTGAGGTTCCTCAGGAGGAGGAGGACTGTGTCATAGTACTGCTCGGGAGGGGATCTGAAAGACAGCAAGACCTTGTCTCAATCCCTTTTCTCCTTTGCTCCTGGTTCTTTTATTTGACTGCTTTGAAGTCTTTCCTGTAGAAACAGCCAAGGGAGCTGAGCACTTGTGGTTACCAATTACTTTAGGGGAGCCTCAGTTTCCTTGGAACCATTGCCTGGAACTGTAGATGTTTCAAGACAAGGTGACAGCACAGTCAGTCAAGGCCCCCCTGCAAGTGTTGGTCCTGTGTTCTCTCATTAGTTTAGAGCACTCCAAGGGAAATGGCTTCAAGTATGTGTCCCAAAAATCTTCTTATTGTGTTTCTGTTACTCAGTGGAAAATGACCTCCCCTGATGTAGCTCTTAACTTGGCTGCCCCAGACACCCACTGCTAACCTTGAAGCTGCCTGTGCTCCTTCCATCAGACAGATAATGCTGCCTTTCTGTCATGAATATTATCTTGTGAGTTATGTTCTGGAAAAAAGATTGAGATGTGGGTTATCTTTCTGTATGTATTTTCTACAATGCCAAGGGTAGATGTTGGTCTCCAAAGCGAGTTGTGCTGTTAGTGAGGGTGTCACATCATCCATGTATTTAGGATACAAGTATGTTGTGAGAGCTTGTATGGTTATGACTTAAGAAGTTGTTAGCTTTCTGTGCCCTGTGTTCTTAAGCAAAAAACCCTTATTCTGAAGTAGCATACTCTTGAAAACCATTTGTGTTGCACAAATAAAAATTGGTGATTTTGGAGCTTGTAAGACCCTTCACTTTAACACTGATTCTTCAGATCCAGCCACAGCTCCTGATGCAGAGGCCTTAGCTGCACCCTCTGTGCTGGCCAGAAGTGAAATTCCAGCAGCAAGGTGTGGTTCTTGTGACCCTTCTGTGGAAACTGGAAATCACTCATTTCCTAGAAAACTTGCTATACTCCAGAAAGATTAAATTGGATCTTTCCGCTGCATCCAGAAAGTGTGGAGATGGCAAGTACTTGGTAGGTATTTTGCATCAGGCAGTTGTGCAAGCCTGGCTCAAGTCATGGTGGACAGGAAAGGTGCTCCCTTGTAGAGCTTTCTGGCCAAGGTACAGAGGAACACTCAGGAGCATTACTGAAGATGAATATTCCAGTTCTGGCCTTTGCATGCAGATCTCTCCTGTGTGTCCTGTTTCTCTCTCACTCAAAGCCTGTGATGAGTCAGACAATGGAGAGGCCAAAGAAAAGGGTTCCTAAGTTCTTGTGACACCTCTTTGCAGAACAGGGGTCAGACTAGTTTCCTGAGTTTCCTGGGATTGATTGATTGCTGTGCTTTGAGGGCCAGAGATAAAAGGTGCAGAGGAAGTGTCTGTAGTTGTGTTACTGAGATGTGGAAGTGGTTAGACATGACAACCATGAGGAAGTTATTTCAACTCTTCCGTGCGTGGTTTCTCTTTCAGCTGCAGGAGCTGAGAAGGCCCAATTGAGAACAGGGCTTGTGGCTTTGGTATATGCTGACTGTGTGTGGTGCACGCCAGTTTGGGAGCACAAAGAACAACAACATGGGCCAAGGGATTGTTTCACTTCACTGGGAACAGAAAGGAAACTCAATAGATGAGGAGAGACATTTGTTTGTCTCATTTTTCCTCCTTACCAGGACTAAATCTGTGATTCCTCCTGCAGACTTTTCTTGGCAAACTGAACATTCCACTGTCTTCAATGTTATCCACTTTTGCTGAGCCCTTGGGACTGTTCCTTGCCAAATGCTCAGCCACTTGGACAAGCTGTTTTTGCTTTCATGGCAAACAGATCTTTGAGAATTTGCTGCAAGAGCTTGAGATCAGTTATCTCCAAGAAGCACAGTGTGTTAAGATGCTGTATGTCTTGCATGATGCTTTGAAGCTGGAAGCACTTTAAACTGCTGGAATAGGGAAATTTCATTACAATTCAAATTTTAAAAACTTTAAATTTTAAGGCACTAGAGAAAAAAAAAAGAAGACTTAGTAGAAGTCTCATGAGAAGTTTTTAACATAAAATAGTGTGTGGAATGAATGAATGCCAAGGACCTGCTGTACACAGGCTCCTGGAAACATCCAGTCTTCTCTTTTTTGTTTTAGCTGAATCTGGTGCATCGAATAATGAAAGAAGTTTGGAGGAGATACCAGCTTCATTCCTGTATCTTCTGCTTGTGAGCAAGTGATTTGTTAACTTTGCCTGCCTTTTAAATGATGGGTGTAATGATTCTGGTTTTCATCAGTAGAACTCCTTTGAACAGTCAGTGCTTATGCTGCTGTCAGTGTCAATGGTACTGTCACTTACTGTTCCTAAGGATCCTGCTGGCCCTCTCTAGGCCAGTGGGAATATTAACCACACAGGCAATGTTATGGCTGGAGTTCAAACTTGCTGAGTTTAGAGTGATCCTAAGCTGGGTGGTGGATGTTAAACACCTATAAGAGCCAGGTCACTTAAACCAGCACCCTTTTACCTGTTGCTGCTGGTTTCAGGTACTGCTGAGAGCCTTGTAAATGTGCATCAGTGGGAGGAGGAGATGGGCACACCACAGAGACTTAGTGTGTCTGCAGCACTGGGCAACTGGTGCTGGCTGAGACCCCTCAGGAAACAAGGCAGCATCTCACGGCCCTTCATCCCAAACACAGGCATTCAGTGCACTCCCAGTATGGCAAATTAACCCTCTCTGCAGGAGAGTGAGGGCACCTGGGGTTTTCAATGTGTTGCTACTTTGTTAACTACAGTGATGAGAGAGGAAGTGCAGGAGAGTTTGCAGTGTTCCACATCATGAGTCGGATTCTGGAAGCAGCAAATGGCATGTGCATGCCTTTACCTCCTGGTAAGTTCTGTGTTTTGCTGTTTTAATCATGAGTGAGGAGAGCAGTGCTATAAGCTCCTCCCAGCACTAGCTGTAGCATGTGTCAAGTTAGCTTTGGCAATATTGGCATCTGCTCGAGTCAGTTATAGAGGGGAAGGCCCTTAATATGCCTGTATGAGTGAAATGAAGCAAAACTAAATAGCTACTGGGAACAGAAAACTAAACAGAGGTTTCCAGTGGAATTTGTGGTTGCAGCCTTATCTTAGAACTAAGGTTTATACTCTGTTCACATATATATATATATATATTTAGACAACTGGACTTCAGTGTCAAGAGCTACAAGAGAAAATCCTATCCTGTAGCAGATAATTTTTTTTTCTCATGCTCTTGCCCTGTTAATAATTTTCAGTTTTTTCCTAAAGGGATTACTTCCTGCCCTGATGGAAAAGCTGGTCTTGATAATAGACTTTCATTTCCTAGAGCTCCTCATAATTGTTTACATTTCAAAGCACTTGCTTATTTTCATTAGGGAAAGACATCTTGACATCGTAATATCTTAATGCTTTCCAATTCTCTTTGAATCTTTCTGGGTTTTATTTCCTGATCTGTCTTTGGTTGTTGAAACTGCTTTTGGTAGGAGTTTATCCCAGTCTGTGTGGACAGGAGTGCTGCCACACAGTAGGGTTACATGATAACAAGACCATCATCAGGCTGGTGTTAAGGGAGAAGCTGAAGTGTTAACACTGCCTGTGGGACTGTCTGGGTGGCAATGACATCCTGAGGGCGGTGAGGCCTCAGGTTTTGATTAATTAGCAGGAGAGAGGGAAATAAAAGACAAATTAATAGAACAATACAGATATTAGGCAACAGCTTGGAGATGTTTAGTGACAGCATATGACTTTAATGACTGTTTTCAATCCCCTTAGCTTTCTTATTTCTGACAAAATTGTGCTTGAGAGACTTAAAGGATGTCTAAATAAGACTACCTGTCTTGATAAATTGATTTCCTAACCAACTATAAACAATCAGAAATCAAGGGAAGTGATGGCTTTAGCTAGAGTAATTCCAGTCTCAAATAGAGACTTAAGAAAACTACATATTGTACTGAACAAGTTTGTCTCTTTCATAGGTTTTCACACTCTGCACCTGGGTCTTGGTGTTCGATGTCTCCCTCTGCACACCCTCCTGCACTATATTGACAATGGGATCTTGCAATTGACAGAAACGTGTGTCAGGAAATTGCTGAAAGGTACAGTGAAGATGGTGTTTCATTTGTTACCAGCCAGCTAACTAGGAGTGTTGTCCTTCGAGCCACTCCCCTTGGACACACGTTTCATTGCCCAGGACACTCAGCTCTTAGAGTGTTGTTTCAGTGAGGGCTGTAGCTGATGGTGTTGCCTGCCCAAAAGGAGCAAGTTAAGGCTCAGGGTATGTGATTGGCCTTACCACAACACACAAATTAATACCTGTGTGAGAGAATTTGAGTTTTTCCATTTGAGGCTTCTTAGAAAAGCAAATACTAAAGATCATCATAGGATTTGTTGGGGAATTTCTGCGACTCTCTGAAAGTGCACACCTGTGTGTGAGGAAGTTAGTCTGCTATCCAACCCTGAGCTTTTGCTTTATGTTTGGAATGAGAGGAGCAGGCCTGTCATGCTGACCTCATGGCTGGGGAACCTTATGGAGCAGATCATCTTGAGTGCCATCACAGTTAAGTGCCAGCATGCAGGCCAGCCAGGGATCAGACCCAGCCGGCAGGGGTTTGTGAAAGGCACATCCTGCTTGACCAGCCTGAGCTCCTTCTATGACCAGGTGACTCACACAGTGCATGAGGGAAAGGCTCTGGGTGTTGTCTACCTGGACTTTAGTAAAGCCTTTGACACCATTTCCCACAGCATTCTCCTGGAGAAACCGGCTGATCATGGCCTGGATGGGAGCCCTGCTCACTGGGGATAAAACTGGCTGGACAGCTGGGCCCAGAGAGTGGAGGGGAATGGAATTACATCCAGCTGGTGGCTGGTCTCCAGTGGAGTTCCCCAGAACCCAGTATTGGGGCCAATCCTGTGTAATATCAGTATCAATGATCTGGACAAGGGGATAGAGTGCTTCCTCAGCCATTTTGCAGATGACACCAAGTTGGGCAGGAGGATAGGAGGTCTCTGCAGACAGGTATGAACAGGCTGGATTGATGGACTGAGGTCAATTGCATGAGATTCAACAAGGCCAAGTGCTGGGTCCTGCCCTTCGGTCACAACAACCCCACACAGCATCACAGGCTGGGGCAGAGTGGCTGCAAAGCTGCCCAGGGAGTGCTGCTCAGTGGTGGCTGAACGTGAGCCAGCTGTATCCAGGGATGTGCTATTTCTCCAGTGTCCAAGAAAAGGCACAACAAAATATGCTGTATCAATTTGTGCCTGATCTTGATAAATGAAATATAAACCTGGAGAGTTGTAGTCAGTCAAAGTGCATTTGAACTGTACTGTACTGTATAAATTGTTACATAAAATGGTGAAGTTATGGACAAATCTACAGAAATTTATTTGTATACACGATATAAATGTAAATAACAAACCTTATTTATGTAATATTATGTAAATAATAGTCTCTACTTTAAACTGAAATTTTCATTTCACTAAGGAGGTGATGCTTATTCAGGATGTCTTCAATGAAAGTTGAAAGTTTGTTATGTGATTACTGTTTGTTTGATTTGCTTTTTTCCCTGTTGCTTATAGATCTGGATGACACTGAACAGAATGAAAAGCTGAAGTTTAGTATTGTCATGAGGCTTCCAGAGGTAACTAATGGCTTTAGATGTAATTCCTTGGATTTTGGAATCGATAGGAAATTCCTCCTTGTGCAAACCAATGAAAGACTTGCCTGTGATTCAAATAGAGCCTGATTCATATATAACCAGAACCATCCACAGTTTCTCCATCTGATGCTCCTGGACTGTAGGATACCCTAATAACTTAAATTATAGATTTGTCCATAGTGTTTCACAGAGTCTCCAGTATCCTACAGAAGTTAACAAGACTGACACTGTTCTGCTGAGTACTCATTTGCATAAGGCAATGAGGGTTTAAAGGGGCTTTATGGGGGTTTTGGGTATGGTTTTCTCACTTTCTTACTTGTGACCTCTGTGTTTGGTTCTATACACTTCAACAAATATGTTCAAAAGCTGGTACAGTAAAAGCTGTAAAATTGTATCATACCACAGCTTTGTGGCAGGGATGAATTACAAGATATCCCCTCAGATAAACCTCACAGTCTCACCCAAGTGACAAGGTGACTTATGTAGCCACAAGAGCTGGTTACTGGTCCTCCATAAAACATTCCAGCAGAATGGGAGATGCACTTCTCCTTCTCCCCTTTTGCTCTTAGTGCACAGCACAGGACTGCAGGGGAAGCACAAGATGTCAAGAAGCAGAGGAGCACCAGGGATCCCCCTCGGGGAATGCCTCACTGCAGAACAGGCTTTTCTCAATATGAGTTGCCCATTGTTTGCTCATTATGTGCTGTCACTTATAGTTCAAATGGCCAGAAGTGCTGCTTGGGATTTCCTCCAACAAAGGCTTCTTTATTTGGCAGCAATATTGGGAAGGGGTAGAGGAGGAGAACTCCACAGGATGTTCTTTGTCCTCTGTGTCTTGTTTTGGCCCAGGGCTGGTGAGCTGGGGTCAGCACGGGGCCCTTGAGTTGCCAGCCCTGGGCCTGGTGCGTGGGGAACTCCATTCCAACCACGCTCTGACGTGAAGGGCTGAGCTGGGAGAGATTTAGGGAACAACTACTGCTGGCTATGCCCAGTAGACTCAGTGCTTTATTGTATCTATTTACAGCTTTGGGAAAAAATGCCAGGAATAGTCTGTTTGCCAGAAAGGTCACTTTGGGGTGACTTGGACTATTTTGAGCAGGTTTCATGCAGTGGATAACTTCAGTTCAATCAGAAGCAAGGATTTAAGCAACATTAAACTGTACAGCATTTACTGAAATGAACAGTTGTCTGTATTGCAGTACGGCTGAGGAGAGGGGCAAGGGAAAATCTATACAGGGAAAATAGCAGAAGGTGGAGCTAATTTCACAGTGTGTACTTATTCTTTTGCTTATTGGTTGGGATTGGAAGCTTTGAGAAACCTGGTTTTGAATCTCTTTTGGCTCTGGGAATGTGAGTCAATGTTATCAGTTTCCAGGATGATGACCTGAATACTGAGATCCAAACTTACATTCCCAGTATCTTTCCTTGCCAGCATTCTGCTTGTCTAAGGTTCCTTAAGACTGAGCCTGAGAAGCCCTGCCCTGAAGGAGCTTTGAGGAATGGGGCATCTACATTATCCTTTGGGGGAGGAATAGATTCAAATCAGTCACAGTAAAGGATAAAGTTAATACTTAAGTACTAAAATTAATACTTAAGTACAAATGTCAAGTGGAACAGTGGCACTGGGACAGACCAATTGAGGTGAGGACTGAGTGATGAGGTTTTATTTCCCACATTTTGAGAGCACACTATGATCTTTTAGTTACTATGAAAGGAAGGCTCCATGGCTAAACATGATGACCTCTTAGCCTCTGTCATCAGGGTCTGAAAGCAAAGCACATCTGCATTACAGCCTGGATTTTGCGTCAGCTTTTTCTCCCTTTTCTTCTTTCTAAGTTTCCACTGTCCCATGTTTATGTTCTCAGGTTTTGGGGTTTGTTTTTTGCTTACTAGGCTCTTGGTCAAAAGGTCCGGCAGTACTGGAATCATCCAATAAATGCAAATTTAATAGCACGGAAATATGTGAAACTTCTGCTTGAGAAGCTGGAAAACAGGCAGGTAAGAGCACAGAGGCTGTTTTAAAATCTTATGCTCTGATAGTGTTAAGATTCCTGAGCTTTCTGTGCACTATAACACACTAAAGAAACATTGAAACCTTGGTGCGACTGTGTGACTTTGTGAACTAAGGTGAAGTATTCTCCCCTACAGTGCAGCAGGCCTATCCCTGAGAGACTCTCTGTCCCCGTGGAGTTTTTGCCACTGAACTACCTGACTAATATGCTGGCAGAGATAGAGAATCAAGGTAATGTTAATTTTGTACTTTGGAAGACCAGTGATCATTACACTTTGATGCTCATTCAGATGTGGCCTGCCTATACTGACATTACTGAGTTATTAAAACTCCAGTGATGTCTGAACACAAGGTTTGGTTGTCTTTCTGCTGATGTAAAGTGTCAGGGGCCAAGAGTCCCCATGTATGGGTATTATCCTATTTGGGGAGGAAAAAGTGCCCTGGGCCAGTTCATGCACTTGCACTAACACAGCCACTCTGCTTCAAGCTGGGTTTGGATCTCCAGTTTGAAGTCCAGCCTTCAGAGAGGCTTTCCTCTGTGTGGGTTATAATTTACTTACATCCCAGTAATAGGACAGTTTTGCCACGGATCAACATCCAAAGCGCACCACTGAAAGCTGTAGGTATTTTGGGTGGATGAAAACACATTTCTATTACCTCTTATCTTTTGGTATTATAGATGAAAATGTATAATAGACTGCAGGACTGTGAGTGTACAGGAGGATGTACAACTTTGTAAATACTTCCTCCCCATGTTTTTCTAGGTGTGCATCCATATGAAAAGCAAGACCATGTGAATGCAAGATTTGTAGAGGAAACAGCACTCAAGCACACTATGGCACTTCTGGGCCCCAAATATTCCTGAAATAACAAGCTGTTGAAGAAGGATGTCAAACTGTGGTGCCTCTGTGAAAATATTTATTTAAATGCAATGTTGTTCCCCAAATAACCTGCAGTTTGGGTAGTGACCAATACTGACATGAGCTGCTCAAAACAATATTTGATCCAACAAACTGAGGTTGAAATTACTGACTTCTAGATAAATTCTAGAGAAATGCATTTGACATAACCCCAGGTTTGAAATATATCTGTGGATTCATTTTGAAGTGGTCAAGGAAGTGGAACAACAGTGGATGTCAAAAGATGCTGTGAAAGTTGGTATAAATGTCACTTCTTTTAATGAGACAATGCTGGAAAAGGCAGTCCAGTTGTACAGTAATAAGAACCAGTAACTGTTTACTTGGATTAATAAAAGGATTTCTTGGTGGGATTGTGTAAAGCAGGTAAGAATAACAAATGACTTTTTATGTCAGGCATGAGTTAAGAGGAATTCATTCCTTGTGGTGGTATCAGTTATCTTATGGTACTTCTGCTTCTGGAGCTGTATTCTAACATTTTCAGTTTTGTAATTAGCACAAAATATTATCTCTTTAATGTGCATGGGATGGTTTTTGCTGGGATTTTTTTTGTTTGTGGGTTTTTTGTGGGTTTTTTTAAGATATGTATAATATATTGTAAGTAATATAGGATATTAAAAAAGCTTTAGAAATTGATCTTATCAGTGGGTTGGACAGAGTTTTTACATAATTCTTTCTTACAACATCTAGTGTTACAGTTTAAATCTCAGCTTCAGAAAGAAATTAGGCAGGCTGGTTTTCCTTTGTTTTCAACCTCTGTTTGTATGTAACTGAGCCAATACTGTTTGCTCTTTTAAGTTTTGAACGGTGACATTAATTTAAAATGGTAACAGTGACTTGCTACACAGAGAAAATTGCCAAGTTGTGCCATGCAGGATTTCTGCAGCCTTCATAGAATTTTAAAAAACCCTACAAAATTCTGGACTGTTAAACTAGAGAAACTCATTAAAATTTGATATATTTGGGAGATTTTCAAAATAACTTTTGATATTCTGACTAAGTAGTTTCCAGTGATGCTCCCTGTTCCTTACCACTGAAATAAAAAGATCCAGTTCCTGGGAGTGACTTGGCAAGTTCATGGTCACTCCCTTGTCATTGCCATCAGTGAAGCTTTAGCTTTCCCAGTGACTGCATAGTGAGAAGGAATATTTTTCTTAATATAATTAGAATTTCTCTGGCAAGTGTGAACTCCAGTTCCAGACTGTAGAAAGCCATGTTGGTGTATGTGTACAAGTGATGGCCACTTTGTATTATATTAATAACAGAAGATTTTCTAGCTGTTTCTTTTTAATGATTGTA
This sequence comes from Brachypodius melanocephalos, assembly GCA_013398615.1. NCBI lineage: Eukaryota > Metazoa > Chordata > Aves > Passeriformes > Pycnonotidae > Brachypodius > Brachypodius melanocephalos. The sequence continues at coordinate 7,202,575 of VZSR01001299.1, read as the reverse complement.
TTATAACATACCTTCAGATGCAATAAAACTTCACCTGGGGAAAAAAAAAAGCATGAGGATCACTCACTTTTCTTGACACTTGGAAATACTGCACTGCATTTGGGATACCAGGAGAAAGGATTCTGGATCACTGAGTAGCTAGCTGTACTTTTTGGCATGAACAAATACTTAGTTTTCAGTATGGAATTTGGCTGAACACCAACAGATCTTCCTTCACTGCAGTGTAAATGCTGCTGACTCTTGTGATGCAGCAGCTGGTAATGATCTCTCCTGCTTCAGGTGCTGTCTGTTCAGGTTTCAGGTGGCTTTGCAGGAGGCTTTTTGAAAGGTCTCTGACTTGAGCCAGGCTCGCTTGGTCTGAAGGGAGCCATGTGAGGCTGCAACAGTGGGAGCCTCTCCTGCTCCTTGGGGATAGTGGGGGCATGGCCAGGCACTGCACCTTGTTCCTCCTCTGCAGGGTGCTGTCAGAGAAACACAGCTTGGTCACACAGGGCTTGTGTGCTTTAAAACTCCAGTGCTCTCCTGAGCCAGTGTACAGAATCCAGGACAAAGGAAACACCGTTAGTCTGATCCCTGGCAAGCCAGGAAAGCTGAACCAGTGTTAAAAGGAAAGCATGAGGTTTGACCATGTAGATGTGAGTTTGTCCTTTTAAACAGTAGACTGTTTGAGCCTGTCATGCTTTTGTTACCTGTCAAGAAAACAGATTATATGAACTTTAAAAAGATCTAATATTTGTGCACACATAATATCTGTGGAACAATTCTGTTCCTGAATACAGTTGCTAGAGTCTGCCTTCATTCATGGCACTGAAAGGAAACTTGAGTCACAGCATGAGAAGTTTCATGGCAGAAGTATCTTGTTCTAAACTATTATTATTATGTAGGAGCTCTCTGCTCTGGGATCACTGACCATCTCAAGGAAGAGGCAGTGTCCAGCAGGGTAGGCTTTAAAGAGCTTTTTGCCATGCCTGCCCTCTGTCTCTTGCTCAGCAATCTGACTTCTTGCTGCTTCTGATCTGATGCTCATTGGATTTTGTGTGTGGGAGATATTAAACTTCTCCTGAACCCACACTCGACCTTGTGCAGCTTTACCTTGAAATCCAATGAAAAGCAGTATTCTACTGATGGCTGCCCTGCTCTTCAGCCACAACTTGGTCACACAAACTAATAATTAAAGGTGAGGTTTTTAGTATATGATCTCGTTAAGATTCAATGACCAGCTCCAAGCAGTGTTGCCAGACTAGAGTTAAAACTCCACAAACCCACTGTAGTAGTTGTCTCTATCTGTACCATAACCTCCACTGGCTCCTGGAGCTCTTGCAATATATGACGAAAACTTACTTTAGCTCTGGCTTCAGCTGCTGCTTTTTGCATCTTCTTATTGCGTAGGATCTTCCACCGTTTCTTTTCTGCTTCTTTAGGAGGGGGAAGGCCTTGAGTTATCATCAATGAAGCAGTCATCACAAATTTTTCTTTGTCTCTGATTTCCTGCTGGAGTTTAATAGCAAGTTCTTGCTTCATGGATAACTCTGCAAAAAGAGCCCTTATCTCCTGGGTTTTATCATTTATCTTCCTCTGCAGTTCACTGGTCTGGAATGCAAAACAGATGCATTGTTGTTAGGGCTTCCCTTCAGGCACTCACTGAGCATGACACTTGGGTCAGCATTAGGCACATGAAAAGAAGCCCAACTTGACAAGGTTTCAAATTGTAGTTCAATTCTTGAAAATTACTTAATTTTTGTGATCACTTAGAACAAAAAAATATTGGCTGTTCAGGAAGTCACATTTACAATACAAGAGAACCACATTTGTCTTTGCTTCTTGTCCTTTTCAGCTGGACAGCAAAACTCCTCCAGCCCTCAAAGGCCTGGGATCCCAATTCTTTTTGAGTTTCTACACAAATAATTTCATAATAAAGCTCAACTCCTGTGAGATAATTGAGTGATAGTGCTGATGCAGGGGCTGTGGGTTGTGACATTATCCTTGAAAGGGGGACGAACGGAAAAAGAACGTGACAGAAATCCTTGAGTCTCACTGGAGATGATTTAAAAAAACCAAAGAAATTACTTTAACACTCTTTAAATGACTAATTAGAACTGAGAGGACCAAAGCACTTGTGAATGCAACTTTTGGCACACTGCCATTCTTACAGTAGTTTATTAGCCCATGGCCATCATTTCACAAAAACAGTTAACAACCATGATATTTCTCTGTGTGTTTAAAATTAGTTATTAAAAACTGTTTTAGCTTTCATGTGTGCCAAACCTAATATCTAAGAAAAATTTCTACCCTGGCCTTGTTTTACATCAATTACTTAGCATTTTTTTCTGTGTTTCCCTCAGCTCTGCTCAATTTGCAGCTTTTTAATTAGGAATATGGGAGCTGGGAGCATTTTGGTCTTTCCCAAACAGTATTACGTACAGTTAAAAGCAAATAACTATAATTTTATTTTAAAAACTGTATTGGAAATTATGTTTCCTGTGTGATTCTCCCTACCTAAACAACAAAAGAACTTTGAGCCAGATACCAAGTTCATCTTTTTGTATGTTGGAATAGAATTTACCTGACTTTCCTTTATTTCTTTTTTCAATTGTTTCTTTTTATCCTTTGACCTGTTTGTTGTGGAAAGGCTGTTAAGTACAGTTGCAAAAGGAGGATCCTACAAAGTTTCTAAGCATCTACTTCAGAGAGAACTAATTCTATATTTTGGTGAAAGGTACCATTTATGGTTCAACTCCCTTTGTAAAAGAGAGGATATTCACCTAATAGTTTTGGTTTATCTGTATTACTGTTGCTATTGATGTCTGTAATTTCTGAAGACTGACTAAGGATTCGCCTCTCAACATTTCCAGCCACTTTTGTAATTTGCAAGTGAGTCACCTCTTGCCCAGATACTGTTTCATTTTGTCCAAGCTGGCAAGCAGAGCATGCCCTGCCCTCCTTACCCTCCTAGCGAGCAGCAGCATGTCCTGCTTGCCGTCGTCCACCACAACGCGGATTCTGTCAGTCAGATCGGAAATGTTCTCGCAGAGAAAATCGATCTTCAGCAGCCTCTGCTCCTTCTGCACCAGCTCTGCCTCCATCTGCAGCAAGGAGGACACAGTGGAAGGAAAGAACAGGGGAAGGTGCAGCACAAAGCGTTCCGGGATTGCCTTGAGCTGCTGAAATAATACTGGTGAACAGTCATAAACAAACACCTTCACTATCAGATTTGTCAAAATTTACACCCTCTCTGCCAAGGATCAGGCCCAAATTGGTTCAGTTGGTTACTGTCAGTCATATAGTTTTTCCATACCAGGCCCTTTTGGGGGCAGGGGTTACACCATTGTTACTGCCTTGTTGTGCTTTCCTTGAAAGCAATGGGGCTTTTTTCTAGTCATAATTTTATTTTAATCTTCTGGTTGTTTGAGTCATACCCTACTGGAAGGTTTCAGCTCTTGCTTTAAATACTTTTCCCTTCCTCATGCTAAGAAAAGTATGGGCTCCATAAACAAATTATAACTACAATGACTTTAAATCCCAAGGAGATTGAAATAGACATTTAAACTTATCATAGCTCCAGGAAAACCTTCTTCTTAATGTGTAGGCTGGTGATAGCAGGCTGTGTTGTGTGGCCTGCTCAGCTTTGCAGAGCTCCCTCCTGTCACTCTCCGTAAAGCAAAAAGCTCAGGTAATTCAAGCAGCTGTGTTCAGGGTCTGTCTTTACAAACTGGATTTCAAAAGAACTCTGAGGTGTGCTCAGATCTTGCTGCTGCTGCCCTCACACCTTCAGAGCCTTTTGCAAATCCCCTCCCAAACACTGAACACAGCAGGAAGAGTTTGGTGCTTCCATAAATGGGACAGACAAAACTATTTAAGAAAATGCTGTTCCTTTACCTTCTTCCTCCCAACACAGAGAGCTCTGAAACTTCCTTTCCATTGGACCTAATGCTTCCCTCAAAGTCCCTCAGGGCAGTCACCAGGACAGCTGCAGTCAGGTGTCAGCTGCTGGGCTGGCCTGGCTGCTGCTTCCACCAAGCTCTCTTCGGTGGCTCCTTGTTCAGCAGGGAAGAAAAGCAGCAGAGCCCAGCCCTGGCAAGGGGCACTGTTTGCTTGTGTGTCACACAGGCAGACTTTGAAGAGGCTGGCAGGTCTGCCTCCTGCTCACAGCTCGTGGAGAGTGGTGAAACAACTCATGGCCAGTTAGCAAAGACTGACAACCCTATTTGTTAGCAGTTTATTATTCTGCATTTTTCTCCCTCTGCTGCCTTTTCTGAGCCTTCCCCTAGTGAGCTGGGTCTGCACTGATGTGCCAATGGTGTGAATGGAGTCAGCAGAGGATGCTGCAGAGCCAGGGGTACCTCACAGAGCTCCCCCTCCCCAGCCTCTCTTGAAAGAAGTCAAAATGTCCCATGTCTAGTTGACCTGGAAAGCAGATGCTAGGCTGGAGTTCACAACAGCTAATCGTAATTATTTTGATTCCTCTTACATAAAGTTTATTTTAAAAATAAAAGACACTATTTGCAAGGATAGCTTGTGATATGAGAAGTGATGTTACCTGTTCAATCTTTTTTAGCAGCTCAGGTGGAGATGGGTCTCTCCTTACCATTTCTTGCTTTCTGCTCTCATTTGTGGCATCACCATAGTTCTCCTCCAGCTGTTTAATCTTGTCCCTGCACTGGGAATACTAGCAAACAAAGAGCCTCAACAGTTATTTATTCCCACCAAAATCATCGTCATACCTTGGTCTGGAGACTTCAACAGACGAGGTTTCCTTTTACTGGGAAGGAGGGCAGATAACATAAAATTATGAGCCATTTAATTTTTTTCTTTTAAAAGAGAATTACAGTGTGAGAGTTGCAGGACAGAGGAAACTCTGGCATTTGACAGCAGTTGAGTTCTACCTGTTTCTTGGACCTCTGGCTACATTTTGTTTTTTATCCTCAGGAATACAATAGAAAGGTCTGTTTCCCTGCTGGTCAGTACTGGAGGTCTCATCCCTACAGACATCCAAGCTTTCTACACTAACATTCCCAGGCATATGTCCTGAAGTGACTCAGTGGTGACACTGAGCGATGAGGTACCCTCGGGACTCACAGAGACAGGTGTTCCCTGACCTTTCCCATGTGGGACCTTTCCATGGAATAATGCTTCCCAGAATATGCTAGAGGGACATCCAGGCTCAGTGTGAATACTCACTGAAGGAGTGACTGGGGCCATTTTTTTCATGTTTGGAGTTGCAGGACTGACAGTGGTGGGGCTGTGTGCTCTGATGTGCATCTGTCTGTCTGTCAGTGAGCTGTTGGCACTGACCTAACACTACCCAAGTGTAAATGTTAACCATCCACTGCAGGTGATGACTGCTGAAGGAAATAAGTGGTCCCAGGCTCTCAAAGTTATGAACAATCACCAAAATATAAAGTAAATGTTTAGATGTTGCCAGGATGAGGTTTGTCACTGGAAGTTAACAAGTCATATTTAACTAGAAAAGAGAAAACTGACATATATTCTCAGGTGGCAGTGGAGCATTACCAGAATACTTAAATACTTTTTTCCAGGTAAAAAACCACACAACTCATTCCTGTACCTTTTGTCTAAAAGCAGTTAAAGTAAAAACCTTGGATGAGTATAATGAAGAACTTCCTTGGCAAGCCATGATTCTGAACATAGCTAGGTACTGAAAATTATATTTTGCTAACAAATAGCTAAAACTCAAGCCCAAAATACAGAGAAAGGAAGAATGTAAAAGCAGGGCCAGAACAAACAGCAGGATGCAGCTATGTTTCCAATGATCTTTTCTATCTGGAGCCAAATTTCTCAACCACTAACTCAGGGGAAAATGCCTTGTTGGAGGCAGTGGTATCTTAATGAGATTAGGGGCAGCTCACCAAGGAAAATTTTGTGGGACTGAATAGTTAATTTAGAGAAGGACTATTGCACCAAAACCATTGTCCAAAAGCCATTAAAAAGTTTCATGTTAAATGTAAATACTAGCCTTAGTTTTAAATGCAATATGAATTGGAAGTGATCAGATTCAAGCCAATCCAAAAGTATCAAAGTGCATTTAGAGATAACCATGCTATTTTCTGTCTGCTTAAGTAATGTGACTACAGGCATATTTCTTTAATTTTTTACTAATTTGCTGTGTTTTCCTTGGAAAAGACTATCTGAATTATAAGAGATTCTAAGTCTTAAAATTAAAACCCCCCTTTCTTTCTTATGGTGGATTTGATACAGGGGATAAGAGAAGACTGTAGAAGAGAAGCTTTTCTACGTTGGACTGTAATCAGTCAGGAGGAATTGTTGAAGGAGGGAACACATGTCTAGATAAAGCAACTGGTCTGAAAAAGTGCATATTGGGTGCTTTTTTTAAAATCTCAGAGAAGGTAGGTGAGGTATGTACAGCACTAGAAAAGGGCAAATAAAAGACTATTTTAAGAAATGGGGCAAGGCAGGGGAGATGGAGATATGGAACCATAGATAACTTCAGTTTCTGAAGAATAAATCTAGAACATACCATTAAGTTGTCTTTGTAGACATGAAGAGAAAAAGGACAGGGATAATAGCCACCACAGATGTGTTGAATCATGCCAAACCAGATCAATGTCTACTGTGATAATTTCACAGGTGTGTGGATGACAAATAGTAGGTATCATAAATTTTGATTTTTATATAGCTTTAATATTTCATATGATAGTCTCATAAATAAGCAAAATAAATGAGTTCTTGATTAAAATATACAGTAAATACCTCATCAGTAGAATGAAGTTAAGCTCAGAGAGACAGCAACTATTTTTTGGAATAAATTCAAATTCAAAATTATGTTTGTCTGAAAAAAGGTCTGAACCAAAAAGATAATAGTAAAAGATGTGAGTTGTTACATGTAGGCAGGGAAAATTGCCTGCACAAACACAGAATCAAATCAACTAGTTGGATGCCCTTTCTTTAAAAAGGGGCCTGGTTGTTGCATACATTAAACATGAAGATGAAACACTATGTCTTGTGTCAAGAAAGGTGCCACCATATCTGGATGCATAAGCAGGAAGGTAACCTGCAAGATGCCTGAATGAATCCTTTCACTCTCAGCCACAGGTACCAGGCACTGCACCTCAAGACAAATAAAGACTACATTGCCAAAACTAAAAGAAATGCAGAAAAAGAATGATTAAGAAATATATCTAAGAGCTGATTGAAAGAAACAAAGTTGTGTAGCCTAGCAAAAGGATGGGAGAGCAACATGATTAATGTCCTTCCAGTAACATGAGATGTTGCAGAAAGGAAAAGAATGGTCTGTTTGTCATGTCCCTGGAAGACAGAATACAAACCAATTTTTTTACACCACAGCAAGAAAGATCCAGGCTAAAGCTCATGAAAATTTTTTCACTGTTAAGGAAAGATTGAGATAGCTTGCTTGGGGAAACCTGTTTCTCAGTGGTGGCTTGAAAGCACAGCTTAGCTCTCCCAGGAATGACAAGCAATCCAGTGCTGGTATGGGAGCAGATTGCCTAGATAAACCCTTTATCTCTTTACTAGTTCTGTTATTCTATGATGTGGTGATATAGTCTGGAGATTTTAATGTATTAAAACCTGGACAAATGTTGCCAAATGCCTCAAATAAACTGACAGTCCTTGTACATTGCCTGAGCTTTAAGGCATGAAAGTCTCATCAACAGCAGTATGACATCTCAGCAGGTCTACGTGTTGGACTAATTAATGATTAATGCTAGGTATTTCTCATTGATGCATGAAGGTAGATTAGTTTTTATGGGTCACTTCAGTCAGCAGGAACAGTCCCTTGATGTGCAGTCCCAATTAAAAGTTACATAGTTTTATGCCCAGAGAAAACTGCCTTACAGTCTCACCAGGTACTTTTTGTGTAAAGAAGTGCCTGTAAATATTTCTATTTTTAAATCTTTACCTTGATGTTAACAAGTCTACCTAGGCTATTTGGACTTGCATGGAAGAGATCTGGTCTTGCTTCAGATGAAGGTACTTTTTTAGCTTAACTATTCACCAATGTTTTGTGGAAATAGGCAGCTTCTGATGAAAAGCATACAAGCAGAACATCCATCACTTTGATGATTAAGCAGCTCATGTGGAATCCAGGAGATCCAAGTGAAGTTTTTGTTCTTGCTGAATTGGCACACAGCCCTGGTCTGGGCTTTCCCCCTTCCCAATGGGCACTACAGCTGCTGAGATTATGGGTCAGTTTTTGCAGTCTGTAAATATTTCTGATTTTAATTTTTTTCATTGATAGCAATGAAAATACCTAGTCCATGTTACTAGCACTTTCTTCAAAGAGGTCTGGTATTGCTGAAGACCGAAGGAGGCAGGAAGGGTAGGAAAAGGGGAGGACAAAAGAGGCCCAGGTACAGGATTCAGCCTAATCCAGACAGTCTGTGACTGTGGTAACTGAACAGAAGCTGAGTCAGATTTCAACATGGGGTCAAATCTGTAATCAGTACAGCAACCAGCAGTGTGAATTTGGCAACCATCACCAGAATTCAGATTTGGTCTCATGGGTTTTGTTTAAATCATGGAGATAAAACCAAACAATTTGAAACTGCTTCTCATTGGACTTAATTCCTATTGACAGTGGGAGTAACAATATTAATTGCCAGAATGGTGGAGCATAAGGGTATGAATGAGTTAACAGCCAGTTTGAGCCATGTAATAAATATTCAGTAATTACTCTATCTAGTTATATTTTAAACGTTGATAACCAATTATTTGCCATTGTTCACTGGAAAACCCCTGACTTGGGAACACTTATTAAGACTGCTGCATGCATAATATCACACCCCTCTGTATTTTCGTACTTTTTAATTTTATGTCAACATTGCCAAAAGATTTAAAGCACCTTCAACAATAGCCTCCCTTTGACAGTGATTTTAGGTTTCACATGAACTATCATTATAAAGGAGAAAGTTGCAGGAATGAAGAACAGAAAAAGCAAAATTTCCCGATTGACCCTGTCAGTTCACAAAAATCATCTGCATTTTTCTACTACTGTATTTGACTTAGTACCTCTCAGTCTCATTTTAAATCTGACCTGGAAACTTTGGAGTCTTTTAAGTTTTATGCTTTAGACTTCTTCTGGGTTTTTTGGTTTTGGGGTGTTTTTTAATACTGCCTCAGTTCATCGTTTAAATCTGTGATGGCCCTGTAAAGTTCTTTGGGGCATGATTTACATGAGGTATTAAAACATGTATTATGTTTTACTCTTGTAGCAGAGCACACAATTTCTTTAAAAGGCCAGAAGTAAGAGAATAGTGCAAGCACTATTAAACAGTGAGCCACAGCTCCCTTTGATGAAAGTTTGAAAGGCAGTGGTACACCCCGATTTATGATTTTGTGCAGGCACTAACAGAGTGTGTATGGGAAAAAATTACCATCTGGAGATAAGGTCAAAAGCAAATGAGCCATTTCAGAAAGCAAGGAAAGAATGTCCCAAGCACTGCAGTTTGATAGCTATTTAATGCTATTTTGTAACTGGAACTAAAACTTACAGTGTTTTTGCGCAAAAGAAAGTATATGTGGATTATATCATTGTAGGCAGCAGAGTTTCCAGAGTAGGCTCAGGGTCAAGTGTGAATTGAGTTATTATTTTAGAAATTTGATGGTCTAAGTGTATCTCCCACCCCTCCACCTACTCCCATCAATACAGTTTTAACAAATTTTATCTACAGTCCCATTTTTTCCCCATGACTCCCATTCTCCAGCTTAGTCATAGTGACATTTCAGGCTGTGGGGTGGGTTAGCTGGAATTCCATACCCAGGAAACATTTGGCATGTGTGAAACAAAGAGCATAAGCCAGTTATACATAAGCATAGAAACTCATATATATGAAGAGAAAAGCATACATCAATGTTCTGCTACACAGGAGCAAAACTTACTGTTAAGAAAACTTGCTGTTTTAAGAATCCTTGTACATCCACATATTTCTTTAATGAAATCACCTTAAATTTTAAAATACAGAATGATAGTAAAAAAAGGCTTCCTTTAACACCAACCTCTGTCCGAAGTCTCACCAGATTTGCATCCAGGGCATTCTTCACTGTCAGCTGTTTAAAACACAATTTAACCTCTCTTTTTTTCTCAACTACCTTCAGCTTCAGAAAACTGATCTTTTCATCCATAGCTTGCATCCTAGTATCTCCATTTCTACACAACATTTCTTGCCTGTTTATTTTTTCATACAAAAAGCCTAGTTCTTCTTCTCGTTCTCTGAGCAAAAGAGCACTGAAAAAAAGCAAAAATTAAAAGATAATTAAAAAAAAATATTGTTCTGTATATTCCATTCAAGAACATAAAGTAATCCTAAAAGATAGTAATAATCTGTGAAAATCTATGAAGCTTTTAAAAATATTATTTTAATCTAATGACAGCATTTTAAATAGGTAACAAAATAATTGCAATATGAAAATCAGAAAACAAATTATTGGAAAGGTGACTCTTGTCTCTCACATAATTTTTAAAGTCTTCTGGCCTTCCATAGCATTATGAGATGCTCACAGAGAGATCTCTATAATCTGAATTTTTGCAGATACCTTTTCTGCACAAACAGAGCAGGAGGCTACAAGTTCTCAAGGCATTCAGCAGACAAGCTACCTATTTTTGGAGTAATAGTTCTGAAGCATGAACACGATCACCAGTGGAGAAACATCCACATAATGCAAAGCAGCACTGGCAGTGCAGTGAGGGGGACTGGTCAGCAAAACATTGCAGTGCCACAGACTTTTAGCAATCCTAATGAGGAATGCTCATAAACTGAAAAATATTGTTGCTTCATGAATGTCAAAATTAAACACTACCTTAGATCAAGTTTACAAATGTACCTCTCATTTTGTTGCTGAATAGCCCTTTCACATTTTTTGCGTAGCTGCAAAATTTCCTCTTGAATGTGTGTGGCTGCAGTGGTAAGTCTGTCAACATTCAAATACTTTTCCTTTTCTTTATGGTCTAGAGTCTCTTGTACAAGTTTGCAACAGTCCTTTTTGATCAACTCTTTCATTCTCTCATTCTTTTTAATCTTCAGATAAATTTCCTGCAATTTTCTTTAAAATAACAGAAACATGGCAGTATTTTCAGTCTTTTCAATTTGAAACCAATTTTAGCAATTAAAAGCAAAGCTTAAATTTATTTCTCAAGCACACAAGGGCTCATCTATATCTCTGCTTCACAGAAGTTTTACAAGAAGAAGAAAAACTCTCTGAGAGCAGGTTTTTTGCAAGTTCTTTCCAGCTTGAAAAGAACTGGATTCCAGCTCAAGAAAAAGTGCTATATAGTGAGCACTGCACTACAGCTCCTTTATTCTCTACCAGGTAGCCCAAGTAGCAATAAAAAATAAAGTTTAAGAGCATAGGCATAAACTGTGATGAAAAGTCTTAATGTGTAGATAATCTGCCATTCTATTTAAATAACAATATTTAAATTATTTTGTGGTTGCAACTAAAAGTTCTCCAAATTTATTGTTTATAAAACAACGTGTCACAACATTAACACAAGAAAGAAAAGTATTAGATTGCCCATTTGACAGATTAGAAAAAACCCCATAGTGGGAGGTTAGTGACAAGATCACATAAAAACAAAGAACAGATCTCATTATTTCCAGTATCCTTGCTGATCACTGGATGATAGCCCCTCATTTAATAAAAGACATATTCTTGTCACCAGATTTTAATAGTAAATAGTCACTATTTACTATCTCACAACACAGAATTTAGAGTTATTGCATTTGACCTGTAGTATCACTTCTGGATCAAGACACTACTTTATCTACAGCGGGAAGGTATTCAGGCCAACATCCAGAAGAGCCAGTGAAAGGAGAAGCAAAGTCTCCTTTTAAAATACAGACCTGCAGATGAAATACCTTCCCTTATGGGCTCCATCATTAAATTGCTGATTTGCTGTGTACAGGGCAGGGAGCTGCTTCCTTTCATTTCCCCTACATGTATAACATTTTGAGTACCACAGGGTATTACTGAATTTAATTAAACTTCTGTAAGTCAAGCTTCAGACTGAAAATATAACAGTATTGCAGAAATGCAATGTATTTTAAATGTATTTTGATAATTTCTTGCTTTACTTGGACTGATGGTCTGTTCTCCAAATTGCACAGGTTGCAGTGAAGTCAGTGGTACTGATAGTAAGATCTATTACTGGGATTAGAAATATTTTTCGTAGACAAGAGAGTTACTGAAAATTCAATACCTCTGACAAGCTTTAAATCTAGTTTTGCAGAGTCCAAAATATCTGTTGGATCTGTACCAAGGAGGGACATAAATAAAAATATTTATATATTTCTGATATCTATACAAAATATATGTCTTATTCGCCTTTTTTTCCCCTTCTTTCATCAACTGGGAAGGCCTCAACATTTTACCACAAAATGTCAGCTTGTACATAATGACAAAATCACTTCAATGACTGAAGTTCTACTTCTTTTTTTAGCTATCTCTGGCATGACTTTGAAACCAAACTACTAGGAGATTCACAAAAAATACGTAGTGTATTCTTTGTCTGACTGAGCAATTTTTTTTTCACCAAATAATGAAGTTTTCAGAAAATAAAAAGAAAAACTTATTTTTCACTACTCAGTTTTGGTTTTCCTGTTTTGCTTACACAGGTAGCTATTCACTGTCTCCCTACTTGCCCAAGTACAGATTTCCAAGACATTGTAATTCTGTCTATATTGCAGAATTTCATCACTAGGATGACAAAAATACAGAAAAAAGATATCCCCAATAAATAATGGTCTAGGAATAAAGACAGTCACAAGCACCAGCTATTCTGCCTCACTACCTTTGCTATGAATGTAATCTTTAATTTTGTCTAAGATTGTTTGGAAATTGAAACCACGTTTTATCAGAAATAAATGCTATCTAATAAACTTCAATGTGAGTTTGAACCAAAATCTCCAATTTGTTCTAATTTCATAATTAGACAGCCACATTCCTAGCTAGTGATGCATTCAACAGTCCTAAGAACCACTTCATTGGGGAATCATATGTGTCAGACCCCTTTTTCTCTAAGGACAGCAAATATGAGTGCAAAGATGTTGCTCATATGGAATGAAACAGCATGATAATGCAAAACTTGAGAGATCCAAGAGCTATGATACAGAGGATGGGAAAGTGAGACAGTAGCCAGACAAACTTCAAAACTACTTTCTGACAAGCAGTGATGCCCAAGCAGTGATGCTCAAGTTAGTTGTGGATTGTTAGTGGGATAAGAAATTGGAACAGATTATGGAGGGATGTTTCTAAATGCCTTTGTTCTAATCAGATTTTTAAAATCAGGATAGTAACTATCAAGGATAATATGGGCATAATTGAAGATGGAATAGATTCTCTCCTAAAATTTTTTCCAGTCTTAAATTTCTATAATTGTGAACTGCAGTGTACTTTAAACTCACCTTTCCCTGGTCATAACGGCATTTCTTAAATTTTCTATGTTATTGTCTAGCAATTTTACTCGGTGTTCAGCTTCCCTTGCTTTCCACTGAGCAGTACGCATCAATTGTACACATTTTTCCTTTTCAATTTGCAGGAGATCGCACATGCTAGTAAGTTCTTGGAGTCTGAAGAAACGAGATGTGTGAAAGAAATACTTATTAGCCTTTTATGCATACATTACTTGGATAAAAGTTGCTTTAGAAGACTTTTTTTTAGATAACACATTGTTATTATTTTCTTACTCTTTTTGGTTTTCTCTTTTCATCTTTTTACAGGTGATTAGTTCACGATCCTTTCTTTTTAGTTCCTTAACAATACTTTGGAGTTGAATCTGAAATTTATATAAAATTTAGTAAGGACTTTAGACATATTAGAGAAATGTATTAAATGGAATTACCCAGAACAACTCTTAGACAAGAAAAAGACAGTGAGGGGATATTATTATAAGAATTTTTCTTATTATAATGAAATGTTTTTATTACAACAACATAAAAAGGCACAGTTTTTCCATTTATATTAAGCTTAAAATTACTATTAGTAATGTAGATAATTTGATGTTGCATCTGACATGTTTGTTTATTTTTAAAGACAGTGTTTCCCAAGATGGTAGAAGGGTAGCTTATCTAGTTTATCTGATTACAGATATACATTTTGGAAACATCTATACCTTGTTCCCATATAGCAATTTGTTATTTAGTAAATTCTCTGTGACATCACAGCACACATCATGCCAGAAAAATGCAGGCAGCAAATACAGTGACCAGTCATATAAAAAGTTTTCTTTCCCTCTTTCTCTAAATCAATATAATTATTTATATCTTGAAATGTAACAGGAAAATAAAAATTTCTGCCTCAGTTTGGAATGAGTAGTAGTTCAGTCTATCTTCTAAAGTTCATATATTTATAAAATAAACCACACAGTTTTACTTCTGAGAATCTCAGGTGAGGTTGTCTGCTATTCTGCCTCTTTCTTTCAAATTGTTCATTTTATCCCATGGTCTTAAAAGAAAATCACAGAGTCTAAGAATCACAGAAAGAGCTGATTTGGAAGGAACCCACCAGGACCAAGACCAACTCCCAGCCCCTGCACAGCACCATTCCCAAGAGTCACATCATTTGCCCAAGAACATTGTCCAAACACTTCTTGAACTCTGTCAGGCTGGTGCTGTGACCACTGCCCTGTGGAGCCTCTTCCAGTGCACAACTACCCTCTCGGGGAAAACCCTTTTCCTAATATTGAACCTAAACCTCCCCCAACACAACTTCAGGCCATTCCCAGGGTCCTGTCACTGGTCACCACAGAGAAGAGATCAGTGGCTGTCCCTCCCCTTCATGAGGAAGTTTTAACTGCAGTGAGGTCTCCCCTCATTTCCTCCAGGCTGAATGGACCAAGTAACCTCAGCCACTCCTCATACAGGTTCTTCTCAAGGTCCTTCACTATTTTCATTGGTCTCCTTTGGTCACTCTCTAAATGTCCTTTCAAATACCTTGTTTCAATTATGGAGTCATATTTTAACATACTGCATTGCACCACAAATTGCCAAGAAAACACCAAAGTATTGTGAGTTTCTAGTGTTTGGGTGGAACTTCAAAGCTAGGTTGGGAAATGAGTCTACAGGGCTCCCTATAACAGCTTGTACTTTTGAACAGTTTTCCAAATATATAATTTTTTTACCTTGGCTTTCTGAACATTCCTGCATTTCATTTGCCTCTCATCAGCTCTGAGCCAAGTCAGACGTGTAAGTGTGGATAACTCATTTCTGCATTTTTCCTGCTCTTTGAAAAGCAATTGTTCTGTAGCAATGCATTCTTCTAACACGCGGGCATCCGTATCTGATATAATTTCCTAGAGAAGATTAAATTTAAATCCTAATGCAACAATGTATCAGTGTTGGCAAACCCAAAGTTGGAAATACTTTGGGATTATCTGCAATGTAAACAAATATACAGACTACATAGATTTAAAACCATAATAAAAACCACTTTAAAACACCATGCACAATCCCTGTAATAACATTTCAGAATATTTTATCACCCAGGAGAATAGCTGTTTCCTCAGTCTAACATCTTTCAGCTATTGTCCATTGGACAGAATGGATCCTTATAGCTATAGAATCTTTAAGTAAGTTCAGTGTCAGATCTTCAGGAGGAGGTGAATGGAAGCTTCCTAGGCTCCACTGGCTGCATGCCTGTCCATAGCACACAAATTACATATCCCAAAGAATGACATGTAGGTACTGGAATGCATATGTATCCAAATACAAGCAGATTCCCACCAGATAATGTTAATGAATTCAAACAAAACACATAAAGAAAATGGATATAAGGGTAAGAAAATGAGGTTTGACCTTAAGAATGTATGCCTGAAATAGATTGTTTCTTATAAAGGCATTTATGTAGTGGCAAGTACTAATATCTCTTGTAATGCAGGTATCTGCATTTCCACACTCTGGATGGCTGTGCTGCAAACAGACAGACATTCACAAATGACACAACTGGGAAGATGAAAAATCTTAATGTACAAATGCTGTATTTTTATTGTTGCAACAAGACACGGTTTCATACCCAAAGGAAATCTATAACAATGTATTTCTAGCTGCAGTGTCATCAACAACACTCAGAAAGACTTAAACTAGAAAGTAGATTTGCTTTCTACCTTCGAGTATGTGGCCAGTAATACCAAAAAAATGTTTTTAAAAATGAAAGACAAGTGGTCTTTAAGATTGAACAAATATTATTGCATTTTCTCACCAGAAAGCTGCAGATAGAAACTCTCATTATTTTTTTCTTCAAACAGTCCAATTATTCTCATGATAGAAAACTGTCAAAATGAAAAAATATGAGAAAGCAGAACTCAGCACCTGTTCAGCTAAACCTCTCTTGATGGTTTCAATCTCTTCCTGCAGTTCTTGTCGTCTTTCTAATAATACTGCATTGTTTTTTGAGTTAATTTCTGCCTACAAAAATAAACCAAGCACATAGTGATGCAAACAAAAAATCATAAAAATGTAAACTGCAGATACTGTATGAGTAGTTACGCAAATTAAGAAATTAATTTTCTCTCCTCTTATAATCACTAGTACAAGAATGTTTCATTGAGTAGAGTCCCTCAACAACTTATTGAAGTTTCTCAAATTTTTCTTTGAAGAATTATGAACACTGAACTTAACAAATTTAGAAGGCTTATGGTTATCAGCAACTAAACTGTCATTAAAAACAAGAAACACAGAGAGAGTACATAAAAATGTTAGCTAAATTCACAGAGGATTTTCAGAGTGAAATTCTGAACTTACTAAAGGAAAGAGTTTACTTTTGTCACTACAGTAGGATTTCCATTAGAATCTAGAGTCAAATCTAATAACACAAACACTTATGTACTAGTTTTTCACATACATTATGGGAAAATTCATTAATTCTATCAGATTTTAACATCAAGTATGTGAAAGAATACATTAAAAACCCTACCTCTGATTAAAATATGTCTGATCAATCTCACTACAACTACTTACAGGATATAACTTGTAAGACAAAAAGCTGTACTGGCCTCATCATGATTAACTTCACTTAAAATTTCTTTACGGTTATAAGAAAGCAAGAAATAAATGTATTAGTTTAGCTATGAGGGCATATATTGCCTCTGTGTAATTGATGGGGACAAACAATTTAGCAGAACCTGTTATGATAGGACAAGGGATATCAATTTTAAAATAAAAGAGGGATGATTAGGTATGAGGAAGAATTTTGTTCAACAAGAGTAGTGAAACACTGGCACAGGTTTCCCAGAGAGGTGGTTGGTGCCCTATCTCTGGAAACATTGACATTGAAGTCTGAGTCACCTGATCTAGATGAAGGTGTCCCTGCCTACTGCAAGGGTATGCACCAAGTGACCTTTAAAAGTCCCTTCCAACCCAAACGATTCTAACTGTAAATCTGCAATTCATATAGATGGGAAAAAATTACATTTAACATCACACCTGGAAGATACTCAGAGATAATACACACAACCCTGTGATATCTTGCTCAGATCCCTACCAGATGTTAGAGTTCAAAACACCATAAATCAATACTGATAGGCAGATGTTTTTCACTCATTATTTTCACTTGTGTGAAATGTTGTTCACTTGCTTTATGGGAAAGGGAAAAAGGGACACAGTAAAGGTCAAAGTGTGGAGTTATTTTAGTTGTACCTGCCAGCTCTGAGATTTGATTTGACTTAGGTTTACTAAAATATCAGTAAAGCCTGTCCTAAGAAAGTGACTTTCAGTCTCGTGTTGGGATCAAAAATAGCTTTTCTGTGGAGCATATATTAGTTACTGTGTAAAAGCAAAAAACTCATATAAACATCTTTAATCCCTTAAGGACTTTTGTTCACGTAAGACAGGGCTAAACTTAGGCACTTTTGGCTGTCTCTGCATTGGCCTGAGCAAAGAGAAGGCCCACATGGAGAGGAGCAGCAGTTCTGCTCCGGACTGGAGACAGCAGGACTAGCAGTCCTCTTTCACACACAATGTTGGTGTTTAGCAATAGCTGACCTTTCACAACTAACTAACAGGAAAAACACATTTGAAGGAAGTGTTCCTGTAATTTCCTTATTCTAGAAACCAGTCATTCTGCACTTAGCATATGATTCAAAAGAAGAAATTCGGGGAACTATACTGATGGACCATTGCTTCTGCAATCACATATTTATACAATTAATTCTTGTAATTTTTCAGTTGGAATCACAAAGCATAAATGTAAATCTGGGGGTTTAAGTAGTTAAAGAAATTTAATCTACTTAAAATACTGGGTTTTAATTTTTGCTAGGTGTGCTCCCAAGCCTTACAAATTAAAATTGCCCCAATATAGCAAAACCCAAGCAGAATCAAGCCGGCCACTTGACTCTTCCTTACTGCAGTACTGTATTTCAATTGGCCACCCTGTAGAGGAGTAGTGATTTCACATTTACTCTTCTAACAGAGCCAGGAAAGGAATCAGAGAAAACATCGAGCATGGGAGGATGGGCTAAAACAACTCTATTGCTGTGGCCTATTCACTTTAGAGTAGGATCCTGCAGCTGCTGGAGTAAAATACTGATTATAATTCCACTTCTGTCTCTCATGGCATTCCTTTTTCCCAGACTCAGAATCTGGGGTGGATCTCACCCCAGACTGTGAACTGCAACCACAGCTGCTGGTGAGTTGTGGCATCTGATTTTAGCACTACATGTTTTTAAACAATTGTGATTCTCCATCCAGGAACATTTCCTCAACGGGAACACAAGCAAAAATACCATCTCCCAGATTCTCTTAGCTAATACTGAACAGAAACTCTTTAAGCTTTATGATCAAAGTCTGGAATATGAGTCAGCCCTTTAATCATTATTTCAGGAAATTCAATCCAAAACTTTGTTGTGCAGTTTTAAAGCTTTCCTCCCTTCTCCCAGCTGAGTTTATATTACTAGGTAATACACACATGTAAATTCAGAAGGAATTTCAAAGGAGACAAAAAATATTGTGTAATAATATAAAGTATTATCAAGTAATAATTGGAATTGTTTAAATAGTAAAGCTAAGTATATATGAGTTTTAATACATATAGCTATTTTTAAAAAAACTTTATAATTATGTAAGAATCTTTTCTGCCCTGAATTACTTAAAAGGACCAAGAAAAATTTGAAGGACAGTGTCAAGGTAGGAAACAACAAGTGGTGTGAAAAAATATTCACCTGACTAAACAAGATTCATTTTATATGACTCAGAATCCAGACTGAGCAAGGAGTAAGTATAGGAGAAAATACCTATAAGAAAGAGAAAATGGAAGAGCCAGTGATGAAAGAAACAAAATACAAAAAATTTATAGACAAAGTAAGTTTTTAAGAAAGAATTGGAAGCAGAATAGAAAGAAAATGCTTTGAATACACAAGCAGAATAGTACTTCCATTTGAAATTACCATAGTAAAAAGATTAAGTAAAACAGAAAAGAGAAAAGCATTATTGAAAGAGGAATGGGTGAAATACTAAAGCAAGGAGGAAATGAGGAAGGTGAAATAGCTGTCTTCCCCTTTTTCCCTTGCAGGACTGTCAAGAGATTTCACAGAAGTATTTCTTACAAGAAAATTTACAATATTTATGATCAATGCATTCATACAGACCTCTGTTTTGAGCCTTTTATGCTGTGCCTTATCTCCTTCCAAGGAATCCCAAATCTCTTTCAGTTGTATCTCTATCTTTTTTAAACTCTTCAATTCTTTCTCTTTCTGTGTTTGATGGTGACTGAGAATATCTTGTTGCTTTTTATTCTCCAAGACACATTTATTTAAATTGTTTTCCAGAATTTGTCTATATAGACACAGAATTTTAGAAACAGGTAACTTAAACAAGACATATATGCAAACAGCAACAACTATTTTCATGGGTTTTGAGTACCTTATCACTATGACTCAGCAAGAAAAACCTATAAACTACTGAAAAAATTACCTAAGAAGGGAGCATTTTTATAACTATAATCAACTATAATACCTTAATTATGTTGGTGAGGTCTCACAGTCTGTTCTAAATATGCTAAAAGTATCAAGGAATCTAGTACATATAGGAAGAAGAAAACACATTTTTTAGTATGAGGGAACATTTCAAAATAAGATGCCATGGGCCTTTGATAGAAAGCCTGAAAGGCAAAAGCATTGTTGCTGAGCATATGGCCAGAATTACAACTATACATCTCCCCCTGCAAAGGAGGGATCATTGGAAGCTTGCCTTCAACCAGTTTATTTTACTTACAAGTAATTATAAAATCATAATTGAAGCGAATATTAAAGAGATGATTAACCAATCTCCACTGAAATTCAGGACTACATGAGGGCAGACATCTGTGATCCTCATTTGAAAATGAAAATACTGACGTACTTTTTTCTTCAAATTATTTTCCGCTGGTTACACAGGAAAGAAAGTATGTGCACCAAAGAGAGAAACCTCTAAAATATTTCACTTTTAAGAGCAAAATCTCACAGGATTTTATCAAATGCTTATGCTTTTTGAGGTTCTTCTTCAAGCCAGATCCTAGATTCCAGATTCCAAATTTTTATATAAACATTCCTGAGGTGAAAACCAAGCCTGATAATTTATTTAATAAACTTGAAAATAGAAGCAGCAGCAGAAAAAAGAAATAGAATTTTGAGAATAGAGGATCGTTCACTCTTTCCATGTGGCTCATGTCTCTTTACTCTAACCTGTCTGATAGGATGGCCAATTCCTTCTCGGCATTAATTTCTAGTAATTTTGTCAAAGCAATGCATTCTCGTTCATTCTTTTGTATCAAAGTTTGTCTCTCATTCAATTCCTTCATTACATCTTCTTTTTCTTGCAAAATCTCTTTGATCTTTTTTTCAGTGGCTTTCAGGGTTCTATTCAGTTCTTCTATTTGGTTATTAAGGGCTTCATTCTTCTTTTCTGCATCACTGTGGACATATTTTAACAAAGGAGTAAGGGTTAAATTTTCCACACGCATATTTAAAAGACAAAATGTAAGTTGCCAGTTTTTGTGGACATACAAAATAATTTCACAACGATATATTTTGAATGTTTGAAAGCAGAGAGCGAAAACCTTCAAATTCCAATATAGTCCAACAATAAAATTGCAGATACCCATGGGGCCAACTGGCAGCTTAGCACCATGACAGTATTGAAAAGAGTTCTAGCAAACTTATTTCTGTCAACATCACTAGATACACGGGTGTGACATTTCTAAATATTCTTCCTAAGAACTGAGAACTCTGGTTAGTTTATTCTATGATGTGACACAAATATAAAGACTCATTTAAATATTTCATTAATATAAATTTGCAAAAGGTAGGTTTTAGAAATTGCTTCTCTGTAACACTACAGGGTAAACTTCTTAGATTTATGATGGCAGAGTTGCACTAAGCCGAGTAGTGAGAAGACACAAACTTCAGTGAAGCTCTGCACAAAGGGGGTACAAAACCCATCATTCATCGGAATGGCAATTGGACTGCTGGGATCTGTGAGCGACCTGACTGAGACTGCACTGCGCTAATTTGATTTGACTCTTACAGAAAACAGCATATGCCATGCTTCAGAGGAGAAGAGCCTCAGCTCCACAAGAGAGAGAAAGAAAAGGCTGGGTGCTGGCTTGCATTTCCCCTGATGAAGTGTTAGAGACTGCAACTCATGTCAGAGTCTTACAGTAAAGCAGCTGTGACTCCACAGCTGGCACAGAAGGACCAAGGGAGAATGGGTTTGTAGCTCAGGCCACACTGTCAGCTGTGGAAGTGTTAGTTTAAATGTTGATCCTAATTTTAATCAACAACCATCCTCAATCATTTCTATAACCAAGGGATGAGAAAAAGTCATACATATATATATTCTTGTATATAGAAATATTTATCAAAAACATACTTTTTTTTCTGATTCAGCTTCTCAGTTTCTTTTGCAAGTTGCTTTGGAACACCAAGGATCCTAACTAGCTCAGCCTAGTAATGAAACAGAAAGGTTTGATTAATAGCATCAAAAGCTGTTTGATCATCAAAAGAGTTTTCATAGCATGATGAGTTTTCATTTAGAACTGCTGTGAAAATCAGTAGGAAACATTTTTGAATTGAGTTTTTCCCAGAGAATCCTAGCTGCTACTTTTAAAACTAAACATTAATGTTTACAATTTTAGTATGCCTTCAAGGCAAAAATTATGCTTGAATATTTTAAATTATTATGCTATTTATACCATGGAAAGAAATAGACCCAGGTATGTTTTTAATCCCCAGCATAAATCTAAATTAATTGTAATCTGAGCAACCTACAATAACACAACACAACTGAGATGTCCTGATAGAAATCACTTTTTAATGAAAACCATGACTATTAGGATTTCCTAAAGGAGTAATAAGGATATGGCACAGCAGCATGTTTCACTCCTATTGGGAAATGGTCTAATATTTACTGTAATGATATAATGAATTTGGAATTACACCATCCAGAAGATTAACTGCTCCTTTGGGCAAAACATGTACCCGTACACACACACATGCACACACACTCACAGATACATGGGCACAATTAATTTTACGTTACTTTTAAATTGGTCTGTGTATCCTGAAGCTTTTCCATTTCTTCCTCATCTGTTAACATCAGCTTTTCCTTGGATGATATAGCTTCTTTTATTGAATCAATTTCTTCTTTCCTCTGGATTACTTCTTTGCTGAGCTCATCACAATTTTCTTTCAACTGTATAATTTTATTGTCTTTCTTTAAAAATGAAGTAAAAAAAACAGATTAATTGTATTTTCCCTTTTACATTTTGCAGGCTTCTGATAACATAGACTCACTAACACTGAATGGTGATAACATTTTTAGTGACAAGATATGATATGTATCTTTTTTACCAGATGTGTGTTTCTTCTATCAATACGAACAGAATTATATTTCCAACAAAGCCACATATATTCCTCAGGATTTATGACTACAAATATATTTTTCACATTCACATCCTAGAACCAAAAACCTACAGCTATCTTTACATGCAGTATCGATTTGCTGAATATAGTAAACACTTTCTTGAGTAAACAAGAAATTCAGATGCGTTCTCAATCACTTATTTATTGCTTGCCCTAGTTATCAAAATTGAATGATATAATATAGCCTATAAAATCTATATATTTTAAAATCTGTTTTTCTGTGTATTTTATTTTAAATAAACTCTAGAAATGCACACTGAGAAAACATTTTCCGTGATTTTTTTATGTTAGTTGATGGAACATAAAACATTGCCTTTCTCATGTTTTGTACTCACCTTTTCTTTTGAAATTCTTTCGTATTCATTTTCCAGAAGCCTTTTTTCTTCTCGCAAACTACAGTAAAAATCAAAGCAGGGCTAAATATATTAGTAATAGAATAATCTTTACTGTAATATAGTAAATGATAAGGAAGTATGAAAGCCTATCCTGTGTTAGACTAAAACACATGGTGAATTAGCATGGAAGGTGCTCAGATTTAAAGGAAGTTTGCTGACTGGTAACTGGGGGTCCTGAAGGACTGGGCGTATAAATGGAGATGCACACATCTTTTTAAACAGTGCACATATCTAAACATTTGAACCTGATTTTTCTTAGTCTGACCACATCCTGTAAGGGTGGATCCATGCCCTACCCACCCTTGCCTTTTACTAGTGGCACCCTAGACTCACAATTCTTCCCAACCTCAGAAAACAAAATGTTATCTTGGAAATGTGGCAAAAGGAAAGAGGAGGAGGGTAATAAGCAGCTACAAAGATATCAAATATCAAAGAAAGTGCAGTTGCTACTGAGAAACCTTCTTCTTCCTATGAATGTTTTCATATACACATTCAGTCTTCAGACAACTGTAAGTGAAGCTCCTCAAATCTGGACTGGGTCCTGTCGGAAAAAATCCTGAAAAGTGTCAGGGGTTATAGGCTGAACCAAAGGAGTATGGTAGAAAAGTAAATTGAATAGCCACAGTGATCTTAACCTATATCCAAAACTAAACTGCAATATAATTGCAGGCAACAATACGGACAGATGCTAAAGAAGTGAGGAATGAAGAAAGAGAAAAACAGTGCTGATTTAAGATTCCCTCCTGCACTCCACCACCTCCACTCTCTCAATAAACTCTTTCTTATATTTGAGTCCTCTAACAAAAGGAGTGAAGCATATACCTGGAAGTCTCAGGCAACATAGAAAAGTTAAGAAAAGGAAATAGTGGAAAAAAGAGAACTGGGCTGATGATGTTGCAATATAAACAGAACAAGACAAAACAACATTTCTCCCATGAATAAGAAGCTCAGATGAAGAGCAAAGAGAAAATAGACAGAGTAGATGTTGCTGATATACATCGTGTATGGTATTTGTATGGGCAGACTACAAGTATGCATCCACATGGACTGGTTAAGACTAAAATCTAATTTGAATGCCAGCATTTGAATATTAATAGAGTGAATGAGTTTGCAAAACAAAATCTTTTAAAGAAAAAAAGTTGAATTTAAATCAATCTTCCCCCAAAAGTGATAAAATTAATTTTAAAAATAATTCCAAAATTTTGAAATCATATTACAATCCCATTTTGTCAGTACTTCTAATTGAACTCCTTGAGACTGGCATAATCACACTAAGGATAATGAATGTCTACTTTGCACAAATACCCATAACTGTTTGACTGCCACGAAATGTTATTAAATGAGTCCTGTGCAAAATGATTAAAGAGATACTGCAGGGCTTGTGGTTAAATTGTGCTGTGCCCTCTTTCACACCACACTGGACAATCAAAAGAGCAATACCAAAGATCAGGAGGGAGAGGAAAATTGACATTGTTTCCATTTGGTCACATTCCTCACTCATGAGGACAGATTGCTGTGGAGCCATTCCAGTTTCACAGCAAAGACTTTTCCATCCAGCAAAAGTAAAATGATTTGAACACTTCATTTTCTGTGACATAAACAACAGCAACACTGGATGACAAGGGCCAAGTTACCTAAATAGCTGGCAGACCAACCACTTCCACACAAAAAAAACCTGTGGAAGTGTGAAAGGAAAAAAATGGGTAAAAAGAAAGAAGTTAAATCTCTCTCTTTTGAGCAATGAGTTTGATCCAGCTGCCCATAGCTGGAAGTCAGGCAGCCCTGTGCTAACATCCCGGGTTTCCCTACTGTCAGGGATGAAAACTGGGACCTCCAAAGGGCAGGTCATCTCACATTCCAGGTGACTGGTTTGGGATGACACAAATTACCAGCTGAAGGTAACATATCTCTCCATGGACTCCAAAGGGGAGGCAGGATGATTAACACACATCTAGAAATCAAATGATTCTTCAAAGAATTTAAGTTTAGTCTCTGATTTAATAGAAGAAGCTTAATGTAAGACAAGCAGAAAAATTTTAGTCTTTCCATTTAACATTTGAATTTTTTGATCTGTGTTATATGGATATCAACCACATGACTGTTTTACTCAGACATCAATGACAACAAACAAAATAGCTATACCTGTCATTAGGCATTTAAATTTCCCATTATTTTATAGCTCTTCCCTGATGGATATATTTTTCAACATTGTGTGGATTTTATTATTATCACTATTATACCTCTAACAATACACATAATGGAAAGAAGATAAAACTCCTAAATTTAAGTACTAAAGTGTGCAAATGTTTCTAACATTGCTCTTCTTATTTTCATGAAGCTTAATATCAGTACTGTACATGAAAACTGTCATAGATGCACTTGTAATGAGTTTTAAAATGTGGTTGGAAAACTGGGCCATTAATAAAAATACATTCCAGTTTTTTCCCTGAGAGACATTTACAGCTGCAAGCTGACACAGAAATAAAAAAAATTAGGACGGAGAGATTAAGAAATGTAGTGGTAGTTGTCAACAGAAGTCCATTTCACTTCCTCAGTTCACAAAATAACCACAACACTGTTATCATTAGAAGTGCCATCATGCAAGAAAGTGAACTCCTTCAGCTACTCTCTCTCAGAGCTGAGATTGCTTGGAAATCCATAGAAGGTGTTTGGCACCTCACAACTAAAATCTGCTGACCACAGGAAGAAGTTATCACAGCTGACAAGCTGCCAGCATGAGCTTCCTCTAAGGCTCTGAGCTGTAATTAGTTTGTAGGTACCAGAGAATGCAGTCACAAGACCAGCTGATAACAACTTCAGCTGTGATGCTATTTATTTTACTTATGGCCTGTAATTCTTTACTAGAAAAGCTATGGAAAACAGCTTAACTTTTCACTTTTTAATGATTGAGTGACTAATGCAGAAATCGTTACAAGTGTTGAAATAGTTTTCCTTATTTGCAATGCTTCTACAAAGACAAAGTCAGTTTTGCAACCCTGATTTGCATGCAGTTGCACAGATTACTTCAGTGAGGAGCTGTTTTGTTACCTGAACAGATCACTGTGAGAGCTGGAGACTGGAGCTAGGCTTTCAAATAAAATTGTTTTCAAGCATCAGGCACCTTTAATCTCACAAACTCTTGTTATAAAGATAAATTTAGTACTAATTAATTGCTTATTTTTAAATTAATTGTTTAAATTATATATTTAGATTTAATATTTATTATTTCTCTACAACAAGCTACAATTGATACCATTGTGTAATAAAGAAAAGCAGCTCTTCTTAATTTTGTCTCATAAACCAGAAGTCCAAGCCATACATGAACATTAAAGTGAAATGTTTCCTTGAGCCAGAATAAATCCTTGCTGATCACACTGATCCTTCCCTTTGTGTTCTGCTAATTTGATTTTTTGGTGTATATTCTTACTTCCTGGGGCTTCTGATCAATTATATGAAGAAATTTCATGGCTCTGAATGCAATTTTAGCAGAACTGAGTGGAGATGACTCTTCTTCCTTTTACTTTATTACCCTTGCCAAATAGTTTTTGAGAAGAAGAATACTCCCAGAGGCAGTTCTGACTTTGGGAAGGTGGCCCAAGCTTTATAAGCTCAGTAAAATCCTTCCAAGCCTTGTTCTCCCCCTGAGCTCTCAGGCAGACATACCAGCAACGAGCCCAGTACATCCATATGGCAGAACAGGCCACAAACTGGAAGAGGAGGCACATACCTACAGTAGGAACACACCCCATCCATGCAGTCACCCTCAGGGTGACCTCCCCGACAGCTGAAGTGTGTCAAGAAATACACTGAATATCTCATGTACCTATCCAAACTATGAAAAAAGTCACGAAATTCCTGAAAACCTGATGATACTTCAATGCAGAAAGCAATTTAATTTATTCTAGGAATGTTGACTATTCATTGGAACAAAAAAGAATTAAAACAGAAGATGAAAAGTCATCTTCAGCTGTTAAGAAGGTCTGGAAAAAATTGTTTACAGAGGCAAGCAAATAGGAAGTTAAATAGGGATAGAAGACTATGGAATATTAAGAAACCTTGAGACTTTTGCTAACGTTATGGCATATCTCTATGACTCCTCAACTGTGCAACATCATTGTTGTCAGCTTTGAATCTGAGTGCAGAAAAGGTGCTAAGTACTCTTAGATATCAGAAAAAGTGAATTAAGGCAGGAAACAAAGGATTCAGCAATGTTTCAGAGAAAGAAAGGCTTACAGAAACGGGGAATAGAGATCTGCAGAATCAGAGAAACAAGATCAGATTTCTCACTTCCAGCTCAGTTCTAGGTCTAAGTAGACATTCTAAAAAGAGGATAAAGCAGTAGATAAGAGACACAGAAATCCTTCAAAACATTCCCCCCCCACCCCCCCATGTTCCCTGCCTGCTATACATATAAAAGTAGATAAACAACGTTTGTTTTCAGACTGAACAGCCATTAGTCATAATTCCCAAAGAGAAAATTACTTGTAAGTGCCAAGCACAGCTGGGACTGTATTAACACAGTTGGACAACAAGGGAAACTGTGTTCCAGAGAGATCAAGGGCCAAGAGAGGTTGGACCACGACTTTTTATCCTGAGAAATGAAGGAAACCGAGCAGCGACCTAAGAGCAAACTAATACCTTTGATGCAGCTTCCCTCCCCTCTGCTGTGACATTGTCCATGCACACAGATATTTCAGGAAACATGGCTCTCCTCTTTGGATAAAACCAGCAAGCATATAGATCTTCATTTTACATCAGTGTTACTATTTGATCACCTGCTACTCACAACTCTGTTCTGGTAGTTAATTTTCACTGTCTTTTACAGGCACCAAACTAATCTCTTCATTACAAACATGTATTGACATCCATTATCTGGTTTTCTTCACAGTCCATTTCTCATTTCTCCACTACATTCGCTCACCCATTCTTCACAAACATTGTGCTAGCCCTGTTCATTCTAGACTAGTCCAACTCAAAGTCAGTATAATTTCTTGAATATTTCTGGAATTTCTCTCCCAGTAAGCAAATCCACATATAACCAAGGCACATCCTACTTACTCCACACCCACAACATGCATAAGACTCAATGGTACCATCAGGCATGAAACAGATTCCGAACAACGAACAATTAAATAATCCATAGCTCTCAAGTTTGAAAAACTGACAGATTAAAGAGAGAAGGGGTTTTACAAAAGAGATCTATCAAACCATTCTGCATCAGTGAATCAGATGCTCATTGTCTCATCCAATACAAGAACTAGAGGGCACTAAATGAGGTTGCAGGAGTCAGGTTAAAAAAGCAAGGAGGCGGCAGTTCTGACGTAGTTATCTGTGGAACTCTTCGCCCAGTGTGTTGCAATGTCAGAAGTTTGTTCTGGAGGAGACGGGAAAAGTTCAAAGGAATTGGGGTCAACTGAGGATTCCCAAACACAGAGGACTGTATTTGGCTCATGAAATCCCCACATCACAACTGGCTGGGCTGCACTTTTGGTCTCCATTAGATAATGCACCTCATGGACTCACGGTCAGACTGTACAGCTGGGTTTGATCCCAGGCAATACATAAGACATCAATTTCTTACTACAGTGAAGGAACATTTTTTACAGCATGACTGACCCAAAAAGTCATTTTAATCTGCAAGATATTCAGTTCATATACAAAAATTAATCCAGTAAATGTGCAAAGGTAATTGAAATAATACCTACACTGCATTTCCTATAGAATAGAGTTCTCATTTTGACTGGAGGTAGAAAATAGAGAATGAGAAAATATTCCCTAAACATATAAATCCTCATAATTTTTTTGGAAATTGAGGCAAAATCAGTGAAAAATGTTAAAAAGACATGAGGACAAATGGTTAAAAAGCATGATACTTTTGAAGACTTCATTTCTGGCCTGCTTGGAAATTGCAGTAAATTCTGTATTTAATAATTATTTCAGGAAATTTCATGTTTCTTAGTTATCTCATAGCAAATAATTTTTTCCAGATGCTTTCCATGTTTCTTTCCCACTCCCAGTTTGCTTCATTCTCAAGTTTCTTTTTCTCTTAGAGCAAACACTTGGCTCTAAAAAGCCATAAAAAAAATCAAGACAGGATTGCCAGAAAAACCTGTTCCATGTAGCGTGTACAGTATTCCTGATTTCCTTGCAGAATAATAATCTTCACTGCTGAGATGCTGACATTGTGTGTTTGTAGTTATATACACACCAATGACACTACAGCTGGACTGAAGATGGGTAAAAATAGCAAGTCCTCCACAAAATAAATATCTGATTTCATCTGCCTAGGTACATATTTTTACAAATGCAATACTTCTGCTTGTAATTTTACTACAAAGTATGCAGATAATTGAAATGTATACAATACCATGCTAATTCTGAACTGTTATCCTTATATAGAAATGTTAAGATTTCACTCCTTTCACAGCAAATTTATTATTTTTCTGACATTAGAATATACAAGTACTTCTTCCCCTTTGAATACTCGAATAGAAAAACTTGAATACACCAGGCTACTGATTTTAAAAATAGCATTGGTTCTACTTATGACACTGTTCCATAAAATCCAAGCCAACAGGTCTCTGAGACACTTTAAACATTTCTACTGAAGGTGTCCTAGACTAGAATCGTTCATGTTAATTTTCCCTACCTAAACATTATTCATGCAATGGAATAAATTTTACACAGCATTTTAAAGAACCCCATCCATGCTTTAAATTTAAAACTATCTACAAATCTCACCATGGTAAACTTATTTATCACTGACATGTTGCTGTTACTGGGGAAAGTTCATGGCAATTGGTTTAACAATAGCCATCAAGAAACCTGTCCACGTAAAATGTAAAGGAGGTTGATTTTTACTCTATTTATCATCTTTTTAGATTAGCTATGACAAAATTAGTAGCATTTGACCACTTTCACCTACCATTCTATCTTCAACCTATTTTCACACACTCTTCCTTTAACAGCATTGTATTCACTTCGGCTGCTAAGAAGTTGTTGCCTTATTTGGGAAGCTTCACTGGAAGCTTCTTCTGGGAGCTGTTCTGCTTTTTCCAGTTCACTTTGTTGTTCCAGTTCTGCACTCAGGCGTTCAGCTTCCTGCAACAGCTGGGTCTCAGATTCCTGTAAACTACATTGAATAGACAAATTTAGAACTAGCCAGTGTGAAGCACAAGCTTTGTATTTATATTTCTTTACATACCTATAATATCTAATTCAAGGTTTTCAAGATGAGGTGGAATTAAGATCTGAATAATTTTGTCTGACCTCCTAGTTGACCCTGCCTTGGGTAGGAGGTTGGACCTCCTGAGTTCTGTTCAATCCCAAATCATCCTATGATGCCATGAGAGCAGTGTATTCAGGTGAGTTTCTGCATACCTACAGCTGGAGTGAGATTCATCACATCTAATTTTAACTGGATGACAGACTGTTACTTAGTCCAATTTATGTAACACTTCCTAGACAAAAATGAAGACACAGGGAATGCATTTTATTCTAAGTGTCAAAGGCTAGATCTGATTCAGTGTGGAGACTTATAATAATGAAGCATTCACCAGGACAGGGCCCAGTCTGGCCTATATGACAATTTTAAATACTTAATAAACACCAGGACATCTACCCAGTAATGAGTTACATCTAGCTACAGCTGTAGTGCTACCAAGACCTGAAATAACTCATGTAATGATACACAAGCTGAAAATAAATTTGTGGACATCTGTGGAAGCTTATTTTAAGACCTGTAGATCAATGGTCAATGATCTGATGTGACTCGTATCACCAGACTCGCTCTACAGAAACAACAAACTAACTACCATCAGTTTCTGGAGACTGGTATTCATATTACACTCAGGAACTTAGATGGTGACAGCTGAAAAACATCCTAAACGCTGTTAGCAAAATACACTGATTATTAATACATTGATTATAAAACTCTAAAAGGGAACGATAGTATGAAAATTCATTTGCAATGCACCACACATAAACCTATGCTTTATGACATAAAAATCATTGTGTGTGCCTCCTCAATATTACTACATTATTACCTTTATATAGTGGTATACTAAAATTAGTCACAAATTATGTAGAAGAATAAAGAACTTTATCACTTGCCTTTTAGTAATTAAAAATATAGCCCAATAAAAGTGTTTTTTAAAAACAAAGGAACTCAGAATTTCCCATGTTGAGAAAATGTAGACATAAATTTTGGCTCAAATTTGACATTTATGGCTTAAACAGAAAAACAAAATTACGTATCACTCTGAAGAATAGAGTTGATATGGCAAAATGAGGATAAAAATACAAAATATAAAACTGACTGTACTGCACAAACATAGTTAAAATAATACAGCAGAAAAAGTTTTGATTCATGCAACATTTCTCCCTACATAACCACTTCCTTTTTCTAAACTAGAAAATAAGAAAACCACTGACTTCAACAGAAAACAGTGTGCTTTCATCATGAACAAATAATTTCATGTGTTTACATATTAAGGGAAAAATAAATTGACTTATCAACACTGGATTCTATATGATATTTCAATCTTCTTTAAATCTAACAGAATATATGCAGTTGTGGGAGAAAATAGAATTGGTTGTAGTAAGACATGATCTCAAACACAATTGTTTCATAACACACATTTTACATAGAGTTACATAAACACATAACTGAATTCATAAACCCAAAATTTTTAGTATTGATTTTTTTCAAAATAATAAAAAGAGAAACAGAAACAAAATTGAGTGTTGAATCTAGATTTTGCTCCCTACAGATGCCAACAGTATTTTTTCATGTTGATTTAATTGAAGACAATGAAGAAATAACTGCACATGTATACAATGCACACATACCAGAATCACATGACTGCAAAAGTAAGTTTGTGCAGTCTGATGTGGCAGCTTTTGAATTTGCGAAATAATTAGTACTTTAGCAGAGGCTTAAGAAAATAAGATTCCCAATCTGCTAATGAATCTTCATTATTATTTGAGTATCTTCCAGTTTGCATTATCAGAACATTCATATTAGGTCCCTAAATTGAGACTATAAATAAAATCTACAACTAGACCACATAACTGGGTGACTAAAAGGGTTTTCAGGTGCCAAATACAAGCCCAAATACTTCAACTTTAAATGCAGCCTTACTACAAAGTGGATGGGTGAGACAGCATCACAACAGGATGACAGCCTATTCTCAGCAAACATAAATTCAAAATAACTTAAGACTTTGAAGAAAAGTATCAAAGATGCTATCTGCCAGGTGATATCTTTCAGCTTTTAGAATGCCAAACTGAGAGCAAGAAATAAATTTGCTACTAAACACAGGACTGCACTATACACTTATAGCTGTGTGTGCACTGGCAACAGCCTTGGAAACTACCTGCACACAGAATAATTGCATTCATCATATTAGATGAATTTGTATTGTATATCAGAGAGATCAGTTGCAATAGCTTGACACAGCTATCACAGGGAATGGGGCTGCTTAAGATGTATAAGGCTTTCTCCTCGAGGTTTTAATATGCTAATAAAGGAAATAAGACAATATACAGAGCTTGAAAACCTCATCCGGTGTCATTTGTCTTAACATGCCATTGCAACAACATTAGGACAGATGGACATTAATTAGGAAAGGGATTGAATTCAACTGCAATACATGAAAAAATAAGTTCTTGATCCACAGAACTTATCACACATGTTAGGGTGAAGAACTAACAACTAAAAAGCAGTATTGATTCTGTGAAGGGGTCTTTGCAAGAAGAGGATATACACACATACTGCACTTACCACCAGCACAGTCCTTACAGCTGATGGAGAAAACCAGACCCTTGCAGATGTCTGAATAAGGAGGAAGTGTGTGGTCCCTATTTCTTTCAATTTACTGTTAAGGGATCCTTGGTACCTTAAGATGAGTATGTGTACTGATGTTAACATATGGACAATTGAATCCCATTTTTGATGTCCTGAAAATATACTGGAGATCATGATCAATTTTTGGTAATTGATTTCCCTTGCTTTCTTTTAGCAGTAGGAGAAATTTATCTGTGGGAATTAGTGCTTGTTCACACATTGGTGTTCTGCTGTGACACATAACTACATCTAATACAGAATGTGACATCATGTTCTCTGATTCACTTTCTTACAGAAGTATGGCCATTTCATACTCCTGTGAGAATGATGGAAAGAATGGGAGACGTAATCTACCATCTAACATTTTCATGCTTTTACTGCATTCTGTTAAGGGTAGTTTTAAGTGTGACAGAAAGGACAGCTGAGTCTTGTTTACACTCAGGCCCTATGCCACTTGCTATACACACAAAGGGATTGTCTTTACATAGGTGAAAGTCTCATATAAAAGAATACTGTATAAATACATAAAACATGTAGAAATATGTTTGTATTTTTCCAATGAAAGACTGTTTTCAAACTAACACTGGGTAAAAATCAACTAATTAGTAGCTACTGGATTTCTGCTTCAGCCCAGTGAACAACAGTGTCATAGAAACCTTCTCAATTAATCCAAACTCCACAAAATATGTTTAGATCTGAGCAGTTAGAAAAGTCTTCTTCTATTTTCTAGGAACCTGAACTGGTTTTGTAGTGCTGTTTTTAATTTTGCTTCTCAGAAAGATTTGCTATCTATCTCAGTAATAAAGTCAGATGATGTTTCACAGAGTCAGAACCACATCCTAACTCCCTGTTTTATTAAGACAAAATTAGAAGACTCAGCTATCCTCAAGAAAACGATTATTACAGTACTTTGAGAACCCTTTTTCAAACTACTTTACATTACTTTGCACTTGTTACTATCCAGACTGCCAGGAGGCACAGCAAATCCCAGCATAATCCAAATAAGCAGGTATAATCTGAATTAGTTTTGGAATACTTAAATTAGGCTTTAACTTCAATGACAGAATTGCCATAAAGTTTTTTATTTGGACTGTCAGTGAAAATGGGATAAAATACTGTTAATGTGGTGGATATTATGGTATGTATTACAAAAATGTAACAGGAATATCATGATCTGATTTTGCTGATAATTACAGGTATGCTGTAAGTAATATAAAAAACATTATTAATAAATACTGGTGTAGTATTGCAGTATTTTCCATAGGACTGCTGTGTTCTGGGACACACTGTTCACCTGGTACAGCTGCAGTGTTGTGTCCCCCTTTGGCCCTCTCTGTCTCTCTCCCACTCACACATGCCCACCCCAAGCCTACATCAGGCTCTGAGCACGATCTCTGCTCTCTCCTCCAGCAAGTACTGGTGCAGGGCAGGCTCACAACTACTACACCTAATTTCCAAATTTCATTTTTCTTTGAAGTTTAAGATTCTAATCAAAATCTATTAGCAGTCCTGTCTAATACTGTCGGTATTCTCAGAGGGGAAAATTCACACCTATTTAGGAGTGACAGTTTCATTTTCCTTCTTAGAAACAAGCCTTTAGCTTCTTCGGTTGCTCTCTTAAGATGTCAGCTCAATAGGTCAGTATTTTCATATATTACAATTCTGGCTACAGGATCTTCAAATATATATTAATTTTAAACTTGCAAATTGTCTGTTGCAGTCTGTACATCCGTTCCCAATATTATTATGTTTGTATTAGAAACAAAGGTGTGTTTCAAGTATTTAAGTATCCCAAATTACCTTGAAAGTTCCTAAATACTGATTTTCAACTTTGTGTTCTGGCTTCCTGTTTCTGAACTGTAACTGTAAGAAAGTCTTAAATGATAGTTAGGCTTCAGTAAGAGCAGAAAATACTTTAAAAACATAACTCTTTGGCTACTAAAAATCTAAAAAGTAATATTATACCTTATCACAGCCTCATGCAGCAGGGTGAACTGTTCCTTCAACTCAGCTAGTCTGGTGTCTGTGATTTTTCCAGCAGAAAATAGCTATGGAAGGCAAACACAGGATTATGAAATCTCCTAAGCACTAATACTTACATTTTACTGAAACTTTTTATAACTGTAATTGGCAGCCTTACAGTTTATACAGACTTTGGTAATATAACAAATTAAATACAGAATCAAATCAAATAAACAGACAAAAAATGCTTATTTACATAAAAATTCAAAGCATAAATATAAGAATATAAAGAATGTTTCTATCACAACTACATTGCTACCTGTACTGCACCATTTCTTTTCTGACTTTCTGTCTATATTAATATTTCATGATAATTCTGTCTTGACTTTGAACTCAGGCTCTAAGTAACCTCTTTTCCACATTGCTTAACTGCTTCAGTTTGGGTATAAACCCACTGGCCTGCCCAGGCAAAACTGAGGCTTAAAGTGTCTCTGCAGGCAGTAGGGTTGTAAAAAAAAAAAAAAAAAAAAAAAAAAAAAAAAAAAAAAAGAGCTAGGCTAAAGGTGGATTATTCCCAGTCAACAGAACACATTACCCTACATGCCTGTAGAGATCTTCAGCAAACACCAAGATCAAACAGGTCTTTTAAATGCCTCCAGGAATAGTGACTCAAACTCTTCCTTGAGCAGTCTGTTCCAACACTTGACCACATTTTCAGTGAAGAATTTTTTCCTAATATTCAATCTAGCCCCCCCCCTAGTGCAACTTGAAGCCATTTCCTTCTGCTCTATCACTTGTTACCTGGGAGAAGACACTGACCTCATGGCTACAGCTCCTTTCAGGCAGTTGTAGAGAACACTAAATTCTACTCTGAGCCTCCTTTCCTCCAGGCTGAACACACCCAGCTCCCTCAGCTGCTCCTCATCAGATTTGTGCTCCCTTCCCCAGCTCTGTTGCCCTTCTCTGGACATGCTCCAGCACCTTAATGTCCTCCTTATAGAGAGGGGCTCAAAACTGAGCATGTGATTTGAGGTGTGGCCTCACCATTGCTGAGAGCAGTGGGATAATTTTTGCCCTGGTCCTGCTGGCCATACTATTCCTGGGTGATACCACTTTCAAAAATCTTTCTTCTCCTCCTTTGGTCACAAGTAAGGAGAACCAGGTTAAATCCAATTAAAAAGTGTAAGCTGATCCACCTCTATAAAAGTCCATGGCTAGCCTTGTGGGGCAGCAAGTCAAATCTGCAATTTCTATGGGACCCTGCCAAGAAATGTGATTATGCAGACCTCCTGAAATTACTACAGCACCAAGAAAATCCTGGCAGTTATAATTCAACCTTCAAAATATTCAGAAGAGACCATCTAGAACTAATCCTATGGCCAGGAAGCAGAATATATGTCATTATATCAAAGGAAGTAAACATATTCTTGATAACTGTCTAAGTACTTTTGAAGATCTGTTTCAAAATATTTCATGGTAGCAAAGACAGACTTTGCTTCCTGAGACCCCAAGAATAGAAAGTCTGCATTTCATTTGTTTGCATGAGATTAAAGATAAGCAGCTCTCAAATATTTATTTTGGCATTCTATATGATCAAATATACTGTTCACTTAAGTTCAAAATACTATCTAGGTCTTCTGTGAGAAAGAAAATATTTCCCTTTCTCAACTCATTTATTTCTTAGCCTCATACATAGATATAGTTGTCCTATTTGTGTGATACCTCACTAACATGCTGTCTCCACACTCCTCTGATCTGTACCTGTGAGTTACAATTGTTTTTACTGCTTAGGTTCTCACTGCAGATCTACACCAGGTTTGACAATGCTTCCACAGAAACAAACTTGTTTGTCCTGGAGGCTGTGTCTTCTTCTTTATGTCCATAAACTTCTTACGGATTTCATACCTAATTTCTCAGTTCAGTTCAGAGCTAAGAGCTCTATTTCAGGAAGGGTGGTCCTGTGCAATGTGAAGACTTGTAGCATAGAGGACTACACAAGACAGACTGCATGGATGACATACCAGCATGTCAAAGGCAGTGAGACTTCCAGGAAAGTTTTATCACCAGACAATTCCCATTAACAGCATTATGAGGAGGGCCATCAGAGAGAGCACTGGGCTGCCCTGGTCCCAGGATTTGTTATTAAAACCTGGTATAGTGCTTTCTTCAAGATTCTTGGGAGGGCAGAAAGAAAAGAGGCAACTGTTTGAGGGGAGGAAATAGTCAGTTTGTGGAAGAAGGGAGCAAACATGTGATCCTACTCTAGAAGAATTGTATTAATTGTGATGATAAAACCAGATAAGAGATGATGCCCCTGATATAAAGATATATAATTCTTTCAAGGTAGTCTGTCCCACATTAATGATAAAATAACCAACAGTATTTACCCACTCATAGTCCATTTTATTGCTTGGAAGCTCTCACATTGCTGGCTTAGGTGAAATGTAGTTCTCCTCAGTGTAATTAATTACATTGCTACTCAGAAAAGTAAAAGAGAGAGTGAAAAGATGGAGAAGTGAGAAAAAAAAAAGGCTTGTAAATGGCAACTGAGGACAACTTTTTTTTCAGTCCTGTGTTAATCATAATGCCTTTGTAAGAACTGAGATAATTTTATTATACTGATGATCTCAGATCTAGAGTCTGGAATATAGTCAGATAAATATTCTTAACTTGCTGAGTCTTCCAGTCCCATTCCACGTCAGTTGTACTTAACTGTATATTGCTTTTCTCAGATTTTCTTTCTCATTTTATAATGAGCATACACTTTCAAACACACACACAATTGTGTGGCCAGAATTCACATACAATATTGATAGATCATCTGGATAAACCAGAAAAAAAATTCATAATCTAAATGCAGAATTACTGGAAAGTTGGATGAAGATTTGTCTTTTAACAAATGGTTGCCTGGCAACTTTCTGCTTTCTGTTTCTCCACACTCCCATAAATGTAATTACACTAAAAATATGTGTCATATTACTGGATTTACTTGAGCCTTTTCAAGTAAAATTTGAATGTAAAATTTCTGTTATGTTTATTTTAGCATATTAAGTTACCCTTAAGTTACCCTATTAAGTTACCCTTAAATTACCCTTGCAATTTTCTAACTTCATTACAATTTTTTATATTGCTATGCAATTTGAAGTCTGGCTTTTCTACCAGAAAAACAAAACAAAACATAACAAAGCAAAACCTAATCCAAACCCAACTTCCAAAGCAAATATGTTTCCTTCAATCAGTGAAAAGTCCCATGAAGTAAAGTGCTGGATAATTCTGTCCTATTACAAAAAGTGTGGAGGAAAATTTTGCAGAAAAGATGAAAGGGAAGGATATATCCTTAATATTTTTCTATCAGGAAAAGGTAGATTTTCTGTCTTGGAGCAAGAATCACGTAAATATAGGAGTCCATGAGAAAAACAGAACATACTTATGCTCAAATAGCTGTTCTATACACCTGAAAAACTTTTCACTCTACAAGTTCATATTCACTTGCTACCAACATGTCTTCAAAATCTCCTGATGAAAATTCTAAGAAAAAGTGAGCACTATGTGAGGTTATACACTATCCGAGGGTCCTCTTTCATATTCTACCAGCTTGACTTCAGACACACGAGCCCCTGGATCTAAGACCACAGTGGTTTCTCCAAGGTAGGAATGTGGATAGAGATGTTTGTAAAAAAGAGAATATATCAGAATACGAATGGTAATTAAAACTACAGAAGGGAGACGACCCACCTGATAAATGAGGTACTCAACCATGTGAGCAAAACTAGTGAAATCTGGCCCTAACTTTATCAACATCTCCTCAGTCTGCATTAAGTGCATTGGGCATTCTCCATTTTATAAGATAATATTCAATTCTTTCTGACAGTCAGCTCAAAACAATGCAGCAAGGAACTATCTGAAATTCCAAAACAAGTTTTCTGTAAGTGAAATGTAATATAAATAGGAACTCTAGGAATATTTCCCATTTCAAATTTCAAGGCTCGTAAAGTTCTTTTGGGACTCTCCAGAAATGAATAAAATTCAGCCAAACCTTAAAT
This sequence comes from Brachypodius melanocephalos, assembly GCA_013398615.1. Classification (NCBI taxonomy): domain Eukaryota; kingdom Metazoa; phylum Chordata; class Aves; order Passeriformes; family Pycnonotidae; genus Brachypodius; species Brachypodius melanocephalos. Next base: position 7,163,446 of record VZSR01001299.1, on the reverse strand, counting down.
GTAAATAGATGATGGAACCTGAATATTGGTTGAACTCTTCACAGTCTTTTGATAAAAAAGCACACAAAATAAGCACAGAAGATAAATAAAGTCACCACTAAGAAATTACCACTTAACATCAATTTCTTATAATCATTAGTAAAGTGAAGCATTTGAGGCTTCTTAGGAAACGCTCAATTTCAGCAGTGCCTAGGATCTCTGCATTTTGGAGAAATGATGTAGCCAACACGTGTTTCTAATTATGTTTCAAGTTACTGGAAAACAACTAAAATGTATTCTAAGCTCAAATGGAATAATAACACTTTCTTTTGCTTCATAATAATTTGTAGGTTTTGTAACTGTAACAAGATCTTGTGACTAGACAATGTTATTTTAACACATAGAATGTCCAACATTTTATATTCATTTGCTATCTCAAACATCTGAGATGTCTCATCAAATAACTTTTTTGCCTACTAATAGTAGACCAGAGAAGAATATCAAGGGATTAATATATTTTATAGTTTGTATACACTCAGGATTTCAGTATAGTATTAGCCCCTTGGCATATGGCTCTTCTGGCCGGTCTGTTTTGTCAGGTTTGGAATTTTCCTTCTGTGCTGTTTATTTGAAGAGCTTTTCTTACCTCTTTCATATAACATTTTAAAGGTTAAGTATGCAGCAAAGAGAAAGGGTAAGTTCTCCTCTTTGAACAGACAGCTCTGCCTCCTCTGTCAAAATCCTCATGAAGCCACACAGTTTGGACACAGCACACAGCTCAGGTGTGCCTTATTCAGGGGAGAAGGCAATGCCATCTTCTCAGGAGTTGTTTCAACATCGTAGCAGGGCAACAAGTGCAAGCACACTGAACCCATGTTAGGACTCTTGCACTTCTGTCCATATTGCTGGATACCAATTTCCACAGAATCACAGGGCTAGGAATATCTGCAGGTGTTTGGCTTGCCTCTGCCTGGTTTCTCCAAATTATCTAGGCAAAATCTTGGACACATGATAATGCACCAAGGGAACTGAAGATTCCTCCTCAAGTTCAGCCCATTCCTCAGAGCAAGTTCAAAACAATAACTTCTCAGTAATTCTGAAGATCATATCCTGGCTACTTCAAGAGGAAGCATGCAAAAATTATGGAAAACCAATTAAAAGTTGTGTTTGCAAGCTCTCTGGCAGTCTTAAAAAGAGTTAAACAGAACACAAGAAAATATAATCTTTACATCTTTTATTCAGTCACCATGCTTTTCTCAATATGTCTCAGATTCATACACATGTGGAAGAGTGACACTTCCAAAATTATACATCATTTCTCTACTTAACAATATTTCAGGCTTCAGCATATATTTCAAAGTATTTTAAAAGAAGAAGATAAAAGTCACTAATTTAAGACTGTAAACAGTTTGCAATAAACTGTAGTTATTGGTATGCAACTCTGCATTCCATTTTGGAGATTGGGAAACATTGAAAGTACACACAGAAATAGCTATACTGCAGATATTTAGAGAATGATATGCTTGCTCAAGTCATTATTCTAGAGAAAGGTTACGATGATAGAAAGTAAAGAGAAATGCACTGAGAGTTTTAAATAGATACTGTAATTGGAGTTCAAAAATAAGGTGTCATCCCTCTCACCCAGAACTACATACATTTATTACAGTAAGTAGATTTTAGCTAAGTATGGGAAGCCCACAGAAAAAGCACATTTATTAGCTTTTCAAGTAGAAAAATATTTGTCACTGAGTTTCCTAAACATTTAATTTAGATGACAAACAACACCACTTGAAGGCATGGGGTTATTGGTTGCACAAATGCAGTCAGGTGGGAGTAAAGGCATACACACAAACCATAAATACACTTACAATAGAAACACTATACTGCCTTACACTGAACTTCTACAATTTTACTTTTTTAATTACAGATGGATGAACCAGGCATCCTTTAATGAAAAATAAACTGCTCAAGAGCCTCCTAAAACTAACAAATAATGACTAGGGAAAACAATATCCTAAATTCTTTCCCAAGGCATAATTCATAACAGTAGTTTTGTCCCCAGTTCATGAGAAAAAGCAATCCCCACATGGCAACTATAAACACCAGCCACAATCAGGATGGTACAGTGGGTGAGAATATACTGCTGGCCAATTGAGTCTTGCATGGCTCAGAAAAGAGGGCATAGGAGACCAAGAAGACAGGCATTTCAGGAAAGGACATAACTTTCCTGCTATCATCAAATTTCATTTTGCTACGAAGCTTGAAATCAGGATAGTAAGAAACCAGCAGAGTCTTACACTTGCTGCTTTTACTGCAGCAGGTTTGCAGGAATCAGAAAGGATTTTTTCTGAAAATACATAGGAGGGAGAGGCTTTTGTATTTGGTAAATCATAACTCTGAAAGTGCATTTGGGTTTATTCTCTTCATATATTGAACTAACTACAGCATCTTCAATGACTACAGATAAAGGAAATAGTCAGCAGTAAACTGTAGATTTTGAGCAGGTAGATCAGATGTTATGAGAGAAATAGAATTAATAGGAATGTAGCTTTGTGGATCTCCTTTTTTATAAATATGGCCATCACCTTAACAGAAGGAGTGATTTTCTTTGACCACATGAATTTTATAATATGTATTATATTTACAGTTGCTGATATAAATATCGTATCCACTGCTTACACGCTCTATGTCAGTGGTGTCTTTCTGCCTGCTGCCAGAATTTATAAATAAAGCAATGAACAATTTAAGCAGGTAGGAAAGTCATGCAGCCACTAGGTCTATGTAATCTGTGTCTGAATAAGAATATTTATAATATCAAATGGAATAGGAATGCCTTTCCTTTTATGTTCTGATGTGTTCTCACAGACACATGAAGAAGTTGAATAGGTAGTCCCACAATCCAGTGGACAACTGCTTGCATGAAGAATGACTACTGAGTTAAAAAAGAAAATAATTTAGTTAATCAAGAAAGAATTCTAAATCAGAATTTGTTTGTAGTATGGACTTCTGGTATATATTCCACATTGTGGAAAAACCTGAAAATTAATCTAATTACTTGTCATTCTCTCAGTCAAAATGTATCACAGGATCACTGGTCTACAAAAAACATCAGAAATATTACTGCAGCAGTTGAAACTTAACACATTCCATCTGTGCCACCAAAATGGTTTGTATGAATGAGCCCCAATATACTTTAGGTTTGTACATATCAGCCATTTGAACTGCTTAGACAAACCTGGACATTTTGCATCAATTCTTCTGCAGGAGATGTTGACTCCCAGAACAAAGCCAGAAATCAAACAGATGCCAAGCTGTTGTGTTCTAAATTGCCATAGTCACTAGTTAAATTAACATCTGCCTACAGTCATAACTTTGTTGTTTTCTGTTTGACCTACATTCCATTATCCACCAGAAAGAGGAAAAAATCTTACTGTAAAAAAATCATGGGAAATGGTTCATGCTGGTTTTGATAAACTTTAGATAAACAATCTCAGACAAGTCTGATAAAAGAAAATATATCACTTCCTTAACCTTGTAATCACTGGGTAGTTCTGTGAACAGAATTAAAATCAACAGTAGAATTTCAGAGTATCTTGAGCTGTCAGTTCTTTTCTTTATCTTTGGGAAGATGTCTGTATGATAAAGATATCTCTTCAAGCCATAAGAAGAAGAATTCCTAAAAAGTAGACCAGAAGAGATTAAAAGATACAAGAAAATTAGCTTTAAGTAAAAAGCAAAGATCTTAGCAGAAAAGTCGCAGCTACAGTCATCAACTGTTATTCAGTTAGATTATTTCACAGTTGAAAAAGATTGGCTTTGGGGGTTTGTAATTGCTTAACTTAAAGTTTTAAATACTATGCAGAACACTTTCGATACAGAGAAACCCCATCTGGGAAGAAACTTTGTTTATAAACAAACAGCAGGTCTTAGTTTAAATCTGGTCCAATATCTCTGCATTAGTTAAACTGCATCAGCATCTCACAGCTTAAGACTACTCGATGTCCTTCCTCTTTGCTGAAAAACTCAGATTTGAAAGTTTGCTTCATTTATTCCAAGAAGGATAAGAGACATGAAACATGAAAAAGGCTGTATCATACTATTTTTGGTTCCTGAAGAAGGAAAAGAGATGTGACAAATATTTGGGAAGGGACATTTTCTTACAGAACAGGAAGAAAGACCAGTACTCAATTACAAGGGTGTTCCAGGTAGGAGAAGCAAACAGACTGATGAGAAATGAATCTTCTGGACTCCAAGCAGACTGGTGACAGCTTAGCAGCAGAACATCAGGCTTAAAATGAAATCAGGAGGATAATAGAGCAACTCAAGATTACCAAAGCCTCATCTTGAGGAGAAAATAAATATCTCAAAAGGAAGATATATATGGGACTTAATGGGACTAAGGAACGCATGTCTCAGGACAGAGATGTTTGAAAAGCTCAGATTCCTCACCTTACTGTCTGAACTTTCTTTTTACATTCAGCATGAGCAAAAATTTCTGCCCTTGTAGACGTTACAAAATTCTAAAGATAGTTTAGGCTTTCAATGCAGCACAGCAACCACAAATTACAACAATATTTGTTATACATTCAAATATTTCAAGGCAAATCATAGAATGTAGTCTATCAAGGATAATTATTATTCATTTTACAGATACAGAACAGTTTGTCCAATTCAATGTCACAAAGTAGATAGCAGAGTTAATTGTAGACTGAACAAACAAGAGCATGGGGGAATGTGGCTTCCCAAGTAACAAGGATTTAAGAATTCTATCCTATTTCTAAGGCCCCCCAAAGAGGCTGGTATAGCTTTCCTCCATTTGACAGTAGCAGCTACAAGCTGAAAGAACAAGACTTTGGAAATATCAGATTTTAGACTGATACAATGAAAAATTAATGTCCTGTTAATCAAACCAAAAATTAAAAAAAATTACTTGCAAATTAAAATCATACATTTTATATTTTACAAACATTTCAGTTGTGATGCATTTTTAACAAAACCAAAGTGATGTCAGTGTCTTACACCTGAATGGCAGGGGGTGCCTTTCACCTCATTGTTGGAGAACTACCGTGATCTGACAGGGGGAGATGCAGTTTTGCCACATGACTAAAAGCATCATGGCAGGTTCTGGGATGTTCATTTAGAACACAAGAAAGGTACATTCAAAACTCATCTCCCAAGAAAGTGCCTAAACTTTTGTGCTATGCGGGAATCTGAAGGAATTTATGCAGGGGTAAGACAAGTAGGTTTTTTTACAACATCTTCCTCCTGTACTATCAATATAAGCATGTGGTTTGTATAAAAGCTAGTAATAATACAGATCACAAACTCGTGGATTATATGTGTGACTAATGTCTGCTTAATGTTTAATCTGTGTCATGAGTAATTTCAAATAGGGTTTAGAGAAAGAAAAGGTTCAGATCAGACTAATTAAACAAGAACTGGTGTAAATACCCTTTACTCCTGCAAGTTATTTGACTCTTGACTCAGTTGTGAATGCATAAACACATATCCACGTGGCCTTGTTTTGAGGCACAAGGAAAATTACATAGATGATTAAAACTGCACAGGTATCACATGAGAATGGCAAAGGTGGCTGTAGAATGAAAATGGCACTTGTCACCTGGAGAAGTGCTTCATTTGGAGCAATCAGTCATGTAAAGTATATGATTAACTCTGAAAGTTGATATGAGGTGCAATAAAAAGAAGAGCAACACCTTAAACAGATGAGAGTTCCTTCCATAGGTCTCTGCCTCACTTTAGATTTAGAATTTGGGACATTAATCAGAACATCAGGATTTTCTTTGGGTTTCCTCTACAATTAGTCTAACAAGTAAGATCTCATGCATTAAAAGGCAAACTGTCTTAAGTTCACTTCTCTTCCCTTAAAAAGGCTCAATAAGAAGTACTCCAAATCAGATAATAGTGAATTTTAACTGTGACGTGTCATAGAGATTATGAATATTCCAGGTAACTATTTTAAGGTGTGCTGGGCGATATAGTAAGAAGAAAGTGCTGTTCATCCACCTGAATTATTGACTCTATAGTGAAAAAACGTTTGGAACCAAAACTATACATATGTTTCAACAGGCTTTGGGTTTTAAATAATTTATATGAATATATCTATTAAGTTAAAAAAATTTAGGGAAAAGGGGACTGTCAGTAAAGCTACTGCTGTGATAAACCTCAAACTGGGAGAAGGGCTGGTTTTCACTTTCTCTATCTGCTTTAAAAAAAAAAAAAAAAAAAAAGAAAATCCATGTACAACAAAGAATGAAATTAAACTGCAGAATTTACCAGCACACATGCATTTCATCATCTTGCTTACATACACCAGCTCTGAGTCAGAAATACTCTCTGAAATGTGCTACTCTTGCAAGCACTACCTAACTTTGCTCTGCTATTAATCACCCGTGATGCAAGCACTCCCACCCATTTCTGAGAACAGTGTAGGCTGTCTGATAACTCACAGGCTTCAGGCTGCCCTTATAAAGTTGTTCCACTTCTGCATACTTCCTCATACTGCTAGTTTCTCAGTGAAGATGAAGCTCCTCATTTATATAGTCTTGCTGAAGTCAATTCTCCTTGCTTTAACAAATGTTTTTGCAGTTATTTTAGAAGAGGAAGAGAATGCTAAAGAAGCAAAACTTACTGAGACTTGTCCCATAAAGCTCAAAACTAATCGGAAATGTGATGAAGGAGAAGATTGTCCTTATCAGATAAATTTGCCTCCGATGACCATCCAGTTACCCAAAGAATTCAAACTGCTTGAGAAGACTCTCCAAGAAGTACAGACCCTTAAAGAATCAGTAAACAAGCTGAAGAAATGCTGCCAAGACTGCAAGCTGCAAGCAGATGACAACCAAGAAAGAGACAGAAGTAATGAATTCCTGCTACCTAACACTGCAGAAAACAGCGAAAGCCAAGATAACAGAGTAAAGGAACTGCAAAGCAAAGTTAACAGAATGGCAACAAGCTTAAAAAATGCAAAGACCCAGATTCAGACACTGCAGGGTCGTTTAGAGAAGATGAGCCTCATAAACATGAACAATGTGGAACATTACGTTGACAGCAAAGTTGCAAATTTGACATTTGCTGTGAACAACCTGGATAACAAATGTTCTTCTAAGTGTCCAGCAATGCAAGCAAAACCAGGTATGTAAGCTGTTAACTCTTACTGCCTGTATAAGCTTTCTGTGCATTTCACTAGTATTATGTAAACAATTTAAAATATATTTTACCCAAATATCTGTGTTATTAACTTCTCAAGTATGTGCTCTTCTGGTGTTTGTTTATACTCGTGTAAAACATTTCAGCAGCCACTAGAGGGTTACTGAGAGCTGCAGGTGTTCGGTCCCTCCTAGAATTGGACTACTTTAAGGGATTTAAAACATTAACTTTTAAAGGACAATTTTTTGCAATTTATTAAGTAAACATGAAAAGTTAACTTTATTTTACACTAATATCCTTCATTAGAGACATTAAACATCAGTGACCTACATATATTTTCTCCTTGGATGAGAAAGGGTAAAGTTTTTCTAGGTGTGCCTTAGAAAACTGTCTTTTTATTTTTTCTCACTGCAAAACTGCAGACACTTTGAAAAGGGGTGCAAGACATCATCAATCATCAACTGAGTTTAGCAAAATGCTTAGTTTTTAACAGATGCATAATAAAATAATTTTCCTATCATCACAGCAAACATCTGAAAGGCTCAGCTAAAAAAAAAAGCTTACTAACAGCACTTCTAGACTGGCTAACATGTATCATCATTTTAACACTAAAACATTTGCATTAATTTAATATATAAGCAGTATAAAACAGAAAACAGGTGTTATCACTGAAAATCCCATTTTTTATAATTTCATTCTCCTAAAAAATAGAACCAGTGCTATCTTTATAATGTTTACTGGTATTAAGGCAGGAGGGTTTTTTTAAAAGTTATACAGTTTTTATATTACATATAGGAATCTTTGAAAACAAGAAATGTTCCCTAGATTGTCAGTGTATTCTACTACTTAGATATCAAACATAAGAAGATAAAGCTCTTGAGACACAAAACAGAAAGATCAGGCTGCATGACAATCTTTAAGTCTCTTGCTTGGCATCCAAGACTAAAATAAAATTGTTCTTCTGTCTACACATATTGAAAATAGAAGGATCTGCAAGTGTACAGTGTATGTACACCTGAAATTCTTAAAAGTGTTCTTCTTTGAAAAGAGCAAATAAGTAATACTAAAGGTAATGCTTTTACTATATCAGTAAGCAACTTAAATCAGATAAAATCAGTAAAAATCAATTATCTTCATTCAGATACAAAACATTCACAAAAAGAATGAGTAATTTTTTTATATTAATAATGGGCAATAAATCACATTCAAGTACAGTACTTCAAAACAGACAATAACAGACTATATTAATTTTCAATATTCCTCACATTTACTGAAATGCTGAGTAGTGTTAGTGGCACATGATCATGTAGATATTCCGTATATCTTACAGCAACATGCTAAAAGCATTTGTAGCAGCAATATATTCATTATGAAATCTAGCAAGCAAAATAGCTACAACTTTTTCCTATTCAGGAGCTATTCCTGCATCCACTGAAAGTAGTAGTAAAATTTTATTTAAATAGGAGTTGAAATAAGATTATAGAAGCATTTTATCTGAATTGTATATGCTCTGTTAAAAACTGCTCTGAAATTTAGTCCACCAGAGATTTTACATGAAGTTCTATGAAATAAATGAGGATTTATTGTGCATTTAGATTTGGCTTTAAAGCCTTTGACTCCTATACTTTCTGGTTTCATAAATGTCCAGTTTTCTGACAAACAAGAAGTCCTGAATCCTACTCCCTGCTGCAGCCTGAGATCACTCCTCCTTTTCAAGAATTTTAAATTTTCTAGGAAAAATCACAACAGAACCTGCAAAATGAACACGCCCGTACATTCAAATCTGCAATAGGAATGAACATGATGGTTTTGACTCAACTGAGAACTTCTGAGAGGTCTCCATATGACTTAAGAATATGAAATTCTAATACCATGTTGTTGAACAGAATGACATTACTAGATGCCATTGTGGATCAAAAATGGAGTTTCACTCTGAGGAAAAAACCTGGAGGTATTTTTCTTCTGAATAAAACACATAATCCATTGGTGGGAAAAAGTACTGTTAACAGTAGATGCTAAGATTCTTCCTTTCTGTAAAGCCAGCAGTGCCACATACACAGGAAAGCACTATCACCTTCATTTTTCGAGGAGTCACACAATTACTACAATAGATGTGACAATTTTATTACTTTTTTCCTGCTTCCTAAAGTCAAGTCAACATGAACACAAAGCATTCCTAATGGTGTTATGTTCTCTATCAAATGATGTTTACTTAACAATAGCCAGGTTAACGTCATTCCCACATGGACAAAGTTCTTTCTCTGACATCCTGCCAGATGGAGCTGTAAATTGTAAGCAGGTCGTGAAGCTATACATTTAAATACAAAAAGCAGCAAGTGTGTAAACACAAAGCACTAGAAATATGGACCGAAGAAATCAGGTTGAATTTACACAATATAATGAAAGGATAGAGTAGCAAAAAAAGGACAAAAAGGAAAGCAAATAATCAAAATGCCTTTATATTAGGCATTTTGATTAGAAAATTGTTTTTTTGGACAGCTATCTGATGCAGACATCCTAGGTGACATCTGTTAAGAAGTAAATCTGATAGAAAAGGTATTTTGCACTACAGCTGAAACTGCAACATTATTTCCAATGTAAAAGTCTCTCCAATGCAAGTTCTGTATGCCATATCAGTCTGGGTAAATTTTTAAATATTTTTAAACTGAAATTATGTTTATTCTAACACTAACTGTTCTTTCACCAGTCATACAAATAATGCAGAGAGACTGTGCTGACCATTACACAGCAGGAAGGAGGAGTAATGGAATCTACAGGATTAGCCCTGATCCCAGAAACGAGAGCTTTGAAGTTTACTGTGACATGCAAACACAAGGAGGTGGCTGGACAGTGCTGCAACGGCGTCAGGATGGCAGCACCAACTTCAACAGAACCTGGAATGACTACAAACACGGCTTTGGAAACCTCAGCAGGGAGTTTTGGCTAGGCAATGACAAAATTCACCTCCTGACAAGGAGCCAGGAAATGCAACTGAGAATTGATCTTGAAGATTTCAATGGAATCAGAGAGTATGCAAAATACGACCACTTCTACGTGGCAAATGAGTACCTCAAGTACCGTCTGAGCGTCCATGGCTACAGCGGCACAGCAGGAGATGCCCTCCACTACAGCAGGAGCTACAACCATGACCAAAAGTTCTTCACAACCCCAGACAAGGACAATGACAGGTATCCCTCAGGAAACTGTGGTGCCTACTACAGCTCTGGCTGGTGGTTTGATGCTTGCTTGTCAGCCAACCTCAATGGCAAGTACTACCACAAGAAATACAAAGGTGTTCGCAATGGCATTTTCTGGGGTACATGGCATGGTATTTCTGATGATACTCCCACTGGATACAGGCAACCCTTTAAATCAGTAAAGATCATGATCAGACCCAAAAGTTTTGTGCAGTAATTCTACGCATTTCTCTTAACTAGTTTGCATTGAATTGCACTTAACATCATACTTACTCAGTATTATACTCAGAAATCAAGTATTCAGTTATGTTTGGCAAAAGATTGTTCTAGACAAAACAACATACTTCCACATAATATTTTAGAGGCAGTTTGACCCATATAATGTATTAAAACCAGCGTTAAAATAACTGAATAGTTATTGCTAAAACTTAACACCAGTTAGGTCTGGGTTTTGTTATGTAAATATTCTAAACATTGCTTTTGGTGCTTTTACTGACTGTGACATACCATATTTTATGATTTTAAACTTTTATATTGTCTTCCCCAAGTTATGTCTGAATGAATACCTACATTTTGACCTGAAAATAATTCAGAGGTGTAACTTATATAAACTTGCCAACACTTGGAAAAAACCTAGTCTCTCTAAAACAGTGTTTATCCATCACCTATCCTTCACAACTTCAAAGGTATACCACAGCAATACCAGTATAAATTAGGAAAAGTACTAAAAATTAGTAGAAAACAGGAGGCTACATAGTTTGCCCAAAGACACAAAAAAGGCCTTGAAGAAAGCAGAATTTGAAGATTCCTCAAATTTCATCCCATTGTAGATGATGAGCACAAATTTGATTGCATATATTTACACCATGACTCTATAAAGATAGTGACAAACATTGAGTGGAGATGCAATTTATCTTAGCAAGAGGCTGTTGTACTCGCTTACACCTATCCTGACATGCAGAAAAACTACACGAAGACTCTATTTCTTTATCAATTAAAGTGTGGTCATTGCTGGCATAGCTTTTTTGATTAAAAGAGACAGAAAGAAAAGAATACAAGTATACATCTGGCTTAATAATTCATAAATATGATGCCTACTGTTTTTTTAAGATTACAACAAAGCTATTATGGTTATAAGTTATGCAAATGAAGAACACTGGCAATAGCTAAATTGTAAAATATTAATATATATTTTAAAGAAGTAAATACTTTGGAGGATAATTCAAATGTAATTTGGTTTATTATATTTCAATTTTAAAGAGCAATGAAAAATTTTAATTGCAAGATGTATCATCTTTGCTTGAGAATATGTTTTACAGCTATAGAATATTTATTTTGGGATAAAAAATAGTTGTCTAAACAAAACAAAAAAAGCAACTGATGAAGTACTGGTTAGAAGAGCAAATATCTAATTGCATATGATTATATTTAATTATCTTGCATGAAATGCACAATTTGCTCCTATTCATTATATGATAACCAGCTAAGTATGACTTGCAGTACCTACAAGCTTTTACTTGAAAACGTCTTTTTACTACTAAGTTGTTACAAGAGAAACTGTCCTTTTAAAATCTTGTTTAAAGGAAACATTGTAAAACAGAAATTTTAACAGAATAAGGAATTGTGACTAAAATCATCTACAAAAGCTTTGTCTCGTGTTTAAAAACAGAAAAAAAAAAAAAAAAAAAAAAGGGTACTGCTGTTACAGAAATCTGATTATTGCCTGCCTGGAACTGTTATAGATGAATCTCTTCAATGTTTACTAGTTTTAAAAAGTGTAATTCCATCTACTTGTTGCAAACATTACTTGTTTTTCCTGGTGTAATAAAATAAGAGCGTCCCACTGATAAAGCTGTACTACTGTCATAAATGTACATGAAGACTATAAAAAAATTCTCATAAATAATTTTATTGGTTTTCTGTAAAAATTGAAGCAGTATGAAAATATGGATAACCAATACATAATGACCCTGTGACATGCCAAGAGAGTAATTGCTAGTAATGATGGTTCCTTAGACGTCTGTTTTACGACGCTTCAGCTGCCAGATAACACCAAGGGCTGAAATCTCCAATATTTTTTGAAACTATTCATATTTTGGAAGAGGAAAAAGTAATTGCCCAATGAAGAATTTACACAACCTCTATCTTTAACATGAAAGAGAAGAACTAAACCAATGTTTTCACCTTTCAGATCACATACAAGAGTCATCAAAGCATGTGAATACAAATACCACCCCAAATTAAATCATACAAATTTTTATACAAAGAAAAAGCCCTTGATCTCTGCCTACGGTTTAATAATTCAAAACATGTCTTTCAATCTATGGAAAACATCTATGTAACACTGATTAGCATACGAAAACACTTGTGGTTGTAATCCAGCTAATATTTAAATGGTGAATTTTAGTGGAAAAAACTACAAACAGTGGGTTTGCTAGCAAATTTCCTATGGTTTGTTTCCAAAATATAAAGCCCATCCGTTCAATGGGATCAGCCAAACAGACTGTAATGTCTTGGCTTTCTACACATTGCTTAAACAAAACCAAGCCAAAACTAGAAAAAAAAAAAAAACCAAACAAACTAGAGAAGAAATTAAAAGAAGGTTTGAAAGCCTTGGTGCTTTTTCGTTCCCTTTTAAATGCAAATATCTGTTTCCTTAATTGTGTTTATTGGGAAAGACTGCAATCAAACTTGGAGTGAGTTGAGAACAATACATAGCTTGATAAACTGATGGGGGAAAAAAACTTACTTTTATGTGTTTATCTGGAAAATAACTTAAGATGATTGCCAGTCCTTACCCAGATCCCTGCTGACAAATTAAACCAAAATCAAACAAAAGTGCCAAATTTACCTAGCTTCTATGATTTACATGTCATGGAAAAACCAAAGCAGGAAGGATACAAATTTGAATTTTCCTAGAGAAAAAAAAAAAGAAAAAAAAAAAAAAAGAGAGAGAGATAGAATATAATTAAATACTGGCCTACAAAGAAAGAGGACTTAAATACAGGTGCTTTGAATAAGTGAAACAGAAACCCCCTTTTTAATATTAAAAGTAACGTCATGTGCGTAACAGATGATTCTCCACCACTGATGTTTTTATTGAATGTATGACTGGTTAGTATTGCTCTGCCTTCCTCATTACATGGGTGTGCTGACATACAAAGCCAGTTAGTACAAATTTGCCTTGTCTCAAATAAATATTATTGGTGAGAAAACAGGAAGAGGGAGATAGCTTTGGAAAACAATATAGCAATATACTTGCCGAGTCTCATGAATTTTCTCATTTTTCTCAGAAATGGCTGAGAAAAGGCCAAAATGCAAGAAGATGTTAAAGTTATTCCTTCCCCTAGTCTCATACTAGAGAGCTCTAGTTCCTCTGTATGGTATGAAATCTGCACACTTGACTTTATAACAGCACAGAAAAACAAGCCATCACAAACACTTTCAAAAAGGCTTCTCAGAAATGAGCAGAAATACTATCTGCTTTGTGATAGTTCAAACACACCCAACCACTTCCTGGCCTTGTTTCCTCACAATGTCACCTGCCAGTGGTAAAAACAACCTGTCCATAGAATGAGCATGTTACTCCAGCTCTGTTCTCATTCCTGCTCTTTGAAGGCACCTGTAAATTCACCCATTTCCTCTACAGTTTTTTTTAGGAACAACCAACTTTCCTATTGCAACAACAATTCGCTTTAACATTCACAACACAAATTATTTTCTTCTTACTGGAAGCTGTTGCAAAAAACTGTACTCCAGGTTACAGACACATTATCAGCTCTAGCTGACTTCCCATGTGACCATTTCAACAAAGTCAAAAAAGGTTTATTTAATTAGCAGTCAGATTGCTGTGTGTGGAGGTGGAGACAACATCTGTCTTAGCTGTCTGTGCCAACACAGTTCTACGCTTTTTTGTTGGGCCAAGAGCCTTTGAAGCTTGTAGTGTGGAGTGTGCCAGGATCAGCTTAAGTTTAAAAATGTTGTTTGCTTTCAACATACTAAGCTGTGTCAAGATTTTTATATCTTTGATAAAGCACATACATATTTGGTGAGTACTAAAACAAATTATGCACTGCTGTAGTTATAATGCAAAAATATAGTGATAATCATACTTTATAATAGCAGAAAACACGCTATTATAGTAATGTATATGGGGACAGAAATTAAAATAGTGCTTATGTAAAAAACCCCAACAATTCCACCCTAATCTACCAAGGTAGCTTTTCTAGGAAACTTTTCATTTCAGGATAAATAAACTTTTTTTTTTTTTTTTTTTTTTTTTTTTTTTTTAAGGAAAGTTGTTTCCACCCACCATTTAACCTAAGTTAGGAGAGAATTAAAAACCAGTTTGTTACCAAAAGAAATTGGAAACAACTGTATTTTCTAGAATGGCATTGTTAGATGTCACTATGCCACTGAAGAATTATATGAAATACTGATTCTTAGTGTTTATATTTGAAAGCTGTAGCCAACCTTTATGTGACTTCCTCTTCTTTCCTCCAGCACATATGAGAAAAAGGAGAAAAATGAGATGTACCTTTCTCCCCTCAAACAACATTCAAACACACACATCATTCTTTGACATTAAAGCTCTTACAGATAGCAGATAGACATGAATCAGCATCAGATAATCAGAAACAAAATTGGCTTGAGAATTCTTTTTCACACTGTTGATTTTCTGGTAAACATGGAGATTTTGCTCTGTGTTTCCACTAGAACTGAGATTTTGGTTAGCATCTTTATTAGCAATTCAATCACTTTTGGTAGTAAGGACTATAAATTCTCTAATCTCAGACTCTGAGTTTCAAAACAGTAATGAAAAATATTAATGAAAGGTTCTTTCGGCTTCTTGATGGCAATAGGACACTTGGACATCAGTGATGAAGAAATGTAGCACAATACTGACAACTTCCATCAAAAAAAGCAGAACAAATGAAAGATTTGGTGCTGGTATCAGATAGGAGGCACTGACCATTCTATAGGATATAGAGTGCAACAGTTTGCAATAGATCTATCAGGAAAGTCTCCCAAAGCAGTTTATTCTTCTGCATGTTTAGATTTAGCAAATAAATGGATGATGTTTGTCAGCAGGAAGGGATTATGGTGGTACCTTCTAAACAAGGTACCCGCTCACTGGATCTGGAAAACAGCAAAGCACTTTTCATTCACTACTGCATAATTCTGCAGAACTAATTGCCTCAGAGTGTCCACTGCAAGAGCATGAAAGATAAATGTTGCAGAATCATTTTTCTGGTATGGTTTTAAAAATTAATGTATACATTTGGATGAATTACCTTTCTAGCCTAAGAACACACCAACAAAAAGAAGAGGAAGAAAAAGCACAAGACATTGCCTTGAGTAAACACACCTCAAACTGGGAAAAGATACCCACCATTCGATTTTTCTTTGGAGTTTTTTGTTTGATTCACTATCAGATTGGGAAGATGCACAGAGTAGGGTTTTTTTTGTGTCTGGGACTGTGATTTGGGCAACAAAACAAAATTTAAGCAACAGAAGAGGATTTGAAAATGGTAATTGTTGGAATTGCTGGATTACAAACTAAACATCAACAACATCATTATGACAAATGATGTTTTATTTATTTATGTTCTCATTAAAACTGGATCAGATGGAGGAAAGTAAAACACAGCTTGAGTGGCCAGAGAGGAAAAAATATTCCTGTGCAATATGGTGAAGCACAAAAATTATGGGGACAAAAATAAAGAGAAGGGGCAGGAGGCAATTTGTTAATTGATCTTTTTTTAAATTTTCATTCTGCATAATCTTGTCTTATTGAGCATTTAATCCAGTTACATGTCACCTTTTGTTGCTTCTTCTGTTCAAATGACAGTTTCAGTCTGTCATCTGCTGCTTTAGCAGTAACAGCATTGTTGTAGCAAGGATGATATAAGGATAAAGGGACAGGTTAAATGTACTATATTACCATCTGTTGCAAAAAAATTATAAATTTGCAGGCAAAGGGTGAATATAATTTTAGATAATTTTGTTAAAGCTAACTACTACTAAATATCCATTAATAAAATTAATGTCTCTTTAAATTTAGATAATGTAAATTCAATACAAAATTCAATACATTTTTTGCTGCCTTTTAAGAATCAGATTACATATACATGGCCTATAATGCACTAAAACCAAATTAAAGCCAGCATAATTTATTGCATCTTAATGCAACATCTATTCAAGTAATATATTTCTTTCATCACACAGGTACTAGACCATGTAGTTTTCCATGAAAGTTATTAACAGATGCAGATTGATTTATTTCTAACACTAGAAGAAAACAAGATATAAGGAAAGATTCATAATTCAAGAAATTCAATTAGAAGCATTAGAGCAAAGATCTTTATTTCAGGGACATAACAACAAAGGCTAAAAGAAGTCAAAAGTTCACCTTGTGAATGTAGCAGTACCCTAACCAACAGAACAGGAGATGTCAACTTGGTAATAAATAAAAACACTTGGAGAAAAGAAGTCATGATGAATTGGGTGGCTTTTGCTTGAACTGTCTCAGGATTTTAATATTTCTACCTAGCCCACAAAGCTAAACAATGTTACTATGTTTTATTTAAAATAAAGGCAAGAGAGTGTGCATGTTTGACTTCTTTCTCTTTATATGTTTGAACATCTTCTGCTTACATGAGAAAAATAAGACTGGCTTGACTGGAAGAGGGCATATATCTGTTTTAAAAGAAATCTTATAATAAAAAAAGGTGTCCCTTCTGATAAGTATATGCTATGCAGGCATAAATTACCACTCAGTGAAACTGAGATAATATGCTACAATTCTGCTTCTGTGGAAAAATCCTGAAAGCTATTCCAAGTAGTTGAAGCCAGCATCAATGCAAGAACCTCTGTGGTGACCAAAGTCACATATTTATCCCTGAATTATGTATAAAGTTCAACAAAAGAAAACAAATACGTCAGTGGAAAAGAAGAAATGTGAATAAGTCATGAAAAGACAAACTCACCAGTGAAGTACAAGCACAAACTTAAAAATTATGGTAAAATAAATAAGTCATAGCTCTCTTCTAGAAATTGACAAAATGACCAGGAGACTTCATTTATGAAATATTATGCAAATTGCTTACTTTGTTTTTCCACAGCATGTGTTTTTCTTGAGTTGGGAACAATTCTAGATACTAAGTTTACCCTGTGTTTGCCATTAATGGTTTACAATGTCATCAGTGTTAGCTTTAAATTTGATATGCAGAATAAACTCTTTGGAAAGATTTTTTTGTAAAAAAAAAAATAAGCCAGGCAAATAATCTAATAATTTTCTAGAATAAGTTTAGAAAAATTCGTTTTCACCATGATTAAAAATAAGGAAAATAAAGCAGAAATGCAGAATACAGTTTAGAAGGGGCGTGGGGCACTTTTGCTGCTGTCTTGGACTGAGAATAAAGGGGGTTTGTGCTGCAACAATACTGGAAGCTGTGGGCTGCCCATACACTGGCACTGGACTGAAAGCAGCAGCTTCAAGCTATGTTCAGTATGATCTAATAGCAGGATAGGAAAGGGCCAGTCCTATTTTCCCTTTCACTATAAATTCTTGCCCTGTCCTTTCTCCTGACCTTAGATTGTAGGCAGAGAGTGAGAGCCAGGGTAGTGAACTGATCTGACAGATCCAAGATGGAAAGAGTCCAAGGTAGAGCAACTTTAGGTAAGAACTTCAAGAAAAACATGAAGAAAGCCACAAGTGAGAGATGTACATTTTTATTATAAAGAGGGCAGAAATTGGCTGGTATCCCTTTTTAATGGGAGAAAGGCAAGAAGAAAGCTGCATTATTCACTACAAAGGAAACTTAAACTGGGATATAGGGAAAACCTTTTATAAAACCCTGACAATGACGACATGCTGGAAAAGGAAACCCAAAAAGCTATCTCCACCAATTAAAGATTTAAGAACAAATTAGACAAATCTACTGCAGAAAATCTACTTCAGTGCTAATTTTGAATTAGATTATCTCTTAATGACTCTTCTGGCCTTACATTTTAAAGGATTCCATTTGATATATATTTGATATTTAAAATTTTAAAACACTTCTAGTATTACAAAAGACTTCTTAACACAAAAGAAACTGAGCTCCAAAAGGTTTCTTCTATCACCATCATCAATGAATAGTGCCTCAGGAGCCACTTCCCTGGGATTTTTCCTGCAGCTATAGAGCCTTTTAAAAAACCATGATGTGATTACCTCTACAGATAGAATACTATGAGACCCAAACCAAGACCCCTGTATTCTCATTCCCCTTAAGGCCGTGATCACTGAAAAAAATAACATCATTATCTATCAAGCACAGCATCCACAGCAAGAATATAATAGTGTTTCACAAGATTTTCTTACCACTTAGAAAAAAAATCAAAGAAATGGGGATTACACAGATAGTCTATGGTAACAACCTTCAATTGTTAACAGCAAAAGATACACCCCAGAATAATTACTTTGCACTGTTACAGACAGAGAGATCTGGGGCACACAGTACCTCATCTAAACACTGAAATGCAGGACTTGCTGTTACGTCAGTGGCTCCCTCTTCCTGGCTAGGAGCTGTTGGAGACAGTGCACAGGTAGGTGACTCATTCTCAGCTGCCAGTTCTCGATCAGTGGGACTTCCTTCATCAGCCTGACTCATTGTTTAAAGCTCTAGAAAGTAACAAAAATACCAATACAGTTCATTACATCCAGGGATGTATATGATCGTGAAAGATAAATGTGTAGTGTAAAAACCACTACATCAACATGTCAGACCCATGTTCAAACCATAGAAGTCACAACGTGAGCAAATTAGGTAAGTCTACAGTTACAACTTCATGAAAGACTTCATGCAAGAGGCTGCATTATCACTCTATCATCCTCTTGAGTATTTTTAAAATATCCTGAAGATAGCTCTTATTCCAGTTAGGTAACACAGTCTTTTAATAAATGCACAGAGAGAGAAATTAAAGAAGGTTGGGACAAACAGGGTTGTTGGAAAACATAATTTTGCTATATTTATAATTTAGAAAATCCCGTATTTGTATCTGTCATTTAGGAATAGAAATCTCTAAGATACTTGCATTAGAAACAGATCAAGGACATTCAATACTTCTCAGCAAGATAAAATTTAATGGCATAAAATTTCTATAATTTCACTTTGTGTTTACTATCTTGGTCCAGCACTTGAGAATTACGTTCCCAAGCTTCAATCATCAGAACTCTCTGAGTTCTGAGGTGTGTGAAAATGCCAAGCTGGGTGAGGGAAATGGGAGGTGGAATACAAGGGGATACAATGGTCCTGCTATCCTGATAAGACAGCAATGTCTATCAGGTTGGTCCTCATCATTATATCAAACATCAATTTATATCTGAAAAACCCATCTTCTTGCACAACAGCATTTTAAAAGTTTTTTATATCCAAAGAGTTTTAAAATACCAACCTTTTGCATGAAGAAGCATGAAAGGAGACAAAAACACTTCAGGAGAAAGATATAACAGACATGGGATGATCCAATAGAGGCAATAAGCATCTTACACAGGGAACAGAGGGGAAGAGGGACATCTAAGGCACGCAGAAATCTTGCCATGACACAGTGAGGCATTGAGTATTCGTAGAGCAAATCACAGTTCAAAGTGGAGATGGAGTGGAGATGGAGGAATTCAAGAATTCCTTCCCAAGATCACTGAAGGCGTTTGTAGATGACAGGAATGGACAGATGAGTATCACAGCACTTTAGTGCAAAATTTTGGGAGAAAGATCATCAACTTTTGCAAATGTTCACCTGACACCAGAACTCTTTCTACATTAGCTATTATACAGAGGACATTGTATTCTGCTATGGAACCACATCATAATAAAATCCATATCAGCTGCCAAAGATGCAGAATCCTCTTCAAATTAGGCAGTCTTTACATTATTCAGCCTTTCACATAACATATGAGGGACCTTTCTCTTTTTTAAAAGTGAGCATCTTACTATAAATCACGGACAACCAAAATTAAAATTGTAATAAAATTAAGAAGAAATTTTGAGACTATTTCAATAATATATATCAGAACTTGCCAATTAAACAGACAATGCAATTTGGCATTCCACAGCCAGAAAGGTGACAGTTAAGAAAAATATAATTTCATTTTACAATTGTGGTGGGAAAATGGATACAAAAATGTCGTGTTGTTTGTATTCACCTTTTGAAAAGTCACTTGTCTATAAAGGTAGTGAAAGCTAAACTGGCAAGTTTATTACTTTCTTCAATACTATTTGGAATTCCTTCAGGAACATTTTGACTTTTAGAGAGATTTCAGTGTCTCTATTTGCTTATGGAAAAAAAAGCAATTTCATGATCCCTCCTGGAAGAGTCAAAACATTGTGAAATAACTGTAAACATCATAGAGGCCAAGAAATACAGTCTGAGTTACTGTACATAAACAGTGTAAATAGCCAGTGATTTTTCATCTGTAAAGAACTGTTGAATATTTTAGCATATGCATTTTGTGTTTATGGCTACTGTTGCTTTATTTCTTCCTCTCAATTTAGAATTTAGACAAAGGCAAAAGCAGTGTGGCAGAAACTCTAAATAGAACAATGCCAAAATGTGAGAGTTTCATGGGGGTAGGCATATTTGTTGATACTTGTATGTGAAACATACAGTTGACATCAGTCAAAAATATAGCTCCTCCCAGTACAGCCATACAAAAGAGTCCTCAACAAGACTCCAGTTTGCTGGACAGGGAGAGAACAAAAAAACCTCTTCTGAATCAGAAAAGTTTATAGTTTTATGTTAAGACACAGCTATAGAAATCTGAGACAGAGAAAAACTATTAGACAGCCTCAACTAGAGTGACAAGCCCTTGTCTTCACGTGGTTTTAAGAGGGGACAGACATAAACAAAACATAGGTAGGTTTATGGGACATTAAAATAAGTTTAGCATTCTTCCTTTACCTACTACATTACTAAATATATAATTCAGCTCATATAAAATTGGATCTATACACTTCAAAAAGCAAAGGGGAAAATTTGTGTCTTTGCATTGTCTGGTAAATAAACTGTCTAATTGAAACAGGAATGGAAGTTGTCATGATTTCTAACTTCAAAGAATACCCCAGTAAGTATGGATGTTTTCAAACTGTAGAACTGCAAATAATATCACAGCCTTGATCCAAGACACAGAATTGCAGAGAACGGGAATTACAAGGCCGTTTTGGAACCTGGGTCAAATCAGGCTGAGAACTCTCTTGCGAAACAGCTTCAGGGCAGCAATAATAATAAAAGTCTGAACTCTGATTCCCCAAAGTAATTTCAGCATCTTTACTTCTGTCTCTCTCTAGCAAACAGCAATGTTCATACACAAATCAGTGCAGAATCCAAATAGGTGACATTTAGCTGCATTGATTCTTTTCAGAGTGACAGATGCAAAAAGTAGCAAACTTCTATTCTGAGCATATAGAGATGCAGGTCCATGTATGAAGAAGAATCAACTATCTCTACACATTTCCAGCCTACAACTGGATGCCTGGGGAGGGACAGAAGTACCCACCAGTCATGGTGTTGTGACGCTTCCCTGAACCCATCCCCTTTTTCCTTGAACTCATACAAAACTTTCAGTAGTGGTAAAATACAGGAAAATGGAGATTTTCATTTTACCTCGGCATGGCATGAGTAACCTGTGTTCTTGTTGCTTTCGAATCTGGCTCCTTACTGTCACCTAGTTCTTTTACTGGATGAGTCACTGAATAATCACAACTCTTCTATGTCATTAGGTTTATTCCTAATGGTGAATCATCATTTGACAATCCTTTTTTTCTAGGCTGAAGCAGACAATCCACCTGCTGTAACTGGCACTAAAGCTCTTCTCTGCCTTCCACTGTCCTTATCATACTTCTCCAGACCTTTTTCAATTCTACCACATCCTCTTCAAAGAGAAGGGATGAGACCTACAGATAATATTAATAACAGGAGCACCATAGATTTATTTGATCACACAGTGATCCTATTTCCATCCCCTAAAATTTTTTAAAATGCTTTTTCCTTAATGTTGAAGTAGAAGATCTTCTGTTTTAACTGGGAAGAGACTGTGCTTCAGCATGAATGGGTGTGTCTTTAAACAACAAAACCATGTCAACATGAAACAATAAATGAATTTAAAACTACATCATGTACAATAGGAAATTATCATTTGCATGTGAATCAGAATGGCTTGTTTGATTACACTCCCCTCATCACTTTGGGGAAATGAGAGCTCACCATGTACCTAAACTGCTCAACAATTTCTGTCATAAGTTCTGCTGTTTTCCCTTGTTTTCAAGTCTCTGCTACTTGGGATAGACCCACCCTGAGCCACACACAGACTTTAACTGTTGGAGTTCTAATCAGGCACGGCTAAGATAAGGAGAATTTGAGTGGTAAGATTTGCCACTTCCCATTTCACATGATTTCCATGAGAAATCTCCTCAGAAAATTTCTGGTGGCGTGACAAACAAAAAAAAATCCTTGAAATCCAAACCATTGTGTGCTTTGCAATGCTAAAGTACAGAGCAGGAAACAAAGAAAACATAATTTGGCTCCCTATTGAACCCTAGACACACCTTGAGGACTAAGAAGATTCAAGGAAGCAGTTCAGAAATACACCACTTAAAAAACCTTCAAAATACAAATAAAGATGCCCTATTTTCCTAAAAAGTGAAGTCACATTATTTCTTCATTACAGCTATACCAAGCGGGTAAAATTAATCCTGCTCAGGCAGACTGAGTTTAAACCCTGTGGTTTAAACTGTAAATACTTCTTGTTTAATTCCTCTTTCCTTGAAATCCTAAAAGCACATCTGATAATGCTTTGGCTTAAAATCTATTTGATATCATTTTATAGAACTTCTATGAGTTCTAGGCTTTTTCATCTTTTGCATGAAATACTGAATATTCTTTGGCATACAACATCAATATCTGGTAAAATGGTAAATAAGAAATCACGCAGCTGTCAAAAATGGAGTTCTAATTAAATCTTCACTTACAATTTTGATATAGCTTTTTTTTTCCCCCCTGCAAATGACAAGCCAAAAAATGAAAGAGGAAAAAAATTCTTGCACTGTTGGAGTCTGCTACATGTTATACCAGCTGATCCAAACAAAAGCATGAAAGGTAACAGCAAAAATAGAGATGACATAAGTAAAACATTAAACACATGAGGTTTCATATGTACGGAGAAAGAACTTCTTCCTAGCAACTACTTTTTATCAGTTTTGTTCAGTATTTTTAACCGTGTGAGTATGCTTAGACTGTATCTAACGAGAAAACCCAACAGTAGCAATGAAACATCAACATAACTGAGGCCTAAGCACCTTGGGATGGTTTCTTGAACTAAGTTCTCAACCATGCCAAACCTGACAATATTAAAGGTGATGCAGAGCATGGTTTAGTGTGGATTGAGGGTACTGATAAACCTCTGCTTACATGAGGAGCACCAAATTCCAGCCTCCTGGAGGAAGAAGGGGCTGAGGGAAAGCAGTGCTGTCGTTTTAGATGCGGTGGGAGTCACTGACCAGGGAGAAAGGGGGGCAGCAGTGAGCCCCACCTCACCTGGGACCGGATTCCCTCGGCACAGTCGGATCAGAGTTATTTGCTGAACTGGCTGTCATCTAGTGGAGTCATAGCACATTGCAACACACTGTTTACACATCTGTAACTTTCCCCCTGACAAACAATCTGACATCCTAATTTGGTACTGCTCTCAAGGGTGAGAATTTTGTAGATTTTCCCTCCAAAATCTGTTTCTGAAGACTTGAAAAAAAAACCCAAACTTCCAGACTCTGTCATGTCCCAAGATATTTCTTAATACTTTTTTGAGCTTCTGGAATTCAATTTTTATACACTAGACTATCATAAAGCAGGCTGACCCCTTCTGTGTTTAACCTAATGGGGTTTTTTGTGACTGAGCAACATAAAGCAATGAAATAATTTAACTTGAAGGGCTTTATTGGTGAATATGAATCTTCATTAGCCTTTCCGCAATGAAAATTATCGATGGACCAAAAAAATAGGGCAATCTTCTTTCCTCTTGGACACTGAGATGTCATTTCAGATTCATAAATAATCAAAGCCAGACAGTGACAGAAATGGAAACAGGACTAATGAGATGAAAACTATTTGATGACTAAGTATCATGCTTGCACGGTTATTTATGAAAAACAAACACATGGAGTGCAAAAGGGAGACAGTAATTAAGTAAGAGGGACAGATTTCACTATTTCTTGTGTTGCAATCTCGCTAAGACAATGCAGCTTTCTGTGCAATTTTCTCTCTCATTACTGGCAGTAAACGACAACTATTACAAGAATTCAGCCCCTGATTGTACATCATCTATTGCCCACATGCCCCACCTCATTTTAAAAAATTGTTACACGATGATAATGTGTGCTATGAAGTCCAGAAGATTATTTTAAACTGAATTAAGTGGTTCCCTGTTTGTTTGTAAACCTTGTAAGGACAATTGTCTCATGGAGTATTTGTGCAGAACTCGGGAAAATACCTATTTGCTTGGCTTCCGAACCGCTAAAAAGCAGTACATATTGACCAAATCTTACTGACAGAGAGCAATTCTGGTGCTTTGTGATATCACTTCAAAAAACCAACAACAAATAACTGGTTTTCCCACACATCTGCCAAACTGCTTCTACACCGGCTGACCGAGGACATTTCAACACACGCAGGCTGGCTGTATGTTTCAGTGCAGTGACGGGCAGGCTGCCCCGGGGTACCTCGTCTCCTCACGCGCGACACTGCACCGTCCTGGGCCCCGCGCGGGGCTCGCACTCCCAGCCCTCAAGGACTCCTCAAACAGGGCTGTGGCGCTGCCGCTTGACTGGCTTCTCGCCTCGACGTCGGAGCCGCGGCTTTGCCTCTCTTGGCCCCGGCCCCGATCCCGATCCCGATCCCGATCCCGACCCCGGCCCCGGTCGCGGTCCCCTCGAGTTCCTCCCGGCCGCCGCAGCGCCTGGACCGGTGGAGCGGCGTCCCCGTCGCTATGGCGACGCGCGCACCGCCTCCCGCCCCCTTCAGACGTCCCCGCTTCTGAGTGGCTTCGGTGTGCAGTCACACTGCCCAATAGCAGCAGACTCTCGGCAATGCCCCGCCCTCTCGGCTCTCCGATAGGCCGTGGGCACGGCTGTAGTTGCTTCCGCGCGCTGAAGAACTACGGCTCCCAGGAGGCTCCGCGGCGGAGCCACCGCCAGTTTACCGGCCGTGCCGGTGCCGCTCCTCGCGTGCAGCCGCGCCACGTGACCGGCCGGGGGTCACAGCAGCCCGCCGGGAGCGGCCTCGTCCCGTCCGTCCGTCCGTTCGTTCATCCCATCCCGGGTGCTCCTGACGCGGCTCCCGGGCGCTGCCGCCCCACCGGCAACAATGAGTGCGCTGCCCCCGCGGTGGGCGGCCCTGGCTGTGCGAGCGGCGGGCGGGCGGTGGGCGCCGCCCGTCCCCCGCCGCGGTCGCAGCGGCCCCGGTTCGCCCCCGCCGCGGGAGTGGGTGCTATCGGTGAGCCCGCGGGGGCGGCTGCGGGTGCGGCTGCCGTGCCAGGTGAGCGTCCGCCCGCTGGACCCGCAGCGCTGCCAGGGCGCGGACCGGGTCCTGGTGGCCGTGAGCGGCGGCAGCCCCGGGCGCCGCGGGCGGGAGCGGGACCCGGTGCGGGTGGAGCACGACGAGGCGCTGGGGCAGGTGGCGATCGTGGCCGACGATGTGAACAGCAAGACTGCCGTGGACGTCCGGACGCCGGTGAAGTTCGGTGGGTGCGGGGGAGGCGCACGGATCGGGGGGATCCCACCGGGGGTGGGCTGGCGCCGCTGCCTCGGCTGGAAGCCGCGTTGGGAAACGGCATCGCGCCCTCGCTAATTCAGAACGTCCCGGTTTGTTTCCTGTGTTCCCGGACTTCCTGGGTGTTTGGATACTGATTTGTTGCTGCCCCTTTTGCCAGCAGTATTTAGTGCTAAAACTTGAGCTGGCGAGTGGCGCGCTGTCATTTGTGCTCTGGCAGCTGCTGCTCCAAAAAGCCTCGGCTCCGAGACAGCATCCCCAGCATGAGCTGAGCACCCCTGCTCTGCAGGGGCTGTTTCTGTAGGGCTCTGGGATTCTCGGATCCACCAGCTTCATCATTGTTTGTTATGCTGAGTGGCTGTCCACAGGATCAAAAAAAACCTGGAAGGTCACGATACAGAGGAAATACCAAGAAGGGCTCACTTGTCCAGTACAAACGTTGCATTATCTTTTTGGGCACAGGGCTATAATCTGTGCAAGGTTTCTTGTGTGGAACACAACTTGGGAGAGCAGCTGTACTGGCTGAAACCAATAAACATCTCTGCTGAACTGACAGTGAAGTTCTGACAGTGGCCCTAAGTTTAGGGAGTACGACTCAGAGAATTCTCTTCAGTCCTTAATGTGATTTGGGCAATTTCCTATACAGTGCAGAATATTTCACCATGCTGAAAAAGCTTTTTGATGTACAATGCACCTGGTCTCTTGTTTTGCTTAAAGTTATTGAACACTGCTGCATTATTTCATTTAATGCCCTGCTGCAGTTGTGATCTGAGAAATGGTGAATAATCCCATGCTACTTACTCTTCATCCATGTAATCTATGACTTTTGTAGAATATGATGTTACACACAGCAAAGATATTCTGCACCTTTTATCTTACTTTACTTTTTTCCCCACCCTGTGTCTTAAGGAAAATTCTGCCCCTTGTTTTCTTTTAGAAGGACCTGGGCTGTATATAATTTGAAATGGAAGAGTCCTATGGGTTTGACATAACACCATTCTCACATTTTCCAGTCTTACTCATCCTTATAATTCCTTTTTTTTTAAAAAAACACTGCTTATAACTGAAGTGATGTTTTTTAAATATGTTTATCACAACTTAGGGTCCGTTTCCTAGTAACTAATATATGCACACATATTCTGTAACTAAATACAGAATATTTGTGCATATAATCTCGCCCTTCCTGCTCTCAGTGTGCTTTGCTCTGTCAGAATGACTGAACTGATTCCTACCATGACTCCCATGGCAGGAATGGACAGCCCACTGCCCTGTCTCTGGTCATAAACAGATGCTCAGGGAAGAGTAAGTACAGAACAAATGTAGATGATCTTTCATCTAAGCATTCTCTTAGCTGTCAACTAAGAGACATTTAGGATTTTTCCTGTTTTCATTATAGGATTTTCAGAGCCCGATACAGCTCAACCCCTCAGTGGATCTCTCTGCTGAGTGTCCCTTTACATGTGGAAAGTTTCAGGGTGAGAGCTTCCTGGTAAACTCTTGGCAGAGTCCCACAATTTAATTTCTTGCTATTTTATCAGCTGAGTTTGGGGTATTCCAAGGTCCTCCTGCAATTTGTCAGTGAGTTTTTAACTAGTCTGAATAATTTGGTGTCATTAATAAAAGTTTTCAACCTTGCTATTTGTGCTGATTTCCGGTTTCTTGTACTGTTGAAGGTGATGCATAGCTTAGACAATATAGGACTAAGGATATTGCTAAAGACATTTGAAAATCCGAGTTTGTCCTCTTAAACAGATCACCTGTTACCTCTATATTCGTTGGCTCTGTCACTGAACTGTAGCTGGACTGTCTTCTCCAAGAGCCTTGTAGTCTTGACTCTTACCTGAGAATTTTCAGTTGCTATATTACAGCTCTTCTTTTTATCTTTTTCCCCTCCCTTGCTTGGCAAGAACAAAAATTACCTAGGCTCATCTGTAGCACATTCACAGAGTCCATCCCATAATTACTGAGAATCAAACAAACCCAGTGTCCCATTTATTACCCTTCATTTCTCTGGTATCAGGTGTGTCTGGATAATGAAGTCCTTTACTATTTCAGTTTCTCCAGGATCTCTGAGTGGCTATTACAAGTCACTCCAGAGCTGGTTATTCACAAGGTGAAGAATTCATTGTGTTAAGATGTGAAGAATTTCAGCCTTCATAAAGGGTTTCAGTGTGGGAACCTTGATAGTGAATCCTGATTGATGGAAAACAATCATTTCGCTTTTGTCCCGTCTTTGCAATTCTTACTATATTCTGAATGTTAGCCAACACTGCAGACAGTCTTAGGGGCTTTCTTCTTGAAACAGGTTTTGGTTTTTTTTTAGGTTTTTAAGCTGTTCCATTCGGGTTTGTGGTAAGCTCATGCAATTCAAGTTCCCTGGACAATCTGTGCATTATAATCTCCTTTTACAAGTTGGTCCTTGTCACCCCATAGTTAGCACGATGTTAGTATTGTTTGTGCTGTCATCCAGGTGCATCTAGAGATATATTTACCAAAATGTAAGGTTGTGAGGTTTGGGTGTTTTAAGTTTTTCCTCAGTGAAGCAGAATTTTTGCTTGCCACTGAGGTTCTATTTTTTAGTGTCCTTTCAGCTCTAGTTTGTTTTTTTTTTATTTTCTGGGTATTAGTTTGTACTCGAGTTGCTCCGTTTATTTATTTAGAAAAGAATTATCTATTAAATATCATCGCAAAAGATCTTATCCCTTGTAAAAACACATCTCAAACTGGAAAGGAACTGCTGTTGTTCTGCAAACACTTTGGCTTTTCTCTGGCTTTCCTTGGGTGCCTGAGGAAGATGTTAACTCTGTTCTGCTTAGATGGTTTTGCCTGAGCTTTGTCAGTCACTTAGCTGTGAGAAGTTGAGAGGCTGATGTGAATCTCCTTTCAGTGTTCTTGTTTTTCTCATTTTGGAAGTTAAGGCATTTCATAACAGCTTTCGCAATTTACGTTGGAGCTTATCCAGGAAGCTGCAAGTTATCTAAAACACTTCAGAGCCTGAATGAAGAGCATGTGTAGGAGATGCTGAGCTTAAGTATGCATTTTAAACCAAAAGCAACCTCTAAGCAGCTTAGTAGAGCAAGTATCAAAAGATCCTCTGTCTGTCTCAGTGTTTAGTTTTGAGCTCCGTATAGAATTTTGATATCATATATGATCTGATAATCCTCTCTGATACATTTCACGTTCATTGATGGCAGATGTCAAGGAATTTCTGTTTTATCAAACTTATTTATTTTTGCATGTGTTAATTAAACCTCAAACCAGCTCTTTGATTTCTGGTTACTGTACGTGGACTGCATGAGTATGCAGAAGTAAACTGAACTGCGGGCTTGCATAACCATAATTTAGATAATTCTAGTCCTCTAGGCCTGCTGAGTCATCTGAAAATAAATAATTATCTGGTCTATTTCAAGTATTATATCTTAAGGCAGCTTAACTGGGGTGCTTAAATACCCTGTGGTACCTCTGCCTACGTTCTGATACCAAAGTGTTTCTTTTTTCCTATATGCCTTTATTTCTGATACAAGTCTTTTACACCACAATGATCTTCATGCATTCTCTGTGGTTTATGTGGCTAAAGTTGGCTTCAGCCCTTGTCTTTGCTAGGGAGGAATCAAACTGGCTATTTTTAGAGTTTTGGCACTGAAACAGATTGTATCTTGTTCCTCCTTGTTAAAATTTCATTGGCAACATTATCCAGCTTTTAGTCTGCTTCTTTATGGAGTTGTTTATCTTTGGTTCAAGAACTCAGAAGGGAAGAGACAGAGGGGCTTAATTCCTCATCCACTAATTTTTGTTATATCAAGGCTAGCAAAATGGTGTGACTCTGCAGAGGATCAAGGAATCAAGTGTATTTCTAGAAGTCTCTGGTGTTTCTTAATGACATGTTTATGAATATCCAAACTTCCAGGTCCTCTTTTAGCACCCATCTTTGATAGCTAGGATTACACTACTAACCCACCTTTCAAATGATGGCAGTAATGGATGGAATGATCTGCCCGGGAAGGTGGTGGAATCACCATCCCTGGATGTGTTTAAAAAAAGACTGGATGTGGCACTCGGTGCCATGGTCTAGTTGAGGTGTTAGGGCATAGGTTGGACTTGATGATCTTGAAGGTCTCTTCCAACCTAGAAATTCTGTGATTGTGTAATATGCTCTACAGGATCAGAAGTTTGGTTTTTTTTAACCCTTATTCTTGTAAAAGTCTTAGTGAGTTTGTATCATGGCTAAACTGAGCACTCTCAAGCCTTTTCCTCATCCCTTTTGACAGAAGCAATAAGAGCGGGAGGGCTTCAAGCTGATTGAATTCAAAAATTTGCGCAAGCAGACTGGCTTTTGGGACTCCCTTCTCAGAAAGCAAAATAGCAAAAGTCTTGATTGTAGACCTTCCCAAGCACCCTGCAGTTGTCCAGTGGGTGAATTGAGCAGTCTGGGCAAGACAGCTTGTTCAAAAACAACATTGCTTTCCAGTCTACCTCTTGTAGCCTTTTATCTTAAGGAACTGTTACCTTTGAACACAGTCTACATCCTCCACTAAATTTAATCTCTTGCCTCACTGCAGCCATAAGGTAGCATGTTTGCTCCAAAGATGTTGTGGTTTAGTTCTGTCTCTTGAATTCTCCTAGTTTGTCAGGTGACAGAACTTCCATTTGTTGTTAATTGGAGCTCTCAGTCTCTCACCTTCATGGTCTGCAAGCTTGTTGTTGTCATGGTTCCAGGAAGCACCTGTCCTGGGCAGCAGTGTGACAGTACTGGTCTTTGGGCTTTGCTGGGTCATGGGTCTGACCTGGGAATCTCCTCAGGGCAAAGGTTCTTTTGCACATTCTGATTAATATTTTCATCTTTTTGATAACCTTAGCAGGCAGTGGCAGTGAAGGAAATCGATTATTTGGAAGATTATTACCAAATAATCTCCTTTCCTTTAGGGAGTAATGGGGGTCACTATCTCTTAGTCATTCATTTGTCTTGCAGCAAACACTTCTGATTGCTGTTCAATTTCTCTCTTTTTTTTTTTTTTTTTCCTTTGAAGAACAAAATCAACTTTTTCCTCTCCTGCCTTTGCCTTTTGCCAGTCACTATGATGATCATTTATACAAATGATTAATAGAAATGATTATTAATATAGACAGAATCCCCAGACTGTACATCCTCAAACTTCTTCCCATTCCTTAAACCTAGCAGCAGAAAAAATTCCTTTCCTGCCCCTGCATCTTATCTACAAGACCTAGTGATTTTTCTTTGCGGGTGTCTATGAACAGTAGCAAGGTGAGGCGGCTCAGACTAGAGGCAAACATGCTTCTTCATGCCAGGGGAATGTCAGGCTTTCCAGAAGGCTGGGGAGAATGGCACACACCAACGCTTCCATGCCTGCTTTTGGGTTGTGGTGCTGGCTGGTGGAGCAGCAAGGCCCGTGTATTTGTGCTGTTGAACCTACACGTGGCCTCGGATACCTGCCAACCTTCTACCTGTGTGTCAGGGTGTCCAAATGTCTAAGGAGAATTTCTAATGGAATTGGTGGCTAGGGTAGATAGGAGATGGAGTTAAAAAAGAAAGAGATGAGACTTCACTAAAGGTTCACACTCTGCTGATTCCTCGCCACAGGCTACAGTAATTCTTCTGCTTCTTAATGTTCTCTCTTGGTGTTGGATGGCTCAAACGCTGGCTTACTAAACTTTGTGTCCATGGCTGATAGTGACTTCTCAAGCTGTTCAAAGTGCGTGGCCAGACACAGCAAGCAGGTTCTTCAGTAACAAAGAAGCTGCTTTTTCCTTACTACATATGGTTACTGTCTATCAAGATGAAATACTATGTTAAAGATACCTGACTTTTTCATTCTGTTGCTAATAAAACTCTTTTGATTCTAGATTTGGATATCAAAACATCAGGGACTGGCTGCGTGAAGATTCAGAAAATAGAATGTGATAACTGCAAAATAGAAACAGAGAAGGGGACTAGTGTCTTGCAGTCAATAAAGGTACAAAGAACCCCCTCACTGTTTGAAAAGGGATTGTGTGATGGGATACAGTGTCAAAACTTAAATACCAGTTCTAGAGATGAGAAATACACTGATATTTATCATTACAACACTCATATTGCTATATATATAGTGCCTCACCTTTAATTATTAAATACAATTGCAGCACAAAGTCAAGAGCAGTCAATAACATTGAGTCAGAAGTCCATGTATCTGTGATAGCCAAAGCCAGCAGAAACAGTGACAGCAGTAAGCCTGATCCCTGTCTTCCCTGCCCCTCAAAGAAAAAAAGTTTACTGGGATTTCCTGTCTAATAGGTTAAGAGTTATGCCTGCTCAATCAAGACTTTGCAGCATGCTGATGATTTTTGTGTGTTTTTTGTTGTTTTTTTTTTTTTTTTAAATAATTGATATATCAGAGCTTTTGACAATCTCTTTAAGTTAATTTTCAATCAGAAGTTATGCATTACGTGTCCAAAACATCTGACTGAAATATATCTGATATATATTGTATATATCATAGGCGTGGCCTTGTTTTTTCACTCTTAATGCTTCAAGTTTGCTGACATAAGCTGTTGTAAAATTAATCACCTGCTGTTGTAAATTTAGTCAATTTATCTGACTTAGGTGCTGTTTGGAATCAAATTCACTTGGTTGTTTGGGATTGCACTTGCAGGAATTGGTATAAATTCAAAAGAAAGGCCAATTTTTTTTTGAGATAAGAAAATTTTCAACATTTTTCTCTAATGTGAGAGATGATTTTATAACAGACTGAGGGAAAACTGAGCTCAGGGAGGAGTGTAATATACAATAGAGCTAGATTTACTCTACATCTAGGGAACTATAGACAACTTGAACCTTCCAGGTTCTATATAATTGACCATTTTACTCTTGTAAAGGTACCTAAAATCTAACAGACCTTAATAGTACTATGTGATGCTCATCTAAACTTTACATTAAGAATTATTATGTAATAATGACAACTGCAGTGCATGAGAAACTGCCTGATATGAGAAAGCAAGGTGATTTTGGCCAGCAATAATGACAGTAATCACAGCATGCCATCACATCAAGAATTTTTTGTGGTGCCATGGAAGAAAATGGAAAGATCACTAACTTATCTTCTGGAAATCTTGTCTCAAATACAATCTAAGATTGTATTTTTAAAAATTAAGAGCTGGGTTTTAATTTAATCTTGATTTTAAGTACTGTAGTTCTAGTAAGGTGACCGAACTAATTTTTTTTCTAATAAAGCTTCAGGAATTATGTTCTGTATTATCAGAGAAGCAGAATTATTTGGGAGAAACAGAACTGTTAGCCTTCAGGGTTTTTCCAAAGCTACTAAAAATCTTACAGACTAAATGCTGTAGTGAAGCATAAGAGCTGATTCCCTTTTAGAGAATTTGCTTTACTGAGCAAACTGAAGTGATAGTGCCCTCCCCTGGATGGATTAAAGCTATTTTAATGTTGGTTTGCTGTTATTAACAAACCTCATTAACTAACAAAGCAGAGGACCCTTCTTTTACAGGAGAGAGAAAAAGATCATTGATAAATAACTAAACAAGAAAAAATCTGGTCATGTAGAGCACCAGCAAACAGCTTCACAACTGCTAATTTTCTTAACTTGCAAGAAGTTGTTCACATAAATTGTAATTCAAAAAAATATGAGTTTTGTTTTTTTTTTAATACAATCTATAGTGTCCTTACAAAAGACTTAGAGATTTGACATCTACCTTGCTTAATCATGCATACTAATAATTGAACAGAAAGGAAGAGTCTCTGTGAGGCTTACTAATGGATTTTGTCTGGAAGTTTTGGTGTGGTAGACATTACCCAACCAGTGAGATTTGTTGAGGGTGGTTTTATTGGTGATTTTTTTGTGGTTTTTGATTTGTTTTGTTGGGTGGTGGTTGTTTTATAATTGGCTGAAGTCCAGTTCCCCTTGATAGCATAGGGTTAAAATGTTTCTAAAACCATGGAAATAGATTCGAAGGGGGAATGGAAAAAGGTTGGGCCCAGGTAGGCCTGGGAAAGGGAACCAGAGCCAGTAGGTGCTGGAATGGAGGCTGAGCTTTGTTTTGCTGGAACATATGAGGCTGGATCTGTGTAATCATATGATAAATGTAATGATTGTTTGTTATTTGAATTATTGTTTAATCATAACAAGAATCATGAGAATCTGTAAGAATCATGAGAAGCAACGTTTGGGGGGCTTGATGATAATTGTAAGGATTCATGCTAGGGTAAAATCAATGTATACAATAGAACAATATAAGTCCAATAATTAACATGTAGTTATATAATGAGAAGGGTATAAAACATGTTCATGTCGGAGCCTGAGTTGGGTTTGTACTCTGGACTCCCAGAGCTCTCCAGTAAGAGCACCTGCATATAATCAAGCTATGCTGTGATTATGTGTTTTTCTACGCTAACAGCCCTTTCCCTTTCAAGTTTCTTGGTCAACTGATAGCAACCATAATTCCAAAATACAGTTACAACATTTAGGTCTTCTTCAGAGGATGAATTATTCACAAATTTTTTATTGAGAAAGTAGTGCTGCTTCTTTTTAATTTTTTTTGTCGTGCTTCTTATTATGACAATGCCACCATGGAGACCCTTTAATTATGTTTCCATGACTCCTTGACTGTGCTGGTGATAACAAGAATTCCCAAGCATCTCGCTTACACTGGTGGAAAACCTGCTCTGCTTCCTCACCACACACCCTGTCTGAGCCTGATTCATCCTGCCCCTGTGTCCTTCTCTTCTCCTGAACAAATTTTTCTGGTTTTCCTTTGACATCAGTTAAGGTCTTGACAGCCTTTTGCCTCTTCCTTATTTGAACCTTTCTCCCTTGCTCAGAGAAGCCCTATGAAAAATTAGTGCTTTTTTCTTTCAGCTGGTGGAATATTTCCTCTTAGTGAAAAAGCTGCTTGACCATTTTAACTGGTTTCTTCTCTCAGACAGTTTCTTCTGTCTGTTAGATGTCTCTAGAGATACCTACCTCTGAAAGCCTGGGTGGTTTTTTTTAGGAAGGTATTCTAATAATGTGGGATGGGGGGAATTAATGTGTCTGTCGTTTTATTTTACTGAACTATCAGTTGCCACACTGGTGAGCCCTTGCTATACACTAGTTTTTCCAATCTTCCAAGTTGTCACATTCTCAAGTTACATATTTGGAGGATTTGCTGTTCAACCATTATTCTGATAACAAGCATGATGTAACTGCCTCAAAGGAACTGTGATGCTGCATTGAAACATTTGATTCATCATGTTACTGTATAAGGAGAGAACAATCTATTTATTTAAATCTGATTTTTAAAGTTTTTTTTTTTACAAATGGTTGCATTTTGTTCTCAAAACCTGGTGGGGTTTTTTTGCTTTTTGAGATTGGTTTATGTGTATTTCAGTATTTTTTCTCTTGTTGGTTGTATGCAGCAACAGCTGAAAGGTATAAGGGCTATAGAGCAGTTTTTACTTGAAACCTGGCGTATTTGTATAAAACTTGAGATTTGCCTTATGCAAAACAATTTTAATTAGAATTTGTGTGCAATGAAACACTGTAGAATCTGGTTCTGCTTGCAGGACTAAGGCTTCCAGTGGTTAATGTCATCCAACTTGAAAAGCAAGATAACCATAACTAGAAAACAAGTTATCCTAACTGTATGATCTTTAAACTCTTTTCAGAGCCATAAAATTGATATACGGACAAATGGTGGCAAAGTAATTGGTCTTGGAACACTTTATGGAAATACAGATATTTGTGCAACAGAAAAGGGGGTAAGTAGGAAGTAAAACTCTCTTCAATGGCTTATTCTCCTCATTTGTTGTGAAAAGACTAAATTCAATGATTGTGCTAAAGAATATGTAAATAACTCTCATTGGTTGTTTGTAATTTCACTGTTTCTTGGTCTGTCTGTTAAATTATATTATGTTATGTTTGATTTGGTTGATAAAACAGGCTCCACAGAAAGCAGGAATAAGTATGTGATCATTCCATCAGTAAAGAGATTGTTCTACTGATGCAATCCATCAGGTTTAATTATATAGACCCCTCACATCATTCTTAAACTTTCTCCTTGGCTAGTATGTAGGCCCTTGGATTCTGCAGAAGGCTCAGGGGTTTAATTTAGTGTCTCCTAGACAGTGGCTTGATATATGTAAATGCTATACACTTCTAGTGTTACATAGTTGTAAGAATGGAAGAATAGAGGGTTTTGCAGACCTTACAGCTGAGGAAATATGATGACTTGTAATCTTGCCATGAGATGCAGTGGGAAGAGTCACAAACAGAACAGTTTTGTAGAGAACTAGCTTGGTTTTTTTTCAGTAGATGGCAGTATGAGACTAACCACAAACTACTGTACTCTGGTTTTGTTTCTTGCCATAAGTAGGCAATTCTCCTTTATTTAAAATAATGTAGAGCTAAACTCCCTAGAGTTCTCACACCAAGTCTTGTTTTTAGGTGTTGTAATGTCCATGCAACTGGATACATTAGGATTCATTAGACTGGAGCATTGCTGTGTGAACATGTGCAGCCAAGTCTGGAAGCAGCTTGGATGTGTGCTTTGTCAGAATCCACAGGCACCCTTTAAACCAACAGCACTGGCAAGAATCAAGGATAGGTTTCAGACCAAATTATTAAGTTCCAGGCATCCGAAGTCACCTCTGTGAAGTGCTGTTTGGTACTGTTGTACACCTTGTGGGTTGGGTTTCCAGATCAGTTCACTCACCTAGAGCCAGCTGTGAGCTGTCCTCAATGTCCTGCTGTAAACTAAGCAACTTGCCATTGGATTTTCCAAAAACTGTCAGCATTAATTTATCTCCTTCTTTATAAGTGGGTGTTAGACTGCCTTTTATGTAATAAATGCAATAATTGTATCTGTATGGGAAAATATAGTTCAGAAAATTGTTTTACTTTGAAATGCCTTTTAAAAAATTAAGTCTTTTCAAAAACATCATTCTTCTAAAACAATAAAACAAATGCTGTACGGATTAAGTTGAAGTGCTTCTTTGTGATCATAAATATTTGTACATGTAAGTATGTGTAATATTACAAGAAGTCAATCTTAGAGTTGTAAAACTGTAGTAACTTGAGTTGAAGTGAGAAATTTTAGCATGAATTCACAGCTATAGAACAGTATTTTGGCTTGTGTTATTGAACTTCTCAGTAACAAACTTTGTAGTGTAGTCAGGAAGGAGGGATTTCTTTTCTCAATTGGCCACTTCTGTTAATAATCAGCCAGCATTATGTCTCCTGTGTGTGTGTTTGTATGAGATGTTTCTTCCATCAGTTGCACTCATCATTATGTCATTATGTCTCTGTCAGCATTTCCAGCCCCCTCCTGGAGGTGGGGAGGCAGAGGATGTGGTGAAAGGCACTAAGCACTTGAGAAATGAAGTGGGAGAAGACACTAGTAAAACATTTGAACAATGATAGCACAAATAGGAAGGCCAAGAGCAGGAATATGTGGAGAAGGGGCTGTAGATGTCTTATTTAAACATAGCAAGATGTTAATTTTTATCTTGATAATGTATTCAGGTATAAAACCTTCTCAATCTGACGTATGCAGATGAAACTAGTGGAACTTGAGCGTGTGGTCAGTCTCAGTGACTGCAACCTTCAAGGCACTATGCCCAAGGGAAGGATTTTTTTCCAGAAGATCTGGTGGTTCAATGGACAAAAATAATGAAATTTGTTTGGCTGGGAAGTTATTAGGTAATCTGTGCCATGGTTACTTTTCTGTAGCACTTGCTTAGTAGAGCCAGACATCTATGTTCTGCCAAAAATCCGAAAGAGTTAAAGAATTTGGGATTGAAAACCTATTTATTTTAATTGAAAAGCAATCCTATTTTTCCATGCTTTCCCCATCTGAAATGCTTTTTTATTCTTATACTTGAGCAGTCTGACTTCCCTCTCCTCCATGCCCCTATCCTGATTTGGGTTGTTCTGAAACAAATATTCTCTGTATTGGTAGTTTTTTATTGTTTGTGGTAACTTCTTTTGATCTGAGACAACTCTTTTTATTACTGTGCAATTTTAAGAAAGGTAGTTGAGGCTGTTAAATGAGTCGGTATGTGAGATTGTTTACAATAAAGCACTTAATTTTTAAATAAAATAATACATCTAAATAGAGTTAAAACTTTCATTCTATAGTAAGAGAGGTAGCTTTTTGAACTTTCCTTTGCCTGGTTAGGAATGCCACAAGGCAGCCAATTTTTATCCAAACTATGCAGATATTTATTTTCTTCCTCCCCTTTAAACTGTGCTTTGCTCTATTTTCCTTGTGCTGGTATCAGTGATGGCCCTGCTCAGATGGGAAATGTTCTTTGCAAGTCATTTAACTCTTAGAACAGGTTAGATCATAGAGCCTAAAATGAGAGTGGCTTTCCCTTGACTTGCTGCTGTGGCCATGCGTCACAGCAGGTTTGCACTTTGCCATGCGGGGTGAGGGAGTGGGGGAATAGTTTGTGGGAAGCATTCCTAGGACAGATGCAATGTAAATTGATGGTTAAGGTCTCTGGTTATTAGGGTTTTGTTGCAGAAGTAGAAGATGACAAGCTGAATCACTGTCTGTTTCAGTAGTGACATTTTCTGCCTTCATATTATGGGGTTTTGTGTATATCTGCAGCATAGTTCTAAGCAGCAACACCTGCAGTGATTGTAGACATTGACTGCCACCTGTGTCTAATTCTACCATAGATTATGTGTAGCATTTTGATTTTTTTAAAGTTTAATGTGTCTTGCTAAATTATTGGAGATCTAATCTGTGTTGTAGCATCATGGGAAAAGTCTTAAGCCAGTAGTCCATTCTGTAATCTTACAATTTAGTATAGTATGAATGGATGGGTAAGGCCACAGTATAATTTGGCTATCATATGCTAAACCAACCTCTTCTGCTCAGATTTTGGGATACAATGCAGCACTGAGATTGTGCAACAATAGTGGCTATTTCCCAGAATACCTGTTTCTTCATCCATAGCTTATTCTTTATGTAGTATTAGACTGGAAGGGTTGATAGAGGTTTTTTTGGGTCAACCTTTTTTTGCACAAGATGGCAATGCTAAAATGACAAGGAGGATTTAAAAATAATTTGAGTGAGGCACAGTTTGATCTAGAAAGACATGTATTGTTTCATGTAACAAATAAGGATTCACTGAAAGTCTACATAAGCAAGATAAAAGCAAATTGAGTAGGGGTTCAACCATGAACTATTGCATGCTTCCATGATAAATCAAATTTAACTGAGAATGGAATTCAGTTTCATATGGTTGTTGCACAAGCATGTGCAACGTTCTGTTTTGTTCAAATAGATTGACATTATATCATGTGGCTCATCACTTTTACATAGATAATCCCATCTGTCACCTTTTATTTCCCAAATCCATAGTGCATGTTTCCATATTCTATCCTTTCTCTGTGTTTCTATTGAAAAGAAGTAAAAATGGAGATCTTATCCCTGGTTTTTCATGG
This sequence comes from Brachypodius melanocephalos, assembly GCA_013398615.1. Classification (NCBI taxonomy): domain Eukaryota; kingdom Metazoa; phylum Chordata; class Aves; order Passeriformes; family Pycnonotidae; genus Brachypodius; species Brachypodius melanocephalos. The sequence goes on along the minus strand of VZSR01001299.1, from coordinate 7,123,863 downwards.
CTTTGTATGGCTTGAGGCTTATTCTCCAAGAATAGAAGCCTGAGTAACCAAGGTAATAGGAAAATTATACTGAGAAAAAGGGCAGCTGGGTGGGGCTTTTTTGCAAACCTTCACCAAAGTCAGTTAAAAATCTTCGTAAATATCTGTATGTAACAAAGACGATGGATGTTTTAGTTTGTGGTGGCAGAAAATCCATCACCAATGCTCTAAGTGTCATAATGCTGTATGAAGAGTCAGTCTTCATAATTAAAGTGAATTCTTTTGCTTTTCAAAATGAAGTGTTTAATTTTTGAAAATCAAGCTTTTCTTTCATCTGTTTGTGACTACTTGGGTTCTTCACCTGAACAATGGATGTAATAACTCATAGGAATGTTGTGAAGAATAATCAGTTTTTAAGTCAAAGCTCTTGGATGAAAAGGTTTTTTGTTTTGTCTTGTGTAGCTTTTAACTAAGAACCTGATTCCATTTGTCCTGCACCAACAACTGCTTTATATTTGTTTTGTGTCCTTATAGTGTTACTTCCCACTGCTTTTTCAAGCTGCGATGACAAATTTTTGATTATGTTTATTTCTCCTAGAGTGTAAATATAGAGAAGCTGCAGGGGACAACCATCAATATATCTACTGAAGATGGGCTGCTGAAAACTAAGTATCTCTATGCAGAATCAGCATCTCTTTCTTCAGAATCTGGTGATATTATGCTGGGAAGTGTTCATGGTAAGAAGGAAAATCTGTCACAAATTAAGCTGCATTGAAGGTGTTCAGTAATGTTCACAGTAACAAATGGACTATTGCAGTAGACTATCACTAAATCAGCTGTGCACAGTATATGAGCAAAACAGTTCTATCTTTATTAGAGACTTAATTGAGTTTTTGCCACCTAACAGACTATATTTTTGAAAACAGTTTCATAAACCCACTTATTAATAGCAAAAACGGTATATTATAGGAAAGAAATGTCACACATACTAAGATCAAAATATTCTAATATTCAACAATGAATATGATACTAAAAGTTGTCAGGAGGCTTCTGTTCCCCTCTCCCCATCCTTTATTTTCTTCATAGGAGAGACAACTCTTAGACAGATCATCTACTAAGAACTATTGTAAAAGAGAGTCATAATTAGAAATTTTTATTAGAAATAGCCTGTGTGTTTGCTGGCACCTTATATTAAGAGTGGTGACAGTTTCTGTTTTTAGAAGAAGTTCTTAGAACTTCTTAGCAGTCTCTAATCCATCCACCCTTTGGTGTCCTTCCTCTAGATCTAAAACTAATAAACTACAGAGGCTTTTTTTTAAGCAGCACTTGAGGTTCAAATCTGGTGTGGTTTTCTAATTTAACAAAACTCCCACTGAATTCAGACTGTGCTGTAATGCATTTGTGGTGATTTAACATTGAGTAAAACAAACTGGAGGATGTACAAAGAAAATTACTCAGCTCTGTCAGAGTTTCAGATTTTCAGCTATATCTCTTAAAAAGAATTTGCTACAATTTCTTAGCAATTGTACATTGTCATCTTGCTTCAGAAATTCCTTTTCTTCCTTAAAGGAGCAGCTCCTCTGTCTATTTATATTAAATGGGGGAATGATTTCTAAACCTGTTAGATAAAGTTAATTTTAGCATGCACTGACAGAAATAAGCTGCTTTTTCACTTGTTATTGTATTTTTCTAACATATAGACTTGTAATATTTCTGGAACTTCTGTCTGATAAGCTGTGCTGGTTTGGCTTTTTCTAATTTTATACAGTATAATGATATTGTGGAGTGATCAATTTGTGAGCAGGTTCACGTCTTTGTGCACATCCAAGAGTTTATTTTTATTTTCTTGTTACAAAAATGAAATCATAGCTTCTGTAATTAATAACTTAATTCTTTCAGTAATGCCTGTTGCCATTAAGCTGAAGAACAATGTGAAAACAAATAGAATTGTATCCAAATTATTCAGACATTTCTTATGTTACTTCAAGATTATTTTTATGACCTCTCTACTAAGTGGGTTTGGAACACCTAATGTAATTTTACCTGTATGTTTAAAAATTTTGAACATTTGCTTAGTAATTTTACCCTATTTTTTTGGGAAAAAAATTTTGTGAAATGTTATGTTCCCCAATCATGTTTTAATAGTAAAAGCAAATGCTTTTAAAGTACACATACAAATACATATTAGCAGACAAGATAACTCCTACTATAAATTTCTGGTAGGAAAAAATGGTTACTTCTGATTTTTGCTCATGAGGTAGCTCAGTTGCAATAGATTTGTCTGTAAGCACCTGGACAAATTATTTCTTGGGCAACTGAAGTCACCTGTTCCCTACAGGGGACACTATAGATAGCACCAAATCAGCACATCCTGCACAAAACTAAGCTAGATTTCATTGTTTTTGCACTGGGAAAATTGAAGTTAGGGCAGGACAGACTTTACAAACCTGTCTGAGACACATTTTGTGGTTGAAACTCAGGCTGTACAATCATGACACTGGTAGAGCTCAAACTTTCACAACTGCTCATTTGCATGCTTCATGCTCCTGGGGCAAATAAGTAATGTGTTGTTTTGAAAGGAGCTATTTTGGGGTAATTTTCATCAGCTTCTGTAACGGGCGTTAGAGATGTCAGGTGCTGTTAAGCTTTTGAGTTGACACCTGAAGAAGAAATTTGATCCTGAGAAATTTCTTCTTTATCTAAGAGACAGTAACATTACAGTGAACCTTCTCTACTAAGGGGCACTTGGGAGGAACAGGAAACCCCTCTTTGCAGCAGTCCCAAAGTCTTGGGTTAACTATTAATTTATTTCATAAACCCAGTTTAAATTTGGACTAGATATCAAATTCCTTCCTAACTAATGTTTAAAGTGGGCCCAGTTAGACCAAGCTTGCTCAAGGCCTTATCTAGTTGAGTTTTGAATATTTTCAAGTCTAGAGATTGTATGACCTTTCTGGACATCTTGATCCACTCCTGAATAATTTTTCTGGTGGGGAAAAAAACCTTTCTTTGACCATAATTTCCATTATGACTTGAAACCATTATTGCTACTTCTTCCTTCTTATTGCATCACCATGAGAAGAATTTTTTCCTCTGTACTCTCCCATTGGGTAGTTGAAGGCCACAAGAAGACTTTCTCAGCCTTCTCCTTTTACAGTGAAACAAAGAGATACTCTCATAGCATTTGTAGCTTGGCCTGGGTCCCTCATCTTCTCAATAGCCTTCTCTAGCCTTAGTTAAGTACACCAGTGTCTTTCTTGACTTGAAAGCACAAAACTAGACACAATATTCCAAGTGCAGGCTCACAGGAGGGCTTCACTTGCTGTCTGTACTCCTGATCCTACAGCTCAGTGTGCAGCTGACTTCCTTTACTCACTGCCCCTGGAGATGGTGTCCATTAAGGTGCCCAGGTCCTTACCTGTCAAACTTCCTTGCAAACAATCAGCACTCAGCTTTGACTGCTTTACATCAGTAAAGCCTGTGATACTTGCTCTTGACCTTTTCTTTTGTCATAGTCTAAGTAACTATTCCATTATGTAAAAGGATCACACTGGAAAACAAGGTTATTGAGGTTACTTCATATATTTATGCACTGATGTATGTACAGGAAAGAGTGAACAACTGCCTTATCAATGACTTGAATAAGACAAAGTGGAATATCTGCCATCTCCCAAAGGTATTGGAGTCCAATGCTTGAGCTTGGTGTTCTATAATCCCTCCAGAAAACATACCTCTTGATATACCAAAGTGTGTTCCATACATTTCAGCTACATTTCTGGATTTCACTGTGTGTAGAGTGGAATTGCAACTTTGCATTTTAAATTTTCATCAGACTAAAGTACAGACATGTCTATAAAGAAGTGAAAATAAAATTAATTTCTAAAGTGGCAAAAGATTGCTTAATGGTTTCTTTTCCTTTTTTGTACATTGAAATAATCCTGTTTTGTTGAGAGCCTCCAAAACAAATAGAAGGAATATAAATAACACATCCTAAAGTGTTGCCTTTACATCCCAAAATCCATCTTTTGTCCCTGGTCCTATCCTGATCCTGATTGCAATATGGTAATTTGAAATTTTACAATGTTCATTGGAAGAAGCAAAGATTGTAGATGATAAAAAAGATAACTCTTTCTTCAGAAGCGACAAATCCCCAAAACTAAGGCACTGCTCTCAATATTCTGAAAAAATTATTATGTTTTGGATATCATAGTATTGCATTACACTGAAATCAGTTGGTTGTAATAATCAATTATTTGGCTTAATTACCTGTAGTCTAGTCCTTTTCTCTTTGTCCTTGATATGCCCAAGAAATACTTTCCTAACTTAAAAATCCTAAATTAACTGTTGGCTTTCAGAGAACAGGTACGTGACCAAAAGTGCAAATTCTGTGCACTGTCTGTAGACAATGCAAGACCTTCCTGTCTGCTTCAAAAGCAACTTTTGTTCTGGCTAGATCTTTGAAGTGGTCTTTTCACACCAGTATATTGTGTTGACATGGCACAACATAGTGGTTGTGCCATATGAGCATGTGTTTAAAAAGAATTTGATTTCTACATGTTGAATATTTTTCAACTATCTACTTACCAATACAAAAAAGAAAACCCCCAGAAAAACAAAGAATTGACGCAGGAGCTATATGCTGACAGAATATGATCTACCTTCAGCTGCTCCATGGGAGCTGCCAGCTGATAAAACCCTAGGTCTTTTTGTAGGTTGTACCAAACTAAGTGCCAGTCATGACAAAATGAGGAAAAGAGTGGAATAATTATAGCATGCCTTTTAAAAACAGCAAAGAGTGAAACCAAACATCTTTTAAGGTCATTGAAAAATGCTTTTGTTTCTGCTCTGATTTTCAGAACTCCAAAATATTTTGTACAGCATGTGCTTGAAAAGATGAATTTAAGACTGTTGATGATAGGCTGCTTTTCTAGCTTTCAACCCATGAACCACTAAGAAAAATACAGGTCATATACAGTGGAATGCACTCTGCCCTAATCATTGCTTACTACTGTGTAATTACACAAGATAGGGTAGAGCTTAATCCATTTGCAATTTTTAAAACCTCTTCTGAAAGATCTGAAAATTATGACTAGTGTGTATTACTTAACTTCACTCAGTTTCTGTGATCAGCCTTATGCTTCATTCTGTCTTTCTCTTGGGAGGATGAGAGAATGGCAGGGATGACATGGTGTGGTTTAGTTTTTAATTTAAAGCATTTTCTGTGATACATTTTTACATAGAACTGTGGAAGTTTCTACAATTTAGCTGGACTGTTAGTACAGATGTCTCTTCTGTTATGAGGTACATCTGTTGTCCATCCAGATTCTCTTGATGTTATGGGTGAAAGGGCAGAATAAGTATTTTGAAATTTTAAGGCTGGAACACCTGTGGCTGTTTAAACTGATGCAAGTTCAGTAGAAGACCATTCTACTTTTTGTGCCTTACACACTTTGTTTGATGTTTTCCACTTTGCCCTCCATACTCTGACTGAAGTCAATGAAAAAGTTGACAAGGGCTTGTCATGCACTTAAGAATAAGTTTGGAGGAAGCAGGAAATGGTCAGTGGGTCCAGGAAATAGCATTTGCAGATAACACACAAGATTCCCTCCAGCAGAGGTGGGGTGTAGGTGGATAAAAGAGGAAAATAGAAACTGTTTGTTATTCATGCAATTGAACTTAAATCATCCATAATGCTGTTGCAGGCATCAAAGCAATTAACAAAAAATTGCCCCAAATAAAATAAGACCATATTGTGCCTTGCATATGCCTCTCTACATTTTCTCCTTCAAATCCAGGTGGTGTCTTTGGCTTTACTCAGTTTTTCTTGTCTGGAATCACTTAATTGTTACCCACATATGTTGAGACTTTTGTTTGTAAAGCAACAATATTAAAAATAAATAATATGTTTCAATAATATGCTTTTTAACATTTTTCCCTTTTCATTACAGGTAATACCAACCTTCAGACCAAAACAGGGAGTATCTCAGTAGGTAGGTTCTGCCTGCTCTCTGTCTCTTTTGCTCTTCCCTTCTCCTTTCTAAAAGCTAAATATTCACAGGGCACGTAAAAAGGAAGTGCTTTCACAAAGATGTTTTTGCCTCCCTTTCAGGAGCAGCACTGGTAAGTGTGGCTGAATAAGACCCTTTCCAAACTCAGCATTTTGTGGTTGGGTGAGGCACAGGATCTCACTTGACACTCAATAACTGCTGGACTTCGCACAAGTTACACTGAGTCTAGGTGTCATCTTTTAGAAAAAAATGGGATAAAAGGACCCAAGACAATTCTTAAGTCTACATCAAATACAGTTGTGCCTTTAATGTAATTCTCTGTTTTACATTTATTGCTATCAGTGATGAGCTATGTTTAATTTTCATATCCAGAAGCTAGTAATTGATGTATTACTTATTTGGGGAGGTGATGGGAAGGCTTGTGATAATGTCAGTGTTTTCAAACTATTATGCTAATAGTTTTCCCTTCAGAAATGAAAATAGCTCATAAACCTTTTTTTGGGAACCTGGGCATTTATGTGACAGGCTAACTCAGAGCTATCAGTTATGGTATACCTTATATCAGTGCATTTTATGGCACACAAACACCAAAGTGAGAAACTCAAATTCTGATTATTGCTATGGTAGAAAATTGAAGTAACAGAATCATAGACAAGGCTCAGTGTATTTTTTGAATGTAGAAAGATTTCCTCAGGACTTGTGTTCACTGTAGTCACTCACTAAACATATTTCAGGGATAATCTCTAAGAATTGTTCAGAGACCGTTAACAACTCTTCTTACGTTTCTAAGAGCTCTGTATTAACGTTCCTGGAAAATGAATGCAGACACATTCTTATGGGTTAGTCATTAAACCACAGAATTAAATTCAACTTGCTAGGCTGTTTTTCCTTCTCTTAAATAAACTCATAGGGTATGAAGAGTGTTGAGTAAAGGTTTCTTAATATAGGAAGTAGCTTTTTCCATCAACAGATGATGATTATTTTCCTTAACTAACCAGGTTCATCTTAAGCATTGAGACACATTTTACAGTTGAAGAAACTTTATTTTTCAGCTGTCAATTCTGACAGCACTAAGTTAGACTTCAACTTTTCCCAAAGAGCATTAAACATCCATGTATTTTTATGGATTTTTCTGAAGGTAAAAGGCTCTGAAGATCCAGACTTTCAACTCTAAAAATGTGGGAACACCTCCTGCTTGATCAGCTTGCTCAAGGCTTTATCCCTTATTTCAATTGGAAGGGACTTACAGGGATCATCCAATCCAACTTCCTGGCCATGAGTTGAAGTGTTTTGTTTGGGGACTCTTAAATGTTAACAGGCTTTGGGGCACAAGCACCTCTCTGGGAACCCTGTTCCAGTGTTTGACCACTCTCTGTAAAAAAATGCTTCCTGAAAAAGAACAATTCCCGTGCAACCTTTCACTGGACACCAGGGAGAAAAGCTCAGCACCTCCTTGTGCCCTTCACCACCTCAGGAAGCTACAGAAAGCAATGAGGTCACCCCCCAGCTTCCTTTTCTCCCAACTAGACAAGCCAGATGATTTGGCTGTTTGAGCTTTTTTGGAGCAGAGTAATTTATCAAAAAGAGACTAATGGCCTTTATAACCAATGGATGTAACTTAAAATTGGAGTAGCAAATAGATCATTAAGAGGTAAAAGGATAGCCTGGATAATTCAGTTAGGAAAGGTATTGTTTTCATGAGAGGTTTCTTTGCTTTGTGCATTGCATCATTTGTTCTGCCAGGTCCCCATGGAGATTATGGTCAGGACTGCTAAGGATTTTTCAGTAGTATGTGCAATTTAGTGAATTCTAAATAATAAAAAATAGTGAAGTCTATTTAGTGAATACATTTCAGTTCCTTATAATACTTTTCATATGACAGTTTTAGAACAATGAACTAAACCAAGAATATTTGCCAGTTTTCTGTCAATAAGAAATACGAGATAGCTAGCTAAGCAGGAATTAAATCTTCATCACACTTCAGATATGTTGGAATTTATCCCTCCTCCAGTCTGTAATCAAATCATAATAAATATTTTGTGTTCCTATAGAGATTGATTTTGTCACTGATTTGATCATGAACAAAGTCAGTCTCGAAGTACTATTAGGGAAAAGAAGTTTTTGCTTAGATTTAAGGGAAGATCACTTGTGTTTAATCCCTTCTTTAGTGCTTGGATGATAAAGTGAAGGGAGAAGTGATACTTAATGTTACCTTTGTAGGCCTTTCACTGATCTTTTTGTGCAGTCTTTCTCAAGTTATGTGACTTAGGTTTTATTCTTCAAGCTCTATTTAATTTTCATAAAACTTAACAAAGACATTTGACCTTGCCAAGGACATCTTGCTTCACTGTGCTCTTCTTTTCATCGTTTTTTTCTCTAGTATCAGTAAATTTTTAAAAAGCTAAAGCTGCTCAAGAGTGACCATCTGTTCCATTTCTTGTAAAAGGCTTTGTCCTTGTTCTCCCCCTTGAAAAACCTAGAGAAAACCTTTTCTCTGTCAGTCCTTAACAAACTCTGAATTCAAACTATATATTTTTTCCTTATTTTTAACTTCAGTTATTCACATTCATATCAACTAGCACTGGGTATATATATGAAAATAAATTGCCTGTCATAACCATAAAATATGTATTCTCTCCATTAGTATTTGTTATGTATTTTATCAGCCTATGCTTCTTAGTGTAGGTTAATTTTTCATTGTTGAAATATTTATTTATTTAGATTTGGGCACTTTTTTGTGCCTCATCTTTGGGGGTTTTTAATGCATTTTCCTTTTATTCTCTTTTATTTATTAAGAGTTAGAGACACAAACTTATAACAGCATCTTTATGGACTTCGCAGGAATTATGAACAATTCCGTGTTTCTTGGTATTCTTAATTGTATCTACACACTTGTATTTAATGTATCTGTAACATTCATTGCATAAATCATATTCAGTTGTTTCCATAAAATGTATTTCATGTTACTTCCATGGGTCAAAGCTTAACAGTTGTTTACTGCACAGTATTGTAGTGTCAGGTTTAGTGTTTGGTCAGTGCTGCCAAACTTCTTGGTGGTTTTGAAACTGTGCTGTAGTTTCTTCAGCCATAGGAAATTTTGTATTAGTGAGGTACTCTGGGAGTCAAAATCTGGCAAGTTGTCCTCCCAGAACACTGTTCTTCAATGGAAAAGTGTTCCATTTCCCTCAAGGTTGTTTTTGGCTCTCCTGGGGAGTCTGTGCCTTGGTGAGCCTGTCCGTACTGCCCTCCTGCTGCATCCTTTACTCCTGTTAATGCCTTCTGCAAACACAATCCAGTCTCTCACAAAATGGGAATTCTTTTTATTTTAATATTTATTAATTGAAGATCTAGGAAATAACATTTTGTTCAGTCTTGGAGATTCACAAAAGTTATCTTCCTGCTGGGAAGAATCCCACAGGAGGAATCTCACAGGCGCTGCTTTTTCATTTGAGGAACGGGAAGAGGAAGGCTTCAGTGGATCAGTGTTGTCCCCCTAAGGCACCATCAGATAGTGGGGTGTGTTTGTAGTTGTGCTCCCTGGAGAGAGCTGCTCTTCTGTCACAGGAGACTCTTCTTTCTTCCTAGAATAGATAAAGGAAGTTATTAGATGTTCTGTTTAAAGCAGAAGAGTTGAATGCTGGATGTTTCCTGTATCTGTTGCCAACAAAATCTCTGTCAGGATTATGTGGAGAGTTGGTAATTGGTTGTTACTAAATTTGATGGGGAATATCTGCAAAAACAGCTTTTGCATGAAAACTTCTAGTGATCACTACTTTAAAAGTGCATTAAAAACATTGATGCATGTCAATTTTTCCAGTTGTAATGACTTTAACTTTTCAACTATTATGAACAACCTTTTTAAAAGTAATCAGTTAAAATCGATGTTTCATTTTCACTTAGACAAGCAAAACTCTTTTTTTCAGATTTCAGATAGACCTTCTTTAATACATAAAGTCTTGAGATGTCAGAAGCATTCGCATCGAGTTCTAGCTATTAATGTTTTCTTTTTAACCAAAGCCCTTCTCAGTTTCTCAGCTAAGTATGGATTAGCTACTTTTTTTTTAATTACTTCCCCCTCCAAAGAAATCGACTTTAGCTGTGGGATAAAGATCCTGTTCTGTGTTTTTGCTGTTGTAAGCAATGCACTGATCTTTGGCATCTGTGCTTGAAACCTGGGATGAGAAAAGCTCCAGATGAGTTTACTTAGAGCTAAAACTGTATGGCAAGCACAAAACGTTAATATGAGACATCCTTGTTATGATTAATCAAGTTAATTCTCTCATTAATGCTTTTACTTTTTTAAATGGGAAGTTTCATTCAGGTTTTATTTTATTATTTTAGCTACTTCTAACAGTTTGACTGTTGTTTTTTTTCTATGCATATTCAGAAACCAGTCTCTGTCAATATCTCAGGATTTCTTGCCAATACTTTAATTTCTAGCATTGTCTCTAAAAATACCTCTCAGTAAATGCCTTTTGCTCATGTACAAATGTAATTTTTTATGCTCCCTGGAGTTTTTTTTTTTTTTTGTAATTTCTTTGCAATTTTGATTAGGTATAAGCCTGTTCAGTAGTTTGAAAGTAAACTCTTTGGGACTTTCAGTATTGTGTAAGTCTGTGTGTTTAAAATTGGAGTACATTGCAAATAAAGACTACTCAAGTGTACAACTAAAGCTTCTTAAAGACTTTCTATTTGTAAAAATGCTTCTTTGCAAAGTTTTATGATCATAAATTTCTGCTAATAAGGCATAAAAAAAATTCACGCCTGCCTATTCTAGGGCACAGAACAAATGCTGTTTGTCTGCACATATCAAACATTTGTTGATAATTCAGATGTAGTGAATCAGACTTTACAAAGCCTGTATTCAGTTATTCTGTGTAACAAGATGTTGCAGTGAACAACTCTGCTTGGTTTTTGCATGGAGTAGCTTTCCTGGGCAAAGTTCTTCCTGCACAGAGTCTGAGCAAATGAACTCTTTTGGAAACTAGAAGAGATCTTAGTATTCAAGTTTTGTGCTTGATCTTCACACAAACATAAAGATTCCTGTAGAAAGATGTGCACTGCAGTTGGCAACTGCAGAGCTACAGCCTGAGGACCAGAGTGTGCCCCAATTCTGGACTGAGGAGATACTGTTTTTTCAGAAACCTGTTATTCTAAGTGAAGGCTGACATTCTGTAAATTATTCTGATACTTCTCAAACACAGAAGAATTGATAAAAGTCAGTTTGAGGTATAAAGAAACATTCTGGCAAATGTTTAGTTGAAAAGAGTGAATGATACACAGCTTCTTTCTTTTGTTTTTTAGATTCATCAGATGGAAGTCTAAAAGCTTCTACGTATCATGGGACAATAGATGTTTATGTCAGTCAATTAAGAAAAGTGGATCTGAAATCCCAGAAAGGTTAGCAAACTATATAAAATATTTTTGTGGAAGATTCGGATGTAAAAGAGGAGATAAGGGTTTGGGGTTTTTTTTATTTTTTTGGGGTTTTTTTTTTGTTTGTTTTGTTTTGTTTTTTTTTTTAAATCGATCTGTCTGTAAAAATAGTCTGTGATTGTTGGTTACTTACTCTTTCCTTTTTTTTTTTTTGCATCATCATTGCAAGATGTCTATAAATACTTAAAACACAATAAGCTGTGTAAGAGACAAGAATACTTAAGATGGATTAAAAGTGTTTATATTTTTCAATTTTTTTTATTCTTTCCTGGCAATATATCCAGCAGAATTCTGCAGAGTTGACAGGGGTTACAGTATTCCTTTGCCTTGACACAATTTTCTCCATGATGCTATATGTGCAGTGATAAGTGACACGCATACATTTGTTTTTCTTGCCTTCTGACTGAAATGTCCTATTATGAAAATTTGAAGGCAGAAAAACAAAGATGGGAGAGCCTTACATTACCATTTTCCCTTCATTTTCTCTCCTGCTTACTCACTAAAATTTCTCTTCTTAAAAGAGAGTTAAAAGGTTAAAAGGTTTAGGTGTGAGTTAAAAGCTCACACCTAAAGTTAAATTTCCTAGTTTTGCCATTCTGAAGATATGATACTGTAAACTACAGAGCCCTGAATACATCTTGTTAATCCTAGTTTGGAAAAAAAACCCCAAAAAGCCCAAAATTCAAACAAACAAAAAAAAATCCAAGCTAAGCCAAAATGCACTACAGCATTTTTATTCTTGACTTCAATGTCATGTCAGGCACCTCAGGTGGTTTAAATGAGCATGGTTTTTGGTCCACTTCTGTCTCCTGTGAGACAATGCCTGTGCCCTGTTAAAACCTAACAGTTACTCAAAATGGAACTGATGGTGTCAATGAATTGAAATAATTTTTGCATCTTTCTGTACAATCTATTTTGGTTTCATTAGTGCAAAGAAATTTATTTTTATATTATTTCTTGGTTACCTTTTCTATCACTTATTTTGCTAAGTTAATGTCTCTTTGAGCTAGAAGAACAGAGGAATGTATTAATAGAAGCTAATTAATGTTATTTTGAAAATATTTTCTGGCATCTCTTCTGGCAGCACAGTTTAGTAAAGGCAAAGTTGAAGTTCTCTTGCTGTTTACCCTGTAAATTCAGAATAACTGCTGACAGCTGCAGTGTAGAAAATGTCCCATTTGTGATAAATGAGCTGCATGTGTGTCGGTTTTTATGAGTCATCACTGAGCAACTCTCCAAAGAGGACCCAAAGATGAGGACCTTTCCCTTTCCTATTCTAAGGCTTTTGTGTATCCAGCAAAATGCACGCCTAAATTATACTGGAAGTTATTTGTTCATCAGAACTGTCATAGGCAAGTGATTCTGCTGAGTCTAAATTGCTTAGCCAGGTTGTTTTCTGGTGCTACTTAGCTGTTATACTTACCATGTTCTCTTTAAGCTCCTGGGATCTATGTCAAGAAGCTGTTTTATGTTTTTCTAATGTGAATCGTGAAATTAAGCAAAAACTAAAGGAGCACATAAAAAGGAAGTGTATTCTGAATTTTTCAGCTTTTTGATCTAATGTGTAGGAGAGAGCTTTCAAACTTTGTGACTGAGTTATTCCAAGGATGACTAATGTGGGAAGCTTGGGGGCCCAGAGTCTGCCTTTGGTCTGATGCATAGATGTACATATTTAAGGGAAGCAGAAATCAGAATTTCTGCTTTTAATCTCAAAGTAGAATTATTCAGGCCACCAAAGCTGCAATTTTGTTGCTAGTGTACATTTTAGTGATGCATAGTCTAAACTGGTTCGTCAGCTGGCTCTAAGCAGTAAAGCAAAGACAATTGCCAGTGTTCACAGTAAGTGAGCAGTGTCTCATCCTTCCAGAGGAGCAATTCTTTCATCATGTGCCACGCAGTGACTGAGTTATTTGTCCAGTCTGATGCCCTGTCCTTGCACAGGAATTTCAATATGCAACTAGAAGATGAACTTGGTCGTGATACCTGTGAGATCTACTGCATTTACTCCCCTTGATCATTCCTGTAAAAAGATCCTCTATCAAAAGACATTGCTAGAAGTGTATGTCACTATTTATTTTCATGTCTGTGAAAGAAATACTGTGATACCATTTTCTATATGTGACATACTCTGTTTATGATAAATGGAGATACCTTCATTTATCCTTTCAGTGACTAAAAAAAAAGAGGTAACTGTTTCTGAAGACTTAAAAAACCCAACTAAGCACAACCAAATGATGATTTGATTCGAGTTAGTGAAATAGTGAACTATTTCATGCTTTGATCTCAGGGTTAAACTAACTAGCTTTCACTTAAATTTATACCAGGTTCAATTACAGTCAAGGTACCTGCGTCTCTCAAAGCCTATTTAGAGCTGTCTGGAAGAAAAGTGGATGTGAGCTCAGAGATCCAGTTAAAGGAAACACAGAGTGTCTCCAAAGATGATCATGTAACTCTAAGTGGTAAGGCTTACTAATCTTGGCTTCTAATAGATGTCTGTCTGGCCCAAATCAAAGGCATCTACATTTCTTTATTAGTTTATTGCCCTTGGCAGCTGCTTGTTTATTCTGCTTCACATTCAGATGTTTGCTTGTACTGTTGTAGTCCCCATGTTACTGGATGACTTTAAAATTTAATTTGCTAAATGGCTTGTGAATGCAATCAACTTCTAACAAAAGTCTTAGAGCCAAATTCCTCCTTAGTGTTAGTCCAGTGAATTTGTGGGAGATAATCCAGGGATGAATTTGACCCATTGCTTTGTTGGCTTAGAAAGTCACACAGACTTTCCTGGGTAATCTATTATATTAAAAATATAATTCTTTTAAAAAACCGTCTGTTTCTGAGTCAAAGGGGGAAATAAAAGAGATATATGACATATTTATAAATGTACAGTGGTGCAGAATAGGCTGAGAAATGATGGGTAGGAGATGAGAAGAGCAGAAGAAGCCGGAGCTGGAGGACTAGAGAGAGAGAGAGAATACATGGAAAGGTGCCTGCAATTGCTGGAAGTATTCTTGTAAGGCATTTAAAATTGAACTTAAAATCTCAGGTCTTGCTGTTTCCTGCTTTAGCAAACAGTCATACAATTCACTCTCAGGGTGTGTATTTGTCTCCCCCACTCCAGATGTGGCTATCTAGAAGTTAAATCTGTTGCTTGTACCAATTACACAATTTGCTCTAGAGAAAACATTAACTTAATGTGTCTGAGAGCTCCAGCATTATGTTTGAACGTGTTATGTCAGTGTGACCTGATGTGAAGGCAGATTGGGTAAGGCTTTGAGTTTTGTTCTGGTTTTAAACCTAAGAAAATATGCACAAAAACTCTTTTCCTCCCCCATGTAAGATGGTAATCTCAAAGACAGGAAACATTAGAAGTGTAATTACATAATTTAAGTATGTAGCCTGCTTATCTATCTCTTCCTGCCTAGGAACAGTAACCAGAACTTAAATTTAGTAGTGGTTATTAAATACAGCTTCTTTAAAAACCATAATTAGAAGTTTTCAGGCTAAAAATCCGTGGAAGGACCCCAGATTTTAGCAGGACTCTGTGGAATTAATCACCTCAGCAGTGAAACAAGACTTCTTCTCAGTGAATGAGGACCACTGGCCAATCAATCATCTTGCTACTGTGACAACATGAAACATAAGAGTGGTGTTTCAAATATACACAGCTGAATGACTTCTCTGGTTTCACAACCCAATCAGTGTTTATGTAGGACAGTCATCACTGAGGCAGATGCAATTTTTCAACCCACTGTTCTGTATGGAAATTATCTTTGCACTTGAGGCCAAAAGCAACTCTGATTAGTTAACTCTCAAATATACACGTCCCAAAGGCATAGAAATCATCAAGAATTATGCAAAGGCAACAGCATTAGGCCAATGATTGTCAGTTGTTTAAAAAGCAGTTCAGGCATTACATAAAAAGGGAGATACTTCCTGCTTCTATTTCTCTTCACCTTATGGTGTATTCTTCCTGTGGGCAAAGCATTTGCCCCCTCACTGTCAACAATTGCTTCTTCCTAATTTTGTAATTTTTTTGTATAAGTAGACTCTTAAATAAATGAAAATCATTTAATATAGCTTCTGTGTCCTGAGAATATTATTCACTGTTGAAGTTTCAGATATAAGGTCCATAACTATCCTGCTGCTGTGACTGAAGAAATGTAAAATAGAGAGTGAAGAGGGGCTTTGCCAAGTGGTTAAAAATTGTATCACAAGAGCGTAGCAGTTTAGTAGTTTTATGCTTTTGATTTTGAACATTAGTTTAAAACAGATGATTTTTCAGATAATCCAGTTCTTGTGTGAGTAACACAGGAACTGTGACCTTTTAGGAAGCTTTACTGACCTCTGGGAATATTTGAAGGTGTTAGAGAGAAGGCTGTCCAGTGGGAAGATGGGGCAGAGTTCTGTGACTTGGGTAAACGTGCACATAGTCCTGCACTTTCCTGCTCTGGGAAAGCCTTCCCTACTGCTTTAGAGCAGTTATCATGTACATCATCACCCCCACTTCCACACTGAGGGGGAGTCAGTCAGTACACTACAACCCCCCAAGGACTCACATCCAGGGTTTTGGCCAATAGCCAAGGAATAGAGTGGGATCTAGTGAAAGCAAGGTGATGGAAGTCTGGAGTGAGTGCTCTAGCGACAGAGGGATGAGAGCGTGAAAATGTGTTTTGTTGCTTTGGGAAGAGAAGGGACTTTCCTGCAAAATTGAGACATTTGCTGAGAAAGGGAGGGCACTAGAGAGCAGTGACAGGGGGTTTGTTCTTTGCAGTAATTTGCAGGGGCAAGGCATCTGTTTCCATTGGCATCAGTAGGTATTTTAGAAGTGGTATGTATGGTATAATGAAATGTTACGAAAACAGAGCTCATGCTAAGCACTGGTCCAGCTTCCATTGGTGGAAGTGTTTGGCTGGCTTTAGTGCTTCAGCAATTCCTGTAATTTCTGATTGTAATCATGTCAAGATGTTCTTTTTTTTCCCTGGCAAGAAGGGAAGCCCTTACTGCTCAATGTCTGCCTTCTCCCTGTCTCCAGGTCTGTCTGTGTTCTTAAATCTTATGCCTGTGGAGGTAATTAGCTATAGGTACTACATGTGGTAAGAGAAAGAGTAGCAGGCTAAAGTGTTAAATATTTAAGCAGAAAATGAACTTAGGAGACTGTTATGTCAAAGGGGTTGCAAATGTGTTGAAGGTCAGGGTTAAAGTTCATATAATTTTGATTTACACTTTTTAGGCCATTTTCCAGTAAGTTAAGTTCAAAGTACAAAGGTAGGAACAATTACCTGTGTAGAACCAAGAGGAGCAATATTTAAGTAATATCAGGAAGCAGTCGTGTTACACCATTGACAACAAACAGCATATTAACATGATTGTTCTGTAAAACTCAAAATAATCCTTTGGCTTTACATGGCATTAGTAATACTTTGCTGGAACATGTCCAGTTTTGACTACTGTGCTTCAAAACTGTACAGTTTCTAAAGGAGAACATGTGATCAGAGTCCAGAAATCATGATTAACGAGAGAAGACTGAAAAGCTGTGGTTTTGTCTCAAAAGAGAAGACAAAGATGCAGAGAAGATGCATTTTTCTAGTACATAAGAAGTTGCTACAGAGAAATAAAGAAATAAATTGTTCTGTCCACTGGCAATAGGACTAGAAATTATAACTTGACCTTATGATAAAGGACACTTAGCTAAATAGCAAGGTAAACTTCTTGTAGCACTTGTCTGGGGGGGCAGTAGGACTGTCAGTACTGCAGATTGTGAAGACCAGGTGATGTGAGCATCTCAGACCAAATTGCGTGATTCCCTAGGAGAGGCTTTCAGCTCTGCTTTCTGTTGTCTCAGGCTGATGTGACCATCTGCTCCCACCCACTCCACAGTAACAGAGGAAGGGTATCAGGCATGTGGGTGGATGGGGACTGAATGAAATGCAGCCACTGGACACACTTCAGCCACTTTGGTTGCCAGCTTGTGTGCTGACCACTGTAAACTTACTGGAAAAAAGTCTTGCAGTCATTCAGAGACTTTGTTTGAATCCTTGTAGCTAATGGTGCCGATTTCCAAACCTAATTGTTTGGAAAATAAACCATGCAAATCTCATCTCTGAGTGGTGCTGGGGACTCACTTGATTTTGGGTGTTTCTCCATCCCTGCCCCACTTCTAGTGCCAAGTTCATATCCAGTGGCAACCTTTCACCTGATGCCATCTGCTTGGTGCTGAGTAATCTTTTAACTTTGGAGTCACTTCATCTGGTTTGCAGCAGCTGTGAGAATTTCCATGGTAAAAGTTCCACCATGTCCCACCATGTCCCAGGTGCTCCTCAGAGACTGTGGATGTTTGTGGTTATTGTGTCTTCCTGTTCTTACCTTCTCCACTGGCAAACCTCTTTGTATTTTGTTGACTTTATACAAAGAGCATATTCTTTGGGAGTTACTATGTTCTCCCAAGTCGAGACATACTTGTTCCCAGTTGTCAGCATGATAACAATTGTAGCAGTTAACAGGACTTTAAGGTTTTGGTAGTAATCCCATCCTGACTACAGCACAAGAGCTTTGCTAAGCCACCTGAGAGCAGTGTTCCTCTGAGCCATGCCTCTGGTCACCGTGCAGGTAAAAGGACTCTCCCATGTTAACTTATGCCTTCCCTCAGATGTGTGTACAGGACGTGGAGAGGAAATCCCCCACTGACTTCTCTTTTTCCCCTGTGGAAGTTTTCAGGTACACATTGCCTCTACCTTATGGGTGGATCGAATATCCAATTATTCTTTTAATACTGCAGAACTTCTTGGCTGGCCACCTTCTTCCTGTGCCTCTGGAGAGTCAGCCTGTCTATAATTACCAGATTCCTTTGAAAAGATGGGCATTGACACTACTGTCCTATCTCTGCCTTTTCAGGTTTCTCTTACTAACGTGCTTCAGATCTTCTCATCCTGCCTGGTTCTCCCCATAGACAGTGGTGAGGAGCACTTTTCTCCTTACAACAATCATTGACTCAGGCATGTACTGAAATATTCCGACTTTCACATCTGCCTGATTTTCCCTGCTGGAGCAAAGGGGATCTAGACAGATGTTTCCTGCCATCAGGAATAATTACTTCTGACTGTTCACTGAGTGAGTCCTCATACAGTAGTACTGGGAGAGCAGCCTATGGAGTGCTGTGGCCTTCCTTTTAGGATTGCTTTAAGGCCAGTGTGCCAGAGGGGGCTGACTGCATTGAGTCTCTTATACCATGCACAAAGCTTTATGGATGGATGTTTAAGAGTCTTCATTATGAAAAATTCTATATTGTTTACTCCAAGGTAATGTTTGTGGTTTTAGCTGCCTGGAGTTCAGGGGTTGAATACAAATACAGCTGAAGGGGCAGTGAATAACATGAGACAAGCAACTTGCCTTTAAAGGGAAATAACAGAAAGAGCTTGTATTATGTCAGTCTGCTGAAACTTCAGGTTTTATCTGAAGGTTACCAGCTGCCCAAGTGTAGAGCTTCTTCTCCCACTGTGCAGCTGTTTGGGTTTTTTTGCAGTCAGCATTACAGTTCTGATCCCAGGAGTAACACTCTCTGCTGTCATGCCCCCCCCGTTTAGTCTGTTCTCAAGGCACTTTAGAACTTTCCTTCTTTCTTAGAAGCAGTTTTTATTGACTCTTGGCCACTAGAACTGAGTGGGAAGAGCTTTGTTTTATAATGTCCCTCTACACACTGCCCTCTGTGGAGCCTTGATCCTTAAGCAATATCTTAAAAAAAATAAACAAAGACCCAGGTTGTATCTGGAAAAGATTACATTCCTTTGAGTCAAATAGAAAGTTCATCCAACTTTTCTTAAACACATTAGATGAGATGCTATCCTACAGATTTTTATTGGTTTCAGCTTGCATTCAACTCACGCTGTTCACAGCCTTTGATATGTCCTGCAGTCCTAACGCTACCAATGAACAACACTTAAAATATGATCCTCTTCTTGTGTTTTGTGGTATGGAAATAGAGCTCTCAACTTCTCCAGTCTCCAGGAAGGCAAGTAAATAAACAGTCAGTACTTGACTGTGTAAAGTTTTGCAAAGGTGTTATCTTCCTTTAAACACCACACACTGGGGAGGAGGAGAAAACCCAGCCTTTCTCCTGGGCATTAAATTGAAAAGGTGGCCACGCAGCATAATGGTGTATCTGCCTTCTCCTGAACTCATGCTGCTATCTTGACTGGTAGGTTTTGAAATTAATTTTTCCCCCCCTCATTCTCAATCCAGGAGGCTGTTTGCTTTTGTGATTTAATCAAACTAGCAAAGTCTTCCTCAAAATCCACTTATTTTCTGCTGGTATTTAGAGTACAAGCAGTGAGT
The DNA here is from genome assembly GCA_013398615.1 of Brachypodius melanocephalos. Lineage (NCBI taxonomy): Eukaryota > Metazoa > Chordata > Aves > Passeriformes > Pycnonotidae > Brachypodius > Brachypodius melanocephalos. The sequence goes on along the minus strand of VZSR01001299.1, from coordinate 7,104,109 downwards.
ACAGTTAAGACCCAAGTAGTCATCAAAAGGTCTCCAGCTAAACCTTGTTGCTTGATTAGTGCCTCATACACAAAGCTATTTAAATATCAGAAGTAACTTTAAACCTCCTCCTAGTGATGGGCTTAACCTTAATATTTGCCTCAGAGGCAAATTTCCAGAAGTGTAAGGAGCAAAACTTATTCCTACATTCACGTAGCAAAAACAAAATGAGAAACAGAGCTCAGACAACAACTCAGCTTTAAAGTGGCTCTTGTAAATTTGTTCCTGTGTTCCCTAAACCATTCTTTAACTTTTTTTTGCCAAAGTGTAAGCAGTGCCTGAAACCATTTACAGTGCTGATTCTGTGCTTCAGTAGTAGTTTCTTGTGGAAAAGTACAAGCCATAGTCACAAAAACAGGAGAGAGAGGAACTGGGACCAAACACTCCAATATGTTCTTTCTGGAAATATATCTCTGCCCTGCATTTATTGTGTCTTCTCTCCCTAGGAGAAAAAGCTATATTTTTAGTGTTCTACAGCTCTGTTAAAGGATCAGCTGAAGTTCTCCTTTATACTTTGTTGGTTCAATTTCTAGTCACCATGAGGCTGTTTCCTGTTTAAAAACCAGATTGATGAAATGTTCTAAATGCTATCTGTGCTTAAAAGACAGATTGTTTTAATTTTCGTTCTGTACTCTCTGATACAATACTATTGAAAATCAATGATTCAGGAAACTTTGAGGAATTGAACTTTAAAATTTTAATGGCTTCCATATACAACACATTTATCCAACTTGGTGATTTATCACAGATTTAAGTCTGCAATTAGATGGAGAGTAGATCTGTGGATTCTGCTTTACTGTAGGAATGATGCTGACACTGAGTGTGAGTGAGACTGCTGCTGTCTGGAGCAATGAGGAGTGCAGAAATTGTACTGGGATATCCCCGTGGAGACACCCGAAGGCATGTTGTAGTCTGATAACAAGGGGCACTGAAGTGACTCTGACACTGTTGGACTCCTCTGAGAACTCAGTACTTCCAAACCATACCTCAGCCTTTTGTGAATTGCTGTGGGTTTGGCCCACAGAGTTAAATGAATCCCACTTGGAGATGCTAAAGCATTGAAACACTATTGAAAAGTTCTGGCACACAGGCCTGAGTTGTGGAAACAAATGCAGTGATGTCAGTTGGAGTTTTGCCACTGTTTCTGCTGTGGCCAAAATTTAATTTCAGCTGTGTTACAGGTCAGAGCAGAGCGTGTTTGCAAAGTTGGTTCAGAATCTGCTTCCTTGCCATCCCTCTTGCTATTCTAAGCTCAAATTAATTCTAAACTTAGAATTCACACAGTCAAATGAACACTAAAGTAATAATAAATGATATTTTGTAAAGATAAACCAAAGTAAAGGTTGCTCTTGTGATAAAGGCACTAATTTGGGATTCTAAAGATCCCAGTTTAATTCCCAATATGGACACAAATCTTTTGTATAAATTTGGAAGGTCACTTGTTCTCTCTTGGCCTCAGTTTCTTAATTATAAAATGAGACTGAGTTAAACTGTCTTCATTGTTACACAGTGAGGTTTTCAGAGCATGACTGTGAATACAAAGTTTATTCAAAGAGAGATACCTCAGGGTTGTGGGGTTTTTTTAGGCTATTATCATAAGGAAATAGTAATAGTAGCAAAATGTCTGGTCATCTGGACAATCAGGTCTTACAATGTCTCTTTTCAGTGTTTACAATAACAATTACAATCTTTGAAATTACTTGGCCAAATTAGTATCTCATGTAGAGTCATGGTTTAACCAAAACTGGCTATTGAGCACCAGGCAGCCACTCACTCCCCACCAATGAGATGGGGGAGAAAAGCAGAAAAGTGAGAAAATTCATGGATTGGGATAAAGAGACTTTGAGATTAAGACAGTCTGATGGATAAAGCAAAAGCTGTGCACACAAGCCAAGCAAAATTAAGGGATCCTTTCACTACTTTCCAGGGCAGGCAGGTGTTCAGGCATCCCCAGGAAAGCAGGGCTATATCTCATATAACAGGTACTGGGTCAGACAAATGCCATCACTCTGAATGTCCCCTGCTCCTCCTTCTGCCAGCTCTAATACAGAACATGACGCCATACAGTTCAGAACATCCCTTTGGTCATTTGGGGTCAGCTGTCCTGGCTCTGTCCCCTCCCAGCTTATTGTGTGCCCCCAGCCTCCTTGCTGGCAGGGCAGTATTAGAAGCAGAAAACACCTTGATGCTGTGAAAGGGCCACTCAGAAATAATAAATTTTATATATTGTCAACACTGTTTTCAGCAGAAATCTAAAACATCCTAGCTAATTAAAAAAAAAATGACCCTATCCCAGAGAAAACCAGTACATGTAGGGTTTGTGTGGCAAGGTTTTGGTAGTGGGGGGCTCTAGGGGTGGCTTCTGTGAGAAGGTGCCAGAAGCTTCCCCTATGTCCTACAGAGCCAGCACCAGCCTGCTCCAAGGTGGACCCACCACTGGGCTGAACCCATCAGTGATGGTGAATAACAAAGGGAAAAAACCCTACTGCACACCAACAGCTGGAGAGAGGAGTGAAAATAAGTGAGAGAAACAGCCCTGCCAATATGCAGGCCAGTGCAGAATCAGGGGCAGGAGGTGCTCCAGATGCCAGAGTAGAGATTCTCCTGCAGCCCCTGGTGCAGCCCCCGGAGGTCTGCAGGGGTGCAGAGATCCACCTGCAACCTGAGGAGGACTTCATGTCAGAGCAGGGGAAGAGCATGAGGAGTTCTCCTGCAGGGGAAGGAGTGGCAGAGATAATGTGTGAACTGACCAAAACCCCCATTCTCTGTCCCCGTGTGCCTCTGGTGGAAATGGAGAAATCAGCAGTGAAATTAAGCCTGGAATGAAGGGAGGGGTGAGTGGGATATGTTTTTAAGATTTGGCTTTATTTCTTATTACCCTTTTCTGATTTGATTTGGAAAAAATGAAATTAATTTTTTTTTCCCAAGTCGAGTGTTTTCCCTGTGACAATAACTGGTGACTGAACTCTCTCTGCCCTTATCTTAACCTATGAGTCTCTTGTTATATTTTCTCTGGCCTGTTCATTTGAGGAGGAGAGTGGTAGAGTGGCTTTGTTGGGTACCTGACATCCAACCAGGGTCAACCCACCATAACACATTTCTTAGCTTAGAATAAAAAGTGCAGTACTATATGATAAAAACCACTACTCTATTGTAAAGATGTGTTATGAGAAATTGGATTAATGTAAAAAAAAACCGTATCAAGAAGGAAATGTCAGAAGTGTTTGCTAAAAGTACACAAATTCTACCAAATAAAAGTGTTATAAGTGCTTCCAGGGATCTTGGAAAAATATGACAGTGTGAAGATGATGTGCCTACTGTGTGTCAAATTAAACTGAGACATCTCTCTTTTCCAGGTCACATGAATCAAAAAGATGAAAGAGACAAATGGATTAAGGCTGACGCACAAAATGGCAAAGTGTGTCTTAAAAGCCAAAGCTGGATCCAGTCTGTCAAGCTGAAGAATTCTTAAAGGTGAAATAGGCCAAAGAGATTAAATCAAGAAAATACAAAGGAACATTTCTGTAAAATTATGAAACTTTTTGGATGGATATTCTTAATATAAAAGAGAAACTTATTAAAAATGAGAGCATTTTAACCCAAGATTTGCCTATGGCAGTGCTGGTGCTAAACAGTCTGGTTTACTCTTAGTGCCTTTTAGGACCGAGATGATCTTACATGTGTAGACCTTATATAACTTGATCCACTTACCATATCAGTTTAAAAGCTGGTAACTTTCAAACAAAAGTTTGGAGTTGTCATTTAAAAAAAAAAATCAACATTTCAAGGTCACATGATTTGCAAGCTCTGTTATACTTTTGAATTAAATGTCTCAATACTGTGGGAATTCTGCTGGTTTATGTAAAATGCAGAGAATTTTCTTCAACCAAATTGTATAGGAAAGAATCACTTTCAGTGTAGTTCTTATGTGGTCTTCTCATTTGGTCTTTGAACCCTGAGCAGTTTCTGCCTAGGTGATGGCTACTCTCTGTGTAAAAATACTTCTGTGAAATGGCAGAACTTGCTCCATGTCATCCTGAACCTCTGGTTTGTGGATAAAAATAAGAACTCCAGCTATGTCTACCACTGCTCATCTGCAAAGGAAAGCTTTTAAAATAAATAAAAGTGCAATGGATCTGGCTGATTTCAAGGAGGAACATTCCTCCAATTGGACTTCAGGGGCGAGTCCACATGAACAATCCCCTGCAGGAAAAGCTGCCCTGGAAAGGAAGTGTTGTCCCAGTAACTGAGAACTGGAATCTCTGTGTTTGCTGCTTGTGCAGTGAGTTAGATCCACTTGGAGCCCTGTCCTGCAAAGCTCCTGGGGACAGGAGGGCAGAGGGGGGAGGTGAGGCACAAGGCCTGGCCCCATTTTTGGGGAGGATTCTGTGTTACTGTCATACAAGCACACAGTAAAGTAAATGGAGCTTTTAAAAGCCTTTCCGTACCTCTCTATGGCACCTTATAAAAGCAGTAGTGAAATTTGTGTTTTAAGCTGAAATGTGAGAATCCCTGCCAGCAGAGGGAATGGTGAGGAGCAGCAGAGAATCCAGACTGTCAGCTCAGGCTTTAAGTTTTTTATATATGTGTATGTTCTTTAGGTCATAATGGTACATTATGAAATTAACTTCTCCTTTGCCACAGGATTCCCCAGGAGGTATAATTGCCCCTGGCTAATGGATTTCAAGAGTCAAGGGCAACATATTTACTCTAATTCAGGGTGGTTGAAAACTCCACTTCCTGTTTACTGTTGTGTGTACTGCTTGTTGGGATGAGGTGGGCACTGATGCATATGACAAATTATATGTATTTTTAATACAAACACTAATATATTAAATATTTCTAAGAGTATTACTAAAGGCATTACAATATTATTAGATGTGAGCTATTATTATACATTTTAAAGTTACAAAATTAATAAATTTTAATGGTTTTGGATATCCAGAAAAATATTTGAAACTGATGTTTTCTGTGCTCTGCTGCAGCCAAAGTGAAAAAAGCACCTCAAAATCCACACCACATGAAAATATAAAACAGTCTAGTAGGTACTTCACAACATTGAATCCATTTAATGGTCCCATTATTCACCTGAAATACAAAGCCTGTCAGCCTCTGAGATTAAGGTTGTGGTTTTTGGGACTGCTGCATCAGCAACTTAAGGGAAAACATCGTAAGAAAACATTTGTTATTCGTTCCATATTCAAAAGAAAGCAAACCTAGGCTTTGAATTCATCAATTTTCTAAATCTAGCAGAAATTAAACATCAGTAGGAATTAAACAATCTAGTAGGATTGTTAGTTACTCGCTTAAAGAAGTTTAAATCAGCCAGCAGAAAAATTGTGCTACCACTAAAGCTACTGATGATATTCATTCCAAGCTAATACATGTTGACACCAGCTAGAAAGTTAATACAAAGGTCAAGAATGAGTTGAAGGAGGACAAATCCTTGGGAGTTTCCCCAAAGGCATTGAACAATGTCCTGTTCTGCTGTAATGAGATGAAACTGTATTTTCCTCTAGACAAGGGAGGATGAGTAGGATGTCAGCAATTAGAGTTTGAATGGCGAAGCCCTTATGTGCTCATATATCTTTTTAGTCCCTTTGATGAGAAGACATTCTTCTAACTGGAGTGAATTAATACTACACTTTTTTCATCTGTGCTCCCTTTAATTTGGTTCTCCTGCTCTCACAGTTGCCAGCCAGCCCACAGTTCAGACCTGCAGACAGAGACATCAGCTTGTTTAGAGAGTTGGATTCAGCCCAAGAGGTTTTTATGAGAAATAGGGCTCTGGGTGCACAAGTGACTGCTGAGAAGTGGAGAACTGGGCTTAAATGTATGGGTGTAGTTGTGTATTAAGGAATCTGTAGTCACTACCTACTCACTGCTCTCAATTCCTCAAGGGTGTACTTGATGAGTACCAGCCACATCAAATGTGAAGTTCTCTGGGAGTCAGAGGAGGAGAAGACCTTCATGGCAAACAGGAACCTCAAACACATGCAAATTTATTCATTGCTTACTCTGCACAGGGACTACAAAAACTTTCATTATTGAAATACGGAGACAGCTTGAATCAACATCTGAGAGTTAGCAGTGCTGTCTGAGTGCAGCTGTCTTGCTTGAAGGCATTCATACCCCTGTGAGAAAGGTTTGCTATGCTTCCTCACTAATGCAACAAATGGCCTTTTATTAAAGTGTGATTAGTTTTAAGAAAAAATAACACAGCGGTCTTTTCATGTTCTAGTGAAAAACCCTTGAACTGTAGAGATGTTGCAGAATTTCTTCATTTTTCATTTTGAAGAATTTGTTTTTTCAGGCTCTGATCTGTGTTTTTTGGTGAAGGTGGTTATGTTACCATCCCTGTTACATCCAAGCCAGGAAGGAGGGTCATGTTTCTGTTTCTTAAGTTCAGCTTTGTATTTCAAGACAGCTTGTCTGCAACAAGAATTTAAAATAATAATGACAAAATAAATTTTTTTCAGAGGCTGTTTTTACAAACACTAAAAGCAGTTTAATGAAGAAAAGCTCCTTGTTTTAACTAAAGCTATCAATATAATAAGGGTGTTGTGGAAAGTAAACCAGAAGATAATTGGTTATGTCATAGAGTCACAGAATGAATTAGGTTGGAAGAGGCCTCTGGAGAGTGTTTCAACCTGATATTGCTTTAAATGTATCCAGCTAGACCAGGTGAGTCATAGCTTTGCCAGATGAGTTCTGAATATCTTTAGGCATGAAGGTTGCACAGTCTCTGGGATCCTCTTCAAGAGTTTGACCAGCTTCCTGGTTAAAAAATTAAAGTTTCCATGTAATCAAAATGTAATCAGAATTTTACTTATGCCACTTGTCCTATCAATGCACCTTTGGCAATGGTCTGGCTCTGTGTTTTCCTCTGTATGCTCTGATGAGAGTTAGAGACAGTAATAAGGTCTCCCTCATCTTGAGCCTTCTCCTGGGCCTTACCAAAGCAATTCTCTGAAGGTTCTTCACACATCACATGCTCCAGCATTTTAATGACCTTGGTGGGCTTCATCCACACTTGCTTAGTATGTTAGCGTCTGCCTGAACACAGATCTGAGTAGGTGTTGCCACTGGAATAATAACATTCTCTTTGGCAGAAAATGTAAAATCAACCAAGATAAATAAGCCAGCTACATCCAAAGGTATTACAGCATCTCCAGGGTGTTTTCTCATAGCTCTGTAGGAAGGTTATAGTAACTGTGCAGATCCCTCTCTCTTCTGGTTGAACCAGTGTCTGTGGCACCTCCAATCATTTTTACGCTTTCCTCATTCACCTCCTGCTTGCTTTTTGGCCAGCCTCTCTCCTATAGTTATCTTCTGTCACCCACCTTTATTTAACATGTATTTTTTCAGAACTGGAATTGAGTACACAACAGGCAGTGCTACTGGCACTGGCCCTGGACCTGCCCCACGCTGTTTTTTGCAACTTCTGTGACAGCTGAACCAGAAGAGAGTTACCTGTGATGCCCAAACCCACCCATGACCCATCTCCCGCAACATTTTGTGGCCACTGCCCTTTTGCAGCATTAGAACACAAAACTAATAAACTAGATCGAAATTTGAGATCAGGCCTCCTGAGTGAGACACTCTAAAAAGAAGAAGAGCAACTCTCCTTTCTTTTTCAGCAGAGTCAACCCAGCAGTTTTCGTTACTTTCCCAAGTTGAAGAAACTGAACCCACCACTTTGAGTCTTGTGAATGTCTCTTTCTTTCCATGCCTTGTGTGACCTGGCTGCCAGCCCAGCCCTGCTGAGCAGAGCACCCTCCTGCCCAGCCTCCCCCGCCACCAGCTCTGCACTCCAGAAACCCCCCTGTGCTGAGAAACTCCAGTGCTCCTGGGGAAGAGCCAGCTCTGCATCTCCCATCCTGTCCAGGAGATTCAACCTGATCTGGTGTGTCACAGCCACAGCAAGGCAATCTTTCTCCCTGCTGGCCAACTCCTAAGCCTTGGAAAAATATTATATACAGCAACCAGACAATACTAGAAAAAATCCAAATTGAAGTACTTGGTTATCTGCCAGTAATGGTGCTACAGTGGTTTTTGTGTTTGTTTCCCAAAGTGGAAGTGCTGGAGATGGTTACAAGAGGCAGATGTGCCCAGCTTGCACCACTACAACAGGAAAGGGGAAGTGGGCAGGAGTGGAAAAGGGACAGAATTAGTGAAGCAAGAAGGGCTTGTTTTCAACCACTGCAGGATATTTTTTTTTAATAAAAAGTCCAACACTGACACACTCTATGAGCCACATGAACACAAGGCTGCATCTGTTTTTATATTAGGGAGGCCTGTGCCATTGAGGAATGTGTGCACAATTTATATGAGCTATAAGCTCTGACCTATAAAAAATCAACTCATCCAAGTCCAAATTCCTGTTTTTCATGGAAACTGCGATGTATAGCGGCTGTCTGAAGCATGTATAAGGGGGGCTGTTACAATTTTTTTGGAAACTTATGATGTCCCATTGCCTGGAGCTACAGCTGAATGGTTTGCCAGAAACAGCCATTCATTAATCATCAACACATGGTAAAAAGATTGTTTATTTAAGATATACTGTACTATGACAGAGCCTGTTTATTTTATTTTTTTACTGGTTTATTTATTTACTGTCTTAAATAAGCACATTGATGAATAAAAGTATTTCAGCCAATAATTACAGTTATCTTTGGTGAAACAACTATCTCTTGGTATAAGTCAGACAAAAGTACTGGCCCAAACACTCAGGCAAAAGTACGGCCCAAACACAGAGCTTGAGCAGCTCTAGAATACCTAATTGAATCCTTACTCAAAGTTTGAATCTATTTTACTGAGGGGGGTAACTGGGAAATACACTTCTGCAACATGATCTGAATCCTGAGCCATTCCAAACTTCAGCAGTTTTCCAGAATTACAGAATGTGCAGAGTTGGAAGGAACCCACCAGGATCATCAAGTCCAGCTCACAACCCGGCACAGCACCATTCCCAAGAGTCACACCATGTGCCTAAGAACATTGTTCAAACGCTTCTTGAGCTCTATCAGGCTGGTGCTGTGACCAGTTCCCTGGGGACCCTGTTCCTGTTTGGCTGAGTACATCATAATAAAAACCAGAGGTTTTGAAAAAAACTTTTTGAGATGAGGTTACAGAAACCAATCAACAGTAAAAAGTAATGGAAAACAAAAGCTCAAACATGAGAGTTTATAGTGCAAGTACAGGAGAAATTAAGCAAGTGGAGGCAGGGAGCTAATGGAAAAAGCAGGAAGTATCCTGCAGGCACTCTACAGGTTACAAAATGTGGTAAGATTACATAGGATCTAAACTATTCTGAGGTCCATGTCAGCTGCAGTGGTTCTATCACTTATGGCAACCAGGTCATGTGCACTCAGTGGCTGAAACAGCACTCCAGGAGCCTCTTTGTCACTTCCAAAAAGAGATTTACCATCAATGAGGAGACAGTACTGTATTTGTTTTGCTTATTAAACAGAAGACTTAGGAGTAATTGTTTCTGGTCTTTTACCAAATCACGTGTAGGAGGTCTTCATTTCTGATTCCATGTTTGTTGGATCTTTCCTGCCTTGACACCTAAATATTTGGATAACACCTAAGAAATTCTGCTTTTTCAGGGAAAAAAGAGTTCTTGCAATCTCCTTTCTAACCAACAGCAGCAATCAGACAACAACAACAAACAACAAAACCAACCAAAAATTAAAATCTTCTCCAAATGTCAAATGTATTGTGACTATTAAGACCTAATGTAATTTTTGTTTAAAAGGCAAAAATTGTAAGAGGAATTGTTGATGAGTTACTTGTTAATAATAGTGTAGTCATGAGTTTAGGAGAAATGTTACCAGTTTTATGTTGGTGCAGACAAGAAAGAAGGAAGCACCTAAGTTTGCTCTCAAAGAAGATCTTTTGGAGGAATCAAATGTTACAGATGATATGTGGTTTGGGGAAAGCACAAGACTACTTGGCCTCTCAGTGACACGTTTCCCTTCTCATTTTGCATCTAGAAATGTTAACATAGAATGTTTTACAGGGAACTGAAGTATTTCTCTAAAGATGCTGGTGTGTTATTTCCTGTAGAAGTAGCCTTAAGGAAATCAAACTGAAACAACCTTTTCCTACATTTTAGAAAGCAGTGAGTTAAGTTTCTTTTTTTCTAGCAGAAGAAATCACTTGTACCAGTACTATGTACTTCCATATTAGATTATCCATGATTCTTTCTGCCATTTAGAAACTGGATTAACTGAAAGGTCATTAGCCTTTGGGTACAGAAATATGCAGCAGGATATCAGGCCACAGACTTTTTTTTCTTCTAACATTTATTAAATCTGGAAGCAGGGCAGTATTTTGGCAAATATAATCCCAAAATCTACCTGATACTGGAAAGAATGAACAATTGAAAGCCCATAACTGTTTCCTATGAAGCTGCATTGGACTGAAACTTGAAGAACTTTGTGGCTCCACATGTTTTCTATTTTAATCTATCAAAACAGTAAAAATAAAAAAAAAAAAGAAAAATAATGTGGCACAATACAAGAGATATGACTCAATATTTGCAAGGTTTAGTCTATTAAGAAATGTCTGCTAGGACTGGTTAGTGTTTAACAGTAAATAATGGGGAATTCTTTTGGAACAATAAAGTAGTATTTTATGCCATGGATATTTTAGGGCAACTTTAAACTAAAACCATATTTCTTTTATTGCTTATTTAGAACCTAAGCCACTAGCATATTTAATTCTCCAGATGAATGTGGTTTTTACATAGATAATATCTTCCAACTCCTTAAACAGGGAATTAAATGTCTCTGCTATGTAGGTTTCACACCTGCAGAACATAAATTACACCTGAAACCAGCCTTTCCCTTCTGTGAAAATCTAAGAACTGAGTATGGTTTTAAGAGCTGGTCTGAAAGCAGAGAATGAGGGCCCATTGTTTGTTTTTCTGACAATCTGTTGCTTGTCATTCATTACTAAAACCACACAGGTTGTGAAAGAAACACACAGTTTTATAGAAATATGTGACAGCGACAATACTGCCATTGCTTTTGATATTGAAAAGCTACTGCAAGGTAACTGACTCTAGAATTATGCCATATTTTACTGTGATTTTGATGTAGTTATTGGCAGAAGATAAAAATTTTATCATCTTTGCCATATTGGCCTTGAACTGCAATTTTAAAAATAAGATTTTCCTAAACTGGGAAACATGCAGGATGTGGAACATATCTGAATCTATCTGTGAACTCCCTTTTATCCTCTGAATATCATTCCATCTGGATGCAGCCAGATGGATATTGTGTGGCCTGGCAAAGTCTAGGGTGGGGTATCTTTGGACATGTTGGAAGGAACAAGTAAAATTTGGGACTGCATTATTCTGCATAATCAATCCACCTAGTTAGTAGGTGTTGTCCTAGACTCAGATGGTGCAGGATAGGAGTTTCCTATCACTGAATATATGGTGTGGAGGGTTAGAGATAGGCTGGCAAGGAAAAGAACCATCCACTGTCCAGAAAATGAGACTCAAGAAAATAAAATTGGCAAAGTTTACCTAGTTCTAAACATCACAAAAAGGGCAAAGATAACACTGGGTGGAGATGTGTGTCTCGGTTGCTTTTTTGTTTTGCAAAGATGTGTAACTCTCCAGGGTTATCTTTAGAGTAAAAATAACTGATTGGGAAATTCCTTGGCTGAGTTAGAAGAGTTTAATCAAGACCTTTGGAGAACCCATTGCATGTGGGACTCTGAGGCAGAGGCATAATCCTGGGTCATCCCAGGCCGCAATAATGCAAATGGGTTTCTGAGAAGTCGTGTCAGCTCCTTAATGTTGGTTAACCCAACATAAATTGGAATTTGCACAAATTTCTCTTCCTATTACATCTCTCTTCTACAGGAATATGGATCAACCAGCAGAATCAGAAAAGGCTGACATTCTTGCTGCTCTAAATAGAGATATGAAGTCATGGAATAAACAAGTCAACAACAGTAATCCGGGAATAAAAAAAAAATCTCTTGAGGCTTAATATAAGGAAAACTGTCAGAAAATTGTGCAGAGATTAAATGACATATCTTTTTTCAAATACTGCTGTTGCATACCAATCCTTCACAGCACTTTCTGTATCTAACAAGTGGTTAATTAGACGTAGAGGTTTTAAGGAGATGACATTGAGAAAACTACATCTGAGAGAAGTGAAGAAAATAAGACCAACAACAGCAGAACTGTTTGTGGTAAGACAGGGAAATAGTAGAGGATGGTTTGGAAGGTGTGAAGCACACTGGAAATACCTTTTGAGTTATTAAGCATATGTATTGTTCTTATGGTCTCTAAAGCAACTATTAAACCCTGGAATGGCTTAGCAGGAAGCACAGTACTGGTCCTGCTAGTACAGAGGACCAGTTACATAGGTGGAGCTCTCCTAGTATGGGTTGTCTATATAGGATGACATAGTATATTTTTTACTCTCATGAAGTTTTATTAAGTTATATACTCAGATATATCAACTATGTCTAAACTTCAGTTCCTTTCCAGTTTCAGGTGTTCTAGGTGTACAGGGCTGGTCTGCAATGCTCTTAACCCCCATGGAAAGGTGGTGGACATTGAATCCACAACTTTGGAGACTCACAGGTGAGAACTCAACTCTCAACTCAGTTCTCCCAATTTTCAAGAAGGGTAAGAAGGAAGGCTCCAGCAATTACAGGCCCTACAGTCTCACTTCAGTGCCTGGTAAAATTATAAAGAAGGTTATTCTGAGAGTAATTGAAAAACATTTTAGAGACAATGCAGTCACTGGGCACAGCCAGCATAGGTTCACAAGGGGGAAGTCCTGCTTAACCAACTTTATTTCCTTTTATGACAAGGTCATCCACCTAGCTGACCAAAGGAAGCCAATAGATGGGGTGGGTTTGGATTTTAGCAGAACTTTTGATACTGTCTCCAAAAGTATCCTGGATAAACTGTCCAGCACTCAGCTGAGCAAGTCCACAATACGCTGGATGAGCAACTGGCTCACAGGTTGGGCTCAAAAGGGTTACAGTAAATGAGGTTATATCAGGTTGGTGGCCAGACACCAGAGCACAATTTGTAATGTTTTTATAAATGATCTGGATGCAGGAATTAAATGTAAAGTGTGCCAATGATACTAAACGGGACTCCCTGTGGGGTAGAAAGGAGCTGCAGAGAGATCAGGATAGATTGAAGAGCTGGGCAATTGCCAGCTGCATGAAGGAGCAAATACTCAATTCTCCACCTGGGATGGGGTAAACCTGGTTATGCATATGCACTGGATGATGAAAGGCTGGAGAAAAAGCCCTGCAGAAAGGGATCTGGGAGTGTGGGTCGAGGGAAAGTTGAATGTGAGTCAGCCAGGAGGGCCAAGCGTGTCCTGGGGGCATCAGGACAGGGCACCAGCTGGGCAGGGGAGGGGATTGTCCCACTCAGCTCTGCACTGGGGTGGCCTCACCTCGAGTGCTGGGAGCAGTTTTGGGCAGCATAATGTAAGAAAGACATGAAAGTGTTAGAGACCATCAAGAGAAAGGTGACCGAGATGGTGAAATATTTGAGCACAAGAGTTACAAGTAGCAGTTTATGTCACTTGGCTTGTTCAGCTTGGAGAAGGGAAGGCTGAGGGGGATGTGCTGACCAGTGATAAGGCACAAGCTGTGTCAGGAGAAGTTCAGATTGAACTTTATGAAAAAGTTCTTCAGTGAGAGGTTGGTCAGTAAAAACCAACCTGGGAAAGTGGTCACAGCAGCACAGCTCAACTCGCTTGCTGTAAACCCTGGTGCATTTTGACCACAGGCACGCAGCTACTGCCCATATACTGACATCCAGACAACACCCCTCAATGGCTGAGAGCATTAGCCCAGCCTGGTTTTCTCATTCATGTTCCCATGTATCCTTGAGGTAGCGTCCTTTATCTGCAGAAACTTCCCTAAGAGGACATAGTCTGCCATAAAGAGAGATGGAGTCTGTATTTCTCTTCACTTCTGGCTGACACTAGAACACGTAGAGAACCCCACCAGACCACCTAAGGCAATTCCTAAGGCACCAATGTGGACACCCCCTAGATAAAGAAGCTAGATGGCTCAAGCCAGATACCTAGCATGGCACTATGATGCCAGTGAAGAAAAGAATCTCATGTTTTGGGGTTTATAACCACCTCTGAATTAAGATTAGGAAATATTTTCTTGGTAATTTTTCTACAGTACAGTTGCTTACAGCGTTTCCAAAGATATTTCAGCAATTGTCAGTAAGATGAATACAACCTGGGTTGTCCAAGAAGGGGAGATAATGGCAGACTGCCTCCAAGTATTGGATACATGTATCAATCATCTGTAAATGAAGCAACAAGAGCACAACTGTAGTGTCTGAATGGTAGGAAAACTATGTTTCAAAATGGAAGTAAGGTTTCAGGCACAGCAGATGTCTGATTCTCTGCAAGAGGCTTCACAGAAATTGTCACTTTCTAAGATTAGGTACTAGTTAACTGTGATTCCAGTCTAAATACTGTGGGGTTTTTTCACCTACTGAGAATGGTTTAACTTTCCCAGCCATATATGTGCATGCAGCACATAGAAGCCTTTGGTACTTGTGCTATTGCACTGCTCTCTTTAAATTATTAGGATTCACTTGTGTTACTTTTAAAAGTCAGTTCTCTATTACAAACGAGTGTCTCACACAAGACTTTTTGAATGTGTGGTTGGTTTTTTTAGCTCTGAAGCACAGCTGCTTAGTTTCACCTCACAAGTCCACTCTTCAGGAACTGGTACTCATTGCCATTAATGCTGGAAGTTGCATTTGAGTAAAACATGACACACAGAGTCTTCAAGGCACATAAACAGCCATGCAAGCTACTAATTGCTCCACTGACCTCAACAAGAACAGTCAAGAATATGTTATGCACATACTTTTATTACCTTGTTCATTCAGGACTAAAAATCAAGAGGGAACATAGTAAAAAACCTGTTAAAGATATTTGATTAAAATCACTGGAGTGGGGTGGTAGAAAGAGAGATAAAGGTTTCACTTGTTCTAAACAGCCAATCTCATGAGAATCTATAAGGGACAAGGAGACAAGATAAAGCTTGGGCCTGGGGTTGTGGAACAAAAAGTTAGCACACTATCTCATGATAGTCCTCCTGGTATGTTGAGGAATATATATGTGCTTTGCTTATTGCAGATCTATTTAGAAGCTCAATGTTAAGATCTGCAATAGATTAATAAGGAGATCAAAATGTGATTAAGTAGATTAATATTCTTATTAAAAAAATAGAAGTTGCTGACTCTGAAGTCAGTAACTGGTATCAGATGCATTTAGAAAAATCTACATTTGTCATATATTGGATCCCATTCCCTTTAGAGGACTGAATGACAGAATTCATTGTTCATTCTATTGAATCATCAGAACTTAGCTATTTAAAAGGCTAATTCATTTAACTAGAGATTTATTTTCAGTTCTTGCTGTATTTTTTCATATGTAAAATATTTCCCACAGTAACATTATTTTTTTCCAATGAAATAAGAATTACCCTGAATCAGGCTCATTCCCTGACTAAGGTTCAGAACAGAACTGCTGAATATTCTATACAATCAGCATTTGCAAAATTACTTGTACCTGCCCTAGGTATACAGAACTGTGACATGGAGACTCACAGCACCTCCACTAAAGTCACTGGAGTTTGTTGAAAGGCAATTGCTTTGCCTCAGAATATTGGATTAAAGTCATAAACTCTTCTAATTTTAGAGTAACCAGCACAGCACATTCAGAATATTCTTAATGTACATATATTTCTCCATTAATTTAATATTTTAATAGTATATATTAATGTTTCTATATTAATTTTAAAATTCTTTTTCTTAAAAATAAGATACCTGATATTGCAGGATGCCTTAACACATATCCTTTGGAACAGGTTCATTCTGACTTTAATCTCCTGACCATTTTTAAGCAGTTTCAGAGTGGAAAATATTTCTTTACTTAGCAGCTGGATACCTGCAATTTACACTACAGACTGCCAAAGGATTTGTAAGACCCATTAGCTTTAACATCCACAGGTGTACCCATCTCATTTTATGGAGCTGCAAGCTGGATTCAAGTCAAACAAACACTTGTAAACTTACGGGTTGGTTTATGTGGAAGACTCTCAATGTTCTTTTCTGAAAATAGTAGGGTATTAGCATTTAACAGATTGGCTTTATAACTGTTTAAAGAAAAGATACCATCTAGGAACAAAGTGTTGGAAGGGGATTACTAGGTCACTGAGTTGACTCATTTTTTCCCACTTGCAAAATACGACCCGGTCCATTCCCTTACCAAGAGCCATACTAACATTCCTTGACAGTCTGCCCCATCTCCCTCTTCCCAGAAAGCTGTTTCATGATTCACTGCTGTGATAACCAAAAAATCTCCCAACTGTCAACCTAAATGTATTTACTGACATTTCATGGTGTTTGTTTTGTTTTGTTTTCCTCTGTTGGTATGAAATGTGTTGGGCAAACGTGGCAGACAGGACTGATTGCAGCACTACATACCTTCAACTATTTTGTGAAGACCTCTGCTCACAACTTCTATTACTACTGTCATTGTGGAAAAACAGATGAAAAATCTATCTAAAATAGCTGAAAATCTATCTATCTATCTATCTATCTATCTATCTATCTATCTATCTATCTATCTATCTATCTATCTATCTATCCATCTACCCAAAGGATACAGGAGATTCAGACCCATGTAGACAATAATTAATGGTATACAATAGGTATCTTTAGGATATAAACTAAGGGCTAGTGTAAGATAGAGAGTGGCCTTCCAGATCTGAAACACAGCCAGTGAATTTTGGCCTAGAGGCTGAGAAACTTATGGACATTTATTTAGAAGGTGAACTACTTGATCAGAGAATATCTAAATTTAGGGCTGGCTAATTAATCAACCAGACAAATCAGTTGTGCAGGAGGCTGGGTTCAGCCACTGCAGGGAATGAGGGGATGTGTGGGGGACTGAAAGGATAGTCAAGGGTTATGGAGATGAGTGTTGGTGAGGAGGAAGGTAGGGACAAGTGAAGGCTGCAGACTTATTGTGGAAGGAAACAGGACATGGGCATTTCAGTGGGGAAGAAAGAGGAAAACTGGTTCAATGAGTGGCAAAATTTTAAAGGATAGTTGAAGATGAACATTTCCAAAAGTAGTAATAAACTTGTTCATTGCCATGTGATAGTGACAGAAGCAACATTATAACTTTTCCCATGAAATTTAAACAAAAAATGAAATCAGCATTTTAAAATTTGCATTTGGATGCTTATTTTCAAAATGAAGCAAGCATTTTGTTTTACTGTTAAAAAATTTAAAACCATATAAGTAATGAAATACACAAAAGCCAGAGCTATTAAGTCAGGAAGTACAGGCAAGGGATATGGAATTTCATAACAGCAATAATTTCAAAAGGGAACACAGTCAGATACAGCAAAAAGATAATTGAAATGCAAGGCTTTAGTCAAAAAGAAATGATACAGAAAATACAAGAAGCAAAAATGCTGTAATAGATGTTCTTGGTAAAGAGGAACTAAATTTCACTATAGATGAATCTTAATCTAATTAAGATTAAATAATTTAATTTCAACCCTGAGTGCTTCAGCTTTTAGGCCCCTCTTGTATTTCAAAGTAGCCACTGCCTTGCCATGTAAAGACACAGATATTAAGTTCTAAAGCCCCAGTTTATGCTTTACCTGGGTTCAGAAAAAGCATTGGAAAAAAAAATGAAAATATCAAGACTAATTAAAACAAAGCCACAATCCTTTCATAGCACCTCAAACACCAGAACCTGGGGGAGTATTTGCAGGAAGTGGTATATAATATGAAATCTCTTCTCTCTTCACTCTTCTTTAGACATCAGCCCTGGAGAAAAAAACTTTTACCTGATACAGCATGGACACCTTTATAGTGTAACTGCAACCAAGAAGAATGGCAAATACTCCCAAGAGCCAAGTCTCAAATCTTAAAACTCACGGAAAAGCAGCTGAATTAAGCCAGCAGGTCAAATTTCTGGATTAAATAGTAAGTAATTCTTTGCAATAGCAATCCCAGAACTGTCACCCTATTTCTTATACATACCTTTGGGCAACCCACTGTGTTGACAGATGTCAGTCTGTGGCAGTGAAATGTCATTGCTTTCACAGCTGCATCTGCCAGCTGAGGGCAGTCAGAGACATGGCAGTGTTCCAGGTATTCTGTGCCCTCGCAGAACTCAATTACAATATGTGTACATCAATCCTTTGATCCACTTCAGTTCTCTAGGTATCCTTCAGCAGTAGTGAAGTCATTCTGCTGTTGGCTGAGAATGTCACTAGAAAAAGAAGAGATGCACTAAGGGGCTATTTTCAATGGCTTATATATTACACTGTGGGTTCATTAGACTAACATTTATGTAAATTCCACTATATATATTAAAACATGTTGAATTTGGGTTCTCTAAATTAAGCACAACCTAGAATGTAAAATGTGCTTAGAGAATCAGGCCCAAATACATTCATTCTACCGCTCTCTGCAAATGCCCATTTTTCTTGAAAATGGCCATAATGCCCATAATAACTTTTTTCTCTTTCATTTTCTTTCTCTTTTTCTTTCTCTTTTTCTCTTTCTCTTTTTCTTTCTCTTTTTTCCCCCTACTCTTTTAAATGAACAGAAAACTGTATCTTTATAAATAATTTTTTTTTTTGGAAGGGAATGGGTAAGAAGCTCAGGACTGTCACTGAAGAGTTCTGGGTTCTGATTTGCTCTGTGGAGTTCAGGCCAGTTAACTGTGATACTGGTTGACTACAATCTCTATCCTAGTTTTTAGAGTGAATAAACATTTGCAGATCCTAATGACTCCAATTCCAGCACCTTTATAACTCAAATACTAGCTTTTTCATATATTCTGTAAAGCAGATAGTCTTGGAAAGTAACAATGGAACTCCTGTGAAAGGTCACATGGATTCTTAAAACACACTTCTCCTTTGCACTCTGAAACTTTTTTTACCTTTCAGCCTGAATCTTTTTCAAGACTGAAAACCATCACTTCTAGGCCTACAAAGAAAGGTTAGATCTTCTATTGAAATCTTCTCTGGAATCCTCTTGAAAAAGATGCCTAAAATCACATTTCTTCACTGATATCTCCATGACATGAGGATCACAGGATAACCTGCATCTCTACCAGAGGTTTAGTTTCAGTCAGAATCTCTCCTCTTCTGTCAAGGAAGCCTAAAACTGGTGAGATGCCTTGAATGTGTCACTGAGCTCGCTTCCAGGCCTGCTAATCTTGGCCAAAGGCCAGAATAATTTGTCATTTACTGGAACAGCAATTCTACCTCTGCAGGGAAAACAAGGAAGTACACATGGTAGATTGAATAAAAACCACTGGTTGCCTGAAGCTTTTCAAAGCTTTCAAGAATTAGTCCTGAGTTAAAAAAAGACTAAGTAACACGTGAATAAATAAAATGTGTACACGCACACAGACACAAAAATGCATGTATTTATTATGCACAGATGTTATGTTTATTTATTATTCTGAGAAAATTACCTCTGCAGTAATCAGACTATTACCACTAACACACAGCTAATTTTCCCTTATGTTAAATAAGAACTTGCACAATAAGACAGGGTTGACCACTAGAAAATATTATTTTTCTTATGACAAAAGATTATGTGTTTCTGTGTGATTTTCATGCATCTTACCTAAAAAGATGCAAAGAAGCTTATCAGATCTGAAATTTGGTTCACAGAGTGTTCATAATTTTAAGATTTTTGTGTGTATCTTCATTCTGGTTTCATTTGCTTTTTGTCTATTGGTACAGCTCTATCAAGGCAGTTCTTCTTGGGCTTTGGGTCCTTGTTCTATTTTACAAAATATTAGCGTGTCAATGTTTGAACCTAGAACTGTTTAAAGTGGAAAATTCAGAATTTATATTAATTGGCTTCTCTAACCTTCCTATTTCAATCTTGGATTTATGGGCTGTTTCTCACCTGTAATACAGAAACATTCTACACCCAGCAACTAAATGTTTTTTTATCCATGTGCAAGAGAAGCTACACTCCTTTCAGAATTAGACCTCAGATGTGATGACTTAATCACTACATTCTCAGCTAGGGTATGTAACACAGGCTGAAGCCAAGATTTCAATGCCTGTTAGATATGTTTATCTTGTTTTTACTAGCACAGCTTGTCTACGTACTTATTTAAAATATCCTTCAAAATTAGGTTCTGAATTTACTCTTAGCTTTAAGTCTACCCTTATATGGTTTTGCAAATAGCACTCAGATTATATTTGCAATCAAACGAGATGGAGCTTTGTTTGCTCTCTTCATCTCTGTATCCCTGGTTCCATATCTATAGAGAAAATAACAGAAGAGGTTGTGAAGCTAAATTATGTTTGTAAGACATTTAGACACTACAAAAAATCAGATGCCAGATGAAGAAAATGTAATTTTCTAACTTAACTGCACAATTTTAATTCTGCAGAAATAAGGCCTGAGGACACACACAAACATCAATGGAGAGGTCAAATACTAAACTGCTGTAAATTAAGTGAGCATTGTCTGAGTTATGTATGAATGAACAAGGATCCTATTTTCAAAATATGGGGTTTCATAAATATTTACATACTGTTCTAATGCCTGGGAAGAGGCAGTGTGATTACAATAGGATTACTCTCTGCAAGTTCTCCATAAAATCATATCCTTAGATTCAATTTACAAAAGAGGACTTGTCATTTTGTTTTGAATTACTCTGTATCTCTCATTCTTTTTCCTGCCTTCCCTAGATGCATGAAAACAGGGCTTCTGCAACTCCTACATGTGCTCCCTGCTGCTGCTTTCTTCCTCAAAAAGTTCAAATTCATTTGGCACAGAAGGAAAGCAGAAACACTTCTTTTTAATAGTCTTTTTTAAACTTACTGTGTGTAATGAGACACCTGAAATAGCTTCTTAGCCATGAGCATGGCACAACACAGAAGTGAATGTTCTCCTCTGAGAGCAGCAGCAGTGGCACCACATGACTTTCCATGAGGTACACAAGATGTACATACTTGGTCATTATTAAAAACATGGAACTCTACACAGAACATTCATGAAAGACAAGTCAGAACTATTCCTAGAGAAAGCAAATGGCCTGACGTGTATGTTGGGCAACAAGATTCAATCCAGATGCAGCTCTTGTGGCACAACAACTGACTCATTTTTACAATATATGGCCATAAAATGATGGATGTTGAAGATTTATAGTGGAAAAAATGTATAAGCTGAAGACTGGGATTATGTGATGCCATTGGCTGTACCTGCAGCCTTATGATCTGCAACTGTTTATGGGCATGAAACTGATACTATTAAAAAGACATGACTGAAGCTTTTCTGTTATATATAGTTAGGAACGATTCTCAGTTACAAAAAAGGAAGTGTTCTTATTTGGATCTCAGTTCCTAATGAGACGGATCATTCTTTCTACTACTGTAAAGTTAGTGTTTATTTCTACTAGTGTTTATTTCTCATACTGTTTTGAAATATAAAGTAAAATAAAAATACAAATAAATCTATGCAATCATATTGAGTTTGTCAAATCTCCATAACAATTTTGGTAAATTTCAAGCAACCTGTGATAAGGACAAGGAATTTCACAGTTTAACCATACATTTTGGAAACAGCCATTTCCTCTTCATTCTGAATTTTCAAACTAAGTTGATTTCACGTCCACTAGATTCTGCATGGGCAAAAACCTGCTCCCTATCCACCCTTTTCAACCCACAATTGAACAGATCTCAGGCACATGGAGCTGTAGGAATGAAAGGGAGGAATTTTTGATGTAGAATGGTGTTATGAAGAATGAAGGATGACATGCAGAACAAAACAAGATTAATGAACTAGAGGGGCTTCTAGGGAATACCAAAAAAAAGAGGCAAAGTTTTTCCTGAATCCTGTTGTCACTGAAGTTTTTGCATTTTGATATAGAAAGTTCCAATATTTTTCCATGGCAGCCAAGGGCTCTCATGTCCTAAAAAAATCCAGAAAAATTAATAGAGAAAGGGACAAAATCTATTTTCCTATCTCTTGAGGAACAAAGAAACTGAAGAAAGCTGGTGTGGTGTGAAACACTTCCACCAGAGAAACACATTTACAGATCTCCAAAATTTGGGGTTGAAGAACTTTTCACCTTTCCCCCCCAGCCCCCGCCGTGGGGGGAATGTTGTGTTTGTTTGTTTGTTTGTTTGGGTTTTGTATTGGAAGAACAAAATACTACTTCCTAAGACCAAATGTCTTAAAATTACTATCTTACCATTAAGGGCTTTATGGTTACAGTTGTGGCACAAGACAACATTTAAAATGGTGCTGTCACACCCAAAAGTGTATGAACAACTCTCATATTCAAGACAATAAGGAGATGAAAACTTCGGTGAATTCCTATTTCAGAACCACAAAAGTATCTAAAGATGCCTGGTGATTTTTACTGCTTCTACCCCAGGAAACTGGGCAATGTTCTGATCCTAAATGTTCTAACTTGAAGGAGAATTAAGTGCCAATTTTGTAAAATTCATTTTGATAATCACAGCAGAATATCTCTGTACTTCATATCAATAAAGTAAATTTTAATGGGAAAAAAAAGTTATCACTTTATTCCATGTGGTTAGTAAGTTATCAACAATTAGATAGTGAACAGCACTGCCTAATTGTAGGCAGAGAGGAAGTATCATCCTGAAAAGATAAGCACATATAGATGTGTCTGGAACCCAGATGTGGACAGCATAATGACAATACTGGAAGAGTGCAGCTGGAGTTCAAATTTTGCAGATTCCTGAAATCTCACAAGCTGAATAGATTAAAAAATGGAACAACAAAAGAGGTTTCCAATCCTGGCTGCTTATGAAAACACAAAAATTTGCATTTTTCTCAGCAGACGCAGTTATCTGGTGAAAGTTACTTTCAACAGCTTCATGAAAATCCACAGATTTCAAATTTTTGACCAGAGTACTTCTATTCAAGACAATAAAATAGTTATGTGCTTAAAACTAAAATGGATTTATGCCAGAACTTGAATTTCTTACAGCAGATTGATGGTCTGGTAGTTGTGATCTCAAGGACATAATATCTTCTTGCATTTTTCTTTACTTAAAAGCAACACCACTTTAATGCACTTGCTAATGAAATACTAAAGAATATAATAAAGATTTTTTGCTACATGACAATTAATGCTGCTATCACTTAAAAGTTAATTTATAACCATTTAATATGACTAAAGTGACATTAAATCACAGAAAAACTATTTTTTATAAATGCAAATCAGCGTCTACATTGAGACATTTTGTAAACAATTACAGATTTAAGGAAAAGAGTGAAGACTTGAAAGACAAGGAATGTCATTGAGACATAAAAAAAAGAATATCATTAGGACATTACAGTAAAAAACCTATGAAACTTCCATGTTTCTGAAAAGAAACCTCTTCAAACAATCTCTATATAGGAAGCTTAATCTATATGAAATTTTTAACTATTATTTTTGTATCTTACTTACATACAAAGGAGTCAATTATCACGAGTTTTATTAGACTTCCTGATTTATTCCCTGACAAATAACATCAGGAGTTGCCATCCAGGATATTGACCTATTTCTGGAAAATTTCATCTTTTATACTAAATCTCCTCACATTCATGGAAGATATGGTTGGAGCTATCATTTTGGAACTCCTGGGAACAGATGCTGGCAAAACAAATACTGTGCAACACACAGAATAGGATCACCCACTCTCCAAAAACCTCTCTCCTTTGGTGTCAATAAATTACTCCTGTATCTTGGATGCATCCTCTGTTGCTATGGAGAAAGGGAAGACTTTGTCCAGCATCTCTTCCGTAGCATGGTATCATTTCCATTTAAAAAGAATCCTCTTAATCCTCTGCAAAAACTGTTTTTTTAAGTAATTTTTATATTTTTGTTCTTTTTCAGTTACTTTCTATCATAAAGCCTACAGACATTTGCATAACATAATTTATTATTATTTCATCATGGTTTCTGTAGTGAGAAAATGAGTATTGACTGTACCACTTGGTGAGGGTCTTCGCTTGCTAGAGACAAAAGCTTTCTGAGGCTATGACACACCAAAGAATAACTCTTCATTATTTCTGTTCTCATGCTGATAGTCTCTGCCTTTCTACTGCAGACTGCAATGAATGCACTGTCTCTCGCTGACAATAACCGTGTACTGGGGTTTTTCCAGATTCTTCTGAGATTTCTGTTCACATATCTCTTTGCAACCTTCAAGGTCAGCATCTATAATGTATCTTTGTGTTCCAGAGATATATAGATGCTACTTCCTGTTCATACTCCAAACCAAACAGATTGACTCCAAAGTGACTCCAGTCCTCAGACAGCTCTTAGGAGGCATCTCCCACTGCCTATGTTTGAGCCATTTACTATTAAATGACTCAATTTATCCTCTAAAATGCTCAAATTTCTGCACAGATTATCTACAGTCAAGCACCAGTGTCATGGATTGAACATTAGAAGAGAAGAATGCAATTCCTACCATGTAGATTCATTTTGCCATTAAAAATACATATGTGTCAGAACAAAGTTCAGATTCACATAGTAAAATCCTCCTGGAAAATGGGTAAATTCTTATGCATATGTAGCTCTATTGTACCTGAGCTAATATAAAGGCGGGCCAGATCTGTTTTCAGGAACTATAGGGACATTTTCTTCTTGCAGTGTAGAAATCCCCTGTATAATTCATGCCATAAAATTTAATTTCTATACCGAACACATTTTGTGGTTAGACCAGATCATAGCTTACAAACTCTGATTCCCGATGTTTCTTGAGACAATCCAGTTGACAGGGATTCCATTGTAACAAAATATCCTGTAAAAATATCAAGCCCGATTTTCAACATTGCTGAGTATTTTTAATTGCAGCTGACCTGCTTTAGGACTCCAGGTGTTGGCATACCTGGCATTGATCACAATGATTCCATTTTAATATTTCCTATTTTTATGCAGCATTAAGTTTCTAAGTCTCCAGATTAAACTCTCTCCTTCCCCATTCTCCTAAGCAAAGTGGAATTAGGAGCCCACTTTATATATTTTAATTTTTCTTCTTCCTGCCTTGAGAATGCGTGGGATTTGTCACATCCTTTCCTTTGGAAATCAAATACAACTAATTCATTTGCAGTCTGTAGCTGGTTATATCTACTAGACACAATGATATCTTTTTCTTAACTGTTACAAGGCTATTCCTCAGCCCTACTGGCATAATTTTCTAACAGACCAAAAAGTAAAGCCAGGCTGTGGATGCAAGTCAATGCAGATTCAGGATCCCACTAAAAGTGCTAAACAATCTCTCCAGAATTTTGTGGAAAGTCAAAATGCCACTTTTTTTTTTTGGGGGGGGAGGTGCTCCCTTATTTAGAAAATTATTAAAATATTAGTAAATATTTATGTTGCAGCCTGGCCTTCAGGACCAGTTAGGACCTGAAGATTATCAACACATAAGAAATTAAAATGGAGCTGTTTATACATTCATGAAACCTCTACTCTGGAGTAGTGATTACAAAGTGATCCTCAGCTCCAATGAGTAACTACACACACAGCAGCAATTCAGCCAGAAGAGAGAATGCAATTAGATAATTACGACAGAAAATTTCAAGAATGACAGTCATTGCAGAAGAAAGTGAAGAAGCAGAGAATATTTCTCTGTGTACTTTGTACATCCCTTTATCTTTGATTTCAGAAGCGTTTCAGAGTTGTTCCCATTTTTAAATTATTGTATGTATTTTTTAACCTTTCAGGCTATTTTTTTTTTCTTTCTCATTATTATACTGCATATAACTCACCCCTGGTATCAAGCTTGCCTGAGCCTATGTCAGGGCATCTACTGTTTTTGTTGCTGGATGCTTTATGTAACTCAGGACTTAGCTTATTTTATAATTCCTTGCTGTGTTTTTCTGTTTAAATCCTGCTTGACTAAAGACATTTCCTTCAAATGTCCTGACACTTCTATACATAATTACTTTTCTAGTGTCCCAGGAATATGGGTGGTCCAGGCCATATGCATCAACAGCTTGTGTTGGAATGAGGGAAGTGGGGCAGCTGCAGGCTCTCAGGCTCACCCTCAGAGTAAAGCTGCCAGAGCCTTGTCATGTGCACATGGGGGAGAAATCAAGACATTTGAACAAACATATGGAGAGTGTGAGAACAAAATTTGTGACCAGAACTGCTTCTCGAACTCAAGGAAGCAGTTCCAGTGAGTCTGCTTTCATAAGAGAGACAGAATTTGGTCCTAAGTGCTAAGGTTACTATCTCTGTAATAGAAACTCAGACCCCTTGCCTATATTGTAAATAATTTTTCAGTGATATCTGAAATTTTTGTAACGTTATCTCTGCGTTCATGGTTACATTCACCATACTCACAATTTAAAACACTATAGTCCCTGTTGCAAGGAGTTTAGAGGAACAAAACCTGAGGCAAAACAATGAGGGATGGAAGGATAGCTAGAGAAAAGGAAATTTTCTCAAAGATATTAAACTATTTTTTTTTCAAAGAACTCATTATCTTTGCTCTGTCATTGCATTGTTGCTTTATTTTTTTTTAAAGTAATGTCTCAAATGTGCAAATCTTTTAGTTTCTAAAATTCTTCTAAGTTTCCTATAATTTTAAGAAACTAATCTCAAGTACTTAAAAAACGACAAAACCAGATGTCCTTCTACTATCCCAAAATGTTACTGAGATGTAAAAAAGCATGTGTTGTTTAAAAAAAATCCATTTTGAATAGAGAAGGAAACATTTTCTGATATGTAAAATGATGAATGCTAAAATTACAGAGCGATAAAATTAATGTTTAAAACATAATTGTGTGGATTTTTAATTTAATGTTTTGTATTTTCTGAGACTAAGAGAAATATAATCAAAGCCCTAATGAAAAAAGTACAGAAACTTAATTATGCCACCAGTTCCTCATATGCTTGAAGTTCACTTCCTTTTCATTGCATATATGGTTTTGATAATGAATGGTCTTATTTAGCAAGATGCTTAAGCACACGTGCAACTTAAACATGACATGAATTAATTCCCTTTTTCTAGCTAGTGTTCACAAGTTTCCCTAGGCATGTTTTACCATGCAAAATGTACAACTTCCTATGCAATATCAAAATCTGAACATATGCAGTGATTACTTTTACTCGATTTCCAATTTTCAGTTGAGAAGTGGGCTCAGGAGAAGTATACTAAACTTCTCCAAACATTAGGCTTTTAATGTCTATGTTTGAAGAAGCAACAGAAGAGAAAGGCACCAACACTGAGGGGAAGACTTCATTTTGATTAAGTCAGTCATACCTGAGACAAAAATATATAGGAAAATATGGCTCTACTGTATCTTTTCCTCACTATGTTTCCCTTAAATATATGTCATCCTTTTTGCAAGAAATTCTGCTCTGCTTTGAAGGGCAGAATGATTCTGCTGTCATTTGAAAAAAAAGAAAGGAAAATTCTCTTGTGTAGTGCAAATCTAAGTTGCACCTTCTAAGTTTTAAACACTAAACAGCAAGACAGGAAAAGCAAGAGAGATCCACTGCACAGACTGCTGGAAAGCACATGAGCTTACAACTTTTCTTTAATTAACACATGGGTATGCATATGCCTATATAGCATATGGGTGTTGATTAGTGTACATGAAACACTGTGCTCTCTGTTGCATTTTTAAACCAATATTTAGAAAGCCTAAATTGAAAGAGATTGTAGTATAGCTTCCTCTATATGCTAATAAAATGTATAATATAAAGTCAAATCATACAAACAGTAGCTTCTTACAGAGCAGACTGATAGATTTCCTTTTAGCAAGTAATGTTTTAAGATGAGAAAATGTATTTAATATTTAATGTAGTTGTTTTATATGCACATGAATTTTACATGCTTAAATACAGCAAACAGCTAAAACCACAGATTTTTTCCTAGTATAGCACTCAGAAATTACAAAAATCAAAATGGTCAATTTATCTGTCTTGTGGGAGAGAGAAAACTGCAAGCCTTAGCAACGCAGTGTAAGCAAAAAAATCTTGGCTTGTTGCCGAGGTCATGGGTTGTGCTATGTGAAAACTTGAGTAAGAAGAAACACAGCATTTTAAAAAGACTAGCTATGGCAGGCAAAGAGAAAGAAAACATTTCTGTTGTAACATTGTGGGACTAAATTCAAGACAGCATACATTTCATTCAGATATAATTCTGTGATATTTTAAATGAGCACATTAAGTGAAGTCTTCTTGGATTCCCTAACCCTTTTTATTTAGCTTAAATTTTTTATTACTTTCTTGCCTCCATAACAGATACAGGCATTATAATTTTTTTTTCACATTTTAATTTATTTTGCACAAACTTTGTCTTAGATCCAAATAATGAGGTTCTTAGTCAGAATTGTGTTTGGACAGTGACTGATTGAATAGTATCTATGGAAAGTTTTCTTGACAACAATTCTCTTATATTTCTTTTTTAGTGTTCAGTGCAAAGAATTTGTCCCAAAAGTAAAAGAAACAGCTTTCACAAAGCAGGACCTGCCAATGTTTAACCTGAGTCCTCTAAGTGCTTTTTTTTTTGCTTTCCAGTTTCAGCAGCTTGACATATTGAAGATGCTTTGTTAGTAATTCTTTCATTGGCAATGGTTTTCTAGACCATAATGGAGAGCAGTGCCTCTGTTGGAGCTAACACTCAGCTCTCTTAGCTCAGCTCCTGAAGCAGCTTGGACAAATGGCCTTACACCGACCACTTACACTCCACCACTGACCCCAAAAGAGAAATGTAGGCAATATTTATAATTACTACTTTTCCTAATCTGTACAAGTCAATACGCAACTTGCATTCAGCAGCCAACATTGAAGATAAGCAAAAATTAATTGCGGTATTTTTAAACTAGACCTTTAAACCCCCAAAAGAGCCAGAATAATTAACAGCTTAATCATAGAGATGCTGCTCTTTGGAATGGCTGAAAAAGTGAGCTGTCTGGAAAAAAGTCTGTTGGAAATAATAAGAACTTCCATTATTTCCAGCACTCAGAAATGATCACTACTCCAAAAGAGTTTGGAAAACAAATCTAGAAAGAATCAGAACCTGTTTAAATATTTCAGTGATATTTGCACTAATATATTTTTTACTTTAAGGAACTGTAATAATTTTAAGGAAAAATTATCTAACACAGCACCAGCAAAAGTCATCAGCAGCATTTGTGCACAGTAGCTGTTCTGTACCCTGCATGAAGAGTTAACCTGAGTCCTTTCTCAGAGGGTTTCACATAATCAATTGCGTTTCTTGCACATGGCTAACTTGTAACATACACGGAATGTTATAAAAATGAAGCAGACAGAAAAGCTTTCAGCCAAGTTGAGAGATTTGGAGACCTGACTACAGCTTGGGTGTTTCAATACAGTTCAGATTTCTGGTATGTTTAACATTACTGTACAATCAGCTTTTCAATGCATTCCCAGTATTTCTTTTGTGTTCCCTGGTGAATAAAAATTTAATCCCCAGAATTCTGTAGAAGAGAATCATATTTTGGCTCATACAGTTTATTGCAGCACAAAGAATCACTGCAAATCCCAAAATTCCAGCACTACTAATAAACTGATAACCTGAACAGGGCCTCATTGTGTGACCACAGGCTACAGAAGAAGCTAGAATTCATAAAGTCACTCTGCAATAATCCAACTACTGTAGCAGTTTGGGTGCTATTACACAGTTGTTTTTCATTCAAGAGGACAGATAAATTTAAGAAATGCAGCTTCAGAATAATTAACTTTCATAAAGTCCATAAGGAATCCTGAGACTGGCAACAAAGTCAACTGAATTTAAAAAGTAAATATTCTTTAACCACACTGAGCTTGAGGGCTGAAATGGCCACATTGTAACTTTTTAAATAATCAAGACATGAATACACAGCTGATCAACTGTGTGACAACACAGGCCATACAATTCTTTATCATACATGAGGACAAGAATGCCATCACTCCTAAGCTGGAATAATGTGCCAGGGAGATGAGACACTACATTGCCTGTGTCCATTTTTAGGCATGTTTTTACTCACATCTCTTAAATCTAAAAATCACGATCCATTAATTTCATTTCTTCAGTTTTCACATGTAGTCATTTCCTATAATTTAAGAATTCTAATTTGCTAGATTTGAAATCCCCATTCCCCTGTGCTGCTGAGGGGAGGAGGCAGAGAATTCAAGGGTGAAGCTGAGTCCAGGAAGAAGGAAGGGCTGGGGTGAAGGTGTTTTAAGATGGGTTTTATTTCTCATTACCCTGCTCTGATTTGATTGGCAGTAAATTATTTTTTTCCTCCAGGTCAAGTCTGGTGTGCCTGTAATGACTGATCTCTCCCTGTCCTTATCTTGACTCACAAACTCTTTGCTGAATTTTCTTTGTCTTGTCCACTGAAGTGGTAAAGCAGTTTGGTGGGTACTTGGAGCCTGGGGTCAATCCACCTCGTGAGTTTAGATGTGTTAAAATCTGTAACTCCGCTAATGCTGAAACATTTGAAAATGTCTGGAAAAGCAATAAAATAAGTGCAGATTTCTACAATACCTTTAGTAGTGCTTAAAAATTTTGTTAGGATAATCCAATCATTCTTTAGCAGTAGAAGCAGCAGACACGTGCAAACACACCCACAGCCCATGGTTTGGCTGACAGAGTGGAAAATCCAGCCTGCTAAGTGTTAAACCAGAAAATGCAGGCAGCTGTCCCACCTGCCCAGCTAAACTATCAACAGGATAACGTGGTATTGTTCCAGGACTTTTCAGTGCTCCTACAGGCAATATTATCAGATTTTTATATGCCAACAGGCACAAAAAGAAGCTTTCCTCACACTTTACAGCAGAATCTCTAAAACTTTTCATGGTGTCAGAAACTTTAGGATCAACAGCAATTCCAACTTCTTTGTATTATTTTATAAGCCTTTTAATTTTGAAACGTTTGTAAGGTTTGCCTTCCCTGTTCTCTCTCACCCTTGACTCTATCACCGTGCCACAAAACAGAGATCAAATGTGCAGCTTTGGAACTCCTTCCATTTGTCTTTGCTTCCACTGATAAACAACACACCTTAAGTGGAAAACAGGTCTTTACAGGAAATACATTCTTCCTCTATACCACACATGACAATGTTTTCTTGATAATTGTAAAAAATTGGCAATTTTATTTATATCTTAGTATTAGACAGAAATAAAGTATTACTTCAATGTTCACAAAATTAAATAATATCCAATTTTCAAGAAAATTATGACAATGGAATTGTCTTTGGTTATCATATTCTTATTCATAGCCACATTCCAGCACTATAACATGCCATGGCTTTTAAGTGACACTACAATTAATTTTTTTGCTTGAACTGGAGTAATGATGAATGGTTTTTTTGCAAACATGATACAGGAACTACATGTATAAAATATTTTTCAATATATTAAGATAGCTATACTTACATTCTAAGAATTTATTTTTAAAACTGAAAGATGTGTTAACAGGACTTATTAAAAATAAAATTAACTTCAGTACAATCCCTTTGCTATGGTTACAGAAATCTGATGTGATCTAGTACCTTGTACAGTCTGCCATATTCACTACAAGAATATGCTTGAATGGTGAAATCATCTTAACACCAGCTTCTGTAATCTTCTGGAAATCAGCCGCATGAATGTGCTTGATGTATGGGCAGCATTTACTCATCAACATAAAATTTAAGTCAGTATTTTGGTTATTCCCTGTTGAAATATTTAAGATGCAAGTTACACGTCTGACATACATTAAGATCATGAACCAAATACCCGCTGAAATTGCCTGAAAGATTTATTTCAAATTATCTGAATGAATTGTAAAAATACAGAATCAGTAGCAGAATGCTGTTCCCATATATTATAGTTTCTTTACCACTGAAAGAAATGAAATGCTCTCATTTATAAACTGGAAGACCATAATTCAAACATACCAATGAAAAAAGAAGACAAGACAACTAAAGTTTTCTGACAGTGACTGCAAGTGAGCAAGATTTATAAGCATAATTTGACAATAGTTATAAAAAAATTCTTTTGGTTAGAACTTATACTCTTGAATTGATTCTTCTTTGAAATCATTTGAGAGGATAACTCAATTCCAACATCACAAAGTTTCTCAAAAAGTACAATTTATTTTCAGTTTCTAACTTAAATACATCTGTCTGTCAGAGTTAACATTTTGCTGATTAGCAGATCTTGAATCCAATTGCAGTCATTGGCAGTATTTTTGAAGATATCAGCTCAAATTTACATATGAAATTAAATGTTTATGTCTTAGCAAGCCTAACAAAAACAGCACAGGGAAAGCTTGAGATTTTTTCAACGCTTTAACATCTTACCATAGGCACCTCGATGCTGACTAAAACAAGAAATGCATTAATCCCACTGAAGGAAAACAGATCCATGAGGTATACATATTATTCTGAAATTCGAACAACATAATCCAAAGGATGTGCTAAAAAAATGTGTCCTCTAACCAAGCAAGAGTCAAGTTCATCATTTTCTACAGCTGACACCATTTATGGAAGTGGCAGTGAAGGTTACTGTCTCATTATTCTACCTTTTTTCCCCCACCTTATGATTTATTCACCTATGGTAGATGTTGAAATTCAGTTTAAGCAAGTTCTGCATGTAATAAGTTGTCTTCATTGTTTCTTTCCAGATCCACAGTAAAATGTGTGTTAGATTCAGAGGGAGTACAAGGAAAGGTCCTCTGCAGTCACAATAATATTGAGCTCTTCTACAGAATCCTTCGTGCAGGACAGGACCACAACAACAACTCTACGTACTCCAACGGTGAGTATTCAATGAAATTACAAATGGACTGATGGATCTGTCAACTCAGTTTATTCCTTTTATCACTCCAGGGAGATAATTTTTTAACTGCTTAAATTCAATAGATGTCAGCTCACTCTTGGGCACATAAACTGTTTCTTTTGACATATAAATGCTGTATAAAATGAGTTTCTTTTTAGCTTCTACAGAAAACATAGATGTGAACAATTCCTCCCCATTAAGTAGTCCCCTTGATATTTACATGTAGAGATCTCACTGTTTTCCAGGGTTTTGAAGTTGTGTAATATAACAGTTGATAGTTGAACTTGGGGATCACAGAGGTCTTTTCCAACCTTAATGATTATATGATTCTATACTAGCCTGTGCAGCTCAGACTACAGCGCCAGGAATTCATTTGCAAAACATCCACAGAAAAAAGTAGTCTGGCATGTCCTCCTGGGTACCAAATAAGGCCTGTGGAGAGAAGAATCCAAAGAAGGAATCTCATAATATAAATATACTGGGAGGGATTTTTGCTGTGCCCCACCTCTCCAGCTGCTGCAAAAGCCTGATGTGTTACCTTGCCTAAGGGGAGCAGCAGTGTAAGGCACAGGCTTTGCTTAGGGTATAAATATTGCCTGACAGTGGACACTACTAGCAGATGGTCACAGAGATGGTCACAGAAGAGCAAGGCAGAAATTGAGCAGCAGCTGATCACCCATCACACCTAAGAATGGTAACAATGCACCAGGAGATGCTCCCAGTTCTTGCACTCCTAGTCTCCAGCATTTGTAGCACATGAGGTCCTCACTACAACTTATCAGTGGAAAGAATCAAGCCTGCTCTACTTCTATCTTACACTGAGTGAGGAGATTCACACCTTGAGTTTCTGGCTCTTCTTTCTGAAAATTTTGGGTTCCTTTTGCACGTGAGATGTTTTTTAATGGAGTAACAGACTTCAAGTTATAATCAAGGCAGACTGTCTTTTCTTTTCTGGCATAATGCCTCATCTTTTAACTTATGCCCAGGTTGGCTTGCTCTTTACTTTCAAGATGAAGTGGCCTTTTAAACAGATTCTTTGTCAATCGTTTTAAATGCTTTGATGTTAAATGTCTTTTCTTAGAGGACTGAAGCTCTTTTTGCATGTTTTCCCTCGTGCAGAGGGATGCCAGCCCTAGAAGGAAACTGGCTTCATGTCTGTCTAATGTATCCTTAGACTTAAAGTGTTTGTGCAGATCTCACAGACAGACAGACGGACAGACAATATGGTGTGGCTCATAACACACACTGGAACTTCTAGCACTGTGCAAATAATCTGGTGTATTTTGAGTTCAGGGCAAGTGTGGCATATTTGTTTCTCTACAGTGGGTCTGTAACAGTCCGCAAAATGACAGAATGAAAACCCTACCATCAAAATAAATGGAGGAAATATTTTACTGGTAATACATGATATAAATCCCATCAAGTCCCATCCCTCTCACAGCTGGCTGTGTTCAAGGTGGGGTCTGATATGGTGCAGCTGTGTTACCCTGGATCAGGCTTCTCCAGGAACAGCTATACTCTAAGAAGCAGATGAAGAAGGAAAAGGAGCAAAATCTTGTGAGGCTGCAGGGAAGGTGGCAGAGAGAGATCATAGAGGAAGAACCATCTCATAACCACAAGCTGGGCAGAGCATGTAGAGCCTGTCGGTGCACTCCAGGCTCTCACACCACATCCAACTGAGACGTGTCTGTTGGACAAAAGGACACTGTGACTTTGGGAATGTGGTGGATGTAGGCAACACATCAGTGAGGATCTGCAGATAGTACTGCAGACCTCACCATCAGCACGGATAGGTTGGATTTGCTCACCTCAAGTGATTGCAAAACAACCAGGTGCTGTGTAGGGCTACTACGGCAAAGGCAACCAATCCTCTTTTCTACTGGTAGTGATCATCAGAAGACAAATGTCACTAGGGACAGCTGTGTGCTGATTCTCAAGACAGAATATGAAATTCAGTTGTTCAGATTCTAGTTTTGTACTCACTATTGGTGTATACAGTGTGACATAATCCTGTCTTGTTTCCTCACCCCAAAACTTTCAGTATGTATGACAGGGAGTAGCTTAATGGTGACTATGACGCGGGAGGGATGTATTGGGAAATCTATAATTTCTGCTGGTCAAGAAGCACCAATTGCTTTAACATGACAGGACCAAGTCATTCAAGCAAGAGTTTACCTAACTCTGCAACAGGCCTCTTGCTCAGCCATGGCTCTCAAGCAGCACAACCACAGAAGGATATGAATCCTGTGATCTCTATAGAGCAAAGAGAAACAAAGACCCCAAGACAGGTCTGAATCACCTCTAGATATCTCTCCCACTCTCTAGTTGCTATACAGATATATTAGTTAATTTTCTAGGCCCTACCTTATCTTAGATGCCCAAAATCAAGTGAAATTCCCATTCTCAAAAGGCGAGATTGTAGGTAGCAGGTAATCAGATCAAACTCAGCAATCCCGACAGAAATAGCAAGTCTTTTTCTGGAATTCAGTAAGGATTGCATAATGTTAAATACAGTCTAAAAGACTTTTAATGTCTATCAGGAAAACCACTGTTTGCTTAACATAGAAATTTGATACCACAAATAGCAGGAATCTAGTGTTTTCCTCCATGCATGCCAAACCAAATTATACAGAAGCAGTTAATAATAATACCCCTGCACATATTGTTTCTAATTTCTTTTTCACTTGAACTAGTTTTTAACTTGAAACTGGATAATGGACCTCAGGCATCAGGTTGAGAAAGTTCCAGTGTGAAATATGCATTCAGATAAGAAAAAATAAAATTAATCAACATTTAGATATTACTCCAATCATATGTATTTCTCTTATTTTCCTTTATTTCTAGAACAATAAAATTTTAAATTTCTTTTTTAAGGCCCCTATAGATTCTTTATGAAACTTCAGGCACTCTCAAAGATAAGATATAAAATAGGAAAATTCTTGCACATTTTAGTAAAAAAAAAAGCTTTCCCAATTCACTTGGAATTTCAATGTTTAATAGATTGCCTCAAGAGTGCACAGCTTGGCCTGAGGATCAATGTTAGGATACATGTGGAGTTTAATACTGTATTCTTTGCCCCAGATGAGTAAAATCCCAATTAAACCTCATCTTTCAAACCAATTGTGAGGGAAACCATTTTGAAGATCCTACAAAATTCTGCAAAACAGACTTTTACTGCATGACTCAGTAAAATCATTCCATAAATGTCTTATTTTTCTTGCATATGCAGATCAGAAGTGATTAAAAAATAAATTATAAATGTAAATAAAATTAGGTAAACAAGTAAAACCTAATTCCTTGTCTGTAGGAGTTTTCAATCTAATATGTAAATGACTGTCTTGGTTTTTTCCTTGATTGCATAATAGTATTCTATGATCTGAAATGAAAGTACAATAAAACAAACATGGAACAAACCACAACTAAAGATCTGTCCCCATAGATTTAGAAA
This sequence comes from Brachypodius melanocephalos, assembly GCA_013398615.1. Lineage (NCBI taxonomy): Eukaryota > Metazoa > Chordata > Aves > Passeriformes > Pycnonotidae > Brachypodius > Brachypodius melanocephalos. The sequence goes on along the minus strand of VZSR01001299.1, from coordinate 7,067,779 downwards.
ATTGCAGTGAGATGATGAAATGCTTATAAGAATATCAAAGTTCATGTAATTTAATCTTTCTATATTTTCTTATTCTGAAGAATAGGAACACACCGTTTTTTTATTCAGGTTTGGCTTTTTTGCTACACATACACTACTTTACAATTCTGTCTTTCTCCCAGAACTGATTGGATTTGTGGAATCCAGCCTGCAAGGCAGAATGCTGTCTGCAGCACAGAGGGGATTTTGAAGAAACACTCCTGTGATTCCAGTATTGGCAATACACTGAGGATAGAAATTCAAAAATCAACATTCAGAATTGAGGAAGTACTCTCTGGGGCACATGGGACTATCTTTTTTTGTATCCTGTGTTTGTCAAGAATCATAAAATGAATTGTGACATCCTTTCAGATGTTTGGCACATTACACTGATGGCTTGACTCCACATGTTATTTTTCTTTTAATTTTCCACTGTGCAAAAAAAAAGAGCTTATATTAACATGTTCCTGAATTAGCATTTTTCTAAAATAAATAACAGAGCATTTGTAACTTATAGTATTCTTCAGTTACACAAGTTTGTATGCAGGAAATGTAAACAATCATCCTCTTCTTCAATAAATAAAGAACATAGCTTAGATTTGTTCCCCAAGTGATGGCCCCTTTTTCTTTTGATACGTCTGAAGAAGCCAGAATTTGACAAAATGAGAGTTCTCCCAATGAAGGTAGAGCAGGGGGAACACAGATGGTGAAAACTGGTGAAGTCTACGTGTAGGCTTCTCTAATACCCCTGCAAAGCAGATGTCAAGAAATGAAAGGGACAAATTTCTTTTTCCCAGTGGCTTGTGTTCTCTTATCCAGCTGTTGTAACCTACAGCAAGTGACAGACTGCTGTAACACATTTTGGCCATGACATGCAATTGTTTTATACCCTCAGGTCTTTCCAGTTTTGTGTCTAATAGCAGAAAATTTTCCACCAATACTGTTCAGCTTCAGAAGCAGAACAAATAGACCTTATGCTTTCTAGGTGGGGCTCTGAGAATGTCAGTGGTATGAAAGGGTACCTTTTGAACAAGACACAAGAGAATCTCTGTATTTTTATGGAAATCTTAATTACCATGACTTTATGCAAAACCCCCCATCCCTACAATTTATCCAGTATTATTACCACATATGAACATAATAGTCAAAGAAAAGATTGCCTTGTTTTGTAACAATGGACTAGAAAATGCCTGCTTAATTCTCACTTTTCTGGCTGTGTTTTAATGAGCTAATTAAATGTCTTAAGTTGCTACTCACACCATCCTTAACATAATCACACATTTTACAGATGGGCTTTCTAAATAAACATTCAAATCCTACAGAAGTAGTAGCAATAGAACAACTCATATAAAATGAACTGTAATGTTAAAATTAAAGAAAAAACCAAGAAACATGAAAAAACCATGAAAAATACACATTTTATAGAATATTTTAAGGATAATTTCAATGTTAATAATACAACTCCTCTACAGCTTTCCAACTGATTCTGAAATATTAGCCTTACAAAATTTCCCTTTGGTTTAGTTCATCCAGTGAGGGTGGAAAAGATATTTTTAAAATCCTTTATCCAGCTGTGATGCAATTTGGTTTTTTTGTTTTAACTGTTCACTTAAGTACTTGGTCTTAATGATTAAGATCTGTTCCAGAATCCAAAAATGGAGAAAGCTGTGGAATTCCTTTCAGGGCTCTCAAATACACTGGCAAGAAAACCCACTGTCCTCTGGTCGGGGAGGATTGTGGTTTTCCCTGTTTGATGATGATCCCTTCTCCCTAAGTACTATTAGATCATGCTTTCTAGAGGCAGATCCCTACAGCTCATGATGACACTTCTAAACAAGCAGGAATGATGCTTTCAGAAAACAGAACCAATTACTGGCATTTTGAAAAAGTTATTCAGAGGTAGGTAGTTCTTAACTTTCCTCTAACCTCAGCCCTCATTTCAAATTTCACACTGTCACTGCACAACAATCCCAGCATGATTCTCATGAACAAGAAACAGATGCTCAGTAAAGAGCAATCAGAACAAGACTGTTGCCCCATCTGCCTCATCCTTCGTTCTGAAAAGGTTTTGTTAGATGGAAAGTTAAGCTGTTATATTCCTCTGACTCCATCTCTATCATTTTATAGGTATTTTGTTATATGGAGAAATTTATGTGTGAGTCTTTACTTAAACATTAGGAGAGTTTCATTGTCTTACAATTTGGTATTTCATATTGATTCTGGAATTTGTTTCAAGATACAGTATATATTTGAAAGTTTTTAAAATAATACTGCATTCTAAAACCTTGTTTTCTTTACAAGGTTAGTAGGATACTAAAATAATCATAAACATAACTAAACATAACATAAACATAAAACATAACTATTTTTAGATTGCAGTTATAAATACCACTTCAATTTATATATTAAACCAATGTATAACTGCAGCAAAAGTTCACTTTTTAATTAACTTCCTTCTCAGGAAATCAACTGTAAATTTGTATTTTTTTTTTCCAGCACAAAGTCGTTTTTGTTTTTTCGATACCTTAGTAAAAAATGCATTTTTATAGTTCCAGATATAAACACCCAACTAATCATGACATACAATTAGTCTATTTATGGCTACAAAAAGCAAGCCTTGTTCTCATTATGCAGTAAGTACTAGCTGTTTATAGATCTGACAGTTTGCTGGAAGTGATCCAAACCTATAGTGCTATTATTCCTTAGTAAAACTTAAACAGCTGTAGTCATGTAATTCAAAACCCTGGAAGGCTGCTGCAGTGCTTGCTCAACCTCAGTATACCATGAATGCAGGATGCTGCCAGTCATATAAAGGATCCTCTGCTTCATATTATGAAAGGAAGACGTGAACTACAAACCTGAATGCAACCTGGAATTTCCAGACAGATGAGCTTGTGATAGCCTTTTCAACAGTTCAGGTATGGTAAACCTTTGTCTGTGAATTTTCTGCAGTGAGCTAAACTAATTTACTGTAAACTGGGGAAGCTTTGCAAAAAGAACACAAAAAACAACAGAGCAATTTGTTACAAAGGCACAATAGAGAATCAAAAGAATATAAAATGCCATAGTTTAAGTTTTCTGAAAATTACTTTAAAGAAAAGATCTTCAATATGCAATATAATTATCTACTTGCTGAAGTTTCTTCTGCTGCAGTTTTTCCTCTGCTCTTGTATTGCAAATTAGTGGGGAATAGCACTATCATGCAAGATATTTCACCATATGAAACCAGTAACATCGTAAAGTTGTCTTAACTAACTGCAAAAGCATACTTTTTTAACTAATTGGAACTTCTTTCTGCATACTTTGCAAGTATGACTTTTCAGTGTAAGTTTGTTGGACTGCTTTTGCCATTGATTTTACAAGCAGCGCCTGCTGGAAATGAAAACCAGATCTCTATCAAAAGACATTAAAACCAGAAATGTGTTGTTTAAACTTCTCAAGTAATAGAATTATTTAAAAGAGTACTATTAAAAGAATCTGAAAAATTGTAAGAGTTACAAAAGTGAGTCGTATAATTCTGGGTTTTGATCAGTTCTTTTGGAAAACATTTCTTTATACTAAACATTAGTTATGAGAGAGCAAATTGTGTAAGTGGAAAATGTTAATCAAGAGCACTCTGTAAAATCAAGAATCTAGACTTTGAAATTAATTAAATTTCCATCTGCAGGCTTATATTGTACTGAAAACCATTCATTTGACTGAACTATATTTCTAACTGGAATAAATAACAATTACCACAAGCACCACAAATGAAAGCATACAGAAAATCAAAACCAAGAATTAGAACCTTCTGCTCTGGTAGACATTTAGTTGTAGTCATGCAGTTCTGCAAGTCAGCAAAACTGGGCATTTTGAAGAAGATGGGAACTCCCACTGAGGAGCTGACTGCTTAAGGAGTGGCATACTGACTTTTGGAACTGACTTTATGCTTTCAATATAGAGAGGGGAAACATGCTGAACACAAATACAAAGAGATAGGAAGTGTAAAAAGAATGCTGTTGTAAAAAATAATACAAAAATATTAAGAAATTAAATATAAGATTATATTTCATGAAAAGAACCCAACGATGTGCATTAGAACCAGACATTAACATATAAAGGCATGTGTTATTTGTGGTGCCTTTTTTTGAAATGGAAATGTTTAATTCATATTAAGTACAAAAGTAAAAGTATCCTTCTTCATAGAAGCCTGAGCTATTTTGCATTTCAGTATGATATCCCACAGAAATGAATGGGGGGAAATAAAACTTGGAGAAGTATACTTCCAAACATATCTGATAAAATAGACAATAAATTAAGAGACTGGAGTAAATACTCTGGTACCTCTACATCTTTTTAATGTGTATGTTGCTGCAAGGCTGCATAATTTAAGATACAGGTATGCCTTTCTTAGTGCATTTTGAAAACTTCAAAAATAATTTTGTGATCAAAACTTCACAATAATTTTGAAAAGATGCTGATTTCCTTTATTGGTCCTATGATCAATTTTTAATGATCTGAGAATTTTAACACATGTCTTCTTTTTCCATTTTTCAAGTGACATCTTCCTTAAAACTCAAGGAACACACAGACTACCAAAAATCCTTGTGTTACAGCTAAATTCCGCAGGAATTCTGTCATACTGGTTTTTCAATTAATTTTGACATTTGCAATCAGCATCATTTTTTAAAGCAATCTGACAAACTCACCTTCTGACATTTATTCCTGATGGACAGTGTTCATGTCTACTATATGTGACAGAAGTTTTCAGAGAGAAATTTTAACTGATTATCTCTGTTGTGTGATATGGAGGCTAAAATGCTTGTGTGGAATAGTATGAGAGAATAAAAAATGACCCCTACACTTCACTAGCTCCTTGTTCTAATAAAGGATGTCAGATATACCACAGCAAACTTCACATGCAGCATTATGAAATGCAATACTGCCACCTCTAAGCACTTTGTGTTAGTTACCATAGTACACAGAACCTAATGAGCTAATGCTTTTGGGATTACCTTGTGAAATGATCCTGAAATTTGTCTGCCATCAAATTCTTCACAGGGCAGTAGCATTTTGTACATCCCCACAATCTCAGAAACAACGAGCTTTTCTTTTTGTCTAAAAATTGTCAATACAAAGAGTGTAATCTTATGGTTTTAAATCAAAAGCGTCATGTGTGACTGGGAAAATTTCATAACAAGGCACAAGATAACTGCAAAAGGTCTTTTGTCAGTGGAGAATTTTTCTTTGCTATTTACACATCAAAAAAATGATTATACAAACTTCAACACAAATATATGGAAATCTAAAAAACAGAATATCAGCCAACATGGAAAAAACTCGGATTATAATAAAAGTAATACTGATGAGATGAGTTGTAGCATTAGATACACTAAATACAAAACTTTGCCAAAACAAATGTTAGTTACATGAGGATATGGCATTTCAGACTAAGAAAAACAAAAATCAAAATGTATTATGCAAATGCCAAAGAAATACGTGTTTCTGACCTTCATGGGGATGTTGTCATTTGTTTTCCTCATAGGAAAGAGAAACAATGTACAGGCACTCTTCAAATCCATATACATCTTTGTGATGGCTGCTGTTGTGAACAGCTCACCTCATTTCTTCCACAGCAGCTTTTAATCCAGCAATTCTACCTGCCAGGCAGACCATGGGATACCTAGGGATACCTGTGAAACAGGAATGGCAGACTTTTGTAAGACTGTAAATTCTCTGACCTCAGCTCACTGATCTTCCATATGTCAGTTTGGAATACCTCTTTCTTTTGTTATCAGTTGTCACACAAGATCTTGGCTCCCACAGTTCACCTATCAACAATCCTCTCTTTCATTCATAAATGTTTAAGAACATATCTAACTTCCAAACTTCTTGCATCATCATGAGGAACTGGACATGCACAGGAAATTTTTGGATGGCATTTTCTTTTAAAAGTTTCTGTGAAACTCTGTGCAATACATAAGGGAATCTAGCATATATTTTTAGATATACTAAAGAGAACTGCTATCTAAATGAAATGTATGGGGCATTTTTTTATTCATTTTGTACAGCAGACAGAATCCTACAAATCACCCAAAAAAGAGTATTTCTATTACGTATGCCTCTAAATTTCCTGCAAGATTAAAACAAACACACTTTCATATTTCTCTTTAATTTTAGCTTGTCAATAGTTCTAGCATTCTGTTAGTACTATCTCTATACAACACACTTAAATAGATTTAAATAGGCTGAATAATAAAAAATACCCAGAAGTATATTAAGATTATATTTGTATGTAACAAGGGAGAAAACCTAAGTATCTTTAAATCATCCTAATAATTTCTGTACTTTTTTTTTGGAAGCCTCAAAGTAGAATACTGAGAGATGTGATGCTATTGCAACTAAGGTGAAGTATGGTCACTTTATCATTTTAAATGATACCAACACTATACAGTCCTATAGAGCACAGACTGAAGGTTAGCACATGTTAATCTACTTTGCTAAACCAAAATTACTGTTAGCCAATTCTGGTATCTAAAACCATTGGTGAATTTCCTCCATGAACTCTGGTATATTTCTCTAACCAGTAATATAATTTAATATAGTATGATTTACACAACACTTCCTATTTAGTTCTACCTTCTAGGTAGAACATTAAACTTGAGTAATTATAAGGCTTCCATATTTTATTGACATGCAGAACAGGTACTACTCATATTGTTCCATTCTTATATAATGGGAACAAATCTCCTAGTATGATAAATGTTTCCCAATAAATATCAATATAATGCAAAAGCAAAAAGTTAGTACTTATACAGGAAACTGTAATAGTTGAGCCAGTGACATTTTCCATGTTGTGATCACCTTTTCCCTATTTCAGTTATCAGGCAAAAGGACCATCCAGATAACAGGAAATTCAATACCAACCTATCCTAAAGAGGAAAATTTGTGCTTTTGAAATATATTCCTGCAACAAAGAATTTGAGAGAGGAGATATAGCAGTAAAAATAGGTATCAATATGGAAGATAACCTGGAAAGGAGTGAAGGCACAGGGAGTGGTGAGAAAGCTGGGGGGAATAGTGAGGAGGAAAATCTCTGAAACCTTCCATGCAAAAGCAGCACAAAGGGGTCTATCTCAAGTGTCTGAACACAAACATTTGTAGCTCGGGAATCAACCAGAAAGGACCAGAGTCCGTGCACAGGTACAGAGCTGTGATTTCACTGGGACTCCAGAGATGCAGAGAGATAGCACACACAACTGAAGGGGTGCAATGAAAGGTTCCAGAATACTTAGGAATGATAGCCCAGAAAGGTGAGGATGGGCTGCACTTGATGCAAAATCATGTCTGAATGTACTGAGCTTTGCATCGAAATTGGTGACAAGTCAATCAAGAGCTTATTTGTAATGATTAGAAGCCAGACCTATGAACATCACCTTGTGGTAGGGATCTGCTGCAGACTGCTTGATCTGCTTGATCAAGAAGAAACAGTGGAAAATTTTGGGCAGCTGAAGGAACATTTACTCTTGTCTATCCTGGTTACTCATGAGATATTTTAGCCACTCATATCTGCTGCCAGAAATTATGGCTGGGCATGAACAATCCAAGAGTGTTCTAGAGTATGTTGAAGAAAATTTCTTGATCTAGCTGACTGACAAGTGGTTTAGGGAATGTGTTCCTCAACAGGACAAGGAATGTGAACTTGAGTGAATTGAGTGAACTTGAATGAACTTGAATGGCTTTGGTTACTGCAGCCATGAAAATGAGAAAATGAGAAGTTCAAAATCCAGACAGAAGAAAATTGGACAAACTCTAGAAAAAGAAACCCTGAACTTGTTAGCAGATTTTGGCTAGTTTAAGCATCTGTTTAACAGGATATCATCGTAGACAGCCCTGGAGGGCAAAGGGGCCCAGGAGACCTGGTTAATCTTCAAGGAAAAGCTACTCCATCACTTTTAAGTCTTGGTTTTTACAGCTAAGGCTTGTCTGAAGGCTTCCCAGGTACCTGGCTGGAGCCTGTGAGCAGAGTATTGCTTTACAGAGAGTAAAGCAATAGCCATTGTAGAAGTAGTTAATGTCAGGGAGCATCTGAGGAAATGGGATGAGACAGGGTGCATCCAAGAGGAAGAAAGCTGTCTCTTGTCATTGAGTGGCCTCGCTCATTTTTGAAAGGTCATGACAGTCAGAGGAGATTCCTAATGACTGGAAGATAGGAAATGTCACATCCATTTTCAAGAAATGGAAGAAGGTCCAAGAAACTACAGGCCAGTCAGCTCCCCTTGAGTCCCTGGGAAGGTCATGTAGCAAATCCTCTGTGAAGCCCTGTCCAAGCACACGAAGGATGAAAAAGTGACAGGGAACAGCCAGCATGATTCTATCAAAAGGGCAAAGCATTCCTCACTAGTTTGATCATTTTCTATGATGAAATTACTAGATCTATTGATAAGGGGAGAAAAGCAGCCCTTGCATCACTAACTTGACTATCCTAAACCATTTATTTGAAGTTATTAAGCTATATTTTACCTATGGTAATTTTCAAAACCTTGTGTGCAAATATTGGTGTTTCTGGACTAAAACATTGGATGTACCCTTCACTAAAAAGTGACGACAAATGATGTGAAATTACTTTTTTATATACTTAAATAGCCAATATATATACTAGAAATAGCTAATAAATGGATGAATATATTAAGAAACATGATTTCTGAACAAAGTATTTATGCTATTTCTTAAATTGATTTATTATTTAAAAAATTGCATATAAAATTGTCTTTTCTAAGAAATTATTAATTAAAGCAAAGTCAAACATTGTTTTTCCATCAAGGAAGAGCATTGAAAAAACATTCAAGAAAGTTAATGGAAGCAAGATAAAATTAAAAATGTTAAACTGAGAAAAAAATGGAAAAATACACAATGGTGATTGCATTTTTAGACACCTTTCAAATTAAAGCTCTCAAAAATATCAAGAAATTTAGTGAGCTCAAGTGGCTACTGAAGAAATAAAGGAAGTTGTAAACAATACAGGATTAAAATGTATTGTTGACAACTCAAGACTTATAATAACAACAAAATCCTCCTCCCAGATTGGGAAGTTTTGAAGCCTGTTTTTTAAAATTAATTGAAACTGAATAAATAATTTTGCTCTGGTACTTTAGAAAACCAATAATAACTTCACTGATTATCTCTGAATCCTACTAAACTCCATTTTCAAAGTACTTAAGAACATGAGTCTCTACTTTTTATCAGGAAGATTTGTAACCCAAATAGCCACAGCACTCGAAAAATTCTTGGTATAAATTAGAATTCATAGTTCTTATGTTTAAGATATTCACAGATATTTAAGTCTTGCAAATTTTTTAATTCACCTAAAAAACCCAAAACCAAACAACAAACTCCAAACCGAAACAAAACAAAGAAACAGAAAACCCAACCATAAAAACCAACCAAACCAGAAAACGATGATATTAAAGGTGAATAGTTCAAATTCTCAGTGTATGACATAAATGTGAGAATTCCCCATACAGGTTCAATTTATCTGGGCCAACACCCTGAACCATGGTCACAGCAGAGTACTGAGATGAAAGCACAAAAGCCCCAAAATTGGCGTAAATAGTCCTGAGAAATGACTTGAAAACAAACCCACCCTTCAGTGCAAACTAAAAGTGGGAGTCTGATGGGCACTGGATGGCTTTCCCTCTGTATGTTCCAGTTGTTCAGCATTCAGGAAGTTGGAAAAGATCAGCTTCAAACTCCTTGTTTGAGCTCGTCTTCCAAGATTAACATTAATACAAAAAGGGTTTTGTATTAACAGGATGCTGTTTTCCTGAACACATGAGAATCTCTTAATGAAGTTCAGTGAGAAATTGGTCCATATAGTTTCCCATGTTTAATCATAATGAAAAACAGTAGACCAGAGTCAGTAAAAACTAACAAACAAACAAACAAACAAAAAGAGATAGAACATTAAATCATCAAAGTATTTGTGAAGTTCCAAGTAGTGTAAGGATCAAGTACTTAACTGCATATTGTATATAATCCTCCATGAAAATGCCCATTTCATCTGTTCTAATGTTTTACTTTTCTTCCAACGCAGGGATCCCACATACCCCAGTTGTGCCTTCTCAGATCTGTACAACACTGCTTCAGACTGTCCAAAAATTTCAAGTGTTCCAGCTGTCACAGAAGATAACTGGGGCCAGCTGAATGTCAGGATGCAAGTAGTTACTGTTATATTACTACTTCTTCTTTGTAATGCATCTGACTGTAGGAGGACAAGGAATAGGAGTTTGAGAAACAATGAAAGGGAAAACATCTTAAGGAGAGCATCTAGCACTGTTAAGCGCAATGCCCGAGGCCTAACATGTGATATTTACACTTATCTTCATGAGAAATACTTAGATTGTCAGGAAAGAAAATTGGTTTTTGTGTCACCTGATTGGCCAGAGGATATAAAACACATGCTGCTAGCAAGAAACAGGATTCGTAAATTAAAAAATAATATGTTTTCCAAGTATAAAGTACTGAAAAGCCTGGATTTACAACAGAATGACATATCAAAAATTGAGAGTGAGGCTTTTTATGGTTTGGATAAGCTTACCACACTCTTACTTCAGCATAACCAAATTAAGATTTTATCTGAGGAGATTTTTATTTATACGCCCAGTCTAAACTACCTACGTCTCTATGACAATCCCTGGCATTGCAACTGTGAACTAGAAACCCTTGTGACAATGCTACAGGTTCCAACAAACAGGAATTTGGGAAATTATGCCAAATGTGTGCACCCAACAGAACTGAGAAATCAAAAGCTAAAGCAGATAAAAGCTGATCAGCTATGTAGTGAAGAGAACAGGCAAGATCCCAAAAACATAAAACGTGAGAAGCCTGAACCCGTCAAACCAGAATTTGATTCCTCTTTGTGCCACATATATGTGTTTCCTGTCACAACTCTGAACTGCAAAAGAAAAGGTTTGTATCTGTCATCAGAACTGAATTAATCATTTTAATATTCTATTTAGTTAATCCTTACTACATTTATTCACACGTTATTTACTGCAAATGAACTTAGTACTAGTACTCGCTTTACTTAAACTGAAATGGTTAATTGTTTTTCTCTCGTAACTACCAGTAATAAGTAGAAATTCTTCCTGCATTTTACCTCTGCTTTGCAGCCCAGATTCCACAAATATTCCTTAGTGTTGTAATGTAAGTATCTAAGAGAAACCAACAGGAATAGAACTGAACATATCACTTAAATTACTGGTCTGATTGTAAAACTACAGAAAATAACTTTGACAGAAGTGAGCTGCGAAGCGGGACTGGAGCAGCCAGCTGTGTTTTCAATGCCCAGAAGAACCTGATTGCAAAGGAAAGGCTTTGCATCCTCACATTTGCTGCACAAGATTTCTTCTACTACTGAAAGAAATTGTACATTTTTGTTCACAAAGAAATCCCTCCTCTGTGCCTTTCCTTCCAGCACCCAGCAAACAATTCAAAGTTGAAAGGACTTCAAGAAACGTTTTTCAGACACTTGGATCCATTCCATCTCTAAATCTTTCTCAGGCCCCTAAGAGCCACAGTTAAGCCCTAAGGGTAAACCAGATGGGGTATATATCAACACGAAAACGCACATTTATTTGTCCTTTATATTTTATCCCATGACAAAACAAAGCAAACAAACAAAAAAAAAAATCAGAGGAAAACCATTCTTTAACATAACAATTCAGAAATAAGAAGCATTACTTGAAGCAGCTGACATTGTGAGACCTTTTTCCCAGTTTTAGCAGAGCTTAGCCTGCATGTTTTGTTCAGCTGAACTTCTATTTGCTTTAAGCAACTTGATTTTTTGTAAAAGCCTCTTGCACCTTTGTTCCAGAGAAAAGCTCAGAATTCATTATAAGGAGGTACTTTCTAAGTATCAAGGATTAATGATTTCAGTATTTGATTACATGGTTTATCTACTGTGTATGTCATAAAAATGTGTTCTTTACTTTTTTTCACCCTAAAAATTCCTTTCTTGTCCCTTTGGCTCAATTTTTCTTTTACCATGCAGCTACTACATCTTTTTATTAATGATTTATGCTTTTTTATTTATTTTTTTTTATATTCACCTATTTTACCTTTCCTTGTAGATAGGATGTTAATTATTAGATTATAGATCTTAATTATATTTCATAGGATAATAAGAATATCACCATTATTATTCAGTAAACTGTAATTGAACAAAACCCAGGTATAAATTATAATCCTAATATAAGGAAAGACTGACTTTACAGCTCTCCCCACTTAGTGGTATCAAAGAGATTAACTGAATACACAAATAGACCCAAAAACTTCTGGGGAAAAAAAAATTTCTCTGAGTTCATAGAAACATTCAATATGGTCTGATCTTCATGGGAGTTTCAAAGGGGTTTATGGTATTTGAAAACATGGTTGATTGTCTTTAATATTAACAATGGAGGAATAAAGTTATTTCAACCTCAACAAGAGGGTATTAGAGGGTACAGGGACTCCCTCCTTCAGGTCAAGAGCTAAGTATATCAATCCAGAACTTCCTGCATGCCTAGCATGGACACACTGAGGATGTTTCAATGCTTTTTCAGAAGTACTAGATCCACTGTGCACATGCTTGACAGCTGGATGCAGATATCCCATGGATATTTGGTATTTCTGAACATATGGTAATCTTTGATGAAAGCATTGTACTTACTGTCTTTGTATATGAATATTGTACAGCAGATGCACAATTTCACTGGGATTTTTTTTCAGAAATTGGAGTGTAATGCACACAAAATCCAGGGAAAACACAAACATTTCTCTAAATCTGTGTGGACAAGAATTCAGAATAAAAAAAAGTGTATCACTTGCCAAATCAGTAAGATGACATGAAAATCTGCAATCCATTATTCCTTTACAATGGAGGGAATGGAATGACAAACATTCACTCTACCAGTACTAAGTATGTCTAAAAAAGTATGACAACGGGTCAGGAGCTTTCAGTTGATGTCAGAAAGCTCAGGAAAGAAACATCTTAAAAATACATTTGTCCATGTGTATGCTCTCAATTTTTTTTAAAAAAAAATTACTTATACCTCATCAGAACAGTGATATGCCAGACCCTGTGCTACTCCAGAATGAAATAATCTATGCTCTTGATTCTGTTTTACAAAAAAAAAACCAAAACCAAAAAAAAAACCCCAAACCAACCAACCAACCAAAAAACCCCCAAATCACCAAAAAACAAGGAAACAAAAGCAGTTTGTTTGCATTTCTGCAAAGAACTTGTATTTTCAAGGACAGTTGAAAAAAAATCTGTTTCTAGTACTGCCAAACTCTTCAAGACTCTAAATTCAAGCATTATTTGCATTCATTTGGTGATAAATAGGCCCTGAAACTTTGACATCTGCAGAAGCAGGAAGCAATCCAACCACAGCATGCTGGAGTAGTTATAATATTTATGTATTTATAAAACCAAAGCACTGCTCATAATAAGGCAGAAAGACTCTGGTATGTTGCTTTAGTCTCAAAAATACCTGATTCATTGGATATCTTCAGAACTTCTGAAGTACAGTGACCACACAGAGTCTAGCAGAGATCCAGGAACTACTTGCTTTCATTCAAAGATGGTCAAATAAGAGACACTGCTCATTTTCTTGTTATGACAGCGCAGGATTAGAACACTCATTGAGCAAATATAATAATCCTTGAGATTAGGTTTGTTAACATTACCCTGAGAGAGTTCAAGCCACAGTCTGCACTTCTCAAGCATGGGCCCTTTCTGCCAGAGTAGGAGCTGTAATTGTTCTTTCTGGAGTTCTTTTGCAAGGAACACTGTAGGGATACAGATACTGATGACTGAGAAGCTCTCAGCTACTTTGGAAATGCCAATGATAGAAGTTGGAGAGAGAAGCAGACAGAATGCCACTCTGCTGCCTGGGTGGTTTTTTAATATAGTTACTCTGGTTCCTTTTCTTTAAGCAATCAAGCCTTTCACACACATTTTTAACATTAATATAGTATCTTCACTACTTCCCCTATTCCTATGTAAATGGTCTAGTTCTACTAAAATAAAAATATAAATCACAGAAGTTTTACTATAAGTACTAATGAAGAGAACAATTTTCACATGAAATGTAAAAGTACGGGTAAAGAAAGAATGAAATTCAGAAGTTGAAAAAACACGGTGACACTAGTAGAGGGGATAAAAGGGAAAGAAAATAAGAAATAATTTTAGACTGACAATACTCTTGCTGGCGTACAACTCTGATACCTAAGCAATAAGAATAACCTAAAGCTGATACAAGTTATGTCTTTTTCATTTTTTAAGATTTAAAGAAAGTTCCAGGTAACATACCTCCAGATATAGCTAAACTTGATTTGTCCAACAACAAAATTAGACAGCTACGAGCCAAGGAGTTTGAAGATGTCAGTGAACTGAAGATATTAAATCTAAACAGTAATGGAATGACATACATTGATCCTGGTAAGAATAATTTTAAATACTCATTAAAAGGATTTATTTTTTTATTAAAGACTGTCTCTATCAGATATAAAAGTGGGAGGAGGCTTTAAAAATCTACAAGTTGGTACAAATTTTACCTTTTGTACCTTTCAATTCATGGAGTAAAAGTTTGCACTGAAATATATTCATCATGAAAATCAATAGAGAAAGACACATTTCAGTTGCCCTTTCTTAATACTAAACTAACCAAGTGCAAAAGGTAATTCTGGAACCTGAAGTGTAATAGTTTTCCAAAATGCTAAGTAGTTGAATGATTTTTTAAATATCTTTGCTCCATCTAAGAAAACATGTCATATAAGGAGGCTACTTTTCAATTATATTGTACAATAAAATAACAGAGAAACCTAAAGAATTTAAACTCTTTTTGGTTAAAAATCACGACATATAATTGCTTTCAGGTTATATTTTATTAGAACTCAAGTGTCCTTATTGGCAATTTGCTTATAGCCTCTGTGCATTTGGATTTAATTACGAAAGCAGATACAAAACTGGGTGAGAGAAAGAGAAAGAAAATGTATCAAGCAAAAAGAGCCTTAGCTAGTACCATCTTGACAGTTAATCAGCATTAGAAAACGGCAATATTGGTAAATGGTATTTATGATGTTTAACATTACACAGTTGATTTATTTAAATTAAGACTTCTGCTATTAAATGAAACTGTATCCTTGCAAAAAGTATGAACTGCTGGCTGAAACGTAACTCACAAGCGTTACAATGAAGCTCCATGTTTACTCCATTCCAAACCTTAAAACATTAATTTGAAGGTTCTATACATGCACACAAATACCTATATACATATACAACAACCTCTGGCCCTCCACATTGTCTAATAATAAGTTTCTGTATTCCTACTTCTGTATCTTGACAATAACAGTGGGATTCAATGAGGAAATCAGGTGTTCATCCACCTCTGCTGCCTCTATTCTACACTCGGGCAGACTCATGAAGTGTTTTATTAGCTTTACCAGCACTGCAACTCCCCTAATATTTCTCACTTCTGAGGGCATGTGCCATATTTTGAAGTTCAGTGTTTGAGAAATCCTTTTGCAGGCTTTAGCAAAAAAAAAAAAAAAAAAAAAAAAACAAAAAAACCAAAAAAACAAAACCCAAAAAAACCACCAGTAACTGTAAAATTATAAAGTGTTTTTTCTGTTCTAGATATGCATATTCTTCCTGTCGCAGATATGATTTCTTTTTCTAAGTTAACTTTGTAAGGTACCAATAACTATTTTTATATTGATTAGCTGCTTTTTCAGGCCTTAATAACTTAGAGGAGCTGGATCTATCAAACAACAGCTTGCAGAATTTTGAATATGGAGTACTGGAAGATCTTTACTTTCTGAAAATACTGTGGCTGAGAGAGAATCCTTGGAGATGCGATTACAACATACATTATCTTTTCTACTGGCTGAAGCATCACTACAATGTTCACTACAATGGTCTAGAATGCAAAATGCCTGAGGAATACAAAGGATGGTCTGTTGGAAAATATGTTCGAAGTTATTATGAGGAATGTCCAAAAGACAAGCTTCCCATTTATCCGGAAACTTTTGATCTGGACAAAGATGACGAGGAATGGGAGCGACACAAGGAGCAAACAGTTCAGACAGTAAAGAAGCATGGTGTAATTGTCACCGTGATAGGCTGATAAGGGAATCCTTTCCCTCAGTAGATTTAAATATTTGGTACTTTGAAAAAGAAAAACATGCTGTTTACATTTGTTCTAATTATTCTGTTGGTTTGTAGGACTACCTGCCTACAAAGATGTATTTTTATTGGAGATAATAACTACAGAATGACATTAGTTCGACAGCATCCTTCATCTAGTAATTGTTTTCCACAATTTGTTCTGGACACTCTTGCAAAATATTTTGGCAAATATTTGAAACTATACAACAAAAATTGATAGACAGAAATGTACATAATATGGTGGGGAGGAGCTCTCTTATGTATGAACACAGTTTATGTGTTCACACAGAAATAGCTGCAGGATTGTGACCAAGACACATTTTTCTTGAATGTATAGACAGTTCTTTGTATCTATCCATTTCCTGAAATATTCCCAGAAAACATTTCTAAGATTTTTATATCGACTCTCTGTTGTTTTATTGTAGATCAAAAAACCCCCAAAACTTAAGACTAACCTTAAATACAATTCTAGAAAAAGAGGAATGGTAGTTGTTACACTAATTAGGATTCAAACACAGAAGGTGGGTTTCACTTGCTGGTTTACCAGGGTTCCTCCTCAGTCTTGAATGAATAACTCAGCCTTGGCCTCTTCCATATCTGAGCTGTCTTAAAATGATAAGTAGCCAAGACATGGTTGGTTCCCAAAATCCAGCTCCACATGCTCATAATTGCCTTGTTTGGTTTTTGAGGCAGGCAGAGCTGAAATTTTTCTAGAAAGAATTTTAGGTTGTTGTATCAGTTTGACAGAGATTACATGCCATGACTTCTAGGTGACAAGGATCACAGGAAGGATGCTGTGGTCTGCATCCAGCACATCAGTGCCCACCCAAAACTGAAGGTAAGTATGCTTTTGAGAGCTCAGAAGTGTGGGACATTCTCTAAGTTCTCTCTTCTCTCAGGTCGTTTGTAAAATGCACGTTACAGCACCTCCTTGTCAAACAACTATCTATGTGAATATGCATTGATTAAAACCTGTGATCAATCTAATACTACAGTAACAGGGGAGTACAAATGCCTCTGCTAAATAGATGATATCTCTAAAGATAAAATTCCTTGCTACATAATGTACTTCGATCACTAAAAAATGCATAAGTGCAGAGAAGAAATTCAGGGCCAAAACTTTAAATTTCTCTTAACTATCATGTAAAAAGTTCTGGGAGACTCCAGAGAGAAAGTTTGCTCCTTTAAAGACCTGGAGACAATTATGGCATTCATGCATTCCTCTGGTGCTTTAACCACGAGTCCCCAAGGTCATGCATTTTGTTTTACAAGACAAAGCACTCAGTGCTTTAGTGCTAACATGAAGTAACAGAACAACATAAAGGAAAAAATCAGGAGATGTTAAGGGTGGTAGGAATGCCAAAGAATACCAAAGCAAACACATCTCATTATTATTTGCATTCCTTTATATACTCCATTATTCAGATATATTTAATGACACTCTGCTGAAAAACTGGGTAATTTAGCCATTTCTCCCACAATATCCTTCAAAAACTATAGCAAAAATACGACAGTATCTGACTCATCCCTGTCCCTGGAAATATCTTAAGCATTATCTTAACTACTAAAGTTTAATCCTGATAAGATGGAACAGAGAGGAAAATCCCATTTGCCAGTAACATTCACTAAATAGGGCATATTCTTGAAACTTAAAAGTGCTGAAAGCAAGAAAAAAAAAGGTCTGCCACAAATAGTAGCAAGTACTAAGTGATGTTGTCCTCCTCCTCTCGAGTTCTGGAGAATTATTTCAATACAGAACCACTCAGTATGATTGAAAAGGACAGGCAATGAAACCATAGCAGAACAGCTGTTAGGAAAAAATGCATTTATAGACCATGTTATGTTAATCTGTGCAAAGAGTCAGTGCTGGGAGAAAATACTAGCTTAAGGCAGGCTAAGTCTGGGTAGAAAAGACAATGCTGGAGAGGAATATAAGACAAAATCTGTGAGAGGTCTCTGATCTCCCTGGTCAGCAAAACTACCAGTTGAAATAGCAGTGGGGTAAGACTGAGGACCACAAGAAGTAGCCTAATTGCTCTTGTTCTAAGGCCCTGGGGATTCCCAAAAAGATAATGAATGTACTTCCTAGGACCAAGGCTAAAACCTGTGGTTAATAGGATGATTGTTCAGTAGAAGGCAGAGTTAAGGGAAGGGTGTGATCATTCAGGGTTTCAAACAGTGGCACCACAAAGTGCTGTACCTGCTGAAGATTCAAGGGGGAAATGAGCTGAACATCCTGCCTGTGTCTGACAGCACACAATGCTTGGCCACAGCTATTAAGTGAAATCTGTAAGTGAGGGAGGGACATATTAACAAGGAACATGGTTCAGCAACTATCCGCCAAATAAAGGTTTCCATGTGACCTTGTGAAAAATCAGTGTCAGCACAGAAGCTCCATGAAAGAAACATTTATGCAATAAAATCAAATTAAATTCAGTACTTAAGAGCAGGACTGATTAGACATCTGGAATCAACAAATGAAAAGACTTCTAGCAATGAAAAATGGTCTGAAGTTTTGAATGCTGGAATTGTCTTTGATACTGTTTTCCTTAGATGGCCTTTGGAGCTTTCAAGGAGTAGCTGGAAATTCTCTTCTTTTTACTACAATGCACTATAATTTCATTCTTTACTGTTTAAAGTTATTGCATATTTAATTTTTTTCAATGATACTACAGAATTGTTTCAAAATAGACACAGAAATCTTCAAGTGGTGGTTTAGTTTCCTATGATTAAAAAAAAAGGGGGCGTGTGTGCCTGGGGGAAACTCTCCTTGAAAAACTAGCTGAAATACATCAGGATTTTGTGTATGTTGGCATTTGCAGACACTCCCACCAAGGACGTGGCAGAACAGACAACAATAATTGCAGTAATTGCAACTACAAATAATGTAAGAACACAACAATGTAAGGATAATATAAATTAGCATGCTCTCCTGACAGGGACCAGTAGCAAATTCTTTGAGAAAAGAATGTATGAACAGAAAAACCATACAGGAATTATGAAGGTAGTGCAGAAGGAGGCAGCACAAGAAAAAAAGACAATAATATATCTGAAAAACATAACAGGGGAAAAAACCTAACAGTTGATAAAAACTTCAGCATTACAGGGTTAATTGTTATTTCTCTGAGCTCAAAAATGTACCATGAAGTACAACCTCCATCAAACACCACACCAACAAAACACAATTTAATGTTGACCATCTCTATGGTTCTGTACTATTTGATCAAAAAGGTCCCAGAAGAGCTTCCATGTCTGAAAGAAAATCATGGGTTTTCTTCTTCTTTTATAAGCTCTTTAAGTCTCTTATTTCAGTAACTTCTCTCTTGACTTCCCTTCTTTCTCTGTCCATAGCCAGGACAATTTCATGATACAATTGCATGAAGAAAATTTCCTTGCTTTCCTGACAGGCAGTGCAAGTCCTAGGAGTGTTGCCTTAGGGGATGAACCACAGTGCTCTACAGAGGCAGTGCCCCTCTCCCTACACAGCCACATGAAACACAGAAAAGATTATTTTGTGCCATGTTTTCCATGACAATACTGGAAAAATGGATATGTCTGTCAATACTGGAAATAAAACACTTCAAAAGCTTCTGAGGAAATTTTAGCTCCTGCACTATGAATACTAATGGCAGCATTTAAAGGCAGCTCCCAGTCACACATGGAAGACAAATGATTCTCCAAGATCACTGAGTAGGTGGAGGAATACCACAAACAGCTGAGCCATAACCCATGCATCTCATACACTCATATTCTCTGGCACAGTAACAAACTGATGTGCCAAAGACAGTCTGAGCCGGAGTCGTATTAACATTCACATGCAGATATTAGACAAAGACTACTATTTCATGAATGCACACCAGGCCAAACTTAGAGTACACAAACTCAATTTTTTTAAATTGCAGATAATTAATTTATCAAGAAAAACCCACAAACATGTTTAGTCAGACAAACAGACCTAACCCACAGTTAATATAATTGTTTTTCTAACATTAACAATAAAAGCATGTTGCCAAAATCAGTGTAACCTTGGATTTATTTGGAAAGATGAGGTCAGAACTGTAGCTCGGGTAAGTTTGAATGGAAAGGTTCATCACATCTGTAGTCTATAATTGAACAGACAGCTCAACTCAGTTCGTTAGCTGAAAAAATGTCAAAGGAAAGGAATCACAATATGATTTCAATCTCCAAAAGAAGATAGATAGTTTTGCAGCAGCATTAAACCATCCACAAGAACTTCAAAAGAATGGCACATGTAGGCTATATGATAAATATAGCTAGTGAGTTTCAACATGAAAACATATGTAGTTAATCTAAATATCAATAGCATACTGATTTAAATGCTTAAAAAGAACTATTGTGTATCTTCAAAGCTAGAAGAAATAGCTTTATAAACCAGCGTTTTCTAAAAGCCCCTGTAGACTGTCATATATGATTCATCACAAATAGTTTAAAATAGCACTCAGTAGATGTAAATAGACATAATGTTTGATTTTTAGCCTACAGAAAACATTAATTATCAACAAAAATGGAAAATGCAAGGTTTGTAGAGACAAGAATTGAATTTAGTGTTTTTGATATGTAAGATAAATGAAAATGGATGGCAATCAACATACTGATACTCCAACTTATATAATCAACACTAGATGTGAATCAGTTAAATAATGCGACAGAAAGAGCTGTTTGCATACAAGATGTAATTCTATCACAACTGTTCTTTACTTTTTTTAGCTCTAAACACAAGAAACACGATGATCTTAGTTTTGTACCCAAATACATAAGGAAAAAATCATAGAAGGATTTAACTTTTTCAAGAACAACACCCATAAACGAGGTGATGTGGCTGTGTATAATTTATTTTGGCTTGCTTTCTTTATTAGCTCACAAAATTCATTATGATACTAGATTAAATTCTGTCACTAAACAATTTGCAGACTGGTATCATTAAGAATGTTATTTTATTCTGTGATATAAAAGCCAAAACCATGACCAAAATACTTTTTATTCTTAGCCAGTTGTTCTTTTTCATCACCAATCTAGAGATTAAATTGTTCTCACCCATAATTACACAGTCATTTTCTAAAACAAAAGAAATCACTCAAATTGCTACAGTCTGCATCAACAATTTTAATCATGTATTATCTGATTAAATAATAAATGAATTATAGTCTCAAAACATAAAACCCCACTTTTTAATTTTGAAAATAAAGACGTTTCCCTTTTTATGCATTTGAATTCAATTAAACTGTAGGCTAGGAAAGAATCAATCAGTAACATTCTCCTGCTTCAGAAATACTGTGCCAGAAATCGAAAACATTTTGGGGGTCTTGCCTAGTTGTAGCAGAGGAGTTTTTTTCTCATGAAAACACTTCCAAGATGTTTTCAGACTCTTCATGATAAAACAGGTGAGTAACAGTTGGGATGCAGGTGATTCCTAACAAATCATTTAACCGTCACACTAGAACTAAACCTTTCACACAGATCATAAAGGCTTTTCATTTTCCTGCCCACTTCTCTGCTTAGTGGACCAAGCAACCATATTGAGAAAAATATTACTGACCTGAAACTATTGCAAAATGCTGTCACAAAGTGAATTAACCTCCAAACCCTCAGTCACATGTCCTTACATGCATAGAGCCAAGAAGAACTAAGATGCTTTTTTACATCTAGAAGGACTTTTATTTGGCAGTAGAATCAAGTACTGATTATTTGTGAACATCACATTAATATCTAGGATGGTTAGTTTTTGGGGGTTTTTCTGCTTTGTTGTTGATGTTTGTTTGGTTTGGGGGTGTTTTTGTCAGTGAGCCTCTTGTTAGAGGCCAGTAACTAACAGTACAGCCCAGGGGTCAATACTGGGGCAAGTCCTGTTGGACATCTTAATTTATGACCTGGACAATGAGACAGAGAGTACTCCCAGCAAGTGTGCAGATGACCAAGCTGGGAGCAGTGTCTGACAGACCAGAGGGTGATGCTGCCATCCAGAGGGACCTTGACAGGCTGGGGAAGGGGGCTGACAAGAACCCCATGAAGTTCAAGAAGTGAAAAATCTGGCATCTAGGGAGGGACAACTCAAGGCACCAGAACATGCTGGGGGCAGCCCAGCTTGAAAACAGGCTGTCAGAAAAGGACCTGGAGGTCCTGCTAAACACCAGGTTGAACCTGAGCCTGTGGTGTGCCCTTGCCGCAAAGAAGATGGGTGGTATCCTGGGCTGCATTAGGGGTGTTACCAAGAGATCCAGAGAGGTGATTTTTCCCTTCAGCACTAGTGAGGACACAGCTGGAGTAGTGTGTCCAGTTCTGGGCTTCCCAGTACATGAGAGACGTGGACATACCAGAAAGACACCAACAATGGGCAAAAAGATGGCTAAGGAATTGGAGCATGTTCCCTGTTAGTAAGGCTGAGACCTGTGGTTGTTCACTTGGAGAAGGCTCATGGGGCTCCTAGCAAGGTATATTTACTGGTACTTTAAAGCTAGGCCAGTGAAAAAAACAGCAACCTCAAAGATTCAAACATAACACACATGGATGTCACTTCTGCATAATACTTTCTACATTTTTACATACTAAAATGTCACATATCCATAACCATTTGCAGTACTGAATTACAACATTACACGCTGAAATATCTGATATGCAACATTTAAAATGTGCAGTTTTAAGTATGAAGAAGAAACCAGAAAGGAACACAACTAATAACATCTCTCATCACTTTTCCTAAAGTAACTTTTATATATGAAAAACTTTATGCTTCTAATGTAATTACTTTTATAACTGCACAATAATACACAAGTGGCAACAGTTTCAACTTGATACAGTAATTGGCTGATAGCAAAAATACAAAACCACTTTCTAATTTTATCCCATATCCTGTCACTGAAGAGAATTTTTTCTTACACATTTCCAAAGAACTCTGTATTTAAAATCTGTAAGTTAATAGTATGATATCAGCATGAAAACACAGCAAAGATGCCACTGTGGTTTACAGAAGGGTATTTTCATATTAGCTACACAACTTTCCATAGACTAATTTCATTAGCTAGAAATGGAAAAATCAGTAGGAAAATTGTTGATGATGTGTCTGTTCTCACTAGCATCTAATTGTTTAGGTAATACATTCAGGTAATTTGCCTGCTCCTCAAAGTATGCTGCTTTTCAACAAGCTGTCTCTGTTCACTTCATATAAACTTCCGGGTTTTCTGGCTTTATGTTCTTATCATAGAATTTTTGGAACTTGCTATAGCCATGCTCATTTTAAAGATATTTAGCTGGTTCAGAATGCAGTTGGGGTTTACAAAGATTTTTTAAGGTATAGAAATGTGTAGGCCCTTTTCAATAGCAAATTCTTCTTGTGCATCTCTTCAAAGACCTGCATCCATGATAAATATAGCTGGATCTGTCATGCACTTTTCTAACCAAAAGTCCATTTAATTTGGACATGTGGATCATTTTCTTAACTTCAAAATTCCACCTAATTTAAAACTTAGTATCAAGACCACAGCAGCCACCTTTAAAACACAGCAATTATCTTCTGTCAGTACCTCAACATCAGGGCATTGTGGTGCCACTGACCTTTTATAGGAAACTGTAATTTACAAAGAAAATGGTTTCCAGATGGCCCTGAGGACAGATCCTGTCCAGCCATAAGTAAAAACTCAAATAATTTTTTGGCACAGGAGCAGAACAGAAAGCTGGAATAAATGATAGTGTGCTAATAAGTATATTTATTAAATGCTCTGTAATTTGAAATGATCCATCACCAGACATCATCTACAGTGCCAGAGACAATAAAGGCCACTAATCATAAGTTCCAGAACTTTGAAAAGTCCAGGCGTGCTTTATTTTCCACAGTCTGTGAATGCTCAGAGCAAACACATATTTGGCCTGGAGGTGATAGTGATCTCCTGTTGAAGGAGACTGTATCTACATTCTGGATCCACCAAAAAGAGAACATGAGGATCACAGAGGGAGAGAGGAAGAGAGGAAGAGAGGAAGAGAGGAAGAGAGGAAGAGAGGAAGAGAGGAAGAGAGGAAGAGAGGAAGAGAGGAAGAGAGGAAGAGAGGAAGAGAGGAAGAGAGGAAGAGAGGAAGAGAGGAAGAGCTCTGCCTTTCTGCAGCAAATGGTCAGACACTCAGCTAGAGGAAACCTCTGCTCTGTCTTCTAAACAGAAGAGCTCTTTCTGCATTTCTCATACTGAATAAAATAGTGACAGCTCAAGAAAAAGAAACCAGGTGACAACCACACAGATTTGCAATTCTCTCTGGATCAAGGGAGCTGCAATCTTTTAAATACAAAATGGAACTATTTCAGTAGGCTTCCTGCTTTTCTGCAATAATTTTTGTTCCCTCTACACTTTAAACACAAATAAAGCCATTATTTTGTAGCTTATCCCAAAGTTCCACAGCCCTAGGTCCCAGCACACACCCCAAGCATGGTGAATTATACCAGAAATGTGTGCTTTGGTGACTTGGTTGACTCAAAATGTCTACAAAAGTGTACACAATATAAATGTACACAATCAAAAAGTGGCTCAGTTATATGCATTCTAACCTAATTATGAAGTCAAACCAATTAGTGCAACTGCTATTAAGAATGGACAGAATTTGAGACTATTATGCCCTGAGAATGCCCTAATACATTGCAGAAATAGGATATCTTTAACCAGCCGAATCTAGTCAGACTAAAATTTTAACCATTTTAAGATACTGGCTTGTCTTCTGACTTTCTTTGTTTCATTTTTACTCCATCCTCACCTCTCATCATGCATTCCAAAGCTAAGATTCCAAGTCTGTGATCCCTCCTGTTTTAATCCTATCACTGCACTCTTCACCTCCCAGAAAAGCATCCCAACTCTTGCCACCCCATACTTCTGACATACACCCCATTTCCCTAACACCTCCCAACCAGTATCACTGCTCAGTCTTGAGCGAAGAGCTCCAGCATCATCTGTCCTAGCAAAGAACACAGGGACCTGCCTCTCTGGGTACTCATGGCATCAAGTCACAGCTCAACCAGTGGATGGCATCCTGCAAACAGACAGCTAGATAAATTGTTGCACCAAGAACATTTAATTTATACAGCATAACTTTTGATTATGTATTCTGTATTTTTTGTCTTATGCAGACCAGCTACCTAGACTTACATGTCTTTTTTTTCCTTGTCAGTCTGCACCCACATGTTCCAGTTCTGTATAATAACTTTTAATATTTTGGACATTATAATGGACTTACCCTAGAGCCATCTTCCACAGCCTTTTTTCTTGTTCTTTTTCAGCAAATTATATTTCATCCATCCTCTGAGCTGTAAAACAGAATGAGTAATTTAATAGAGTTTCTGACCTGAAGTGAAACTGCAATTTGCTGTAAAATTCAAAGCAGTCAAGCTCAACAATATAAACTTCTGAACAGAACTCATGTTTATTATTTATGATTAAAATAAAATAAACATTGATGATATTTTCCAGTAGCAATTCATTCACTAATTTTAATAAAATTTCTACTTGTTTGTAATTTTCTGAAGCGTTGAGTTATAAAAATTTGCTTGCTTCCACCACCATTAAGTCCTGCTACTGTCATTTGTACTTCACTAAAGTACAAATCTGTATTTATGGAAGGACATTTGAGTGTTTATAGAAAATAATTTAAAAGTGCTAGATGCATGAATTTACTTAAGTGCTATTCATATTTCCTTGGCAATACAAAAAACCCCAATGTAACAGAATGCAAATTCAATTTATATCTTACCAATTTTAACCTTTGGTAAAAGTCCCATTTTCCTTTCAGGCTAAGCAAGAAGAAATAATTAGATTCAGAACAAAAATGTATTTCAAATGAGTCATATATTGCTGATATATTAAAATGCACTATCTCCTTGTATCTGACTTGCTGAATGAGTTAGACTTTCCATGACTACATTAATTTGCCAAAATCTCCCTCGTTTCATATTAGAAAAAGAATAAAGATTCATATACTTGGGAGAAATTATAAATGGAACATGTTCTGTTCCAGCCCAACGTCTGTGAAAATTAACAAAACTCTTAGCTGAGACAATCTTAGAAAGGCTGCACTGAAGGAAAGATGAATAATCTTCCATGTCCCTCTTGCATAAAACAATAAGATTAGAAAAAATAGGTGGTGGGTTTGAGCTTTGTTTTTTTTTTTTTTTTTTTTGCAAGTGCTACTGTATTAGGAAAATATTTGTAGTAGAAAGGATTATGAAGTACTCGAATACACTGCCTGCTGAGATTGGTGTATTTCCAACACCTGTGATATTTAAAATGACTAAAAAGACCCTGGACAAATCTGCACCAAGATTAACCACAGGACAGCTTGAAAACATTAAACTCGCTGCCAATTCTGTCATTCTGTGGTTCTTAGTAAGGATTTACATCAGTGTTCCTAGCAGAGTTGTATCTCCTACACAATAAGCACTGTACACTTTTCAAAACAAAATAGTCCACCTCATCTAATTCTAAATGGAGGATCATCAAATTTTATACACATAACAAAGAAATCAGTGGACGTGTTTGTTTATTGTGATTAACATATTTTAAAACATATCTAGGTATTATCCCCATTTTTCAAAGGAAAATTTGGATTACATTAAGTATGATTTTCCTAATCCCAAAAACAGAAAACCAAAGAAAGAGCATAAGGGAGCACATTTAGGTCTGTCTACTTTCAGACCTATATGGAAATTGTCCTTTTATTTCTGGGTATACCACTGTATTTCTCACAAATAGAGCTGATTAAAGTACAGAAATGTCAGGTTTGGAACAGGAGTAAAGTGAGAACTGATGAGTTTTAACATAGAATAACATTAGAGAAAATTAATACCAAATTTAAGTTCATAATGTCTCTATGTTGTTGTGTTAAAATGAAAACCTTTTCCTCACACAAAAGAACAACATAAATACTGGTTTGGTATAAGATTTTTCATATGATGTTCCTGGGGTATGTGTAAAATACATATAATTACCCAAAATAAAGCTTCATTAAGTTTCTGCTGTAAAAGTCCCATTCTTTTGCACACAATTCTTTAGTCATCCAAAAAATAATTTATGACAGTACACTAAGTAATGCTGTTTTATAAATGTTTTAAGTCACACCAAAAAATTAAATCTCATCTTTTTCATGTTGATTGTTGCAAATTAAAGGATCTAATTTGAAGTGATGAACATTCAAGTATAATTTTCTGTGTATAGTTAGTAGTTAGTAGTACTTCGCTACCAAATGACACTACTGTTTTTACACAGAGAACTTAAAGTTAAATTAGCATACAAACCAAAACTAGTTTATGTGCTTGAAGGAAAGCTCAATAACTGAAATTCAGGGTTTCCTTCCCCATATCCACTCTTTCACTGATCAGCTGTATTCAGTTATTTAACATAATAAATATTTTAGTTACTTTATCCAAAATTATTTCATGACCCATTGTTATGACAGCCATTTACCACATGATTCTAACTGGTATTTTAATAAACCTGTTTCAATTTCTACAAAACCAAAATGGTGTAAGACTACAGGCTAAGAACATCACTGTAAAAGAAAATATGATCCTTTGAAAGTACAAAAAGCAATGGGCCTCAGAAAATACTGGGATTTATCTCATGTATTGCTCTTACTCCTATGAAAATCTTTGAGAAGATTTGACTGTAACAAGTTTGTATTTGTATATATGTACTGTACAAATCAAGCATTCCACTTTTGGACTGATCTGAATACTAACTGAATAGTTAGCAAAAGAGGAAACAGCTGAAATGTAATTGCTGTGAATTCAGGACAGATGTACTAACAGAAGACAAAATTGAGTACAGTTATACAGAGATAATCAAGAGAGAAATCCGGTCACACTGCATGCCAACTTACTGACTCAATTGTTTAATGAGTGGATCCAAAGATTAAGGATTTATTATTCACATCCCATCGAAAATTTCCACCAGAAAATTGTAGAGAATATTAAAGCAAGAAATATCACATTACTTTCTAAGATTCCAGTATAAACAAAATGAAATCCTTTTTTTTTTTTTTTTATCTCATGCTGTGTTGTCTTCATTTAAAAGGGTGAAAGAACACACAGAGAACAGAAAAAGTGAGAAATATCTCACTTAATGATGCAGTGCTTGAAGGCCACATCCCTGGTTCATATAGGTATATGTACTGTGGACAGCAATGAAATTAAAACACTTAATATCACCTCAATTTTGATTACCACAAAAGTAAGGGTTTAATATATCAACTAAACAAAGAGTAATATTAAGTGGAAGCTATATTCATTAAATACTCTGTAGACAAAAGAAAACCACAAACAAAATCCCCTCAAACCCATAGACAGAAAAATAAAATACATTCTATGTTTTTAGAGATATTGTCTTACTGCTTTTGCAATATCATATGCCATCAATATTTGCAAAAAAGCAATATCTTCATTTAAGTTGCAGTCTACATAGTAGATGC
This sequence comes from Brachypodius melanocephalos, assembly GCA_013398615.1. Classification (NCBI taxonomy): domain Eukaryota; kingdom Metazoa; phylum Chordata; class Aves; order Passeriformes; family Pycnonotidae; genus Brachypodius; species Brachypodius melanocephalos. The sequence continues at coordinate 7,039,119 of VZSR01001299.1, read as the reverse complement.
TCTACCATTAGCATATTTTAAAAGTTCAGATGCAATATTATAAACCACATAGCACACACTCACACACAGAATAATTCAGTATGTATCATAAAAAAGTATCTAATCCTTTGCCTTTATTTCTGTGAGCTTTTCTTCTAAAAATATAAGTGGATCTTCTGGATGAGCAATAAGTACATCACAAAGCAGCATCTGCAAAAAGAAACTTCAAATTAATTCCTTGTATTTACAGCAAAGCAGTATCTAGTTATGAAGCTGTTAAAATAAGCAACAGTTTACCAGAATCTTTTAAAGTACTGCAAATTAGAGGCATTTCTTTTTATCAGTTTCCTTTCATTCAATTTTTAAAGGTAATATTGCATATATCAGTATAATTCCATTGCTAGACTTCTTCATGCTGAGTTTAGGATAGTAAAATAAGTGGCATTTCTTTAGCAATTCATACTAAGAATTTCATTGCTTTTTATGTGTATTTAAAAAAGAATATAAGATTGGATAGTTTTATTTTCTTAATAAGAAATAGAATCTAAAACAAGTTTAATACTGTGAGGTAAAGAGTATGTTGAATGGGAAGCTGGGCAAAAATTGATCCGGTAACCAATATCTAAAACAAAATGCAGCTAAAAAATATTTGCTTTTCAGGATTGTTTTATCCTACAATTTTACATTATCTTTTTGTAACAATGCACAATAACCAATGAACCATTTTTTTCTCATTTGTGTTTTAGCTATATTCAGCTAAAGGACGCAGATCATTTAATTTTGGACTTTGAGCTCACATACAGCAAGAACGTTCAAAGTATATTAAAGTATACAGACAAATTGCAGTTATTTATGTGACTATTTATTGGAAATGTTAAACAAGTTGTTGTGCCTGGTAAAAATGTGACAACATGGCATGGAATACTACCTTCCTTTCAAGATATGGCCTCTTGCTGTTATTAAACTAATGTGGAGCTTGTGCTTGAATCCTTTTCAGGAAGCATGGTGTAAGGACAGAGAAAAAGAGGAAGGCTCTAAATCAAATCCATGCTGTGGACAAAGAGCAAAAGCCACACATGGCATAGAGGCAAAAAAGACACCCTGTCAAGTTGTCGCTTGTCCTGCAGAGGCAGAGAGCAGGACAGGCAGGTGGAACATCTTGACAGCCCTTCCATGGTCTAGTCAGTACACCATGTAGAAACAGAATCAGCCAATAATGTAAATTGGAAGGGACCCCTGAAGGTAGTTGAACAGAAGGTGTTGGGATGCCCCATTACTGAAAGTGTTCAAAGTATTTTGAGCAAGCTGATCAAGTGAAAGAAAGGTGTCCTTGCTCATGACAGGGTGGTTGTACTAAATGTCCTTTGAAGATTCCCTCCAACCCAAAGTGTTCTGTGTTTCCATGAATCTAAGTCAACACCAATAAGAAAAGGTGAAGACAAAATTAAAGGCCATTGTCTTCAGTTTAGACATCTGAATATTTACAACACTAATCAACACACCAATTCCAACCTTAGCATCTTTTCAATCCTCCTAACAGAAATGTAATTTGCAAGGCATGGCTGACAGTTGACTGTGTTAAAAATATAAATGCATCACTTATCATTGTAATTCATGGCATGCAAAATTTTAAATAATAAACAGCTAAATGGTTTTTATCAGAAATTTTCCTATGGGCAGATTCCCAAAGCCATTCCCAATATTGGTAAAATACTCCCTCTGCTGGATAAGCCAGTATGTGACTGTCATATTTTATCTCAAGTATCGGTTGCATTTCCCCCCCCTTTTTCAAATAGACAACTTCTTCTCCTTTGAGTGTTCTGAAAGTTCTGCAACACAAGAAATCCAATCCATCCAGTGATATACTGGAATGCAATGCCTCTGTTTAACATTCGAGAATATTAATTAAATAAGGAAGAAACTGTAAAGACCTCATGTTGCAATCCTCATTCAAGTGCTCTTCAGTAATGCTTGGAATAGGTGTAAAACTGGAAACAACTGTGTCAATTATGCCCAGCATTTAGGTCTGTACAAGCCTGGCTGTTTCCATTAGACTTCTTCAAGTCTCTCAGCAATCTAAAAGAGTCCATCACCAATGTTTTCACCCATTCTTCTTAATACCACTTTAGCCATTTAACCTTCATGCGAAAATTAATTTGGATCCCAGGGCAGAAAAATCTTAAGCCAGCTCTTCATCCATATTTAAATCTAACACTGTAAGAATACAGCGAAGTTGTCACACATGTGTGTTTGCAGGATTACAGTTTCCCTGACTTTTAATGAATACTGTTTAAAAGTAAATCTGGATGAGAATGCTCAGAAATTAGACAGGAAGGAAATTCTCAGATGCAGCAGGGAATCCTAAATTATTTGGACAAGATTACTTGGACTTCAACTTTTTTGGACCATGTCCAAATCACAACCTCATCATAAAAAGACTTACGCAAATGGCTTTTTAAGAACTCTATATCCTTAACTTTGAGACTATGTGTATAAATGTTCAAAGATCTCATCTTAGCTTTGATGTTCCTTAATAAAAGGACCACTATCATCTAATTTATCTTCACACCAAGCATACTGTAACTTCATAAAGAAATTAAAATATAACAAAATTAAATAAGAAATATGGCTAGATATCAGCAAGCAACAATCTCTAAGAAACAAGAAAAACAAGGATAAAAGTATCTTACACAGGGTAATTTTTAACTGGTTCTTTTAAAAAGAGTCTTCCCTTAATCTTATCCTTAATTTCCTTCTTTCATTTTTAGTTCATTAACTTAATGTCCTGACTGCTATAATGCTGTTCTAGCTATAATGCTATAACACTGTTCTAGCTATAATGCTATAAATTTTGCTTGGAAATGTAGATATGAGCTGTTTTAAAGTGCTGAATCAAGAAGTACACCTCATGCTGATACATCTTATATTTAGTTTTTTCTGTGCTTAGAAAACAAAAAACTGTCTAGAGACAGACTCCCAGGAGAAGTACTCAGTCTGCACAGCAGCACTGCTATGTAATTATTGTAATTCGCTCAAGATTTCTTTATTATTATTTCTAAGGAAATCCTGGCTGTAATAGCTGATTGCAAATGCCGTCTACTTTGCCAGCTTAAATATATCAGGATATCTCTTAAACTTGCATTTGTGCATTGTGCCTTTTTTTGTTTGAAGGAAACTGAAAAACGGCTGCTGCAGACTTGGTAACAAGCAGAGGTGAACATGACAAACAGGAAGGAAACTATGGAAACGCAGACAATCACCTTGCAAATTCTAGGGGCAAACCTACCAACCCTGTGTCCTCCACAGTCCTTCATGCTGTGCCAGTTTTATTCTCTGACATTTTATGGAAGTCAATTTACTCTTGTGCCGACAAGAATACCTAATCTACCAGTATATGAAGCATGATCTAGTGTCATCTTTACGACTGACAGACCATTAGAAAACACGGATTGCACCCGCTGCAGTCACGAGGAAGGTATTACCCGGCTGAGATCTAGAGGTTCTTCTGTAATTAACACTGAAGGAGTTAAATGTATCAGGGAAAGTGCCAATGCTGTTCACCGGGTTCGTCTTCACTTCAATCCTCATTTTAACATAGATTATAAAGCAGAATTGCTTTGTTGCATCTTGTTTCTCTTAAGTTTTCATAAATCGTTTGAAGCATGCTAGCGACAAAAAGAGCAGAACAAAATCATGTCCCAGGCGAGCAGAGAGGAGTGGGAGGGGTATGAGTTGCCCTGGCCAGCGCTGAGGGGCACAACGACCCGGGACCAGGGCTCAGCTGAGGGGCGACGGGGACCCTTCGTGGGGGAGGGTGGCTCCCTGCCACAGATGTTACCGGCGGAGTTTGTGGTGTCGCCGGCTCCACTGGGACCAGACTGCCGGCGGCCTGGACACTCAGAGGGTGGCGGAGGACCGGGGGCGGCGGACACGGCGGTCCCGCAGTTTGGGGATGATGTTCCCCCGCCAGGGGCTGCCATGGCGCAGGACCGCCCTTCCTGCAGCGGGGCACCTCCCCGAGCGGGAAGCCTGTTTCGGAAAGCGCTGCGGGACCCGGCCTGCCCGGGAGCGCGGGTGATTCCTTCCTGTAAAACGGAAACTGCATCGTATCGGTGTCACGCAGCGGCGGAGCCTCTCCTACGCCCCGCACACGGAGCTGTGGGCTCGGCATCCCTGCGGCACCTCGGGCGCAGCCCCTCGCCCAGTGCCCATGGGAAAGGCAGAGCCGCGGCCGCGCCGCGCCGGATGGGGCGGTGGCTTCCGCGGGCGTCGCAGCCGCGGCCGGGGCGATGTGGGAGCCGCGGGGCGCGGCGGTGAGGGCGGCGGCGGCGGCCCTGGTGCTCGGGGCCGGCGCCTGCTACTGCCTGTGGCGGCTGGCGGCGGGCAGGCGGCAGCGAGCAGCGGCCGGGCGGGCCCCGCCGGCAGGTGAGGGGCCGGGCAGAGCAGGGCGGGCCTCGCCCCTCCGGTGTGCGTGGGGCTGGGAGAGGCTCCGCGGGGCCCGGGGGGTTCCCAGCCCGCGGCCCTGCAGCGCGGCTCGGGGCCCGGAGGCGGCTCTGCGCCTTGCGGGAGGCGGTGCCACAGTCCTGCGTACCGGCCCTCCACAGCCATGCGGCGATTTGGAGCACTCTGGAGGGTGATTTATTTTTAGAAAAGCAAATTTTTTTTTTCTTTCTTTCTTTAGAAGTCCCCCAAAGTGTACGTCCGATCAGTGTATTTACTTATGTTATTGCAGTTATTCGTGTTCCCCCTATAATTCAAAGCTGAACTGAGTGTTTAGACGAAGATGAAAAACTACTTTGTTTTTGAAGTGAGCTCTTGGATCATCATAATTAACTTTGACCTCTGTGTTGTTTTACCCCGAAAGAATACTGTGGTGTTTGCCTGGTCAGATGTTGGAAGTAAAGCTGTGGAATTTAAGGCACTGGTAGCTTCTCAGAAGTCATCTCGAGTAAGCTGTGACTAGTCCAGTGGTCATAGATCAGGACTCACGGCTCTTCAGCTGGCTAAATATTCTCCCACCAACCTGGCTGAAAACGGCGTTTGATGGCATTTGTTGCCCTTTTATAAAGGTCAGGTACTCAATAACGTCATCCTGACTCAGAAGCAGCCTTTCTCCGTTGTTTTGAGAATTGCCATGATCGGCAGTGTTCCTAACATTGTGGCAGTTACTTTGTCAAAGGACCTCAGCATACTAGCAAAGTGTCATTATTATAATTTCTGGAAGCAGTAGTCTGTAAACTGGAAGTTTTGTTTCCTACAGTGCCCAGATTTCCACATTTCATTTCACGGACACACCAAAAAACCATCCAAACCATGTTTGGTGAATATTCCTAAGAATTTTACAGAGGAAATTTACTATTGGTTGACCAGGAAGTAACTCACCTCAACCTCTAATTGTGTGTTCCTTTTATTCTCCACCTTCAAAAGAGGTAATTAGAGGACTCCGGAAAAGGATGGAAATTTTAGTGTCATAAAACACAGTCTTTTTACCGTGACATGATGCTTGGCCACAACCTTAGAACAATGTGTCCTATAACTGAGAGCTAAATTTCAGCTTTGTAAAAAACATTAAGTAGCAACTAGGTGCAATATCTCAAACTTAGTATCAAGTATTTAATTTCTAAACATTGACAGAGAGCAGTCCTCCAGTGTCAACCCATACCATGGATGTGGATGTTCTACAGAAACTTATTCATTTGCTCCAGGCCACAGATGATCCATTAATTCAAGAGCAAGCTTTAATCACTCTCAGCAACAGTGCTGCCTTCTCTGTTAATCAAGTGAGTATTGTTCTGTAGAAAACAACAATGTCCAATGCCAGCCAGTCTGGCAGAGGAGAGCTGCTGTTCTGGTAAAGAGTGACACAGGACTGAGAGCTAGGATAGCTTGTGCTTTAAAATCCATTTAATATCTTGCCTTAATTTCTGCTGGCCAAAATAATATAATTCACCAGCTTCACAGATTTTATTGAATTATAATGTTTGGACCACTTAAGTCCATACAGAGTCCTGTGCTTCCAAAGTGCTGTAAATATATATTTTGTTGCTTACAATTATGTAATGTTAATGGAAGGGTTGAATACTAGATTAAATACTTTTTGGTTCAGATCTAAAATTTAGTGAGATAAACTAAATTTTTTATCACTCACAACGTTGAGTGCTGTTTGCAGATTAGCAATTTTATAACTATCAAGATATCTCCAAATCATTTGGACATAGAATGCAGAAAAACTTTGAGCTGGATGCTGAATTTCATGCCTTTTTAACATTTTAACCTCCAAGGTCCCACCCTTTTTGCTACTTATGACAGCTATGTATTCTGGGTTCTCAAAACTGCTTTTTTAATATAAATCTCATAGAGCAGAACACAACTGGAGCTCAAAGCCCATTTGTCCATTTAATTATTTTTAATGGTATTTCTTTTAAAGACAGTTACAGTCTAAGTGAGAAAGATTAAAAGTAATAAAAACAAGTTTAATGGAAAAAGTTTCAGAACCTCTACTATGACTGTATGAAGCTGCATCTTGAAATTCTGTCAAGTTCAGGCAGGATTTTTAGGTACTGCAATCTGGCTCAATTGTTCTATAAACTCATTATCCAGTAATTTCCTTTTATTCTTTATGATCTAAAATGCTTTGGGCATGCTTTGCAGACCAGATTTTAAAAGCAAAGGTGACGTGCCATTGTCAAATAACAGCAACTAATACTAAGCAGGACCCTTAGTTTCAGTAGAAGCAATAAAGCAGAATCTGCAAACACTCTCTTTAGACAGAGCAGTCAGTTCTGGAATTCTTCATTCACATACTTCATTTTTGTCAGTACGGAGATTTTGAGGGAATGCTTCAGCATTTCAACTGAATTTTTAAAAATTGTATTAAATATCTTCTATATTTCAGGATATAATCCGAAATTTGGATGGTCTTTCTGTTATTGGAGGGATGCTCTCCAACTGTGTTCCCAAAGTGAAAGAAAAAGCACTAAATGCACTTAATAATTTGAGTATGAATATTAAAAATCAGGAAGAGATACAGGTAAGATTCTTAATGGAAAAAACCAAGATAATCAAGGCAAGGAGATAGTACAGGTCCTTCAGCATATTTGTTAAATACAAGCCAGGGTGCCAAAATGCTTTGATGACAGACATACAAGTCAGCAGATCTGGATGACTGAAAGGATAACTTAAATGCATTGCTTCACTGGCATTTACTTTCAAAATAAAAGACAGAAACCTATGCAGTTTGTGTTCAGCTTTCACAAAATACTGTTAAACAGAGATTGTGCTGCTAAGATTATAGCAAAGTTATGCGAGGTAAGATGATTTCCAAACATGCCTAGAACATCACCAGTGGCTGTTTAACAGAATGGATTGCAGATTGAACTTGCCAGGACTCCTTAGGTGAGGGAGAAGAAAATAATAATTGAGCCCCTGGGTTTGTATTAGGCCAATTTTTAGGATGATAATTTCATCTTAAAAGTCTGTATAAGTTATAACAAGTTCCACTGCTAAATACAGTACATGCTATGAAGAGGAAAGGACTAAACGTCAAGAGAAAAGAAATCTACCTGATTAATCAATAGATCAAGAAGCATCCAAGTGGTGAGCTGAGGCAGATTTAAAGACATTTGCTGGTTTGTTTCAGTAGCTTGATAAAAAGGTACTGTGACTGTATGTGGTAGTTTTGCAGCATCTTTAGCAATAGGCAATTTTTATTAAGTAGTGCTTGCCAATATTTGTCTAGGTGTATAAGTAGAAAATAACTCCTTTGGTAAGGATGAATTAGTTTTTTTCTCAGTTAGGACTCCAAGATTTGTTGTATACTGTCATCCAGAAGAAAATTTGGTAAAAATAGTAGTTAATGTCAGTTGTCATTGCTGTTCCTACAGTGTGCTCCAGTAAATGATCCACATGGTTGGGAGAAAGGATTTAATTTCAAAGCCTGTCCTTAGCTTGTTCTCAGTATTTAAGATGTTAGTTACTTGTGATTTTTAAAACAACTCCTTAAAGCAGCTCTGTCACTTCAAAGATGGAGTCAAAGCAATTTAAGTTTGCAGAGCAAGTTATGTTTCAGGAAGATTAGTGAGTATAATGCTGTATGGTTGGCTTCTGTCATGCCACTAGAATATTTGAAATATTCAAAACAAAGAAGTACTTGTTTCCAAGAACCTTCACCATTCAGCCAGCAATGTTCAGGAAGTATTTATATTACTGTAGCTAGGCCATTAATACTATTTGTGACAGAAAATATGCTTTTATCAAAAATTGTTCTCTCTTTATTTCCTCCTCCCTTTCTCCAGATATTTATTACACAAGTTTGTAGGACTGTTGAGTCAGCTCCCTTGAACTCTGATGTACAGCTAGCTGGACTCAGGCTGTTGACAAATATGTCTGTTACCAGTGACTACCACCAAAAGATGATAAACTCAATTCCATGCTTTCTTCATTTGCTTTCAGAAGGAACAGAAAAGACACAGGTACTGGGTAGTATTATTTTTACAAGCCATTTATGAGGCTGCTTTACTTGCCTTGTTTCTTACAGTTTTAGTAAAATGGTTTAGACCCTGCTAAGAAAAACCAAATCATTCATTAATGATACAGATTTTATGCACTAAAATATGGATCTGTATTAGTTTCACAATATAAATTAACAAAGTGGGAGAGGGAAGGGAATCTTGGTAGTGGAACCATCAGGCTACAGCTCTACCAAAGCAGTGCAGGGTGCACTGTGATTGCCTTTGCCATAGCAACTCCAGAATGCTCTTCTGCTCTAAACATCGCTACTGCATCACAGAGCAAGGAGAACCGCATGGGAAAGGCTTCACTGATGCATGAATCTCTGTAGGGAAACATGCCAAGCAGTAATCCTAAGTTATGTACTTTTGTTCCCTTATGCTTATGACACCTCTGGAAATGTTAGTGACTGCAACTGGAAATCATGCTTATTTGTGAATTATTGTAATACTGAAATGAGCTTCAGCTAGGGACCAAATTCAGCTTTTATTCAAGATGTTGTGGTACCATCAGTGTACGTGGTTGCTCTATCAGATCAAAACCAGTTTTCCAAACCACACATTTCCACGAAACATAACACACCTATTGTACTTAAGTACAGGAAGTAATATGGCCTTTTCCTAGAGTTTAGAGATTAGCATCACAAGGTCCTAGAAAGCACAAAGGTGTATTTGTATATGCTTCAAATAATTTTAAATGTAGTACTTAACCATCTTCTTTGTATTTAAAAAAATTCTGTGTTTGGCCTACTGAGATTTGTTTATGGGTCTTGCCTTAATTTGATGTTTAAGTCAATCTCAATTTGCTTCTAACATGTCTATACCTTGGTTTTCCCTGTACCAAAATACTCAAGATGTTAGTTAACCCAGTCTACCTTTTTCTCCCCAAGTCAACTTTGACATTATTGATGCCCCATTGCAGCTGTACTTACTGTTTTGGAACTTCTAATTAACTTGTACATTCCTCACTTCAGATTCAAGTTTTGAAAGTACTTGTGAACTTATCTGCAAATCCAGCCATGACAAGACATCTTCTCAGAGCTCAAGTAAGGTTCTTGCTGCTTAATTTTGTTTTTAGCATGTATACACATATACCAGTCTAGATCCTGCATGCACTAGAAGACTTTTAATGTATTATATATATATATATGCAATTCCAGAATAAATTCTAGACACTGCTTGGTTAAAATCAGTAGCTAAGTGCACATTCTTTCACAGGCTGGCTTTATTGCAGAGGGTAGTGTCATACAGATACTTACAGAGGGAGAGGCACAGGGCCTGTGCACTTGGAGACAGTTGTACTTCCTGTGTATCATTCCAAATAATCAATGATAGCTTGCAGAAGCCTGTTCTAACCTGCCCTTTCCACCAAAGGGGTAATACCATGAACTTGAGTTTGTGTTATGTAAAAGGAACCCAAAACTTCATTTCCAGACACACAGTCAGTATACAGATTGAAAACCATCAAATAGAACCAGTACTGTAAGTGATCCTTCTCAACTGCCGTTTCTACAGCCAACATACTGGACCAAACCCAACCAAATTCCACTGGAATCCCCAACCCTTTATTCAAAGGCAGCCATAAAACTGTTGCCTCTAAGTGAACTTTCCCTGTGCATTTACTTATTTCTTGTTGGAGAAATTTGTGTGACATTTGCTGTGCTGGCCTTGGCACATAGGTAAGCGTAACTTCCTTAAAGCCTGCAGTGGCTTTTACTTGTGAGCTATCTGCCATGAGCAAAGCTAGTCTAGATAATGCTGGCTTTTCATTATTCAAACAAGGTTAGGGTAGCTAAACATTCAGTTCTCTGTTAAGTGTGTCATTTTTTCATTTATCAGATATGCTAACAAAAACATTCAAGGCAAAAATCAGTGTGTCTGAGAAGGAAAGCAGACCCTTTCTTCCAAATTTTCCAGAATTTTGGACAGACAGCCACATTTTGGAGATTGAAAATACAAAGCATTTATTAGCCTGTTGATGCACAGGCCAGTCTTTTCTAGAGAGAAAATGTGCACAGTATGCAAGTTTCTGACAGGAGTTCACAGCATACAAAGTTATGAGATTTCATACAGTTTCTGGTTTAGGTGGTTTAGATGCACATTTTTTCCCATTTTCTGAAGTTAGATTTAGTTACACATACTTACTACTGGTGATTAAGTATAGAATATTTCTCCAATATCCTAGGTGCCATCACTGGTGTTACTTTTTGACAACTGTATAAATAGAGAGATTCTGGTTCGAGCCCTGGCATTTGCAGCAAACCTGAAAAAGAACATGAATGATGAAGAAGGCACCATGATTGAAGAATACAGTGAAGACTCAATTTTCTTCACACTCTGCAGGGACACTGCCCCATTTGCTCAGAGACTGGCATCTTTGCTGCATCACCCTGACAAAGAAGTGAAAGAAAAGGTTGTGAGAATATTAACACAATAGTGTGGTTTTCTTAAAACAGACTGACCTGATGAAAATACCTAATCTTGGCAATGCTATGCTAAAAAAGCCTGCAAGAAGTAAACAATGCAACAGCGATGGAGAAAAAAACCCCCAAACCTAAATACTATCATTTAAATAGGCACAAATTAGTTACTACAAAAGAGAATGCAGATATTTTTGTACAAGCAAGAGAAAAGCAATAACTTAATACTGATAAACCACTGCATATTTGCTATATTTATGCAATGGGGGCAAACTGTTTAAAACATGAAAACATTCATATGTAAAATGAATATTTTAAATGGATGAGTAAAGTGAATTACAAAATCTTTTGCAATGTCAAAGACCTTTTTTTAACTTTAAGTATTTACAGGTGCAGAATAAATACCTCTTTAGATGTATGCATTAAAAATTCAGCAATTTGAGATTAGGCATTTATATTATATTAGTCTATTTATGAAATTGGTACAGCCAAATCTTACAAAACAATATTAAATAAAAACAATACTAAACTATCATTATCTTCCTACAGAATTATTATCTTCAATGAAAGCTGCATACTAAGGTCACTGAACCTAGGTTTTTTCATCTTAACCTGCATAGAATTTATTCTAAAACTCCATTCCTGTATGCTTAGTATATCCATTCCATTTAGCCAAACTGCAATGCAATTAACCACAACTGTGAAAGGTTTTTACACTTGAACAAAAATTGAAAGGATTTTATATTGCTTTGAAATTGTCACTTTAGGGAAAACAGAAATATTTTAAAAAATATTTTATTAGAAGTCAAGGATTATCTGCAACTGCAATTCAGCATTCTGATTTTTATTAAAAAAAGTCTACAAAAGCAGTATAATACACATTTTTACAAAAGCTTCCAATTCTGTAGCAGCTCTTGAAGTTCCTTTCCTTGGAGATCTTTACTCTTTTTTTTTTTTTTTTTTTCCTGCAACTGGAGTATCATTGGAATGAGCGCTTCTGCAGAATTAGCCCCTATAAAGTTTTAGTCATCAATCCAGCATTAACTCAAAATGAAGTGGAATCCAAACATCACTGTAAAAGAACCTGAACGGTTTCATTGATGAACAGAAAACATACTGGAAAATACTTCTAAAATCAAATTACTAAAAAACTTCCACTACAGAGAAACTAGAAAAGGTGTCAGATGTAAAGGCTAGGAAAGTGTTCCACTTTCTTCCATTTTTAAGAGAACTGTGTCATCTAAACTGTTACCAAGTGCTTAATCTTTCTAATTTAGTATAGTTACTCTGCTCTTAAGAAAACATTACTATCTTCTCTTTCTGTAATGCAATAGATATTTATTTTCAGAAGGTCACTTTGCAAATAGCTAAAACTGCAAGAAAAATATGACCTTGAAACTGTGACACACCCATGCCCTGATCAATAGAGGGGTAAAGCTACTCGTATCTAATTTATCCACATAGGTAGTTTTAACTCACCAGGAATACCCTTAAGGCAGAAATAGAAGTTGGCATGATTCCCAGTCAGGAACTTGACAATTGCTGCATTGATAGAGAACTTCCTTCTCTCCTTCCCACTGCTCCTAAATACTGTACAGTTTGTAATAAGCCAGTTACATTACAATCACTTAATGTTTTGCAACTTTTTGTAGATTTAATGTTTTCTGCTACTGAATTTGACTAAGAAAAATAAAGACTAGGCCAGACACTAAGAATTTATCCACTCTCCTCTCCTCACAAGACATTAGGACCAGTCTGGTCTAGGTACGGCTGATACACAGTTTCTTAAGCTCAACAACAGAGATGTCTAGATAGAGTTTTGAGATGTTTTGATAGAGTTGATATCTTATCCATTGCTTTGACAGCTGACAGAAACAAATGACGTTTTCTAAAAGGTCACTGAGATTTTGCTCGGTGCTGTCTCTTGTAAAATTCCTTTCAGGAAAGGGAACGAAATTTTGAAATCAGAGAACAAAGCCTAACAGATGCTTGGGAGAGGAGATATGATCCAAAACAGGGCGAGCGAAAAAGGCGAGAAAATTTGCAAATGCAGCCACTAGCAGCAAAGGGACAGAGATGAAATGAGGGGCCGTGCAAAGGAGCAAAGCTTGCCCAAATTAATGCAGCTCAAATCCTGAAATCAGGGAACAAATGCAAATAAGGAGAGAGGAGAAGGATGAGAAGAAAGGATAGGTATTAAAAAAAAAAAAAAAAGGAAAAATTCCTGAAGGCAGTGAAAACAATCAAAGTGAATAGGATGACAACAAGTGGATGGAAAGGCTCCAAAGCTTGCCCAATTAATTCTCATTGAAATCGCAGGACTTCGTTCCCTTTTCTGAAAAGAAAATAAATGAAAAAATTACGACAAGTGTCGTCTTGCTACAGTGGTGTCTCAGCTTTCTTTTTTCTGGTCTAGAACTATTTTAAAATGCTTTTTTCATAGAGCACTGCTGTTGAGATGTTTTGAAACCATGCAAGACTTTCCAATGTGCCTTTATACAAAGATGTCTCATTTTTTTATCATCTACCCCACACCCTTGGTGGAATCTTATCAGTACCAAGCAAAACATAATGGTCACCATTCTAGGTACAAATGTTGTGAATTAACAGATCCAAAACAAAACATGTAATTACTTACATATAGTTTCTGATCCATGTAACTCAGTATTTCTCTGCTCTGTGGCTGCTTATCTAGGTATTCTGTATTTTAGTTTCACTCTTTCTAAGGTACATAATTTTACAGAATAACCTGTTGGTGATTATAAAAACAAGAGAAAAACCAACCCACAACAAAACCAACCTTAATCTTAAACTTGTCCTTCAAAATACTCAAAACTCCTGGCAGCTTGGTGTCCTCCACAAAATTACAAACAGGTAATACGCATTTTATCACCCAAGTTGTGATTGAAACTGTTGTGTAAATACAAGAGACTTCATCTGCAACACCCTCAACACTGAATAAGAGTAGTTTTAAACCAGTTTTGATAAATGTCTACAGTTAAAAGATTACCTTAGTTGTTCCTACCATGAAATCTCCTTATCTGGTTTTAATTAGTTGCCAGAAGTTCATGCCTTTAAATAATATGTCTTTTTAACATATATTTATCTTTGTGGAATATGAAAATAAAATGTACAGCAAGAGCAAAAAAAACCCCAAAACTAAGCCATATGTCCCACAGACCAAAAGAAATCATAAACAAAACATGATTTGCCAATGAAATTATGAAGGAGAATAACAATCTTTTTTATTGGCAACAATAGGCTTTAATTCTGTAAATTAGCAAGACAGTTTGATACAGATACATTTGGCCAAGTTTTATAACACTGAACAATGTTGTAATCTCTCATTCAACTTTAAAATTATAGGGAAGCTATTAGAAAAATTACTACAACCCTTGCTTAAGACTTTCTATTAAAAAAAAAAACAACAAAAAACAAACAAGGAAAAAAAGTACTTAGAAAAAGGCTAAGTTAATGCAAGGACAAGCAACAGTAAGAGGTTTTTCCACTTTGTGTGCTGCAATTGACACATTCAGACCTAACTCAAAAACACAGACAAAAAAAAAAAATAAAAGTGTGCAGATACTCTGGCCAGCAGTTAGTTTTACATGTCCATGATGCAATAATAAATTATCTCTTTAAAAGGCACATTTCTTTGATGTAAAATTCAGCTTTTGTGGTTCATTAATACATGAAAATGAAGAGTGAAATAATTTTACCATGCTTGTGCTTTAACAACACAGCTGTATTGGAAGACTTCACCCCACAAAACATACAGTGAAGCTATCAAGGTACAGGGCATAACCTGAAGCCTAGCAAGTGGGAGATGACAGTCTAACAATGAATAATTCAAGTCAGCCATTAATCCTAAGAATATGCTCTGTGCTGAAGTTATTATTGCTGCTGCAGGTAAGAAGAGTTTAAAAATAATCTTTTTTATCAGTGGGGTAAATCAGAGCAAGTTATTCCCAGACAACACTTAATATATAAACCACTTTTAGATCACCTTTAAATTTATAAACAGTATAACTAGTAAAATTTGTCATGAAATTGGTATGCAAGCTTCAGTTATGAAACTGACAAACCTGGCATTTAGAAATCCAATTCAATCTCAAAAAAACTATTGTGTGCGTACATTATGTTAGTATTGCAGTATTAATTTCTAGTTCAAATCAAACAGGGCTTACAAGGAACTGACACTGTTTCAGTTTTCAAACTGGTCATTTGTATTCAAATTCCGTGATTCTCCATGGCGTAAGAGAAAGAAGTCATCTTTTTTCAAGCCATATCTTTCAAGAGCTTCATTCAATTTAATCGGAGGATCCAGGTAATACTGAAAAAAAAATGAGAATAATATGAGGGAAAAGATACCACTGGCAACATTTTCGAGGGGAAAAAAAAAATCACTGCTCTAAAAAACGAGAGGAGAAGAAGGATATTTGTCAGAATGTGTGGGTTCATTTTAAGTTTTTGAAAGATAAGAACGCTGATTTACAGCTGCAGAATAACTAGCAAGGCTCAACTTGTCAGCTCGAACTCGGTCCCTCAATGCAGCCATCGATCCCCTCGGAGGAAGCGCTGGCCGCCAGCAGCCGGCGCTTTCCCCCGCCCTGCAAACCCGCGCTGCCAGCGCTCCTGTCTGAACGCTCGGCTTCGGCAGTGCTGCCCCCCGAGTCACCGCCGTGTATTTGTTACATTTCCGAAAGGCATCGTCGGGGAGTAATCACCTCTTTTTGTGCTCCTAAGTACACAGCAGGGTTTGTTACTGTGTATTTAGGAGGGCACAAAGTAACACAATTCATTTGAAACACTGGGGACAGGAAATGTTGCATTCAAGCGTCCCACGTTCCCTCCGTGCTCTGTCACCGAAGTGCACGATGAGCTGGGAGAAAGAACAGACGTGACAGAACATTTGACAGATCAGGTGATCACACTATCAGGAATTAATTAGGAGATAAAGTGGTGCAACTGATGCAAAACCAGCTATCAGACAATATCAAAACAAATGTAGATACTTCATTTTCATTGCATTTTCAGTTGCTGTGGAGGTAACTGGGTAACCTTCTTATTAGATCTGTGGGCTTGAGGGGGGGAAAGGGGGGTAGAGGGGAATAAATCATATTACAAAAATCAAAAACTCAGAATAACTCGATTTTTTCATAGCTTTTCTGGTTTTAACTTCGAATCAACTATTAAAAATACTGTTTATATATTTACCAGACAGACATGATTAATAAATACTATATCGACCTACAGGCATGCAGTTCTTACTGCTTCCAAGTGATGCACCACTCTGTTTTTATTTCTGCATAATACTGCATGTGTCCTCATCTGTTATGTTCCTCAACACCTGGATATCAGACATTTGCTTTAATAACTCTGCACTTTCTTAACCATGGAAATACTTCATGTAATTCATTATGAGAAGCTAAGCATTGTTTTGAACAGCAGTATATAGAGTAACAACTTTTCACTGATACAAAGTTCACATCTTATTTACACTTAGAGATATGTAGGTTTAACTGCACAAGCAAAGCTTCACTAATGACTGCCTAGTCCTTAGAAATCTGAACTCATGTTTAGCATTACAATTTACCTCATTTGCTAAAGCAAAGGTCCCCCAATGAATTGCTACAGACTTCTTTGCTTGAACATCAATATGGATTCTTACTGCTTCTTCAGGATCCACATGCTGGTGTTTCATAAACCACCTACCAAAACAAAGAACCACCTTTTTGTGTCACCTAATTCAGTGCAAAATTTCTCCTTTCCTTCCATTGCAAAGAAAAGAAAGAAATACATGCTCACCTAATCAAAAAATCATAAGCATGTACACCTGGACAACATACAGAACACTCAAGATCAGGAAACTAACATACATCAACATACTCATCAAACAGCAGTTCATTTATTATACTCTTTTTGAAGGATTTTTTCTTATCTCTATTTTCAATATGTTAAGGACATATTACTGGTACCTTGAGGCATTAAGGCTGAAACTTTAAATCCATCCTTGAATGAATTTTGTGCTAGCAGTACACATCAAAAAGTGTGTGCTTCAGAGATAGCCCAAGGGAACAGGCAAAACAGAAGACAGGACTTGGCAATTCTTGAAAGATACCAAATTTTTACCATGCTATTTGGAGTCCCATCTTTTTTCCCCAGTCCATACATGCTTCCCTTCCAGCATTATATGAGTACCATCATTAAATGTTTTCTCCAAAAGGAGAAAAGCTTGCTCTCCTGAGCAAACAGCACATTTGTCTCCAGGTAAGTTGCAAAACCAGGGTAAACACTGAAGCAAGAGAAAAATGCTGCAAATGACATACAGTGGAATGGGCTAGATTAAATGATGATGTTTCAGAAAAAAAGGCACAGAGTAATTCTAGATTTTTACTCAACATTTTTAAGGGAAGAAAGACTGCTGATTCATCTTCTGACTGCTATCCCTAAGTCTGAAGAAAAAAACTCCAAAAAGATACACATACTGTTTAATAAAGTACACCTATAGTTTTAACTTCTGGGTGTATTTTTTGTATATATGTAATATATAATATATAATTTCATTTACATATTTTATTCAAACTCTGATTTTCCTACCTTGGCTCATAAGCTCCAATGGGGATGGCTGCAAGATCGAAGGGACCAAACCTTTTACCTATTTGTTCAAAAGCAAAACAGTATCCAGTGTCTCCTGCAAAGAAAAACCTATTCCAAGGTCCCAAGACAGACCAGCTGCCCCAGAGAACCTTATTGTCATCTGTCACAGTCCTTTTGCACCAGTGTTGGGAAGGGGTGAAGACAAAAGTTACCGCATCGTGACCAGGGACACAATTCTCTTCCCACCAATCCAGTTCAATCACATTCTCACAGCCACATCTCTGCATCCACTGCAGGAGCCCCAGAGGCACAAACCAGCGCAGCTCGCTGCCAAAGCGTTCGTTCAGGCTCGCCACCGTGTTGTAGTCCAGGTGATCGTAGTGGGTGTGGCTGATCAGCACCGCGTCGATCTTGGGCAGCTGCGCTACCGTGCATGGAGGCCCGCGGAAGCGCTTGGGACCCAACAGCTGGATAGGGGATGCTCTCTGGCTGAAGATTGGGTCAGTAAGAAATACAAGTTCATCCATTTCCACCATAACTGTAGCATGTCCCAGCCATGTGACTCGCATACCAGCTCCTGTCTTCCCAGCATCTTCTGGCTTTTGAACAAAGTAAGGTTGTAACACTGGAAGTTCTTTGTCCAGTTCCTGGCAATAAAGAACACGATATGCATGAGAGATTTCAGGATGTACTTGGCCATGGAACAAGAACTGCATACAAAGCACAAATCCGTACAGTCAAAACTTGTACTTTGTTTATGCTTTTATGCAGAGAACTGCAGCATACACTAAATGCCTTTTAATGTCCATTTTCCCAGCTACTTCCTCCTAATTTAATTTTAAGTTTCTGCAATATTTACACTTCTCTGTCAAGAAAGAGAAGAGAGTATCCCATCAGGCCAGGAGACCTGATTGAGTCTGGGGGCATTGCAATGAAAGCACTGCAAGGCATTAACAGCATCCCAGGAAGGGATTCCTCCACCTGAAAAAGAATATGTATACATACACACAGAGTGTTACTTAACACTGAAGTTTAGCTTATGCAACTAAATGATGCATCCTCTTAAGTCCTAGCACAAGTAAGTCACAGATGAAAGAAAATGCCATGTTCCCCAGCAACATTCCACAAAAGCTCTGCTAGCTTTTGTCAGGCCCTCCCTCTGTCCTCATTACATCTAGAAGCAGCACACAAAGGTTAACCTCACTTGGCTAATGTTAACTATTACAATTCTTCCTTCCCATCGTGCCAATAATTTAATGAACATCCATAAAAACCAAAATAATTTTAAAGATAAAATTTAAGGTACTTAGATATGCTAGGTTACCTCTCTTATTACAGATTGACAAGTTTTGCAGTCCCTACTTGAATACAACAGGTCAGAGAACTGATCCGGCTGAACATTAACCCAGAAGTAAAAAATACACAGCTCTCATTTTGATTGGCTCAAATTTGACTTTATGTGTATCCTCAAGTTGGCACAAAGGAGGCCATGGCTGTACATTACCAACTGAAACTCACTGCCCAACCACCACTCATTCTCTCATTTTGAACCAGAGTTACGCTCTTCACTGCAGTTTGGTTGAAGTGCTAATGCAGAAGTTTTATGTGTAATAAATAAGAGCTTTCCTATTAAAAAAACCAACCAACCAACCAACCAACCTTTTCAGAATTCCAGACCATCTCCATCTTGGCCACAATGTGGCTAAGGCTCTCCTCCCAAACACTTATGGTCTGAACTCCTCACTTTGCTTTAGAAGAATTTTCATGTGCTAGGGCACCTTCTAGACTCCTGACAGTCCTCTCCCTCATAATCACAAATGTCCCAGCACTTCTGGTTGTTCTGCTTGCTGTGATTGCTGATCTCATTCTCTCAGCCTAGCAGAAATCAGCACTATCAGTGAGTTTATACAGAGCTGACCTTGCACTCCTCTAAAAGTTCAGCTGATGCTGTGACAGTTTTGGACTCTGGGAGATGCCTTGCTAAACTAGTCCTGACAGCTTCAGGGAAGTTACTTTCTCCACAATATTTTATTGATTTGGAAGGCATATGTTAGGAAAAACAAAGCACACACATCTCCATCCCCCTGCAATTCTGCTGTAAATAATAAAATATTAATGAAATTGCTTTTTCTGAGAGCTAATGGACAAGACATGTTTACTGAAGAAATTTCATTACTGTCTCCAGGAATGAGAAATAGATTACCTTCTATAAGGCTGAATATAAGGTTAGTAAAATACAACCCCTTAGTTCATACAAGAAAAGTAGGAGTATTAGACTGGGATAAACGGCTGCTTCT
This sequence comes from Brachypodius melanocephalos, assembly GCA_013398615.1. Classification (NCBI taxonomy): domain Eukaryota; kingdom Metazoa; phylum Chordata; class Aves; order Passeriformes; family Pycnonotidae; genus Brachypodius; species Brachypodius melanocephalos. The sequence continues at coordinate 7,019,316 of VZSR01001299.1, read as the reverse complement.
CCAAGAAAGAAGCATCATTTTCTTATCTCTATTTCATTCTAAGTACACAGAAACAACACTGGCCACAGAAATCTAAACCATGGAAGTGCTATACTGTGACACTTCAATTAAAAAAAATATACACAAAACTAACATAATATTCAAAAACAGAAATTAGGACATACCAACAAATTACATATGGTTAACTCAACAAACTGGATTATATGAAAGAAATAAAACTCAGATATGGAACTTAATAAATTGTAATAATGCAATTTAGGTCAGTTAGTACATTTTTTATTTCTTTTGAAGTAGCTGCTTTTAGACTACAAATTTTCTCAGAACTAAATTAATTCACTTATTTTTGCTGACATTTGGCACAAATTAGGGTTTTTAGATTATCATTATGCAATATTAATAAACAATATTAAATGGATGAGGAACTGGCCAATTGGCAGATGTGAACAATTGGTTTTTAAGTGGAACTCAGACATACTCTACCAAGTTTTACCTGGGGTACAGTTAATTTTCTTCCCAGTAGCACCCACGGTGCTATGTTTTGGATTTGTGCTGAAAACAGTACCGATGGCAGACTGATGTTTTAGCTGTTGCTGAGCAGTGCTTACATAGCACCTCAGCTGGGGCACACAAAAAGCTGGGAGGGACACAGCTGGGACAGCTGACCCCAACCCATCAGAGAGATATCCCATACCATATGACATTGCACCCAGCAGTAAAATCTGGGGAAAGAAGGAGGAGGTGGGGGACATTCAGAGTGAATAGTGTTTGTCTTCCCAAGAAAACTGTTACATGGAATGCAGCCCTGCTTTCCTGGAGATGGCTAAACACCTGCCTGCTCATGCAAAGAAAATAAATTTCTTAGCTGCCTCGTACATACAGTTTTTGCTTTACCTATTGAACTGCCTTTATCTCAACTCACAAGTTACCTGATTTTTCCCCTTTCAATTCCACTGGGGTGAAAGAGGTATGGAGGGGAGTGAGCAGCTGACTGGGACTTGGCTGCCTAAAGCTGCAACACATCTGCACTACTAATAAAGGCTTTATAGGGATGTCACTAGGATTGATGCTATCAAGTATTTAGAACAGTTGATTTAGAAGTAGAACTAATCATTATAAAAGGCATTTGTAAAAGTCACATAGACAGGAAGATTGATAGAGAAGAGCACAGTCCGAACAACTGCTATCCTGATCTATTTAAATGAAATTCCATGAACAAAAGTTCAAAACAAACCAAGAGCACAAAGGCAGTGTAACTTGTGGATCTCACACAGGGCTTGTGGTCTCCAGGTTTGTGATACACAGGCCTCTGATCCAAATTAATAATTCCTCAGAGGATGAGATTGGAAACCAGGCATACTGTTGAGCTATCATGGTAAATCACACCAAAACATTACTTCTCAGTGCATGTGACTTGTGCTTGGGTTTTTGGGTTTTGTTTTTTTTTTTTTTTGGTATTTTACAAAAGCACATCAAAATCACCTTTTAAAGCAATAAGCAATACTCAACTCATAAGATACCAAACTACAACACAAATTCTATTAGCAGTATACTTCACATGAAATAGTTAAAACTCACCCAACAGGATAAAGCAATATAATCAATGAAATACATATCTTATAGAACTTTTATCCGCTGTAGTACATTTTGTTATGTCAGACTAACCAGAAACATATTAAAACTAGAAGAATTGTAACAGATTTTGAAATGCAGCAATTATGTCGAATCAGCTACCAACAGAAGTAAAATGTGCTTAATACTGTCTTGTCGTCATTACTCAAGTACTACAAAAATTCCTCCTGCTTGGTCCCTTCCCCCCTCCTGTTGTTCTTTCCCTTCTAATGCAAAGCAAGAAAAAACACATGACAGGCTTTGGTAAGACTAGCTGATTAGCTTGGGATTTTTGGCGCTTAGTGCATACTGGAATATCACAGGATTTTACAGAAATGAGAACAATCTAAACTGCAGATCCAGCAACTAATAATTAAAGATCCTCCAACAGCACTGAACAAAGTTATTAATAAAGCCTGTAATGAAAATACAAGAAGTTCATGCATTCTGGATAATGATACAGGCTCATTGTGAAGGCATGATTATAATGCATATAGCTTTTCCACAGTGAAGCACAAGCACATACCCTAGATAATATGCTCATTTTTACATATGCAAAGCACTTGGTACAGATAAACTGAACCTGCGCAGCATAGCAGGGCATCACTAGGCTCACTCAATGTGAAAACTGAAGCAGAAGTCTGCTCAAAGTATGTGCCATCTAGCAGTGATAAATTAAGTATGGAGCCCTTGGTTTGAATTTTAGACAAGCTCAGATGCACTTCACAGACTGATTCAGGGGTGGAACAAAACATCCAAACATCAAAATGGCTGAGGACTCCAGAAGTGCATTTCATTGATCCCTATCTAGGTTTTTCTGTTTCTGATTTACTTCACTAAACTCCCGAATAATTGCAGGCACCTAATTAAAAGATTTCCTATGCAAAAAAATAAAATTAGCCCACGATTAATCCCAGCTGGGTCAGAGAGATGGCTTTTCAACTGGTGCCTTGTAGATTTCTTTGTGATTATCCTTTATTGTAGGGACAAACTGTAAATTAAAGGGGAGTGCTGCAGTTCTGCTCTCCATCAGAGTGCTGTATGCGCTGCACTCCACAGTACCCCTCAGCATTGCCTTCGAGGGACTTCAGAAACTCAGGTTGCTGACTGCCACTGGGAAAATGTGAAGCCTGTTCTACAAATACCAAGTAGGGCAGTGATCAAAGGCAACTGAAAATGTCCAGGTGTGAATTTCATGAAAATGTGGCCAGCACACCATCTAGAAAGCTGTACACACTGACACGACTGTTGTCACCACAAGGAAGACATCAGATTTTAAAAAGTAAATTGCTGGAAGGGATCCCAAGACTGACACA